>OX183137.1:17814830-18421491 GCA_945261195.1 Cryptosula pallasiana
CGTTAAATAGGAAACAAATGAGTAAATTAAAAGCGCATTAATATTACGGCACAAAGTAAAACCTCATCAGCTGAATCTGTGCTTGAACACAAATTAGTCCAAATCTTCCAAATTTCCGTTAAAATATTTACTACCATTATGTTTTGATCCAAATGGGAGTTCAAAGAAGGAATATGTCTACAAAATACAAAAATCACAATTGATTCGTTTGTTATCAGTGATTTGATGTACATAAAATAAACTAATTATTTATTAATGTTTACCTTATCATTTTTAAGAGCCCTAGTTGCTGCTGTAGTAGATGTTATTCCTTTAGTCATCTGCAATTACTTCGATTTGATCTTGTTTAGATTTTCTAGAGTCTTTACTGCTGCTGCATTTTGATCTTATAAAGTTTAAGGAAGCTGTTGAACGGTAAGCTTTTGTTGAAGATGATTTTTCAGCAACAACTATTGGAGCTGCAGGAGTTGTGAGTTGAGAAGGAGACTTCTGAGTTATTCATTTTGATAACCATTCTAAAAAAATAAATGACAAAAATTTAATTTTTTTGGTCAGTATTAAATAGTTGAAATCTAGTTGTTGCAAATGAGAGAGAATAAGATATTTATTTATTAATGCTTACTTTATGATTTCCAAGAGTCCTAGTTGCTGCTGTAAAAGATGTTGTTCCTTTAGTCATCTGCAATTACTTCGATAAGATCTTGTCTAGAATCTTTAAAATGTTTAATACCACTGTGTTTTGACCCAACCAGAGTTTGAAGGAGGCATCATGTCTACAAAATACAAAAATCGATTGTTACGATTGATTCATTTGTTGTCAGTGATTTGATTTACATAAAGTAAATTAATTAGTTATTGATGTTTACCTTATTATTTTAAGAGTAGTAGTTGTTGCTGTAGCAGATGTTATTCCTTTAGTCATTTGCAATTACTTCGATTTGATCTTGTTCAGATTCTTTAGAGTCATTACTGCTACTGCATTTTCATCGTGTAAAGTGTAGGGAACTGTTAAAAGGTAGGCTTTTGTTCAAGATAATTTTTCAGCAACAGCTATTGGAGCTGTAGGAGTTGTAGGTTGAGAAGGAGATTTCTGTGTTATTCATTTTGATAACCATTCTAAAGAAATAAATAACAAAAAAGTTACTTATTTTTTGTTCAGTTATAAATGGTTGGAATCTTGTTGTTGCAAATGAGAGAGTAAAATAATTATTTATCAATGCTTACCTCATCAGATGGTGAAACTTGAGCAACTTATTTCTCTTCACAAGTGCTTTCAAGTTCAATCTCCATTTCATCATTGTATTCACAATCTGGAATTTTGAACCCAATGCGATTTCTTGCGAGCCAATCCCAATTCACCTGTATTGCTACATCACTATCCTCTTCCGACTCCATTCTCCCTCCTAAAAATAAAAAATACTATTACTTGCTCTAAAATTATTAAATACTAGTTGAAATACTCAACTAGTTGCGCTAAAAAAATGATTATCACTTTAATCCTAGTGGTTTACTCTCATTACTATGATATTTAAACACAGATACGTTTATCTATTTATAAAATCAATAGATAGACAGATGTAATTTACTCAATAACTCCAGCACAAATCAATCCTAACTTGTATATGGTAAGTGATAATAATTGAATCCAATTGCCTGTGATAAATTTGTATTTTTCAGCCCAGACTGTAAAGTCTTGAGAGCAATCCACCCTAGGTTCAAAGAGATACATCATCTCCAGCCCAAATAAAATCTATCCTATGTACCCTAAATAATAATAATAATAATAGAATCCAGTTGCCTCAGATAAAATCCATTTTTATCAGCGCAGACTGTAAAGTCTTAGGAGCAATTCACCATAGATTCTAGGAGCTTTCCCATCTCCAGCGCTAGCAGTTGAGCTCATCACTTCTGTATAATCATAATTATTTATTAAAACTTACCCTTTACTGAAGACCCAGTAGTTCTAGTAGATGTTGTTCTTTGAAATGTTATGAGAGGACGGTTTCAGTCTGAGAAAGTTGCTGATTTTATAGTTCTCTATTGCCAGTGAAATTTTAATCATTTTTCTATTTTTGGTTGTTTTTCAGACTTCCACATTTTTTAGGGATTCCGAAATCAGTTGGGAAATTCCAAAGTATGCAATAAGACGCGATCGATTAAAGTCCAATATTTATCTTGCAACCAAAAAACATGAAAAAAAATAAAGATGAGTGCAATTGTCGTTATTGACGGATTCACCGTTGCAATTGCTTTATTTTTTTCATATGTTTAAAAATGGGTTTATGACTGCACGTTGAAAAATTATTCTCGACGGTTTCATAATTTGTATGAAATGATGATTGAAGGCTAGATATCAAAGTTGAGCGTATCGTAAATTATCATTGTGAATATTTCCACGCCTTTAAATGTAAAGAACTAATAGACTTGGATTCAAAGAGGGTAGTCTATACCCTCTTTGATCGAGTGTTATTGCGTACTTTTGGATTTCCTATTGATTTTAGAATCCCTAGAAAATAAACTTTGTTTAGCCAATGAAAATACTCACAGTGATAAAGCATATAAACACCATCTAGTTTTTACGCGCTGAATCAGCAATTTTTTCCCGTTTTTTTCAGTTAAATCGTCTATCCACGTGAGTATTCTCATTGGCTGAACAAATTTTATTTTCTAGGGGTTCCGAAATGTCAACGATAGAACCGGTTATTAGGACTATGACAAACAGACAATTTTTGTCAATATCAAAGACTGCGATCTTGCGAGCAAACAGCTTAGACACTATGAGCATAAAATTATCAAGTAGAGATAAATTTGTCTTGCAGTGCAATAGGAGGACAACTCCACAGTGCAACTAGCTGAGCTTTTCAACTCGTGTTAAATAATTTTTTTTTTTGATAGTAAATAATTAGAGCCCGTTACTAGAGCTCGGACAAACGGACAATTTTGTCAATGTCTGTCCATGTCAAAGATAGAACCGGTTATTAGAGCTTTAACAAACAGACCATTGTGTCAATATCACAAACTGCAATCTGGCGAGCAAACAGCTTAGATACTATGAGCTAGAATTATCTAGTAAAGATAATTTTGTCTCAGAGCGCAATAGGAGGACAACTCCACAGTGCAATTAGTTGAGCTTTTAAACTAGTGTTAAATAATTATTTATTATTTCTTGCCTTCTCACCATTTAGAGTCTTCCTAGTAGTTGTAGTAGTCGATGTTGTTCCTATCACTGAAAGTCCTCCTAGTATTTGTAGTAGATGTTGTTCCTTCAACCTCTGTTGTTGGAGTGGATGTTTTTTTGTGTAAAACAGTTGCTTTTAAATAGTTAAAGTTGCACTGATTGACCTAAAAACCAATAAAAACTCCAGTGCAAAAATCCCTTTATAACATATAAGGATTTTCGCGCAAATAAAAAAAATTTTCTTTGCGCGAAAATCCCTCTATAATGTATACGAATTTTCACTCAAATACAAAGTTTTTCTCCGCTCAAAAATTTGCTAAGTAAGTTATTAAAGTAAATTATTATAATGAAATTTTATTTGTTATAACAAATAAAATGAATGTAAAATACAAACTGGCTTAGTATTTTTATTGATTATTATGAGTCCTATAAAACTATTGCGAAATGTTCAATGTTAATGTTGAGTTCATCTCTTGCAAGGTGCAAATAAGAATTTCTCCATCTCTCTTTCTCAGGAAACATTCTTTAGTTGGATCTAAAAACATAGTAACTAATGAGGCTACCATACATTAGTGTATGAACTAGCCTAGGAACTACTTTTGAGTCTATGGTAAATCGAATGAAACTTACCATCATTGATAGTGATATGCATCCTTTGAGTTAGCGATTAGGTTGTGAATCAGTTGTCTTTTTCGACATCATCAAACTATGTGAGAAATACATGATGATCCATAGTATCAGACAGTTCAGAGGCTTGAATGAAAGCTTGAAGAGCTGAGAGCAGGATGAGGTTGTAGGAAATTGTGTTGTCTGCAGCTTGTTTCAGTCCTTTGAATAAAATAACTCCGCTTTCTTCCAATACCACTGCTTGAGGAGGAATGTAGATATCTCCAATCAGTAGCTCTCCATCTATCATACATCTGTATTGAGCCACGAGAGTCTCGGCAGTCTTGCTCCATCGGGTGTTGCATTTTCTTAGCATTCCCTGGTTTTCAAAACCTATAACGCTATCTGGTGGGAAATTGTATGGGTGAGCTACGTTGAAATAAGCCTGGATTTGTCTCATACTCTTGCCTGACAATGCTTTGAATGCGTCCTTTGACTTTAAAGCACTTCCGTATCCATCTGCAGTACAAAAAATTGCATTTTCAGTTTTTCCTTCACACATGTAGATCAAAAACCGTTGGACGTGATTGCTTAGCTTTATTAACGAGCAATCCTACTTCACTTGAAATATCACTCTCCACTCGAACTGTCTTTTAATTCTTTTGGTAGTTGTAGATGATGGTGCACTTCATTTCATCGCAAAATTCAACGGATAAGACCTGCATAACCATTGGTATGGGCAGATCTCGAATTTCTGCGGATGTTTCAATGTTTTTTTGACAAACTGGAGACACAGCATTTAACAGAGGGGCATTGTTGTAGGTGAGAGCGAACAGGTTGTTGATTCCGGCATCTTGAAAGGGAATCTTAGTGTGCTGAAGAAGTGTATCGTCTCCATCATCCATCACAACTCTTCTTTTGCTTGAGAATGTAGAACTGTGTTTGAGCAGTATTGCTGATGGAAGATGAGGGTGGAGAAAAAACTTGCTGGGATTCTTACTCTTCAATCATCAATTGACTTTCAGCGCCTTGACTATTCTTTTTTGGTGGGATATCGAAGATGGGAGATGATTGTGGAGACAAAACTTGCTGGGATTCTGGTTCTTCATCCATTGACTGACTTTTATCATCTTGATTATCATTCTGAAAAGATAAAATAAAAATGTGAGTTATTGATTATTCTTTCTTTGTAATTAATTTCAAGATACACACTCCATAGCGCAGCAAGTTGAGTGTCTCAGCTAGTAAAGAATAATTATTTATTATTTCTTACCCTAATACAGAAAATCCTTCTAGCAGTTGAAGTATATGGTGTAATAGATGCTGTTCCTTCAGTCACTGTTGTTGAAGTGGATGTTTTTTGTGTAAAACGATGGTTCTTAAATAGCCAAAGTTGTACCGATTGACATGAGCTAAAATTAAAGAAGAGTCTTGAGCGAAAAGCCTTTTATATCATATAAGAAATTGGTTAAGTTTGTTCATTCCTGCAACAAAATTTATATAACATAAAGGGATGTCGCGCAGAAAAGTTTTTTTTACCTTTGTGCAAAAAAAATCCGTATATATGACATAAAGAGGTTCCTGCGCAAAAAACAACAATTTTTGCACGAATAAAACGACATTCTTCACTCGAGACCCTTCATAATATATATAGTTTTTGCGCAAAAAAACGTTTTTTTTACGCAAACAAAACAACGTTTTTTCTGACTGATAAACTAACATTTTTTGTCTGAAGAAAACACATTCTTCGCGCAAAAAAAAACCACATTCTTTGCGCGAAAACCCTTTACAATATATACAGTTTTCACACGAAAAACCATTTTTTTTGCGAGAATAAAACAACATTTTCTGTTTGAAAAAACAGCATTTTTTGTCTGGAGAAGAACACATTCTTTGCGCAAAAAAAGACAGCATTCTTCACGTGAAATCCCTTTTTAATATATACGGTTTTCGAGCAAAAAAAAACATTTGTTTTTGCTCAAATAAAACAACATTTTTTGCATGAAAAGACACACATTTTTGCGCGAACAGAAAACAGACTTCTTCGCGCAAAAAAAGCAGCATTTTTTGCACAAAAAACATTATTGTATGCTCAAAAAGTCCTTTATAATATATATAAGTTTTCGAGCGACGAAAGTTTTTTACCATTTGTATGAAAAATCTACATATAAAATAAAGAGTTTTTACGTGAGTTTTCTCATTGGTTGTAGGGTTAATAGGTGTAACCTTGAGTATTTAAGAACTGCTCTTTCTACACATAATCATTTTCTCCAGCAACAGCTTTCAAAGCAATAGCTTCTAAAGAAACATCCTTCACTACAGTATTCATTACACAGCTATCAGCAGGAATCTCAGTGATAAGGTAAGAATTAATAAAAATATTATTTAGCACTAGTTGAGAAATGAACTTTTTTTTATCATTTTACTTCAATACTTATTACCCTTCACTAATACATAAATTTTTATTTTAGATCAATATGTCATCAGAAATGTTATACATATAAGATTTCATTCCAGAAGTCTATCACAAATATGTAAGAGATAGCGCGATTGTTCAGCAGAAAACTATTGATCAAGTGACATACCAAGCCAACCAAGTTTTTAAATGTCAATTTTCGATAAAACAATTCCGTACGTAAAGCACATAAAAACACATACTTATATTGACTCAATATTGTTATTCTGATTCTATTTTCTCTTCCAAATACTTGATATACCATCATAGCAGTTTTTTCCTTCATTACATTGTTTATTTCTTTTACTGCTACATTTATTTTTTTTGATAGGTGAGACAAAAAAAGCTGTACGGTTTGCTTTATAACCTTCACTACAAACTAAAAAATGATACGCCATCAACGAGATATTCATTGACAAAAGCTTGGCAAAGGCAAACATAAAGACGATGATTAAGTTGTATAAATGCGAAGTATATTTTAAAGAGATCACAAGATGGGATAATTTCAAACGGCAACAAAACTCTCACAAAAATAAAAAAAGTTCAAGAAACTGTAGAAAAACCATGTCGTTTCGTAAAAAGGTTTTTACCACAACTTTTAGTTTAACACATCATGAGCATACCGGTTCATGTTGTATTTATGACAATGATGGAAGTCTTTGGCCTAAAATATACAAGAGAATATATGAAAAGAAGTACGGAAAATTAGAAGATTTGGTCTAATTCATGTTCAAACACAGATTCAGCTGATGGGGTTTTACTTTTTGCTGTAATATTTAGGCGCTTTTAATTTACTCATTTGTTTTTTATATAAGGCTAATGTATTTTAGTAAATCTTATCATTATCGTTACAATAAATATTTTTAAATGGTACACTTTTACTTTACTGTATAAAGTGAATTTATTAGTTAGCAAACCTAGGTATAAATAAACATGCATACCATGTTTTTAAAGCAATCAACCCGCAATCTAAACCCTCAATACAGACCCCCAGTATAAACGACCCCTGCTCAATAAATACTTAGTTGATCAAGCAATTACAAACTAAATTAATAACAATAAAAACTGGTGCACAAAAAAGTACCCTTTCGAGTTCTCATGGTAACTGGTGCTAACAGAAAGGCACTTAGACCCAGGAAAACCTTCTTGTTCTGGACACCATGACAGAGATATGCTCCTACATTACTAAAAAAATAATAGAGAGGAGCAAGTGCCAAGAGTGAGAAAGGCAGAAAAAGTGATGCGAGTTCATATGTCAACAGGAGAGCAAGATTGCAGCACATCTGGGAGATGAACCTCACAAAACTGCTCCACTTATCACAGAGGTCTGCTCCTACATTACAAAAAAAACAACAATAAGGTAGAGAACCCATGTGCCAAGAGCGGGAAAAGGAATAAAAAAGTAATGGGAGGCCATCTATCAACAGGGGAACAAGACTGTAACACATCTGTGAAATTCACCTCACAAAGCTGCTTCATACAGCACCGTGATCTGCTCCTATATTACTACTGGTAATGTTCCTCTAGAATCGAAACAGTTTATTGATTGCAGCGCTACAAGAAGGATCTACGTGAACTAATCAGTAAAGGAACAGTTGATTAAAATTTTGACTCAGACTGGTAGAGGTAATCTTTTGGACGCTATAATAACACTTATTGTACCTGTTTTATGAGCTTCCAGCCTATAACATTTACTAGATGCTATTTTTTAGTGTCTGGAAATGATTACAGTAAGCTGTGAATGAAAAAGTGACAGAGGAAAAGAAAAACACACCTCCGATGTATTATAATCCTATGTAAGATATAACGGTGAGAGATATTGTAGTGGATTTTGGGGGGCCGACCAAATGTCCACCAACATTACCTCACTCCAGAGGTCAACTTCCAACAGAGGAGTATACCGACTCCACAACTGTTCTCAGAGCCCACGGCTCAAACGCACAACTCGATGTCTCAATGAGTATGCCATAATTTATTATACAAGCACAACCCAGCAAGGTATAACAACGGTAAAGTATTATGCTACTTGGCTCAATCACAAGCAGAATCCCAATACTGTACAAGGAATAATGAGAAGTGTTCTGCCTTTTATAGGCAGAACAGGGGAAAACATAGGCCCAAATTTAGGAGGCAACAAATCAGCAATAGCAGGAAGTAATTGCACTAATCAAAACATGAGATATAAATAATATGGTACAACATTGGCTAATATAAGGTTAAATATGCAAGGCGCCCAGAAGTGGGGGGCGGAGCTTATCAGTCAATATTGCTGATTCATGATGGTGCAATGAGTAGCTCTAGTTACTGGCCCTTATGGCTTGTGGTCCTTGTCTTTGGTCTTGTCTGAGGACAGCTAAGCTGCAAAGTCGGGCTCCTGCATCTTTGGTATCATTTTGGGCTCTCAGGCTATAGTCATTCTTCCCTCACCGACCCGGTATAGGGTCGGTAGTGGCACTGCAGGGCCTGTAGTGCATGCTGCAGGGCCGGCAGTGTGTGCTGCAGGGCCGGTGGTACATCTGCAGGGCCGGCAGTGAATACTGCAGGGCCGGTAGTAAATGCCGCAGGGCCGGTAGTGTTTCCAACGGCTTACTTGCTTGTGTTCTGGCTGTGCCAGGCTCAGTTTAGGCATGCCTGACACCCAGCAGTTGTCACGGGGACCTTGCGCAATGATAGTGGTCACAAAAATCCACCACATTATGGAAAAAAAGCAAAATGCTTTATTGGAAACAGCGCATGAATCCGATTTTTCCGAGTATGAAAAGTTGGATGAAAATGTTAAAAACATGTGCAGGTATTAAGCAACGTCAGAAAAATTAAAAATAACCACCAACGAATGGATGATTGGTCTCCTATCAAGAAGCCAAAGACACAGCCTAAATCTCATTTGAGTAATAGCATGAATATTGATGACAAGAGTGTCACCCTTTTACCACATGATTCTATCTCCTTTACATCTGTGTTAGATGTTAGTGAGATAGCTCCAATAAAAAAAAATTGTTTGATATCAACGACTCATCCACGTTTGATAATGTAGTTTTTGCCGATGAACAAAATGATGATGAGGAGGGTGAGAAAGAACGCTTAGGAGATTTTGAGAAAAAACTATCTAATTTAACAAGGAAGAAAGATGATCAAGCAATCAGTGTCAGATTGTTGGAGAGATTGAATAAAACTGGCAAGTACAACTCACAAAATTACACGCTGAAAATTGGAGACGAGTGGTTGAATCCTAGGACTTCCAAAACTTGGCTGCGAGATGTTCTAACCGAAGAAGGTACGATACATTCAAGAAACACAAGCTGTAGCAAATTTTAAAGCTTGCTATTGGAACAAGGAATCACAACTGTCAGGAGATCACCTTGAGAAACACTTAAGAGTAAATCTTTGTTCGTTCCAGGTATTGGGAAATGGTCTTCGATACGTTAAAAGAGCTGTTTTACAATCCCATATTACATACATCTCTACCAGGAGCTAGAGCTTTGCTGGAAGCTCGTAGAAAATGAGAGGGAGACAAAAAGAATTCGTGAATGATTGAGTGGATAGGATGCCTACACACTACACAAAAGAGTAACGACCAAGTTTAAGCGACGTCCTACAATTGTAGCTGGAACAGGAAAGCAGATTCAAGGAGTTTGGTAAATGTGCGTTCTCGAAAAGAAGAAAACGACATCGCAGCATTTTTACTGACAACTGTTGATTTTCTATCTATAAAATGTTGGGCTGTTCCACTCATCTCTAAAGCCGGTCATATTGTAGCCAGAGGATTGAGGAGGATACTGGATGGGGCTTTACAATCAGATAAAAATAAAGAGTTTGACAATGTTAATATCACGAGTCTGCTGGGGGAGAAAAAAATTAAACGCTTTACAACCGAAAATGAAACAGTAAAGGCATCAATGGTGGAACGTTTTAACAGGACTTTGAAGGAGATGATTTACAGATATCTGATGTACAAAGATGATGACAGATACAATGATGCTTTACACGATATAGTTAGCGCCTACAACAGCACTGTTCACAACGCTATACGCATGAGACAAATGATGTAAATTTTCAAAACAAGGAGCATGTGTGGAATCGAGTGTATGAAGGAGGCAGTACAGTTTGACTAAAGAACCAAAGAGTTAAAAGTTGGAGATTATGTGAGAATTAGCAAGGCAAGAGGAGCGTTTGAGAGAGGATACACCCCGATTTGGACCATCGAGATCTTTATAATCACCGATGTGCTAACCCATGAAAAACCTATTGTATAGAGAGTAGAAGATCCGGCTAAAAGGATGATCGATGGTACCTTTTACGAAAATAGGTTACAAAAGTTAAAAAAACCTACAACTTTCAGAATCGAAAAGATACTGGGAAGACGATCAAGGAGAGGTAAAAGGCAGATACTGGTCAAATGGTTGGATTACTGAAAAAAGTTCAACGAATGGGTGGATGAATAGCTTATCAGGAATTAACGATCGCTATAACCATCATCCGTTGGTAAAATGTTGATCCTGATAACTTTACCCTCAAACACCAGTGCTAGAGAGTATGCTGATGACACCAACTCCAACTTTACAGTAAGACTGTATAAATATTTAGATATCATTGGTGGTAAATGGGGAATAGCTCTACTAGATATATTGTACTCTAATAATTGGAAAAATGTCACCGAAGGAAAAATATATCTGGAAAAGACAAATTTCTCCGGCAGAAGGGAAAAGTCATTCATCTTAATTGATAATAGGAGATACGATAGTGTGGAAGAGTTGGAGGAGGTTATACAAAAGAAAATGCGTGAAATGAGTTTAGATAAAAAGTTTGCCATCTCCTACAACAAGGTAGCCAACAACAGTTTACTAACTAATAGCGATCCTGATACAATGGTGAGCTTTTCCAAAGACTTCGCATACATCTTTGGAATTGAACAGAGCGGGAAAACTAAATTTTTCCCAAGGTAGAGAGAATAATTTCACATCTCCTAATATAAATTTTGGTCTAACTTCCTCGTACGTCTATTGTCGACAATAGGATGGAAGGCGGTACAAATGTACCTTTGCTAAGAGTAGTACCGGTGCAAAGAAAGAAAAATACCATCGTGTACCAAGAGTTTAAAAACCCTCACTACGTCAATGGTTCATCATTGAATACTGATCTCATCCAAGTGCTTATAACAAGCGACGATGGTGAGCGAATACTATTTGACGGTGGAAAGGTCGTATTGATGGTTCGCTTTAGAAAAAGAAAGGCACAATGAGTTTGGTATGATACAACCCCGATGACTAAAAAGATTTTTTCGAAGAGTACTACAAAATGCAAGCTGGGAATGGAATTGGCGTGTATAGTTGTCAGTGAGTGATGCCTAGTATGAGAGGTAATGGACTTGGTAGTATTTTTTCAACTATGCTCAAATCGGCAACACCTCTGCTGAAAATAGGACCTATCAGTCTGGGTAAGATAGCGCTCTCTATAGGTAGTAACGTAACGCGTGATGTCATCGACTGGCGTAGCTTGGTATCATCCGAAAAGAAGAGAGGATTGGAGGAGCTGAATGATCTTGGGGGAGATGTACTCAGTGCGGTGGAACCGGATCGTGCCAAGAGAAGAAAAAATCAGCTCCACAAAAAAGAAGAGGGTCGGGTAGACGTGGGCATTCCATATTTTAGCGAGCATGGAATCAACTATACAGACGTTGGAAGATGACAATTATGTTCATTAGGTGATATCGCTTCAAGCAAACATCACTCACAAAAAGATTGTCTATTCTAAATGGAACGTCAGGTAATAAGTTGAAAGGTTCTTCTTACAGCATAAACCCTGCGCTGGATGTGTTTGCGACAAGCCCTGCAAACATATTGGTAGAGAGATCGGAATACGTCAAAATCAGACCCGATAGGTTGGATTTTTATGGCTGGATCGAGTTGACTTTGGCAGGGAGTACGGAACATTACACAGATATTTACAACTCGTTTCTGCAAGTTGAAGCCACAGTTGTCCAAGATGATGGAAGTGATATTGCAGGTACCGACGACAATGCATCTGAGTGATTGCATGGAATATTCAAGGAGTTAACAATGTCTATAGAAGGCAATGTACAGGATTTTAGTGTGTATGTGGTAGCTGACACCTATACAGCCTCTCTTGAGAGTAAGAGTTACTTGTGAGCAGTTTATTGCGATTGTTAATTAGTGCTCAACAGGGTCGACAGTAATAGCCGAACAAGAATCCATATTCAGTGTTGTATACCTGCGGTAATACACAGTGAGGGTCGAGATGGCCGTTCCACTTTCCACTAGATTTCGGCTGTTTGGACGAACTGTCTGTAGCCGAACTATCGGTGGGGAGCGAGAGACCTAGTACCGCACACCTACTGGTCGTACACAGAGAGGGTCTAGCCGACCGTTTACTTTCTACTAAGTTGAGCTTGCACCTATCGTTGACTAGACCAAGTTGTGGTGGCTTGATATCTTCCACTTCAGTCTATTCCTTGTTTATCTGTGCAGAATAAGAATCCTCTGAGAGTCAGGTTAACTCTGATTTTATTATCGTGATACAGACATTTAAATACAGGATGGGAACAAAGAAATAAAGGAAAAGTGTAAGCCATGCCTTACTAATTGTAACCAAAATATTATTTCCATGTTTCGTGGAAAAACCTTCTATAATAATTAATGACTATAATAAAAAGTAAAAATAGTAAAATGTGTTAGAGATTATGAATCAAGGTAGTTAATGTTCTAGCAATGTTCGTTATGTTGAAAATGTACTTGTTGTCATGGAAATGGTGGTTGTTGTCGATGGCGTCCCTCACACACTTTGCCCCATTGGCAACCGTAGGGCCAATAAAAAAGATGGGGATGACAATAAAAATAGAACAGTTAGTAAATAAAATAGAACTTTAGATATGATAGTTTGTTGTTCCCTCTTCTATAGACAGTCTCTTTCTCTTTGGATACTGGCTTTCAGTTCTTCCGCTTTTTGTAGACATCTATAGGCCTCCTTGGATACATGATATAGCTAGTTCTCGTATTGCTTCATCTTTCTGTATCTATTCTCTTTTCCTCTATTTTCCTTCAAAGCTGCTGTTTTTCTTTCTCTTTGGTACTGCTAAACACTGGGTCTACTGGTGGTAATCCTTTCTCTTGATGTCTACTTTGGCTGATAAGTTATTTCTTCTTTCTTTGGTATTCTTCTATCTTTCACTGCCTGGTCGGGTTTGGTGGGATCGATCATTGTCACTTTCTGTGAAGCTTCTGGCAGTTTATCTCCCAGTCTCCTCTTGACGGATGGTCGGGGTTGTGGGCTTGTTGATCGCTCTATAATGGGAGCTGGTGTGCCGAACACGGGTGGGTTGGTCCAGTTCATTACTTGACAGAATTCTGCGAATGAAGCACTGTCTACTTCGAATAGGGGTCGGTTAGCTCCTCCGTGTGAAGTTGCTCCCCCTGGTTGCGTAAATGTTTCAGGATAGTGTCTCTGGACGCGCTTTTGTGTCCACATGTACAAAATAAAATAAATAAGGTTGTCGTATATGATATGTGATCCTCTTCCTGCTCAGCCGTAATTCACATATGTTACATTCCCATTTCTCGGCTTCTTCTAGTTTACGTATTGCCTGCTTTAGAGCCAGTGAGGTGCTGTTCGACAGCCATACTTCTTTAGGTTTTTATGTGTGTGAGCGTGTGTGTGTGTGTGTGCGTGTTTGCGTGCGTGCGTGTGTGCGTGGGTGCGTTTGTGCGTGCATGTGCCTGTGCGCGTGCATGCGTGTGTGTGGAGGGGGTGCTGAAGGCTGACTTTTTTTACTCTACATCTAGCGGCTCCTTTCTTTGTGATAGTGATATGATTGACTCGTAGAGGAGATTCTGATTTTTCTATTTTCTTTTGTGGCATTCGACTAAGGCTTGGACGTTCTTTTCTTCTGACTTCCGAATCACTTCATTCTCCTAATAATGTGGCACCTATAGTCGGGTCTTCTTCAACTGATAGGCTCCTGACATTTTCTTCTGCCATTTTCTCTTTGAGTAAGTTGATAATTTTTTTTAGGTGCTGGATACCCACTCTCTCCTTGTAATGAGGTGTTGTTGTAATGGTTTGTATACTTGTATCTTTGCGGCGATCGTTGTGAACTGTGCCTTTATTGGTCGACATATTCTTTTGTTCTTTTGTCCACTTGACGCCCTGGAAGTGACGTATTGTTTGTGGATCATTGCCGTGACAACTATGGTTGTGGCTTGGTGTCTCTATGAGTGTTGGTTGCGGAGTTGTTTGTCTACTTTGCCTCATATTTTCCGTTGGTGTTGACCCCCTAATGGGTTACCCCCACCGATATCAGTTTGATTTTTGTTATTGGATTTTAATCCCAATCTGTTTTGCCTGTCTTCTTGATTTGTTCAGGGTGTGTGGGTAGTTTTTTCTGCTTCCTTTGTTGCTGTACTACCTGAGTGGCTCACCATGTCTCCTTCCGGGGATTTTCTCTCTCTTTCTTGTGTGCGATATTAATGGTATTCAGTGAATTTCACTGGCTGCCTCCTTGCTCTCTGTGGTCTACCTCCTTCTGTTGTTTCTGGTTCGTGGGTAAGTGGTGGCCATTCGGTTTCACTTAGAGGCTCTCTAATTTCTGGCGGTGGTTCTGGGTGAGGCTCTTTCTTAGGTGAGGCAGCTGTTGTCAGAGTATTGGGTTCCCCTTCAGCTGCTGGGGGTTCTGTATGTCTTTCTTCTAGTTGTGTTTCTAGTGGTTGTCTGGGCATTTCCTCTGTTGTAGGTAGCTGTCTTTTTGGGTTCCTTTTCACTTGGATAGGAAGTGGTCCTATGAGGTCTTGCTCCCCTTCTCTTTGTATGGGTGCTCATCTTTGGTAGGCGCCCCACATGTTGGGCCGAACTGCCTGTTCTTTGCTGGGTGGTGCCCTCCCTATGGCCTCTTGACACGTCCGGTATGGTTTGAGGCGGCGACCATTCTCTCTGAACCCTTGCCCATTCCATTCTAGCCGGTAAGTGTGGTTGTGGTATGTTTCGGTGATGATATAGGTCCTACATAGCTGGGTTGTAGTTTTGGGTGACTGCCCTTTGTACGTTATTTGTTTTCCATCACCACCAGTTCTCCCTCCCTAAACCCGGGTGGTTCATCGGTCTCCTCCTGCTGCACTCGTTGTTGTTGTATCCGAACATATTCAGGTGCTATGGCCAAGTTTTCTTCAACTCGGAGTGTGTGTTCTGTGATGCCATATAGGTCCAGTGTGGAGGGTGTGCCAGTTAGTTGATCAGGGAGCCGAACTTCTCTCCCCAGCATGAGTAGGTTTGGGGTCGCCCCAGTTGTGGAGTTGGGTGTTGCTCGGCATGCTCGCATAATCTGTGGCAACGGACAGTCCCATTGGTCTTGCCCTTTGGTGAGTATTAGGGTCTTCAGGGCATCTCCCAGAGTCCTGTCTCTCCACTATGCCATTTCCCTGGTTATGATAAGGTGTAGTACAAGTTTTGTGTATATTCCACAGGACACACAGCTCCTTTATGAGTGTCGGTTTGAACTGTGCTCCCTGGTTCGTGTGCAACTGTTCTGGCAACCCCCAATAGCTAAAGACACACTCGTCTAGGGCAGTGGCCGCTGTTGGGGTGGTTGCACCGGGCAGGGTGATGGCGTCTTGCTATTGTGTAAAGTGGTTGGTGAGGACCATTATCCATCTGTTTTTTCGTTTCGTAAGGGCTAGGGGGCCCACTAGATCTACGGCTAACTTCTGAAATGGGCGCCCCGCAAATAACTTCTGCCTATCTGGGGCATCCGGTTTCCTTTTTTCCTTGGCTATTTGGCAAACTTCACAGCTCTTTATCAGTCGACGTGTCATGGCGGACATACCTGGTCAATACCAATCTAGCATCAATCTAGGTCGAGTCCTATTGATGCCGGCATGTGCCATCCTGTGGGTGTCCCGCACCACTTGTTGCCTCCATGCAGGGGGGCACACTGTGCATTGTTTCACCCTTCCTCGGTGCTCGATCTTTATTACTAGGGTTCCATCTGGTCGAATACTCATGGTTTCTATCTGGTCATACAGGGTTCTCAATTATGTGCTGCTCTCTTATAGTACTTGGCGTGGAATAGGTTTCTGGCTTTGTATAGTGGCATATATCTTTTCCATGGGGTGTTAGCCATTCTTTTGGGCTTAGACTAACTCCTAGGTGTCTTCTGCAGGGTTGGTGACTGTTAGATTGACCTGTTCCCTGCTCTCGGCTTGTAACAACTCGGCATGTGAGGGTCCTCTGTCTCGTTGTTTGACGGTGTGACGTTGCTTACAGTCTATGCAGTGATTCTGTCAGCAGAGGCAATCTGCGTTTCTGTGCTGGGCTCCTGACTGGTGTTCTAGTTTATATTTGAGTTTAGCCAGTGTTTCTAACCTGCTGGTGATCTGGTTCGATGGCTCTTTGCCCTGGCATATTCAGCGGAGGGAGGCATGGTCCGTCCGTAATTGAAATTCTCGTTTGTACAGATAAAGTCGAAAGTGCTTTGCTGCCTTTATCACCGCCAAGAGTTTTCTTCTTGTCACACAGTAATTTTTTTTTGCGAGGCTAGCACTTTACTGTAGTAGGCTATCACTTTTTCCTTGCCGCCCTGTCCTTGCGAAAGTACTGCTCCTACTCCGACTGCACTGGCATCTGTGTCTAAGATGTACGGGAGTGTGGGATCTAGGTATCCCAGTACTGGAGCCTGGCTCAAACCTGCTTTGAGCTTGTCAAAGGATTGTTGCTCCATTGCTCCCCACTGCCAGTTAACTCCTTTTCTTGTGAGAATGGTCAATGGTTTGGCCGTCGTGGCATAATCCGGAAGGTTATGCCTTCAGTAACCTGCGATCCTGAGGAATGCTTGTAGTGCCTTCACATCTTTTGGCTCTTGCCACCTCCTAACAGCCTCCACCTTCTTGGGGTCGGTCGCCACCCCTTCCGCACTGACCACATGTCCTAAATACCTAACTTGGGGGCTCAGCAGCTCACACTTAGAGGGCTTGACTTTGAGGTTAGCGTTTTAGAGACGGAGTAGGACTTCGCCCAACCTTTGGATGTGTGTCTCAAAGTCTGGGGCAATGACGATCACGTCGCGCAGGTAGTGCAGCAAGGTCTTCCAGTGGAGCCCCTTTAGGACTCTCTCCATGAGCTGTTGGAATGTTGCAGGGGCTAAAGTAAGGCCGAAAGGTAGCACCTTCCACCGCCAGAGGCCATTTTGGGTGATGAAGGCGGCCTTGTTTTGAGCATCCTCATCCAGATGCACCTGCTAGTATTCACTGGTGAGATCTAAGGTGGTGAAATATTTACTGCCAGCCAAGGCGTCTGGGGAATCATCAATCTGGGGGATTGGGTAGCCGTCCTGCTGAGTGACATCATTGAGTTTGCGATAGTCGATGCAAAACCTCCATGAGTCGCGGAGGTTTTGAGACAACAGGGGAGCTCCAGTCGCCTTCCGCTGGTTCGATGAGATCTTTGGCCAGTAGTTCCTTGACTTGTCATTCGGTCTCCATCTCCTTCTCAGCGCCCAACCAGTGGGAGGCAGCGTATAGGTCTGGTCCCTGGTGCTACTGGGATGGAGTGTTCAGCTAAGTGGGTGCCTCCGATGTCTCTATCGTGTAGGCTAAACGCTTCTTGGTACTGGATGAGCAGTTTCCTGAGCTGATGCTCTTCTCTAGTGTTCGGGCACCCCTTGCGGGCCTGCGGGAACAATGCCTGGAGGTGTTGGGGCAACCCCTCACCTTTTGGTTCGAGTTCCTGGGGGTTGTCTTGTAATGGTCGGGCTTCGTCTGATCCTATTCCGGTGAATTTTCTGATAACCTCTCCTGTTGGGACATGAAGACTGTCTTGTGAGGGATTCAGACAGCATATGAGTACTCTCTCTTGTTTGTCTGGCGTATTGATGCTGGTTGCTAGTAGCAGGCCTCCTTCAATGCTCTCAATCACCCTTTGCTGGCAAGGTCTCTGCTGGTGAGGTGACATGGAGGTATGTGTGTCCCACCTGACCTGTACTTTTGAGACTAGGTTTCGCCCGTGTCTATCTGTGCACGTTAGCTCTTTTCCTTTCACCTTCAAGATTGGCTTGTCGAATGACATCTGACAGTTTTGCTTGGCGAGGAATGACATCCCTAAAATTACGTCTTTGTTGATTTGACTCACTATGAAGGCTTCTTCATATTTTATATGTCGGATGTGTCCAGACAGGGTGAGCAAACCGTACAAGGGTAGTCCAGTGACGTCGGCCATGAAGCCGTGGGAATCATATTACTGCAGATCCTGATGGATGTGGGTGGAGAGTTGATCAAACACTCATTTTGACAGAAGGATAGTGTTGCACCCGTTATCTATCAGATACGTGGCGGCCCATCCTTCTACTCGCCCAGGCAGGCAGTAACTAGATTTGTATGGCCGTTCTATCTGGTTCAGATGTACAGTGATTGGTTTTCATCTTGGTTCGCCCACTTCTGACTGAGTGCTGGTCTGAGTCTCATTATCCTTCCACCGTTTTGGGTAGGTTCTCTTTGGTGGGGTTTTTATTTCTTTTCCTTCTTCTTCTTGTTGAAAATGTACACGTTGTCATAAAAATGGTGGTTGTTTTCGACGGCATCCCTCACAGTCATCCCGTTGAGTACGCCAACAATTATGGTTTGCGATCCTACTTTTCACAACTACTCAAAACTAGCACAAATAAAAGTAAATACCAAAGACGGTTGGAGGGTTGGATGTACGATGATTCAACGGGTCAAGACAGCACTGAATACAGCGCTAAGGATAAAAAAGAGGAGATCATTTATCAGAGGTGGAAGGACATTGGAGTTTTCCGGTAAAACTCTTCTCGCACTGTTTAATCAGAGAAAACTTATAGTTCCAGGTGCAACTATCCAACTGGAGGTTGAATGGGCTTCCAGCAAACTGTCTTTGCTTGCTGCCGACAACTCTTCAACTGGAGGAGCAAAGATCGACAATTTTCAACTACATCTTTACGAAGTCAAAGTAAATCCTGCGATACAAAAGTCTAAACTCAGTTTGTCGTTGGAAGGGCACAACTAAGTTTATCCAATTGAGTGAAAGCGTCGAAAGTTGTATGGAATTTGCAGTGGAGTGGGTCAGATTGACATAACATTAGAAGAGAACAAACAGAAACTCAAGCAAATATATTTAAGCTTGGTTGATCACAATGCTCTCAACAGTCGTTTCAGCAAGAACCCATATAAGATGCAGCGCGCTAATGTTTAGAGTATTGTATTGAGAGTTGGTGATTGTCGGATTGGAAGGAAATATGTGCCAAACTGAAGCAAAGAAATTTCCGGGCGAGAATATCATCAGTTTTCTCACACTACTGGATCTTTGCTTGATGATGAAAGTATAGGCGTTACAAGAGCACAATACCTTGATGGCACCACAATTTACGGATTCGATTTGACAGGTGATTTTTTCAAAAAAGGTTCTCACTCGATGAAAAATGTCACGACGAGTGTGGAAATTCAGTATAGCACCAGCACAACCAAGAATTTGTCCCTGGTAACCTACTTTGTAAAGGATGGTGTATTGGAGATGGATAGCATTCTTTAATTAGCTGTTGCGGGAAAGGTAGTGCTCTAAACAGTAAGCTAGAGATGAACACCATACAAGTTCGTTCGATATTATTTTCGGATGATAACTGTCGCGGTGAGGGTGTTAGTAGTAATATAGGAGCAGATCTCTCTCCTGGAGATAAGGTTCTCTTGGTCCCAAGTGCCTTTTTTTAGCACCAGTTACCAGGGGTTTTGATCGGGGGTGCGACCCGAGATGTTCACTGTACATCAGTATTTATTGTATGACTTTAGTGATAAGGTTCTCCTGGTCCCGAGTGCCTTTTTGTTAGCACCAGTTACCATGAGAACCTGTAATTGTATGGATTATAAGGTTCTCCTGGTTCTCTATATGTAAATGATGCCCTTGTTCCTGTGAACCCGATGAGGTGCCTTTTTGTGTGCACCAGTTGTTTGAATGGGTGTAATTACTATGGTGTTGAATGTTGATTAATGCATTGTATGGTGTTGGTATGCGCTGGAGGTTATCCTGCAGTATTTAGTCATAATGCACATAGAGTATATAGGACTTTAATATACTATTCACAATACTCTAGCTATTTTATATTGATATGTAAAAATAGCTTACTCATTTTTATCATCCGCTGCTAACATTATGTGGATAGATAAGAAAATACATAGAAAGTGAATAAAATTTACAGTATTTGGAAAATATTTGCAATAGAAAGCATTATATCTATTTTTTAATATAGAGTTTGAGTAACACCTTTTACTAATTGATTCAATGTTATTATAGGAATTTTTACTGAATCGTCGATGAAACTAGAGTATTTTGTTTAGTTCCTCTGCTCAGTTATATCTTTGCATATTTAAAACAAAAATTATTTGGTGTATAAATAATTTCATCTAATTTGAGTTGAAGTATTAGTAACATTAACTAGTTTATATCAAATAGAAAAGAGAGATCACTCACCAAGTTGTATTGTCCGTCTTGTTCTTTTTGAGAAAAATCTTTGCCTCATACTTGTGATTCTTTCAAAGTTGTTGAAGATACATTTTCTACTGAAAGCAGTGAGACCTTGTTTTTGCCAATCCCATCTGGAGTAAAGTATTTCATTTGTTCCGATTCATCAAGTTTGTTGGTTATGTTTTGAGCTACTTCTATCGCTTGCAACGGCGTGAATGCTACGATATCATTTTGAAGATGACCAAATCTATTGACTTCTCAATTTCGTAAAGGGATAATTCCTGTTCCGATTCTTTTTATGTTAATAGCATGTTTTTTGGGTATGTATAGAACTCCCATCATCAAACCATCGTATTGCAAACATCTGTAGTTCACCAGTAACGCATTCATTACCGTTTCCCCATTAGGTATTGTTAACTGAGGGTTTATTTGAGGAGATTCAAAGCTGATTAGGCTATCTACAGAAAACTGAGAGAGAGTTGCGATACAAACCATGCTGATCAACTGACTAGGTGTTTTCTTTCTTATTATCCTGGTTAACTGTTTAGCTTGCTCAATGAAAATATTAGGTGGAAATCTGATTGGATGAAAGATCGGTCATCTTTCTTGATCAATTCCCATAAAGATTACCAGTCTTGGAACATCAAGTCCTGGTGGAGCTAATTTGTCGTATTCTTCATTTCTCACCATAGATCTGACTTGTCGTCTGTTGCCAAATGTTTCGACATTGTAGTGGATAATGCATAAATTTTTATAGACATCCTCAGTCGGTGTTTCGATGCAGGTTATCTCGAAAAGCTATGGTGTTGGATTTAGGTGGAATGGTTGAAACCTCCCATTCATTACTCTTTCATTGATATGGCAAGAATTGAGCATACTAGCAGCGTTTTTTGATAAGCAGGAAAGATTTGAGTTAGAAGGTTCTCTCAGAGTTCAAGCATAGTCAATTGTTTTATTTCTATCGGAATCCCATGATTTTGGTCGAATTATTTTTAGTTTCTTCCTTATTATAGGCGAATCAGGAGGGATATTTTCTTTATCATCAAAGTATGGTTCAAATGTTGGAAGGCAGTGGGTTCTGCGGTCTTCATCCGTACTCATAGTATTGAGTGAGAAGTTGAACTGGAAACAAAATAAAAAACTATGAAACAGATTGTTCATGGTAAAAATTTTTTGTTTTTAAAATAAAAACTAACCAAATGCTCTTAAGAATAAATTATTAAAAACCTGAAATTAACTTTCTGATACGTCATAGTAAAACTAGTTGATCGTTACCAATATGAATAAATAATTAAAAACTTAAAATTAACATTCCGATACGACATAGTAAAACTAGTTGATTTTTTACCAATATGCATTGAATAATTGTTTGTTAATTCTCACCTTATTGCTGAGAGTCTTTCTAGCATTTTAAGTAGATGTAGTAGTTGCTATGTAGATGTTGTTGGTGTGAATGATTCTACTGTTTAAACGATGGATCTTATATAGTCAAAATTGCACTGATTTACCTATTCAAATCTTCTATTTTTTATGCAAAACATTGCTTTATTCAAGCGGAAAAAATTATTTTTTCGCATGAAATTCTCTTTATAGTATTAGTATTATTGACACCTCTGTAAAGATATATATATTATGAAGGATTTTCACGCGAAGATTGTGTTTTTTTAGATAGAGAATATTGTTTTTTCGTGAGAAAACCTGTATATAGGATGAAGATTTTTTCGGGCGAATAATGGTTTTTTTGTCACAAACGGTTTTTTTTGTTTTTTATCACGCGAAAAGATTGTTTTTTCAATATCAAAAGTGTTGGATTTTCGCGCGAAAGAAACATAGTTTTTTTGGTTGAAAAATATATTATTTTTGACTTGAAAAATAACACAACTTTGCATGAATAAAAATTAATTTTGTCGCTCAAAAATCAACCTCTTTTAATCTGAAAAAAACTTTGTTTTCGCGTAAATGAATCATTATTTATCGCGTGAATTAAAAATAGTTTTTTAGCTGAAAACAACACAATTTTACACGGATAAAAATTAATTTTGTCACGCGGAAAACAATCATTTTCAATCCGAAGAAAAATTCGTTTTCCGGCAAATGAAGCATAGTTTTTCTGGCTGAAAAATATATTATTTTTGACTTGAAGAAATAACACAATTTTACGTGAATAAAAGTTAATTTTGTCGCGTGGAAATCAATCCTTTTTGCTCTGTAAGAAAGTTTGTTTTCCCGCGAATGAAACATTATTCATCGCGTGTATGAAAAATGGCTTTTAGCTGAAAACAACACAATTTCAGACGGATAAAAATTAATTTTGATGCGAATGAACAAGCTTATTCACTTTGTTATATGTCATAAAAGGTTTTTCGCATGAGGCTTCTCATTGGTTTTAGAACAGGACAATTGGTGCAACTTTACTGTTTAAGAACCAGCGCTTTTACACAGAAAGCATTCACTTCAACAACAGCATCTGAAGGAAGAGGATCTACTACAGCATTTACTACAATGCCTACTAGAACTACTCCTACTACTCTTTGTATCAAGTTAAGAAATATTAAAAAATCAATTAGCACTTGCTTAAAAACTTGACTACATGCTCTTTATGCAATATTACCTCATTTTTAAAACTATTGATTATAGCACGCTAATAAATAAAATTTATGTCATCACAAAAAACAGATGTAAACTTTAGTAACACGTTTTATTATTATTATTTTCAGATTTTAAATGAAAATTAGCTTCTTCTTCATCTAAATTCAGTAGGAATCAGCTTACATTCAAACAACTATACATACCATTCATTTAAATCAAAGAAAAAGCCTTCATTTGTAACGTGTCTTTATATTCGTTTCAATTGTAATCAATTCAAATGTACAACAAAAAATTTGAAGTCGAAGTTATTTTTGTCAGTTTTTATTTTTGCTCCACAACATTATTATTTTATTTTAGAGCTCACATTCAAACAACTATACATATCATTCATCTAAATCAAAGAAAAAGCCTTCATTTCCAATATAAGTCTTTATATTTGTTTCAATTGTAATCAATTCAAATGTACAACGAAAAATTTGAAGTCAAAGTTTTTTTTGTTAGTTTTTATTTTTGTTCCACAACATTATTATTTTATTTTAGAATTACAATTATCGAGGATGGAGGAGAAGAATTTTTCAACAAAAGCTTTGTCTTGAGTAATAACTGAAGTTACTACTTATCTTGTATATAAATAATGTGTCGTACATCAAACAACAGATGTGTAGCAAATACCATTCGTAATGAAGAAAAAGATACGAAAAAAATCAAAATTATTTTGAGAATACTGAGGGCTCTATCGGCTGGATAGATGATAGTTTACTTGATACTAACTCGTTGTTTTTACAATGCTCTTTTCCTGATGTTAATACGATGACTTATGTCGTTGTAACTTATCCGGATAATCACTGTAGTCTTTTGTCATTAAAATTACAAAAAACTATTACGGAGCTTTCCCCGAAGGACTTTTTCAAGTTCATTTACGATGAACTCTCTTTTTTTGAAAGAGAGACTTTGATGCTTGATGAGAGTTATCGAAGAAAGTCATTTGTTACAAACTGGAGTCATACGGGTACACACAGAGGTGAAAACATGGCGGCAGCTGGATTTCACAATCTCGGAAAAGACAACGGTGTTTAATGTGCTCTTTGCGAAGGGATATTACAAAACTGGAAAGATGAAGATGAACATCCAACAAAAGAACATGCTAAAAGTTTTCCGCATTGTCGTTTTGTTAGAGGATTTAACACTCACAATCAACTGTGTAGACCCAGGAAACTAACCGAAGAAGAAATGAAAAATATCTCCATTGTCAAAAGTTATACAATGGAAAAACAAAGAACTAGACGGCGAGCGGATTCGACTGCGAAAGTTTTACCCCTAGGTATCTCGATTGACCGGGCTGGTACACCCCGCTTCGCTACTGAATCAGCGAGAGAAACCAGTGTCAATCAATGGAAGGGTAAAGTTTCTATGAAACTCCTTTCCACCGCAGGTTTTTACTGTACCAAATTTGGAGATAGTGTAAAATGTTTCTTTTGCTCGGGTGAACTCAAAGAATGGAAAGAGAGTGATATACCGTGGGAGGAACACTGTCGTTGGTTTCCAGACTGTTCTTTTCTACTCGCGAGTAAAGAAGAAATATACGTTGAGGAAGTTTACGACCGAACGGAAAAATCCAAAAAGTGTGAGCGCCAGCTTGAGAAATATTGAGGAAAAATGAAACGTACAGCGCAGTCTGATGAAAAAGAAACAATGAAATTTATCTGCAAAACACTAGGATATAGTCAAAATGATATCGAACAAGTCTTAGTCTTGAATGGGAAGCCTTTTGAGCGATTAGGTTTTATGGTTGAAGCTTTACATGTTTTGGAAAATATTTCTACTCCTGAGGAGAATCCAAAAACAAAGTTGAAAAATGACGATGAAACCTATCTTTTGGATGAGAGTAAATCAGGAGTGAATGATGAAAAAGTTTTGTTAGATGCTAAAACAATTAAAGCGTTAAAGAAAGATAAAGATCCGACAAAGCAAAGCAAACTTGTTCAATGTGTGTCTGAGTCACATGAAAAAAAAGTATCCGCTAATCATATCTCTCTTCCATGTGGACATCTCATTTACTGCAGTGAGTGTAAGGAAAATGCACTTACTGGATGCTCATCAGAACTAAAACATTGCCCAGTCCATGATTGTCAAGTCGAGATTAGAGGATTTATGAAGATCTACATGAGTTCGCACAATATTTAACCTCAAAAAAAAGAAAATGATGAATAGTTAAAATGTGTAAAGATTAACTAGATATTTTGATTTGATAACAGATCATTCGCGTTTTGTAACTCAACGGAATAGCAACAAACATGTTGCGCATTGAAGACTTTGCTCACCAAGAAGCTTCCAATGCTATCGGACCCAAGACCTTTTTGGCTGAGGTTTCTGATGAAATGTTGAGGATTTGTTTTTTACGGAAGAATGCGTATGCTGTATACTAGGAGAGAGTTTTTACAAGCAAGCAACAAATCTATCACTACTAAACTGTTACTGTTCACACATCGATCGACAATGTAGCACTTGTGACAGATACGCTGAATTGGTAGAAGGTGGTACACCTACTGAACAAGAACTGACAGATGCTATCGACTAGATTGATAACAGTCAAGTTTTAAAAAATGCCAAAATGGGATTTTTGGTGCATGATGAGTGGATTAACGCTTTTTTGAATCTTTCCTCTACTGATTTAAAGTCCTCCTTTATGTTAAAAAATTTACGCACACGATTAAATCCCTACCTATTACCTACAACTCAACGAAAACTGTCTTTTCAGCGTTTGAAAGATAGATTACTTGCAATAGCGGAAGGCTATTCATATGCCTACAGTATTGATGAAGAAGATAAATCGGATGATTTGATGAAGACTGTTGATTCAACAGACATATCCAAGGATTCATAAAAGAAGCGCTGCAAAAAGTCCTGCGTCATTCATCTCTGAGCTACAGAAGAAACATGAGTGGAAGAACTTGAGGGTTCAAGTCGATCGCTACATTGGCCGATTTTGTTCCTAGCTTCATAAGGAACTACTTTGAACACATTTCTTTGGAACGCATGGGCCCTCTTTTTGTTCAACACATCACCGAAGAAGTATTTTACTTGGTGTTAGGAGTCAATCTAGCTCGTAAATCGATACAAAGTAGATTTTTACGATGTAAATGTATTTCAAGAGCGAATCCTCTCAAATGCTTAAACTGCTTTATGAACTTTGATCGAAAAGTCTGCTGTCCATAAGACAAGTTGATAGATTTTGAGGATCTCGAAAGAGTGATCGAACTGATTGATGTGAAGCAATGTTTGGAAGATGCTGACCTAGGTGATTTGGTAGATATTTTGATTTTAAAAGGATTATCTTCATTTCACTGGACAGCTTCACATATTCTTTTGTCTCACACACGATTGGAACCTTACTTGCATTTCAGTAATCACTTTGATGGGATTGTCTCACATCTCCAAAAGCAGCTGAGCGAGCTGAGTAAGTCACTAGTTGTTTACGTATAAATGACAAGATCATCAACAAATGAAAGTATTTAGCTACCGGCATTGAAAGCAAAAGCATTTTGGAGATGGGTTGTACATTTATCTTGCTATTGATGCTGACATTTCTCAATGTTAGTGGAGTTTTTTATACCAACAAAATTGATGAATGTATTGCCGAAACTATGGAAAAAGCATGATGTCTAATTTTTTTCGCCTTTCAAAAGGAGTATATGATATACAGATGGAAATGGAAAAAGCTGTGTGAGACTCTACCCCTCTGACTTTTAGTATTGCGGTTTTTTCACTCCTCGAAATGTTTTTTGGATTTGAAAGAGCGAAACTTCTACAAATAACCCATCTTGTAATACTCCAACAAAATACACTCTGAATGGAGAAGAATGTGTGATAGGGGTTAAAAATAATACTAAAGGACTTACTCAGAATACAAAACTGTTTTGGAATGGAAAAATATGCGCATTTGAAAGCAACACCTCACGACCAATCTGCCCACTAACAGAAGAATTTGAGACATTCGATTTTGCATGCGCGAGGTGCAATCGTTCGATCAACAAGAAAGCAAAACCAGCTACTATCATCACTAATGTTGATGGTATCAAAGGTGTGAATTTGTCATTTTCGAGTTTTGAAAGTCTGAAGTCTGTTCAAAGCAAGATTATCATCAGTATTACATGTCAAGGGGATAGCAAAGACAGATGTGATCCCAAGATTATATATACTGAGTTCTGTTTGAAGCATATTAACCAAATACAGCTGAAAGTCAAGGCATTTAACTCTAGATGATGAAAGCGTAAACTGGGGTAAAAAAAGTCTCTCTCAATAAAATGGGATCCCGAATCTATCTTCTATTATTCCCTATCCTGATCAGATATTGTCTTGCAACAGAACGCATCCATTCAATTTAGCTCGTCGAGTTTCGGGTTGTCATCATGGAATTCTTAGTATGGAAGAAGTTGTTTCAGTAAGTTGCATTTTAGGATAAACATTAAAATATCGATATGTTAGACCCACATGTATCATGCAATTTCCCGGACAACGAAGAACCTGTGACAGACGTGACACTCAACACTACTTTGTTTGCAAAACCGATGAAGCTTTAAATTATATCCGTTTATACCCCGAAGGATCATTAACTACAACTCGGAGAACAACTACTCAGACAACAACGACAACGACGAAAACAACAACAACAACCCCAACAATGACAACAACCCCAACAACGACAACAACTCCAACGACAACAACTCTAACGGCGACAAAAACTCCCACAACTATGACGACAACAATGACAACAACTCCAACTCTACCAAATACACTTTCAACACGGCCCTCTGAATTACACCGACGGAATTTCGTTGATTTAGCTTTGAATTCACAGAAGTAGTAATATAGAAACAGATCTCCCTCCTGGAGATAAGGTTCTCCTGGTGCCAAGTGCCTTTTTGTTAGCACCATTTACCAGGTGTTTTGATGGTTGTTTTGACCGGAGATGTTAACTGTACATAACTATCTATTGTATGACTTTAGTGATAAGGTTGTGCTGGTGCGGTGTTTTTTTGTTAGCAGCAGTTAGCATTGGTGTATTTGTATGTATTATAAGGTTCTCCTGGTTGTCTATATGTAAATGATGCCCCCGTCCCCGTGAAGCCAATGAGGTGCCTTTTTGTGTGCACCAGTTGTTTGAGTGGGTGTAATTACTATGGTGTTTAATGTTGATTAATACATTGTATGGTGTTGGTATGCGCTGGAGGTTATCCCGGTATTACTACGTTTATTTGGTTAAAAAATGGTGATAGGGAATGTGCATTATAAAGCTATACACTTGAAGATATTGGTTAAAAAATGGTAATAGTGAATGTAATAAACTATGTAATATTAGTGTATGAAGTGTATATAATGAAATAAAGTGTAATAGGATGAAAAGCATATTATGAAAGACTATAAAAACATTTAAAAAAAAGTATTATAAATACGTATGGAATGCTTCTAACATCAACTCTATAATACATACAGAAAAAGTTATTCCTTCATCTATTTGTGTGTAATGATAAATATGGGATCAAAATTTGTAAGAAGTTTTCTTTATTCCACTTCTTTGCATATAATTTTTCAAAAAGTTCTTGATCCCAAGCATTTCTTTTAATTCTTTTCAAAAAATCGTTAATGTTTACAGCTTTTACCATTGACAAAATTGTTTTAAAATTCTACTTTATCATATCATCAAAGTTCTCCGTGCTCTCTTCATGATCTCCACATCGTGTTCCCATATTCATCGTGTATTGCTTTATGCAGAAAATGATAACTTGAAATGTTAAACGTTCTATAGCTTTTTCCTGTACAACAATATTCTTTCTTATGGTAAACTTCCGGGAGGAAATCCTTTAAGTACATTGTTTTTGTGGTCATATTGCTCTAAAATATAAATATATTTATATATAATCAAAAATAGATGATAATTAAAAAAGTAAAATAATTGAGAGTTTTTCTTTAATCTCTAGCAGGAAATCTTTTATACTGAATTGTTTTTGATGACATAATGAACTAAAATAAAAAGCTATGTATTAGTATGGGATGATAAACAGTAAAGTAAAATAATTATAAGCTTTTATTTTTCAATACTACTAAATAGTATTTTTTATTAATTCTTACCTTATCACCAAGAAGTCCGCTGTTAGTCGTATAATGAATACTGTAGATGGTTCTTCAAAGGTTATTGCTGAAGAGAAGGATTTTTATGTAGAGAGAGCAGTTCTTAAATACTGGAAGCCGCACCCACTTATTAACCTTACATCCAATGAGAATACTCACGCGAAAACTCTTTTATAATGATGTTATTCATACAAAATCCTTCTGTAACACATATAGATTATTCACGCGAAGAATGGGATTATTTAATGTTAGAAATTTATTTTCTCAGACAAAAAATGATGCTGTTTTATTCAAGTGAAAAACAATGACTTATTTGCGCAACACAAAATGTTTTTATCCCTCGAAAAAATAGCTAAATTGTAAACGGTTTTCGCCTGAGAATATGTACTTTTTTACTGTTAAAAAACTTGAAATTTTACGTTGAAAATTTGTTTTCTCAGACAGAAAATTATTTTGTTTTATTCACCCGTAAAACTATGTTTTATTCACACGGGAAAATCTTGGTGTTGGCGCGTATAATGATGTTATTCACGCAAAAAAAAACCTCTATAATACATATAGAGTATTCACGCGAAGAATGGAATTATTTCACGTTAAAAATTTTGTTTCCTCAGATAGAAAATGATACGGTTTTATTTACGCAAAAAACTAGGTTTTGTTCACGCGGAAAAATCTTGGTGTTCGCATCAAAACAATAATTTATTTGCGTGATGAAAAAATTGTATTCCCGCAAAAAAACATATATTTTGTAAAATTTTTTCACGCGAGAATGTGTATTTTTTTCAGTTAAATTTTTGACGCGAAAAGTATTGTTTTTTCAGTCCCAAAAATGTATATATTATAAAGGTTTTTCGCGTGAAATAATGTGTTGTTTTCATTCAGTTTAGCCAGAAAATCCTATTTGTTCACACGGAAAGTGTTGTTTTTTCAGTCCTAAAAAAACACTTTTCGTACGAAAAATGTATATATATATATATATTATTCGTGTGATTCATGCGAAAAGAGTATATATAAATATATTATAAAGGATTTTCTCGAAACAATTTTAGCTCAAAAAACCCGTGACTTAGTACAAACAAAAATCATTATTTCATGGGAGAAATGTTGTTTTTGTAGTCAGAACAAAACCTTTTTTACGCAAAAAGTATTGTTTTCTTCAGTCCTAAAAAAATCCTTTTTTTCGCACGAAAAAATGTCTATATCATGAAGGATTTTCGCACAATTTCCCCGCAAATAAAAAGTCATTTTTTACTCATGCAAAAATGTGTTTTTTTCACATGAATGCGGAAACTACAGATGATATTGAGGTCAGTCAGGATTGAATGTTTTTTCAGTCAGGCTATTTTATTCACGCTTTTTATACTCCATAAAGTTTTCACACAAAAAATGTTCTACATATGGAAAGCCACGTATATTATAAAACCTATCAGCATGAGTTTTCAGAATTGGTAAATAAAATATTGTTCAAAGTTAATGTTGACCTCATTTCTTGCATGCCATGAATCAGTCTCACTATCTCTCTTTCTCAGTATACATTCTTTAGTTACATCTAAAAGTCATATTAACTAATGAGTCTGTTGTAAGATAGTAAATAATTTAGCTTAAAAATCATTTTTGATTCCATAGTAAAACGAATAAAGCTTACCCTTTCATAGTGATATGATTCCCTTGAGTCATAGATTAGTTTCTGAAGGTCTTGTTTTGGACATTCTTCTTTTTCAGCGTCATCAAAGTAGTTGAGAAAATCTAGAAGGTTTAGACTATCAGCCAGTTCGGAGACTTGGATGAAAGCTTGATGAGCTGTGAGTACAGTGACGTCGTAGGAAATCAAATTGTTTGCATCTTGTTTTAGTTCTTTGAACCGAATAACTCCACATCTTTCCGATGTCACAGCTGAAGCTATTTGAAGAGGGATGTACATATCCCCAACCAGTAGCTCTCCATCTACGACACATCTGTATTGAACTACAAGAGACTCACCAGACTCGCTCCAACGTCTGTCAGATTTGTATAGCATTTCTTGGATTTGGAAACATATGACGGTATATGTTGGGAAATCCTGGAGGTGAGCTATGTCAAAATAAGCATTGATTTGTCTCATACTCTTCCCCAGTGATATATCGAATGCATCCTTCAACTTCCGACAACATCCTTTGTCTTTAGTAGCACGAAAAATTTCTTTTTCGGTCTTTTAAACACCCATGTAGATCAAAATCGATGGTTTTGTTTTCGTAGCTTTATTAACAAGTAATCCTACCTCAGATGGAATAGTGCTCCTCACTCTATCTATCTTTTTCTCCTTTTTGTAGTTGTAGATGATGATGCTGCAGTTTGTTTTATCATGAAATTCAATGGTTAATACCTGCATAATCGTAGGTATTTGTAGTTCCTGAATCTCAACTGTTTTTTTCAACGTTTTTTCGGCGAGCTGGTGACAGAGTATTTAACAGAGAGGCACTCTTGATAATGAGAGCTGACAGGGTGTTGAGTCTAGCATCTTGAAAGGGAATCTCAGTACTTTGAAGAAATACATTGTCATCGACTTCCATTTATCTCTTTTTGTGCAGTTCGAGTCATCATCGCCATCATCTTTTTTTAAGTCATATCAGTAATGGAAGAAGGTTGAGGAAAAACTTGTTGGGTTTCCAGCTCTTCATTCTTTAATTGTTTTGCATTGTCTTTTCTAAACATTGTAAAAAGATACAATAAAAATCCGGGTTGTGATTTTTTCTTTTTAAATAATTTGAAGAGTGAGCTGAGTGTCTCAACTAGTAAAAAATTAAATCTACTAAATAGCATACCGAGTTGAGAATCTCAGCTAGTAAAATTAGTTATTTATTATTTTTTTACCTTAATACAGAAAGTTCTTCTACTAGTTGGAGTAGATGGTGTAGTAGATATTGTTCCTTCAGTTGCTGATGTTGAAGTGGATGCTTTCTGTGTGAAAACAGTGCTTCTTAAATAGCTGAAATTGCACCAACTAACATTGGGATATTCGCGTGAAGAATATCAATTTGGGAAACTTTTTGGTTTTCACTCAAATGAAACGTAGTTTTCAGGCTGAAAAATAAATTATTTTTTGTTTGAAAAACAACACAATTTCACGCGAATAGAAATTTATTTTGTCGCGCGGAAAACTATCATTTCCAATCTGGAACAAATTTTTGTTTTCACGTGATTGAAATATATTTTTCTGGTTGAAAAATAAGTTAGTCTAGGTTTTGAAAAACAAAACAATTTCACGCAAATACAAATTTATTTTATCGCATGGAAAATAATCATTTTCAATCTGGAAAAAAAATTTCGTTTTCCCGCAAATGAGACATGGTGTTCTGACTGGTAAGTAAATTATTTTTACAACACAATTTCACGCAAATAGAAATTTATTTTGTCGCGCAGAAAACTATCATTTTCAATCTGGAACAAAGTTTTGTTTTTGCGTGAATGAAACGTATTCTTCTGGCTGACAAATAAGTTATTCTGGGTTTTGAAAAACAACACAATTTCATGCGAGTAAACATTTATTTTATCGCGAGGAAAATAATCATTTTCAATCTGGAAAAATTATTTGTTTTCTCGCAAATGAAAAGTAGTTTTCTGACTGATAAAGAAATTATTTTGGTTTGAAAAACAACACAATTTCACAGGAACAGAAATTTATTTTGTCGCGTGGAAAACAATCATTTTCAATCTGGAACAAATTTTTGTTTTCGCTTGAATGAAACATATTTTTCTGGCTGACAAATGAGTTATTCTGGGTTTTGAAAAACAACACAATTTCACGCGAATAGAAATTTATTTTGTCACTCGGAAAACAATCATTTTCAATCTGGAGCAAATTTTTGCTTTTGCGTGAATGAAACATATTTTTCTGGCTGAAAAATAAGTTATTCTGGGCTTTGAAAAACAACAGAATTTCACGCAAATAAACATTTATTTTATCGCGTGAAAAATAATCAGTTTCAATCTGGAACATTTTTTTGTTTTCCCGCAAATGAAACATAGTTTTCTGACTGAAAAATTAATTATTTTCCGTTTGAAAAACAACACAATTTCACGCGGATAAAAAATGATTTTGTCGCGCAAAAATCAAACCTTTTTCTCTCTGCGTGAAGAATTTATTTTTTCCAACTGAAAATACTCATTCATTCACACGAAGAAGTACTGTTTTCCCGCATAAATGGAAAAAAATTTTCGTTATGAAAATTGTGTTTATTCACGCGAAAACAACAGTATTTTGTTTTTCTGGGTTTTGAAAAACAACAGAATTTCACGCGAATAAACATTTATTTTATCGTGTGGAAAATAATAATTTTCAATCTGGAAAATTTTTTCGTTTTCCCGCAAATGAATCATTGTTTTCTGACTGAAAAATAAATTATTTTCAGTTTGAAAAACAACACAATTTCACACAGATAAAAATGATTTTGTCGCATGAAAATTAAACTTTTTTCTCTCCGCGTGAAGAATTTATTTCTTTCTACTGAAAATACTCATTCATTCACGCGAAGAAGTACTGTTTTTCTGCGTGAATGAAAACGTTTTTTCCTTCTGAAAATTGGGTTAATTCATGCGAAAACAACAGTATTTTGTTTTTACACAAATGAAACATAGTTTTCTGGCTGAAAAATAAATTATTTTTGGTTTGAAAAACAACAACAATTTCACGCAAATAGAAATTTATTTTGTCACGCGGAAAACAACCATTTTCAATCTGGAAAAAGTTTTTGTTTTTGCGTGAATGAAACATAGTTTTTTGTCTGAAAAATAAATTATTTGTCGTTTGAAAAACAACACAATTTCACACGGATAAAAAATAATTTTGTCGCGTGAAAATCAAACCTTTTTCTCTCCACATGAAGAATTTATTTTTTCCCACTGAAAATATTCATTCACGCGAAGAAGTACTGTTTTCCCGCAAGAACAAAAAAAAAATTTTGTTATGAAAATTGGGTTTATTCACGCGAAAACAACAATACAACTTTTGCTATTTAAGAACCGATGCTTCTACACAGAAATCATCCACTTCAGCAATAGCATCCAAAAAAGCAACATCTACTAAAGGATCTACTAGCGTTACTAAAAGCATTCTCTGTATTGAATAAAGAGACTCATAATACTAAGGTAATCATATTATTATTTATAAGGATTGGTAATACTAGGGTGGAAACGGAGTAAAGCGTCAAATACCCAACAACTAAGTTTTAATTATTTGTTTTTAGTTGTAGGTAAAAATTAAACAGAATGTTTTATTTTGATTGTATTATCACAAACATTGTTTTTTCTGTTTTTAGATTATCCCAGGTGATCTTTCGCGGAATAAAACATTATTTTTCTGTATGAAACAATTGGTTTATTTGTGTGATTACAGAGTTTTTCTGTGTGATCTTTTTTTAGCTGGAAAATGCGTTTTAGTTGGATGAATAAGTTTTTTACACAATTGGAACATTATTTTTTACATGAGAAAAACTTTTTATCTGAAAAAAACAACAAAAAAACAACATTCATGTGAAACCCCTGCAGTACTCAGTATGACTTCAGAACTCTTTATTTGTTTATATTATTACAAACATTATTCTTTTATGTTTTTAGATTATTATGGATTCTCTTTCTGAAGAACTCTTTTGCACAGACTCATATCCATCAAGAGGCAAAAGAAAAACAACCAAATTAACTCCTCAGAGAAAAAAAATCTGTTCCAAGAACGCGAGTAGTAAGAAAATGAGTAGTAAGAAAACGAGCTCCCGCTGATAAGAAATCAATGGAGTTTGCGGAAAAAGCTCGTTTAATGGTTGAAACTCTCTCAAAATGGAAAGCGAAGGAATCAGAAGAGTTTGAAGCTTCTCAAGCGAGTAACACACCAAACCCTCAGGCTTACCAAACATTTGCAGATCTTCCTGTGCCATGCGTTATGCAGGTGGTTTTTGTGAGTCGTAAAAGTATGGATTCTAAATATTGCAAACTCAGGTACTTTGACACTTCGGAATTAGATAAGTTTCAGATCAAAAACGTTCTTTGTCCGGTTGAAATAGCTGAAAACTTAAACTGTGATAATTATCCAGTACCTTTTAACATTGTGTACTTGGGCAAAAAGGAAGATCCCAAAAATAAAAATAGTATTTGCTTCGATGTCAAATGTGTCACCACAAATCATCTAACCAACAGGGGAGTTAATGAGGAAGCACGACAATTGAGTGTGATGACTAAGAATGAACTCAAACGCAGCTTGAACATCGAAACCCTCGGTAATTACAAACACTGTGCAATTTTCCCTCACCTAGATGTTGTTGAGAGATTCGTTCCTCATCGATTCAATGGAAAAGATTCTGTCGTAAATTGTATCCGATTCACTTTACACAAAGAGGGAAAGAGAGAGGTGAGGACACTTGTCTTAACAAACAGATACATTGAAGAAGCTAAAAAACATGCTCCGGGTGTTATGATCTACAAAGGGAAAGAAAATAGTGAAAATTCTAATGGGTATCATGATATCATATTTCTCTCTTCATTCAGTCTCGTTGATTGGAAACAAAATCGTGAACAAGCAAAGTACAATGAGGAGATATTGAAATCGGATTTTGAAGCTGATCTTAAAGACTTCCAACCCAAAAGGATTTTAGTGATTTTGAAGCAAGTGTCAGCGCTGATGAAGATGAGTAGACTAGAAATTGTGTTCAGAGAGTGCAAGTCGCACAATACAACTTGGTGAGTGTTTTCTCTTTTCTGTTTAATACATTCTAACCGTTGTAAATAATACTTCAACTCAAATTAGGTGAAGTTATTTATATAGCAAGTAATTTTTTGTTTTAGATATGCAAAGATAGAACTGAACAGAGAAACTAAATAAAATATTCTAGTTTCATCGAAGGTTTAGTAAGAGTGTGTTCCGATGGAGTATCTGCCGAACCTATTCCCACTTAATAAAAACCTTCATAATAGACTTTAACTTTTGGCAACAATTACTATATATCTTAAACATAGTCATATGTATATGATGATGTTATAGATATAAATATGGTTAGAGTCATAACTCACTATCTTCATATACATAGGCTATATAATGTCTGAATGTGATGATGTTTCTTGTAATGTCATTAAATACTTTACAAATTAAAAAGTTTTTATAGTCTTCAATACTATACTTTTCAACCTATTACAATTTATTACATACTTTATTACATTCACTATTACCATTTTTTAACCAAATAAACGTAGTAATACCGGGATAACCTCCAGCGCATACCAACACCATACAATGTATTAATCAACATTAAACACCATAGTAATTTCACCCATTCAAACAACTGGTGCACACAAAAAGGCACCTCATTGGCTTCTTGGGAACAGGGGCATCATTTACATTTAGACAACGAGGAGAACCTTATAATCCATACAATTACACCCATGCTAACTGCTGCTAACAAAAAGGCACCGCACCAGCACAACCTTATCACTAAAGTCATACAATAAATACTTATGTACAGTTAACATCTCCGGTCAAAACAACCATCAAAACACCTGGTAACTGGTGCTAACAAAAAGGCACTTGGGACCAGGAGAACCTTATCTCCAGGAGGGAGATCTGCTCCTATATTACTACTCACGGATGACAACATCAGCTCTACCAACTACATTTCCAACAATTCCCACTGTTATACACCCTCTGGCTCACGTTGATTTACTTTTGGAACAAACAAGACCTACAGACTCTACTATACACTACTGTGAAGAAACCGAAACTACTATGGAAACAACTAATGATTACATGTGTGATAGACACATCATATGCGAAAACAATTCAGTAGCAATTACAACTCCATCGCCTCCAGTTTATAGAGTTTTTAGTTATAATGATTTGGAGGTTTTTTCAGGACTAACTCTGTCTGTATCGGAAGATACTAAACTAAAAAATGAAAAAAATCTTCTCATCATCATTCAACCTGAATGTGATGATGTTTCTTGTAATGTCATTAAATATTTTACAAATTAAAAAGTTTTTATAGTCTTTAATACTATATTTTTTAACCTATTACACTTTATTATATACTTTATTACATTCACTATTACCGTTTTTTTAACCAAATAAACATAATACCAGGATAACCTCCAACGCATACCAACACCATACAATGCATTAATCAACATTCAACACCATAGTAATTACACCCATTCAAAGAACTGGTGCACACAAAAAGGCACCTCATCGGGTTCATGATGCCTCTATATGCCTCTATATGCCTCTATATGCCTCTCATGATGTTCTCTATATGTAAATGATGCCCTTGTTCCTGAAGGAACAAGGGCATCATTTACATATAGAGAACCAGGAGAATCTTATAATCCATACAATTACAGGTTCTCATGGTAACTGGTGCTAACAAAAAGGCACTTAGGACCAGGAGAACCTTATCACTAAAGTCATACAATAAATACTGATGTACAGTGAACATCTCAGGTCGCACCCCCGATCAAAACCCCTGGTAACTGGTGCTAACAAAAAGGCACTTGGGAACAGGAGAACCTCATATCCAGGAGGTAGATCTGCTCCTATATTACTACTGGTGTTCACGTTGGAGCTAGAGATCAGTTTTGGGCGTAAGTTTGCAATTTTTCAACAGGATGTTTCGTATTCAACACTCATTATTCTCATCAACCTGGAAAGCATTGGTTAGCTGTGTACGCAGATGATTTCGGTGTGGAATTTTTTGACTCATTTCGACAACCTGTAACCTTTTAACCGGATGTAAGCAAGTTGCTGAAGAGACATAGAGGAAATGATTCATTATGGAGTAATGAGACGCAAGTGCAAAACTTTTTTGTTAACTGTATGTGATGATTACTGCGTATACTTTTGTTTACTGAGAAGCAGAGGATGGAGTATGGATGAAATTGTGAAAAGCTTACGAGATATAGGAGACAATGAGATGAGAGATCACTCAATACGAAGATTTATCCTACAGACATATCCTAGCTATGAGTTTACACAAGACAATACACTAGAAGGAATAGATGGAGTACACATACAAGGAACTAATTTGTTAGGTAAATTATTAAAGTAAATTATATAATGAAATTTTATTGGTTATAACAAATAAAATGAAAAAAAATACAAACTGACCAAGTATTTGTATTGATTACTATGAAACTGCTATGTAATGTTCAAAGTTAATGTCGAGCTCATCTTTTGCAAGGTGCAAATAAGACTCTATCTGTCTCATTTTCTCATGAAACATTCTTTAGTTAGATCTAAAACACATAGTAATTAATGAGACTACCATACATCAGTGTATGAACCAGCTTAGAAATTAGTTTTGAGTCTGTGGTAAATTGAATGAAATTTACCATCATTGGTAGTGATATGCATCCCTTGAGTTAGCGATTAGGTTGTGAATCAGTTGTCTTGGACATTCTTCTTTTTTGACATCATCAAAGCAGATGAGAAAGACATGATGATCCATAGTGTCAGACAATTCGGAGCTTTGAATAAAAGCTTGAAGAGCTGAGAGTAGGATGACATTGTAGGAAATTGTGTTGTCTACAGCTTGTTTCAGTCCTTTGAATAGAATACTCCGTATTTTTCCGATACCACTGCTGAAGCTATTTGAGGAGGAATGTAGATGTCTCCAATCAGTAGCTCTCCATCTATCATACATCTGTATTGAGCCACAAGAGTCTCGGCTGTCTTGCTCCATCGGGTATCGCATTTTCTTACCATTCCAGTTGTCAAAACCTATAACGCTATCTGGTGGAAAATCGTAAAGGTGAGCTACGATGAAATAAGCCTGGATTTGTCTCATACTCTTGCCTGACAATACATTGAATGCGTCCTTTGACTTTAAACAGCTTCCGTATCCATCAGCAGTACAAAAAATTGCTTTTCCAGTCTTTCACTCGCCCATGTAGATCAAAACCGTTGAACGTAAATGCTTAGCTTTATTAATGTGTAATCCTACTTTACTTGAAATATCACTCTTCACTCGAACTGTCTTTTAATCCTTTTGGTATAGTTGTAGATAATGGTGCACTTCGTTTCATCATGAAATTCAATGGATAAGACCTGCATAACTGTTGGTATTGGTGGATCTCGAATTTCTGGTGTTATTTCAATGTTTTTTTGACAAACTGAAGACACAGCATTCAACAGAGCGGCACTCTTGTAGGTGAGGGCGGTCAGGTTGTTGATTCTGGCATCTTGAAAGAGGATCTTAGTGTGTCGAAGAGTGTATCGTCTCGAACCTCCATCACAACCCTTCGTTTGCAGTTCAAGTCATCATCATTATCCGTAGTATCATCATCTTCTCTTGTCAAATCAACAGCATGGCGTTTTATCACTTGAGATCGTAGAGATCTGTTTGAAGACGGAGTGCTGATGGGAGATGATGATGGAGAAAAAAAACTTGCCGAGATTCTGGCTCTTCAATCATCAATTGACTTTCAGCGTCTTCACTATTCTTTTTGGTGGGATTTTGAAGATGGGGAGGATGGTGGAGAAAAGACTTGTTGGGACTCTGGTTCTTCACCCATCAATCGGCTTTTATCGTCTTGACCATTCATTGTTATTTCTTTGTAATTAGTTCAAATATACACACTCCATAGCGCGGCAAGTTGAGTGTTTCAGCTAATGATAAATAGTTATTTATCATTGAACTGATAAATGAAGACAATGATATCATTGAAGTATGTTGAAGTGGATGCTTTCTGTGTAATATCAATGGTTGTTAAATTGCTAAAGTTGCACAGATTCATGTGAGCTAAAACCAATGGAAAGTACTGCTCGAAAATCCTGTTATATCATATAAAAACTTGGATAATGTTGTTCATTCGCTTCAAAGAACTTATATAACATAAAGGGGGTTCTCGCGCAAAAAACAGCATTTTTCGAGCAAATACAACAACATTCTTCACCTAAAAAGCAACATTTTTTGTCTGAAAAAACACATTATTTGTGCAAAAAATGACACTTTTTGAGCGAAAACCCTTTATAATATACATACAAATTTTCGCGCAAAAATAAATGTTATTCACCGGGGAAATCTGTATATACATGTATTATAAAAAGGTCTTCGCGCAAATAAAACAACATTCTTTGTCTGGAGAAACAACATTTTTTGTCTCAAAAAACAAATCCTTCGCGTGAAAAAAAAATCTTTGCGCGAAGACCCTTTATAATATATAAAGATTTTCGAGCAGAAAGACTATTTTTCGCGCTAAAAAATCTTTATATTATAAAGAAGTTTTCGCGCGAAAAACAACATTTTTCGCGTAAATATACCAATTTCTTTATCTGAAAAAAAACAAAATTTTTTGTCTGAAAAAACACTCTTTGATAACATACACAGATTTTCACGCAGAAATTTTTTTTTGCTTGGAAAATCTGTAAAGAGCTCTTTGTGTAAAAATCAGCCTTTTTTGCGCGAATAAAACAACATTTTTTGTCTGAAAAAGCCACATTTTTATTTTGAAAAAACACATTCCTCACACAAAAAAAACAGAGTCTTCATGCAAAAATTCTTTATAGTATATACAGATTTTTGCGTGGAAAGAATTTTACACGCGAGAAAAATCTATATGTATATTATAAAAAGGTTTTCGTGCAAAAAACAACATTTTTTGAGCGAAGGAAACAGCAACTTTCGTATGAAAAAAAATCTTTTCTCTGCAAAAAACACATTCTTTGCGTGTTGTTTATTGAGTAAAAACCCTTTAGATCATATATACAGATTTTCGCGCGGAAAAAAGTTTCTTCATGCAAAAAATCTATATATATATATTAGTAGTAATACATGAGCAGATCTCCCTACCAAGAGTTTTTTTGTGGGGTCAAAATCCGGGGTGATGCAATGGGTTACGGCGTTGAATGCATTCGCCGAGTTTATATTGTATTTCATTTGAGGGGCATTTGAGTGGCATTTGAGTGGCATTTAAGTGGCATTTGAGTTTTGATTATTTTTTTACTTAATTTGAACTTATATGGCATATAGATTTTGAATGTATGGCATTTACGTTTTGATAATATTTTTACATAACTCGAACTCATATAGCATCTTGAGAGAGAGGAGAGAGGAGTTATATCAAGCTTGAATAAATACATTGATTAAAAATGAATCAATATATAATTATATACATTTATTACATAATAAGTAGGGGTAAATCTTCCCATATAATATAGCTAGAGTCAGTAAAGACTAAGTAATACAAAGCACTAGGTCTTGTAATGATAATCAATGCAAAGTCTTTTCCTTTACATCGCATCTTAAAAAATCATCAAATTAGTCTTCTATATGGTTAAAATTTACAGTATTTGGGAAATAATTGTAATAGAAAACATTATATCTATTAAATTTTACTGTAAATTTTATGTAGTACAAAGTACTATAACCTTCATTTATTCACTTGAGACTACATATCATCAGCATTCGAGATCAAGTCTATATATATATATATACATATAAAAACAGATATATTTGTATATATCTACAATTGTCAATATCTCAATGAGTGGTGTCTACTCTTTATTGTATATGAATAAGTAATACAAATTACTACAACTTGTTATTTAAGCCAAAGTAGGTTCGGTAGATACTCCATCAGAACACACTCGTCTTTTAGCATAAAAATATGTGAGTCCTCGCTTTATTTGCTTGTATGTCAACATTTTTTTATCCTTTACTACAAATCCTCGATTTTTACCCATAAACGACTTTTTTGTGTTCAATACATTTAGATAACTGTCTTTGTTCAATTGATTAATTCGTTTGTTCAAACCTTTTGAGCTAAACTTGTTTCCTTTTTCTCCCCAGCAGTAATAGGATTTAGAGTTAAGCGCAACAATTCCATCTCCGGTAAATTCCTCTTTAAACAGTCCGGGTGTTCTTTTTCCATGTTTTAGTAGTTTTTCACAACACACTTGCATGATCCATTCTAAACCCATTGTTTTGATTCTTAAAAATTCATCCCTATGTTTGTCACAGTATGGTCGTGGAAACCAATCACCATATTTATTGTAAAACTCTTTTTTCATACTTGGTTTTACTAGTGTTTCTAATGTTCCACTCAACGCCATGTATGCGCTATCTGTATCCATTTCAACATATTGGAAATCACTTCTGTCAATATATCTATAAATAAAAAGATTGTTTCGATTATTTGGAAGTTTTATTTACTTATACATAATAATAGTAGGGAATTAGGTTTTACTTACTTATCCATAAGGTCGTAGTAAAACTGTAGCATTTTCAGTTTAGCATACTGTAGCACGGAGAAACCCAAGTGTACTAGAACACTCATAGGTAGCTGAAATGATGGTGATACTGATTAGCAAAATAAACTTGGAGAATATAAATTTTGAATTGCAAAAAAATTGTTTTAAAACTTACTAGTTGTTTACAGGTTACGATTTCATAAAAATCATCTGCTATCTCTTCCATGGAGATAAATTTGTTTCCTCTGATACGAAATGAAGCTTTTCTGGCGCCTTCGATGAACTTGATGGTGGTAGGTTTTTCTTTATCAGTGATTGTTTTTCCATAAGCAGCATTTCCTACCAACTTGCTAGTAGTAGCGAGTAATTCTTGACTAGGGTCCGCATCTCCCATTCTCCTAGCGTCTGAAACCGATGTTCCAAAAGTTTCAAAAGCTTTTCTAGGAATATATTCTATTAGCTGATAAACTTTGGTGACTTTCAATCCTTGTTTCAAGTACCATTTCAACAAAGGACTCATTAGCAATATCTTATCTCCGTACATACTTCCAACTAATGAGCGTTGAGGAGTCTTTAGAAAACCTTCGGCTTCAGCAAAGATTTTCATTTCATCGCTCAAGTGTTCTCTGGTTAACATCGTATTTTTAAAAATCGGGGGCATTTCGGAGAACTTTTCTTCCTCTTCCTCAGGAGCTTTGATGTCACATTCAACAAATCCGAAAAATTTCTCTGATTGAACTCTCTCCAACACTTCTTCTTGATTCAGCTTCTTTTCAAGTATTTTAGGGTAGAAAGAATTGTAAAATGTGTTGACAAATTTTTGTAAATTTGTATGAGTTTTTACACGTTTCATCCACTCACACTCCCAAATCGAGATTACAGTGTAACCTAACGCTCGAAGATATTCTTCATTTTCCATCGTAGTTTTAAGCAGATTTGCTTTTGATTTTCTTCCACTAGCTTGAAGCTCTTGCTCTTTAGCGTTGTTATAAGAGCAGTTGTGTCCATGCCAAAAACACCCATGGAATTGAAAGACATGACGATTTTCAACACAGAATCCATCAATTGGTAATCCTCGTTGTCCAAGAGTAACTTCTCCTCCATTGAGCTGATGTCTGATATTGATTTTTTTTGAGAACATTTGGAACTGTAACCAGCTATGAGCTACCTTGCTAAATTTTCCTGGTTCAGCGACAAAGAAGTTTTCGATTTTTCTTCTTCGAGGATAACCAGTAGGCATTGATTGCATCATACACCATAAATAGAGCGCATTTGCATCAACTCCATAGATTCTATCACAAACTTTTGCTTCTTTTCCCAACCAATGTTCTCTAATTTTAGTTATACCTTTTTTGTGATATCTATGCATCACTAGATTTGGCCCACCAACTATGTTTTTCTTTATTAGAGGATAAAGTTCTGCATTGCAGTTGTCAATCAGACAAATTGGGAGAGTCTGACGAAACGAGTTACCAAGTTCATGGATATCCAAGTATGTAGAGAGGTATGGAGGGGGTGGTTGAGGAGCCTTGTTGAACATCCATCGAATCGCTAATCCTGGTAAAGATATACCATCTTTTAACATATCAATCCCATGCTCTCTGTAGATCGATCTTTGTCTTTCCAACGCTTGAACAAATGGTTTTACATCCAAGTTGTTGTACCATTTTAAAAAATCCCTCATTGTCTTTATGTCGTTATCTTTCCATGCTTCTTGACAAATTATGTACTCTTCTTCACTGATGTTCTTTTGTTTTAAAGAACTGTAAAAAGCTTCTCTTGGAGGTAGATGTTCTTGATTAAGTTGTTCCAAGTCTTTCATCCATTCATAAGGAAAAAATCCTTTTCCGGCTTCACATTTGTATGCTTTGAGATACATTTCATAGCTATATCCAGGGGCGATGAAGTTTGTACAATCTAAAAACAAAAAAGATCCTATTCCGATAACAGGCATCTTGTTTCCTTTTTTTATAACAAAATCAAAATCTGTGTCGGAGACATCTTTCAATTTTTGAAGCAGTTTTCCTTTCATCACATTGACATCATAAGTCTGTGAATTGAAACCTAGAATAGGGAGTTTTTTCATATAGCTGTACAAATCATCCAGAACTTTTTCAGCTCCTGTTCTCCGTCTGAAACAATTTTTTTCAAAATCACTACGAAACTTTTTTTCAGCTTTTTCCCGTCGTTGTAATTCACCTTCTATCTGTTTTATGATTTGCGAAAATTGTTTTTCCAATCGGCTATATGATTCTTCACTAATATCTTCCAAGTATTCAATGAACTTTCCAATGCATTCATCATCATCCACTTTATTGACAATACAACACGGGTTGTTGAAGCCTGGTACGTTTGAACAAATTGAAATACTTAAAAGTGTATGCTCGTTAGTGTAAATGGTTGTGTCTGTATCTCGATCTTTTTTGCAATTAGGTAACAAACACTCTATGTCGAATGTTGCAAAAAATGGATAGTATCTCAAGGAATCATCTGACCCAATATTTATCCCGAATTGAATCTTCAGTTTGTCAAATATTGTAGCGGTAGGACTGTATTGTTCTCCAGAAAACTGCATAGTTGTTGCCTCTGAGATTGAACATCTGTGTCTTTTCAGATTCCCCAATCTGTCATAACAAGTAGAACAGGTTGGACATCTGTAGGCTCTGACATATCCTTCCAAGTTTGTAATAAGACTGAAGTGATTGATATAAAGATCCAAATATAGATTTTTCTTATAACTGGAGTTTGAATTTCAAATAACTGTTGAAGTCGCATCATCATTTAAAGAAAACACTGTTATCTTCAGTTGAAATGCTCGCTCCAAAAGCAATAAATCAGCTTCTGTTACTCCTTTCCCATCACATTTTTTAGCACTATCACCATAGATGAAACTATGATATTGTTGTTGGTACTCCTTCACCTCCTTAATTATCGGATCTTTTGCAAATCCGCTGTTTTTTTGTAGTTCTTTGTGTAATGCTAGACATCTAAAAAAACAAAGATTGTCGGTAATTCGTATTCCTTTTGTGTTTTTTAACATGGTTTGTAAGTGTCTGTTGTTAATGAGGTGAGAGGGTAAATGCTCTGGCGGTGATCCAACTTTTCCCATTCCGAGTAGTTTGTAGAAATAAAACGAAATGTTTGTGATTAGCATCAATCTCCATGTCATATTTGGTCTCCGTCTCAAGCTATTTGTACGATGATCAGTCTCCATAACATCAACAAAAAAGCCATCAAGATCTCCTTCAGTTTCAATAAGTTTAGCTTTTGGATATACGGTAGCATTGTTTGATGATGAGTGAAAGTATCGGAGTTCACCATCATTTTTATTTTCTAGTATACAACCTACGCTACAGTTGACTTTTGCTCTCGAGCTCAATTGTCTCCAAACTTTTTTTAGCAATTCTAACACTCTTGAATCATGATAGTCATTTTGGTAGGTATCAGCTTGGTCTCTTGGAATCCCATCCCAAAGTCTTACATTTAAAAGTTCTATGACTTTTCCAGCTCTATGTTTGGTTTTCATAGCTCCCCAATATCTAGCTATCAAATCATCCCATTCTTCATCTTGAAAAGTTGGAGCTATGCTATCATCAACAATACCTAGGGTCGATACTCGGGTAGGTCTTTCAAAATTTAAATCTTCCATTTCTTGTTCTTCTTGTTCTTCCTCTTGTGCTTCTTCCTCTTCTTCCTCTTCTTCTTCATTTTCTATCATTGGATCATTCTCATTTTCTTCAACTATATCCTTCACAACTGGCTCTATATCTTGAGCTATTATGCTAGGCTTTGGTGGTGAAGGTTCAGCACCAAAGCCTATTTGATTGATTGTTTCATCAGGTAAACGAAAACAAATGAGATTTTCTTCTAACCATTTCCAATTAGGGGAAATTTCAGGGTTTTTTTCTTCTACATTCTCCTCCTGATAATTCAAACTTTGTCTACAATAGAAATGTTAACACATAATAGTTGTTCTATAAAACATTCACGTATATTTTGTATGAAATGTAACAGAAGAAAAATGACTTAAACATCATTATCAATTAATTTTTAAAATGGAATTAGGAAAAAAAATGTCTCAAACATTATTATTAGTTAAGTTTTCAAAAACTTACTGTGTACTATGAGATGAATTCTCAAGTCCCTCTTTTACATTCATTCTCTGATATTCTGAGTCCTGTCTACAATAAAGAGATATCGCATTATTTTTGCCGATTCATGAGATGACTATAGAAAAACCAGCAAAAAGAATTACTCTACTAACATTATTAATTTATGATTTTAAAAACTTACTGCATATCAAAGGCTATCGTATTTTCAGTAGTTGATGAAACTTGAAAAGTTGAAGGTTTGTCTTGAAAAGCATTTTCAAGTTCCATCTCCATTTCATTTTCATATTCAGCATTGCATTCATCATTCATGTATTCATTATCAGCGTTTGAAAAACTGATATCATTTTGATTTTTCATGAGCCATTCCCATTCCTTATGTATGTCTACATCAGTATCCTCCTCTTCTGTTTCCATAGTGCTATAATAACAATAAAATCATTAATTTTTCAATAGAAGTTACAATAGCACATAAAAAGGTAAGTTAAATGTCTCAGCTAATAAATGTTACCTTGTGAATAAAAGTCCTAGTAGTCAGTTGGTATATTATATAGTAGATGTCGAGTCTTCAGTTACTGTTGTTAGAACGAGTGATTTATTGTGTTAAAGCATTACTTTTTAAGTAGACAAATAATTAAGTGAGATAATTAAGTCAGATAAATAAGTCTTAAGTTCAATGAAAACTTTCAAATTCACACAGAAAAACTTTTAATAGTTGGTGGATGTAGTAGTAGATGTTGTTCCTCCACTCGCTGTTGTAGAACTGGATGCTTTCTGTGTGAAAACAGTGGCTCTTAAATAGGTAAAGTTGCACTGGTTGAACCCTATGAATACCAACCTTCTTTATAATATAACTATGAATCAGCATTTTGTTTCACGCGAAAACCAATGCTTTCGCGGGAATAAATAATTTATTTTCACGCGAATAGAAACTGTTGCTTTCGCGGGAATAAAAAATTTATTTTCAAGCGAACACAAACCAATGTTTTCGCGGGAATAAATAATTTATTTTCATGCGAATAGAAACTGTTGCTTTCGCGGGAATAAATAATTTATTTTCACGCGAATGGAAACCGTTGTTTTCGCGGGAATAAATAATTTATTTTCACGCGAATGGAAACCGTTGCTTTCGCGGGAATAAAAATTTTATTTTCACGCGAATAAAAACCAATGCTTTTGCGGGAATAAATAACTTATTTTCACGCGAATGGAAACCGTTGCTTTCGCGGGAATAAATAATTTATTTTCACGCGAATGGAAACCGTTGCTTTCGCGGGAATAAGTAATTTATTTTCACGCGAATGGAAACCGTTGCTTTCGCCGGAATAAAAATTTTATTTTCACGCGAATACAAACCAATGCTTTCGCGTGAAAATAAAGTTTGTATTCCAGCAAAAACATTGGTTTTACTAGCGTGAAATTAAATTATTTATTCCCGCGAAAGCAACGGTTTCCATTCGAGTGAAAATAATTTATTTATTCCCGTGAAAACATTGGTTGTTATTCGCGTGAAAATAAATTATTTATTTCCCCGAAAGCATTGGTTTGTATTCGCGTGAAAATAAAAAATTTTATTCCCGCAAAAGCATTGGTTTTCGCGTGGAAAAAATGCTGATTCACAGTTATATTATAAAGAAGGTTTGTATTCATAGGGTTCAACCAGTGCAACTTTAGCTATTTACAAGCCACTGTTTTCACACAGAAAGCATTCAGTTCTACAACAGTGAGCGGAGAAGCAACATCTACTACACCTTCCATTGCAACTACTAGGAGCTATTTCTTTATAAAAGGTAAAATCTAGAAAATTTATTATTCCCTACCTAGCAAAGATCAAAATTAGTTTAACTATAATGTAAAGTATGAAATAAATAATCTTTTAGTTCCACATGAAAAGCTGAATTATATATTATTTCAAACATTATTTTTTTCTTTTTTAGAATACTATGGAGGACTTTTCTGCTTCTTGCATGGATTTAAAACCAATCGAAAACAAACAAAAAACATTCAAAACAGCCACCAAAAGAAAAAACTCTAACTCTGTCACAAAAGAAGCAACAATAAAGAGACGAGCTCTTCCAAAACTGGTTTTACCCACAACATCAAACACTATGGAAAAAAAAGAATTGTTCACTGATGCTGATAGAGCTCTCAAGATGGCCAAATCTCTCAAAAAATGGAAGGCAAGCGATTTGAAAAATATTGGAGGGTTTCTTACACTATCATCACTTCCTGTTCCATCAGTTTTGCAAATCGTTTCTATTGAACAGAGTACTGGTGCATACGGAAATTACTACATTCTCACCTATCTTGATAATTCAACTGGAACGAATTTTCAGAAAGTCGTTTGCCCAAGTAGAGTAGTTGAAAGCTTCAATGTTGATAACTACTCATTGCCTTTCAACATTTTGTACTTGGGTGAGATGGAAAACTCAAGAAAACCAGAGACTACTTACTACAATGTCAAACGTATCAGCACAAAACGCTTAACCACAATGGAAGCTACTGCTGAAGCTGAAGAACTGAGAAAAATGAGTGAAGAAGAACTCAAACTCGCTTACGACATCGAGTATCTCAGCAATTTCAAAGAATGTTCAATTTTTGCTTACATCGATGTTGTTGAAAGATTCATTCCTTTTCGATTCAATGGAGAAGAATCCGTCGTAAATTGCATTTGCTATGTCGCTGAAAAAGATGGAAAAAGAGAGACGAGAACACTTTTAATACCAATCAGATACAACGAGGAAGCTAAAAGATGTGCACCTGGTGTGATGATTTAGAAAGGAAAAAAACAGAGTAAGAATGGAAATCCTATTTCATATCACAATGTTGTCTTCATTTCTTCAACCAACGCTAGTGATTGGGAACAATATTGCACACAAACAAATTCCAATGAGGAGCTAACAAAAACGAATAATGAGGATGAAATTCTTAAGGAATTCCTAGAAAACGAATTGCAAGATTTTGATGAACAGCTTGGTGTTGATGGTATGTAAACTCAATATCGAATGCTGACCACATGTAGTCTCAAGCGGATAAAACGAGCTATAGTGCTTTGTATTATGCAAAATTTACTGTAAAATTTTAATCATCTAAAGGGTTAATTTGATGATTTTCTCAAAATTTAAGATTGTCAAAAAAATTAGATATAATGTTTTCTATTGCAATTATTTAACCATCTAGAGGGCTAATTTGATGATGTTTTTCCAAAATTTATACAGAAATAGTCATAAATATGCACATAATTATCCATACATGAATGAATGTATAAAAAAAGCCTGTGTATTGATTGACATTACAAGTTGTACTGTTTTGTATTACTTACTATTTACTGACTCTAACTATATTATATGGAGAGATTTTCCCTACTTATTATACAATAAATGTATATAATCATATATTGATTCATTTTTAATCAATGTATTTATTTAATGTAGATATAACTCCTCTCTCCTCTCTCTCCTCTTTTCCTCTCTCCTCTCTCTCAAGATATCATATGAGTTCGAATTACAAAAATTTATCAAAACTTAAATGCCATACATTCAAAATCTATATGCCATAAAGTTCAAATTAAGTAAAAAAATAATCAAAACTCAAATGCCACTCAAATGCCACTCAAATGCCCCTCAAATAAAATACAATATAAACTCGGCGAATTCATTCAACGCCGTAACCCATTGCATCACCCCGGATTTTGACCCCACAAAAAACACTTGGTAGGGAGATCTGCTCATATATTACTACTTATATTATAAAGGGTTTTTGCGCAAAGAAAATCATCATAAAGAGGTTTTCGCGTGAGTATTCTCATTGGTTGTAGGGTTAATAGGCGTAACCTTGAGTATTTAAGAACTGGTGTTTTTACACAGAAATCATTCTCTCCAGCAACAGCTTTCAGAGCAATAGCTTCTGAAGAAACAACATTCACTACAGTATTCATTACACAGCTTCAACAGGATTCTCGGTGATAAAGTAAAAATTAATAAAAGATTATTTAGCACTAGTTGACAAATAAATAAAAAAGAAAAAAGCTCTTTATTTTATTATTTTACTTCAATATTTAATACCCTTTATGTCATGTCATCAAAAACACTACGCGTAGAAGATTTCGTTCCAGAAATATACCACAAACACGTACGAGATAATGTGATTATTCGGCAGGAAGCAGTCTACCAAGTGACGTCTCAAGCTGTAACATTTTGTGTCACACAACACATGCTAAACTTGGGAGCTCTGTACGAAGAAGTTTCACCCAAACAGAATGAGAGAGTATGTCTCAACAAGACGATGCTGTAGAGATTTCCCAAATTATGACCAAAAACAATTTTGAAGCCATTGTAAGAAGGACAAATACTGTGAATATTAACAAATGTTTAAAACAAAATTAAAAAAAGCGCTTGGGATAGTGAACTTTTTTCAAAAATTGTATCAACGGAATTGGACTAAAAGATCTTGGTACAAAATCCGACCTCACGTCAATAAATACGTGCAAATAAATAAAGAGGTATGTTCTTCTGTATGTACTTTCGAACTTATGATTGAGTTATTCCATGCGTATTTATAATTTTTCTTATACGATAAAGTTATGTAATAATACAGCGCATCATTTTTATACAATATTCAAACCCCCAATCTAAATTATCATACAAACCCGTGCCTAACTCAACATACAAATCACAATGTAAGCAAGCCATACACAATAAATACTTAGCAAACATTCGAAATTATAACACCTGGTGCACACAAAAAGGTACCTCACAAGTTCTCGTGGTAACTGGTACCAACTAAAAGTACACCTGGAACCAGGAGAACGTTTTCCTTAGACTCCATGACAGAGATCTTCTCTCTTATTACTACTCCTTATGTACAACTCATCACATTATCAAACCAGCCTATGATAATCACAATTTATCAAGCACCTCAGAATAATTTGTGAACTTCATTGTTTTTCATTATAAAAGAACTGAATTAAACCCTGTTAGTCTAACAAATCAGTTTTGTTTTGACCATTACAAAAATGCCAAAAACACAATAATATCTTAATTAGAAACAATTGAAAAATTTAAACCCCGACCAATTTATCTCCCTTTTTTCTCAAAGTAACATGACAGGTTTGCCATTCCCACTGCATCACTACTGTGATATATAATCAGGTGCTTGTATTTTACCAGCCTTTAAAATATTGTCCAAATGCTCTATTTTATTATATAGAACGGAAGCAACTAGAAGAATCAGAAAATGAATCCTCCAACTGAAAGTTTTATTGACAGCAATCAAAAACTGACCACCTCCACCAGTGTACTGCCATTATGTCTTCCACAGGAGCAACCTTCATCCCGTGCATTGCCTGACTCGTTCCCTCAGTCAAATGTTGTCTCTTGGCACTCTTTAGCAGATTCAGATGGTTCTTCTAATGGAACTTTTTCTTTTTGGAGTGAGCTAAATATTCCCCCTAGGCCCCCTTCACCAGGCGTTATTCAACGACCTAAGAGAATTACATCTGTACAATCCTCTAACCCCTTTCTGCCAGAGTCAGATGTTGCTTCTTGGCACTCTTCAGCAGATTCAGATGATTCTTCTAATGGAACTTTTTCTTTTTGGAGTAAGCTAAATATTCCCCCTAGGCCCCCTTCACCAGGCGTTATTCAACGACCTAAGAGAATTACATCTGTACAATCCTCTAACCCCTTTCTGCCAGAGTCAGATGTTGCTTCTTGGCACTCTTCAGCAGATTCAGATGATTCTTCTAATGGAACTTTTTCTTTTTGGAGTAAGCTAAATATTCCCCCTAGGCCCCCTTCACCAGGCGTTATTCAACGACCTAAGAGAATTACATCTGTACAATCCTCTAACCCCTTTCTGCTAGAGTCAGATGTTGCCTCTTGGCACTCTTCAGCAGATTCAGATGATTCTTCTAATGGAACTTTTTCTTTTTGGAGTAAGCTAAATATTCCCCCTAGGCCCCCTTCACCAGGCGTTATTCAACGACCTAAGAGAATTACATCTGTACAATCCTCTAACCCCTTTCTGCCAGAGTCAGATGTTGCTTCTTGGCACTCTTCAGCAGATTCAGATGATTCTTCTAATGGAACTTTTTCTTTTTGGAGTAAGCTAAATATTCCCCCTAGGCCCCCTTCACCAGGCGTTATTCAACGACCTAAGAGAATTACATCTGTACAATCCTCTAACCCCTTTCTGCCAGAGTCAGATGCTGCCTGTCGGCACTAGCCATCTGTTTTATCTGACCCAGAGGAACTAAATTGTAATTTGATGATGGGAGTTTTTTTTATTTTTGTTTTTTGGATTTTATTTTTATAATCAATCAATATGACTTCTCATGAGCAGGATCCAGTTTTGCAATGATGTCGTTTTCATAAGTAAAAGCAAATACAGTTGTGTTTTAAATTTTGTCACGCAATCAAGTGCTAACAATTGAATGCAATCGCTTTCTAAATCTTTGTCTCCTGGATTTTTTGCACATTTTGTTTCAAATAACCTTGCAAAACTTTATGTGAATGTATTTTTTAGCTTTTATCCCTCATCTTCGTACTAACTTTCTTTCACCTCGGAACACCTTTTGTGATATTATCAGCTTCGGTTTTAACAGCACAACTCTGCAGATTTCCTTTGCCCCATCTCCTATTGCTGTACTTTTTGTACTCATTGTGCAAGAACTCATTGTTTCACAATGTTTAGTGGAAAGACATTGCGCATCAGTTTTTTGTTACTTAAGAACATTTACCATGAGCCTTTATTGATATGCTGAAGTGTTACATATTTTAGAAGGTAAATTTTAGCTCTTTTAGCATTAATGTTTTATAACAAAGTTGTTATCAACTTTCAGATTGTTGTTCTATGCTAGGTAAAACAACTCTGTGCTTACTGAATTAGTATTAGATTGTTACATATACAATGACATCAGGTAAAGTCATTACAAATAAATAAGCTATAAACTGCTGTATGTTATGCAATACACAAATCTTTGTTTGTTGAACACTGTAATGAGTTGATCTGCTACTTTGGTCGCTTTGGTTTTAGCAGTCTGTTTGTCCGTAAACTGTAGCAGTTGGTTCGGCATTGCAACTCTTTAAAACCGAATCCAGCGACAAAGGACTGACTAATTTCGACAAGAAACTTTTTTTTATCCAGTATCTACAACCCTGGACAGCTTATTTAGCTGTACTACCGTTAACGCAGGGGACTACCGTAACCCTGGTCTTTCAACAATGTGTTTGTAGCAGTTGTTGTCAACCCACTTCCAAAAGCTTAATCCATGGCTGAAAACTTGTCAAAGATAAAGCTGTAATTGCAGACAGCTACTACTTTATATGGTAAGGTACCATTGGAAGAATAGCTGAAGATTTTATCTATAAGAGTCTTTATTGTAGCCTGAGCTCTCTGGCTTAACCACATTTTTGTACGAAATCCAACATACAATACAGTAGTAAGTTTGCATGCAATTTGAGTGCCTGCATCCATTTCTCTCATTATAACTCTTCCATCTCACTCGTTTGCCTCTAGTATCCTCCCTCTAACCCATCTACATGTATCTAAGTATCCTCACCAGAAAGCCACCACCCAGACACAGTCCTGCATGAATTGATGGGGAAAATCTGGAGTTGTCTGTCTCTGGGGAGATTTGCGCCCCCCCCCCCCTCACTTGTTACACCCATCTCTTGGCACTACTTTCCATCACTTCAGCCCTCAACTCACACACTTTTCAACCTCATCACTCTGTTTAAAAAAATTTCCTTTACTCTTGCTGTGAATTAACATTCTCTTCTAACTCATGTATTCTCAATGATTGAAAAATGGGTTAAACCTCATATGTCGACCAAACACATAATCGATGTTCACAAGTTTCCTAGCTAGATATCCATCATACCATTTGCTGCGCTCTGCAGTAATATGCACATTAAATGTATTATTTCAGTAATGCATATGATCATGAATAAACAGCAGACTGAAACGACTGAATTTTGTCTTTGAACGGGTAAGGTGTAGTCTACTTTTACATAGAAAGTTAGTCCCAAAAATGGCAAGACTTGTTTTGCCAACATATTGCCACCTAATGGCTTGTCCATGATCAGACCATCTGTCTGTGAACCTCAAAAAAATTGAATAAGCTTAGAGAGGTATATTGCTTGAGAAAGTTATTGTGGTGCTGTTGAGTGAAAACGACTTATTATATGTTTTATGTTGAGTTTGGTACAGAGATCATCTGTGTGTATTTTTTTATTTTTACACCAATATTAAAGAACTCACCCTGAAAAAAATCTGAGTTGTCTGTTTGATGATTGCTATTGTGGAGTTCTGTTCTGGCTGGTGATATTGTAGTGGATTTTGGGGGCGACAAAATCCCTAGCTGTGTGCGGTAGCTTGCTGCCACCAGTGCTGGATTAGCCTGTTACAACAACAGGGTCGGTGAGTTACCGAATGTATACTAGACAGAGTGTTGCCACTCTGCAACCAAATGCGAGCCCTCGGCTCAAACACATATCTCAAAGTAGTTGAGCATACATGACTTTATTCAACCAGAATAAAACGAGTTAGTAAACAATTTCAATTCCCACTTTACAACTGACTGTTAGGGCAAGTGTTCTGCCTTTTATAGGCAGAGCAAAAGGACAGTCATCCAATTAACAGGCAATGCTACGAAATACACCAATGATATAATATATATAAATAGACAACAAATAGGCATACAATAAAGGCTTAAAGAGAATAGGCGCCCTAGGGTAATGGGCGGAGTTATAATGTCTGTGTCCAATCACGTCCAGTCTCTGGGTACTCAGTCCTCTCAGCTCTTGATCCAGCTTCTTCGGTGAGGGGTAAGGGTGGTTACTTCCGTTAGATGGTACTTAGATTCTCCCAGGCTACTTTCGGGACCTCAGGCTCTTCTGACTCACTTCCTGCCGGCCCAGTGAGGTCGGTATGGGTGCATGCAGGGTCGGTATAGGTGGTATGCAGGGTCGGTATAGGTGTACCCAGGGTCGGCATGGTAATAATTATAATTGTTATTCCATTTAGTAGTAACTACTAGGTATCCTGGCTGTCCAATGGCTATCGTAGTGAAGCCAGGATGTAGTAATAGTTGTGCGCAGAGGATGTGTACACTAAAATCCACTACAATATTGGTGTTGAGATAAATAGTTGGTCGGTGACATTGGAAGACAAACTTGGACAATGTCAAGGAGGTTTTGACAAAAACAGAAGTGGGGCTCGGCTAGAATTCTGAGTTAAGTTTAGTGAGCTTTTGTGCAAAGTCCCGATTCCGTGTTTATAGCATAAGTTTTCCGGTTTCCGCAAAATCCCTATCCTAGCTCTACAGGCAGTTTTCCAATTCTTCCCAATTGACTAAATCAGTCTGAAATCCGAGCTAAATCGGATCAAATCCGAATGGTTTGAAATCCTGGAATTAGCACTGCTAGTTGTTGGTTTTGATTTTTGTTAGACTATATAACATATGACTCTAGTTTGTACATATCAAATTTATAGCTAAATCATTACAGTTGCAAAATTTGTTTTGTGCTATAACTTGATTGTGCTATAAAGTTAAGCAACAGTTTATTTTAACAAAGTATAAAAAATAAACAGATGAAGAAAAACAGTAGCTCTGCTAAACATAGTATAAAAGTTTCAACTAGGAGTAGTAATATAGGAGCAGACCTCTGTCATGGAGTCTAAGGAAAAAGTTCTCCTGGTTCCAAGTGTACTTGTAGTTGGCACCAGTTACCATGAGAACCTATGAGGTACCTTTTTGTGTGCACCAGGTGTTATAATTTTGAAGGTTTGTCAAGTATTTCTTATGTATGGTTTGTTTAAGTTGTAATTTGTATGTTGATTTAGATGTATGGGTTTGTATGATGATCTAGATGGGGGCTTGAGTATTGTAAAAAAAATTAAGCGTTGTATTATTATATTATGTTTATTTGATTAAAATAGTAATAGTGAGTGTAATAAAGTGTATAATAATAGTGAAAGAAAGAAGTGAACGCAATGAGGTATAGCATAATAGGTTGAAAAGTGTAGATACTATAAAATAGTGTAGTATAAAAGCTGTAAAAACTTTTTAGTTTGCAAAATGTTTAATGTTATTGAAATATTGTTACATTCGAGATGAATGATGATGAGATAATTTTTTCCATTTTTTTAGTTCAGGATTTGCCGATACAGACAGAGTCATTCCTGAAAAATTTTCGAACTCGTTATAACTAAAAACTTTATAAACAAGAAGTGGTGGAGTTGTAATTGCTACCGAATTGTTTTCGCATATGATGTATTGTTTTTCACACATCCAATCATTAGTTGTTTCCATAGTAGGGTTGGTTTTTGTTAGAGTAAGGTTTGTAGTCGTAGGAAGTATGTTGGGTGTTGTTGTTCTTTGTGCAGTAGCTCTTGAACCTTTCAAATCTAAATCGACGTAAACCTGAGGATGTAATACAAAGGGAATTGTTGGAAATGTAGTTGGTAGAGTTGTTGTCGTCGTTGGTAGACTTGTTACTGTTGGCGTCATCAGAGTAGTTATTGTCGTTGTCCGAGTAGTTGTTGTTGTGGTTCTCCGAGTTGTAGTTATTGATCCTTCCAAGTATAATCGGATGTAAGACAAAGCTTCATCGGTTTTGCAAACAAATTGGTATTGATTCATCCTGGCATTTCTGAAACAGTTTGATCTTTGATAGACAGGATCTGCAGAACACGTGAGTCTATGCAGGGAAAAATTTAAAAATGTTGACCTAAAATACGACTCACTACTGGAACATCTGTGTTGCCAAGAATTCCATGGTGACAATCGAAGCCTGATGAGATAAAAGGAATGGATGAGTCTATGTTGCAAGAAAATGTCTGAAAAGGATAGAGAACAATAGAAAATAGGTCCGATCTTTCATTTTTGTTAGAGAGAAACGTTTTTACTCCAGTTCACGCTGTCATCGTCTAGAGTTAACTGTCTTAAACATCAGCTGCACTTGGTTAATATGATGCAATTAAAACTCAGTATACAGAATGTTGGGATCGCATCTGTCTTCGTTATCTCCTTGACACATGATGTTGATGATAATCTTGTTTTGAACAGTCTATAGACTTTCAAAACTTAAAAACAATAAGTTCACACCTTTGACACGGTCGACATTAGCGATGATAGTAGTTGGTTCAATTTTGATCGAGTGATTGCACCTTGCACATGCAAGGCGAATGTCTCAAATTCTTCTATCAATGGACAGATCAGACGGTAGACTTTGTAGTCAAATGCACATAAATCTCCATTACAAGATAGTTTTGCACTTTGGGTAAGACCTTCCGTATCATTTTTAACTCCCATCATACATTCCCCTTCATTTGGACTGTATTTTTTTTTTGGAGTAGTGCAGGATGTTTCATTTGTAGACGTTTGACTTTTGCAAATCCAAAAGGCATTTCGAGGGATGAACAATCTGCAATACAAAAAGTCAGAGGGGTAGATTCTCACGCAGTTGTTGTCGTCTGCATCTGTATATCGTATAGTCCTTTCGAGAGGCGCAAAGAATAAGACATCATTTATTTCCATAGCTCCGTCGATACATTCATCAATGTTGTTGGTGTAAAAGTTTCCGTTGACATTGAGAAATGAAACCGTCAATAGCAAGACAATTGTGCAACTCATCTCCAAAGTGCTTTTTCTTTCAGCGTCGGCAACTAAATGCGTTTACTCATTGATGAATGTGTCATTTATACTAAAACAGCTACTGGCTTATTCATCTCACTCAGTCACTTTTAGAGATGTGAGACAATCCCATCAAACTGATTGGCGAAATGTAAGTACGGTTCCACTAGTGTCTGAGTCAAAAGAATATGTGAACATGTCCACTGAAATGCGCAAAAACCTTTTAAAATCAAAATATCCACCAAATCACTGAGCTCAGCATCTTCCAAGCATTTTTTTACATTGATCAGTTTGATTGCTCTCTTGAGGTCCTCAAAATTTATCGTCTTGTCTTCTGGACAACAGACTTTTGGATCAAAGCTCCTATAACAGTTTAAGCATTCAAGAGGATTTGCTCTTGAAATACAATTACAAGCTAGATTGAATCTTAATACAGTAAGATATTTCTTCGGCAATGAGTTGAACGAAAAGAAGATTCAAGCTTTCCAAATGAATGTGCTCAAAGTGGGTCTTTATGCATTTGGGAACAAAATGAGCCAATGTAGCGATTGAATTGAAGCCTCGAGTTTTTCCACTCATTTTTCTCGTACAGCTCAGTGATGAATAATGCGGAGATTTTGGTATCGCTTCTTTTATGAATCCTTGGTTATGGTTGTTAAATGATCAATGCTCATTAAGCCAGTTGAGTCCTTGTCATCATCTTCAAGACTGTATGTATAAGGATAACCTTCTGCTATTGCAAGTAATCTATCTTTTAAACGTTGGTAAGATAGTTTGCTTTGAGCTGTAGGTAGTAGATAGGGACTTAATCTTGCACGTAAATTTTTTAACATAAAGGGAGACTTTAAGTCATCAGTGAAAAAGTTCAAAAAAGCATCTATCTATTCATAATGCACCAACAATCCCATTTTGGGGTTCTTTAAAGCTAGTCTTTTATCGATCTAGTAGATAGCATCCGTCAGTTCTTGTTCGGTAGATGCAGCACCTTTTACCAACTCGGAGTATCTGTTGCAAATGCTGCATCTTCGATCTCGGTGTGAGCAATTACAGTTTAGTAGTGATAGATTTGTTGCTTGCTTGTAAAAACTACCTCCTAATACACAGTATACACATTCTTCCGTAAAATAAATCCTCAACATTTCATCAGAGACTTCGGCAAAGTCTTCAACACGCAAAATGTTTGTTGTTATTCCGTTGAGCTACAAAACGCAAATGTTGTGTCATCAAACGAGAATATTTGTTTATTCTTTAAAGTTTTTAATTGTTCGCTGTTTTCTTTTTTTGAGGTTAAGTGCGATAAATATTGTGTTAGTTCGTGTAGATTTTCATAAATCTTTTAATCATGACTTGAAAATCATAGATTGGACATTGCTTTAGTTCCGATGAGAATTCAGTAAATTTTCTTTCTTTACACTCACTGCAGTAAATGAGATGTCCTTACTTCCTTACTCATAAGTAAGAAGGAACAGTCTAGGAACCAACTAAAGTGTTCCGTCCATGGTATATCACTCTCTTTCCAAACTATGAGCTCACCCAAGCAAAAGAAACATCTTACACTATCGCCAAAACGGTGTAGTAAAAACCAGCACTGGAAAGGAGTTTCATAGGAACTTTACCTTGCCATCGCTTGGAACTTTCTTCTCTCGCCATTTTAGGAGCAAATCTGACTGCGCCAGCCCAATTAATCGAGATGCCTAGAGGTAAAACTTCTGCGGCAGAACCTGCCAACCGACTAACTCTTTGTTCTCCGATTGTACAACTTTTAACAATGAAGATGTTTGCCATTTCTTTCTCAGTTAGTTTCCTAGGTATGTACTCTCGATTGTGAGTGGATAGTCCTCTAACAAGACGACAAAATGGAAAACTTTTAGCATGCTCTATTGTTGGATGCTCATCTTCGCTCTTCCATTTCAGTAATATCCCTCTGCAGAAATCGCACTGAACACTATTGTCTTTTTCGAGATTGTAAAATCAAGCAATTACCATGTTCTCACCGGAGTGTCTACCTACATGACTCCAGTTTGTAACAAATGACTTTCTTCGATAATTCTCATCAAGCATCAAAGTCTCTCTTTCAAAAATAGAAAGCTCATCGTAAATGAACTTGATAAAGTCCTTTGGGAAAAGCTCCGCAATAGCTTTTTTGCAATTTTAACATCATTAGACTACAGTGATTATCAGAATTAGTCGCAACGACATAAATCATTGCATTCATGTTGGGAAAAGAGCGTTGTAAAAACAACAAGTTGGTATCAAGTAAAATATCGTCTTTCCATCGAATAGGATTCCCAGTATTTTCAAAAATGTTTCGACTTTGTTTTTCATCTTTTTTTTCATTGTGGATGGCATTCGCTACATGCTTGTTTTTTGATTTACGACACATGATTTTTATATTATAGTGAGTTGTTGTTTTTAGCTGTGTACAAAGCAACAAGTAGTAACTTCTCAGTTATTGCTCAAAGAGAAACTTTTGTTGAAAACTGAACTTCTCTCATCTTTGATAATTGATAATCTAAAATAAAAAAAATGATGATGTAAAGCAAAAATAAAAACACCAAAAAGAGAACCTAACATGATGTTTTCGATGTACATTTGAATAGATTACAAATAATATGTTTATAAAGACTTACGTAATAAATAAAGGCTTTTCTTTTGATTTAGATGATAGTTGTGTATAGTTGTTTGAATATAAGCTGAATCCTGCTGATTCTTGCTGAAGAAGAAGCTAATTTTCATTGAAATCCTAAACGAATAATAATAGTAACAGTAACAGTAACAGTAACAGTAACAGTAACAGTAACAGTAACAGTAACAGCAACAGCAACAGCAACAGCAACAGCAACAGCAACAGCAACAGCAACAGCAACAGCAACAGCAACAGCAACAGCAACAGCAACAGCAACAGCAACAGCAACAGCAACAGCAACAGCAACAACAACAACAACAACAGTAGTAACAGTAGTAACAGTAGTAACAGTAGTAACAGTAGTAACAGTAGTAACAGTAGTAACAGTAGTAACAGTAGTAACAGTAGTAACAGTAGTAACAGTAGTAACAGTAGTAACAGTAGTAACAGTAGTAACAGTAGTAACAGTAGTAACAGTAATAACAGTAATAATAACAGTAATAATAACAGTAATAATAACAGTAATAATAACAGTAATAATAACAGTAATAATAACAGTAATAAAAACAGTAATAAAAATAGTGATAATAATAGTGATAATAATAGTGATAATAATAGTGATAATAATAGTGATAATAATAGTGATAATAATAGTGATAATAATAGTGATAATAATAGTGATAATAATAGTGATAATAATAGTGATAATAATAGTGATAATAATAGTGATAATAATAGTGATAATAATAGTAATAATAGTAATAATAGCAGCAACAGCAGCAACAGCAGCAACAGCAGCAACAGCAGCAACAGCAGCAACAGCAGCAACAGCAGCAACAGCAGCAACAGCAGCAACAGCAGCAACAGCAGCAACAGCAGCAGCAGCAGCAACAGCAACAGCAGACTTGCCAACTCTCACGCATTCTGCGTGAGACTCACTCAATTGCCCTATTTCTCACGCCTCTCACGCGCGTCTTACGCTTTTCCCCATTATGACTAAAAAAAAATTATTTTACTAAATTTTTATAATTCATAATAATCAACTATTATCTATCAACTATTATATTGTACAGGAATTAGGGGGGTAGTGGTAGCTGTCACCTGTACAGCGGCCCACTTCCAGTGAGTGTGTAGTAGCAGTCTTGCAGTTGCTTCTAGCGAGCCCCGAGGTCGGCAGGCTACTCTGTTTGAACACAATTTGCAGTGTTGTAAGTCCGAAGACTGTTCACAGTGAGGAGTTGTCTTAACTACCTTACTTTCCACTGAGTTCCTGCTCGGGCAGAATAGCTGCACTGGGTCGAACCAACAGGTTGAACAATCGTTCCAGTATCACTCGCCCGAAGGTAGTGTGCAGTGTAAGTCTCGTAGACTGACCACTTTATACTGACTATTGCCCTTGCTGTTGGTCGACTTGTCCAAGTTGCTGCCAATTAATTATTTGCTAAGTGCTTATGCTTGCCTTGTTTGCTTGCTTGTTTGTTCTTGTGCTTGCATCTAGTTATTTGTTCTTTATGTCTTTGCTGTGCAGAGAGAATCATGAAGAAGTGAGAGTGCCAGGTTAACTCTGATTTATTATTGAATTGCAGCAGTATAAATACACAGTAGGCGGGTATGCTACAGGCAGCAGTAAAAATGATACAATAGATAACTCCGCCTTCCGGCCTAATTGGCCCATAGAAAAAGGAAGGCGGTGAAAACATTACAAAAGGGGCTGCCTCTCGTTAAGCTTGGCTGCACGACAGCACATGTTGCTAATATGCAACGTAAACAATGTACAAGTGACAAATATAATAATTAGGTAAATGAGAGTAAATATGCTATAAGTAGAGTTCGGGATTACATGTAAATAGACATAAGGTAGAGTTCGGCAATAATAGGTAGAACTGTTAGGGTCGACTATGGTGGTGTGTCATTTCCCAACAATATCATCTATGCTCAAAATAATAGTATTTTGTTTGCATCGCTGCCAAGGGTTGAACTGCAGATAGTCTATGAAATACTTCCTCCCTTTAAGGGTGCTTGTAGTTGCCCTTTAACTAGATTTAGTATTTGGGCTGTGTTTGCAGCAGGCATGACCCACTTGTGGCACATATCTAGAGTGCTTTCGGTTAGTAATCGCATCTGGTGATGCGTGGTCAGGCATGACCGTACGCGACGACAACTTCGGCAAGGCGTCGTATAATCCCCCTGCTAATCCATCACATCCGATATTCGACTAAGCCACAGGCCGTCGTATTTGGAGACAACTCATAAAAATTACCTGTGGCAACCGGACGGCGCCTCGCATCAATGGCCCGTATCCAAAGCACTAACCCATTTGGATGCGAGATAAGCCCAATCACGCATCCAATACAGTTGCGTCGCATACTAACCGAAAGCGCTCCTACTATCATCATCGTATTGTGAGGGACGCCAGTACTTGCGAACATTTATTATTATCTACTCCTACTTAGTCTGAGCCTTTGACTCAATATCATCTCACCCTTTGTTCTCGTTGTCTGAGATATTAACTCACTGTCTACGTACGATCTCAATATGTACTCACTTATGTTTGTCTATGTTTGTCCCAGTTCTATTGCTACGGTGTCTATCTAGAACAGCTCTATGATGTGCCCAAATAATAATTATTACTATTTTCTGTTTACCCTTTTTCCACGAAATAATTATATAAATGCATTTTGGTGCTAATGTAAGGGCAAGGCGTGGCTTGTACCAATATTTTTACTAGGTGTGGTTAAGTAACTTGTACCCGCCTTCCCTGTATAAATATCTGTGTTGTGATAATAAAAATCAGAGTTAGCCTGACTCTCAGATGATTCTCTCTCTCAGAAGCAAGCACAGCTAGGAGCACCAAAACTACAAGCGCTGACCTGGTCGACTATTAGCAAGCACGAAGCTAAGGTGGAAAGTGAGAACGGTTCGCCCTATCACTGTGTATACCCTCACCTGAGGTGAGGATTACAACACAACGCCTAGTGCCCTAGTAGTTCGGCGCATGATAAATTCGGATTCGGGGAATCCAACCAAGTAGGAAACAATAATTATAGTGCAATTATTATCGTCGGTCTTGACTGAGTCAGATTCAACTTCAAATAATTCCAGCACAATTATTGTCGGCAGCAACAGTTCAAAACAAACTATAAACTAGACAATCACTCAGCACGAGTATTGTCCTTAGCAACAGTTCGCAACAAACTATAAACTAAACAATAATTACAGCGCAATTATTGTCGGACATAGACATGTTCGGACGCAGCCAATAATTACTAGATAATTATTGTAAGCTGCCAGCAACCAGATTCGGCCACACCCGAAACTGCACAAGCCAATGTACGCACTGTAAACAATAATAAGCACATTATTGAGCGCTGACTTAGGGTCGAACAGAGCATATCGGGAGAGTGTACAGGTGGCTACCACCCAGACACGAAATCCTGTACAGTATCATGTTTTTCTCTTTTGTACTGTAACTAATGGATGAAATTTATCTCAGCATATGTTGTTAGTCTTACTAACCACTACCACTTATTATGACTACTTTATTTTTTTTCAGTGCAAGAGCGGTTGACCTCTGCAAAAATTCAGCTGTCAAATAAAAATTGTTATCAACTGTTTTTTTTCAAAGTTTTCAACATCAACATAATAATTTTTACTATTATTATTATATTATAGTTACAGTAGTTATTATTATTATTTATTGGTAAATAAATAATATTATCTATTACTATTAATAGTGTTATTATTAAGTAATGATAATTATTATCATTATTATTTATCATCAATATTTATCTTTAAAGTCATTGTTTTATACTTATTAATAATTATTTTTATTAATTTATTATTAATTAATTGATATGATAAAATTATAATACAATAATTTAATTACAAAATACAGATTTTTTTATGTAAAGAGTTTTTTGTGCACGCAGTGATTGGTTGAAATCAGACTATATGTTGATCGGTCAACACCTTTGTTTACTAATAGTAGCACATGCGCAAACAAAAACATGTTTTCTTTGCCTTTAGTAAGTATGCATAGATTTGCAATTGTTGACTACAGGCTTGACAACACAGGCACGCCAATGGTCTGTATGTATAGTATAAGAAAGATTACATTACTATCTGGATATCAAGCAAATTGAGGTTTATAGATGAGCACCAACATCTGGCTCTATTGAGAGAAGAATAGTTAACAAAATATTACTCTTATAAGTTTTCATTACATACTACTACTCGGCGTTTCTTCAACTCTATAACAAAGCTGAAAGTAAATAATTTACATTAATTATCATATTGATATAATAATTTTTAGATATTTACTTGTTACTACAGATCATTTCAACAAAACTCACATGCTGTGTTCACCAGTGTGACCGTGTATGCAAGTGCACATCAATCAGTAATAAATAAATTATAATTATTTATTGTCATTTAATTACACTCGATACCACAGGCCTACACAGAATATTGCGGAAGGTTCAATCAATGATGCTGCGTTAAGATATATATGTTCTAACAGGTGCAAGAACATACACATCTTACTTACTCCAGTATCACAGTTGGCCAGTGAGTGATGATGGTCTATACATTTTGCAGCAAAAAAATATCATCAAAAAATTAACTATAATATTAACTTGTTAGTTTATTAGGGGTTTATTGAGTGACTTTGATTAGTTTGTCAAGTTTTTGAAAATACAAAAAGCATCATTCACTCACAAAATCAACATCAGTATACGTAATATACCTCTTATTACCCGGAGAATGTATCAATAAATCTATTAAGGAAAGTTGGTTATTGTTTTATAACTAATGTTCGTCTTTTATTATTTTGAACATCATAAACTTAAGGGCAAAATATTTCAAGTTTACAACTCACCAGTTAGACAGTCTGAAATGGGAGTCGCTTGTTGTGGTAGCTGGGTAAGGATGCTGTTGTTGCTGCACTTTCGTTAATATCATGACTACTAATACTAGTAGTGGAAGGAGTTGAACTTGCTGTTTTAAAAGTATTGGTGATTATTTTTCTAAGGCTGCCATTTAGGCTTACATACTTGACACAATTTTTTATTTTGTGTTGTTTCAGGTGATCTAACACTTCTGAAATACAGGTTACCACAAATACTGGCATGGTGACTTTTGGTTCAGAACACTAGATACGGACAAATTTGCTAATATTTTGCCATGCTCTCAACTGCAGTCATTTGTATTTATGAGAAACCAACAACCAATGAAATTTCAAGAACTTTTAAACCAAGCACTGCATGCACGAAAAACTCTTTACATAGAAAAATCCACAAAAAAACAATTGACGATTATTTATAATTATTATAATAATAATATGAATGAATATAATCAATTATAATGATTGATATTACTATTATAGCACCATCATGAATGAAATAGACCTTTCCATTTAATATTTTTGAAAAACTTTATTGAAAGTATTATTGTTACCTAAGTTTAATCCATAGGTATTTTACACAAGCCTACAGCAGAATATTGGTGGGTTTGAGCCACTTTTGGGAACTTTATTATGTTGTGTTTTGTAACACAACATTAATTTCCTAAAAGTGGCCAAAAACCCAACAGCTTTTTACAGTAGTAGCCCTGTGCTATACACAGGCTGCTATATACTTTCTTTGAAACTTGCAAAATAGTGCCAGAATCCTGTGTGTCCACGGTGTGCCATAGCTGTTTTTCAACATAATTTATAGGGGTGCCAATTTTGTTTCAAAGAGGAGCAAATCATTTAAAAGGAAGAGCATTATGCTTTGAAAGAAGCTAAAAAAAAATTTTGGCGCTCCGCGCCAAAGTGAGTTTCCTTTCACACATTTCCAGATCTGCCACTGTAGGCTATCCATCCATACGTAATATGACATGTTGCATTAGCTGGTTGTAGTAACCACCTTGCATTTAGGTTTTATTAATGCATATTGCCCCGTTCATCAAATTTTGCGCGTGGAGTTTGCCCCAAATCTAATTCTCACTCAATTCCCCACTCCCAGGTTGGCAAGTCTGAGCAACAGCAACAACAACAATAACAATAATAATAATAATAATAGTAATAAAACGTGTTACTAAAGTTTGTGTCTGTGATTCACGACTACAAAAATGATATTTATTACCAGACTATAAACAAACAAATTAAAACCTACATAGCATTGCAACCTTAATAATCTTTGGATACGTGAGGATTGGTTGGCTCTTACTGAATACGGATATCGAATCTTTGTAACTGTAAAATAAACAATTGCCTTATCAAAGCTAAACGACCCAAGTAGTAGTATATGAGCAGATCTCCCTACCAAGTGTTTTTTTGTGGATTTGATTTCGGGTGATGCAATGGGTTAGGGTGTTGAATTGATTCGCCGAGTTAATATTGTATTTCATTTGAGGGGCATTTGAGTGGCATTTAAGTGGCATTTGAGTTTTGATTATTTTTTTTCTTAATTTGAACTTATATGGCATTTAAGTTTTTGATAATTTTTTTACTCAATTGAACTCATATGGCAGCTAGATTTTGAATGTATGGCATTTAACTAACTCATAGGGCATTTAGATTTTGAATGTATGGCATTCAAGTTTTGATAATTTTTTGTAATTCCGACTCATATGATATATTGAGAGAAAGAGAGGAGAGACGAAAAGAGGAGAGAGAGGAGAGAGGAGATATACCTACATTGAATAAATACATTGATTAAAAATGAAACAATATGTGAATATATACATTTATTGCGTAATAGGTAGGGAAAATCTCATATAATATAGCTAGAGTCAGCAAATATTAAATAATACAAAACACTAGAACTTGTAATGACAATCAATGCATAAGCTTTTACTAAAAAAAATATCTTGAAAACCTTCAAACATGATCTCAAATGGAAAAAATGAATGAAGTTAGATATTCATCTATTTGTATACATCTACAAAAAAAGAGGTATTTGATAAAATATTGTTTCATTTCATCCAATTTTCATTAATTTTTTTGCAAGAAGAAACATCCTCTAAATGGTTAAATTTCATCTATTTGTACATACTTACAAGAAAAACAGACTATTTTGGTAAAATATTCTTTCATTTCATTAAATTTTCCCTCTAAATGGTTAAATTTCATCTATTTGTACAAATTTACAAAAAAACAGGGTATTTGGTAAAATATTCTTTCATTTCATTCAATTTTCATTAATTTTTTTGCAAAAAGAAATCATATTCTAAATGGTTAAATTTCATCTAATTGTAAAAATTTACAAAAAAAAGCAAACTATTTGGTAAAATATTCTTTCATTTCATTAAATTTTCCCTCTAAATGGTTAAATTTCATCTATTTGTACAAATTTACAAAAAAACAGGATATTTGGTAAAATATTCTTTCATTTCATTAAATTTTCGTTAATTTTTTTGCAAAAAGAAATCATCCTCTAAATGGTTAAATTTTATCTGTTTGTATATCTTTGTGCAGGATTTCACTGTGGGGGTGTGAGTTGGTAGCTCGGCCTACCTGCACAACCTCCCGAACTGTGATGGCAAACTGTGTCTAGTGCTCTAGCAATACAACCCACCCACAGGTCGACTAGTATCCTTGGGAGTGGTTGATGACCATCCTAGTTTACTAGTCTAACTGCCGGTTGCGTTAGCTGTATCAGTGTGTGAAGCAGAGGCCGAACTTTGAAGGGCGAACTAGTCAAGCTAGATTCGGCCAGCAGAGGTTCGGTTGTTCTGTTCAGTGCAAGGCAGAGGCCGAACTTTGAAGGCGAACCAGTCAAAGCTAGGTTCGGCCAGCAGAGGTTCAGGCTGATCTGCTTATGTATTACTACTCGAGTAATTGTGCTCCTGTTTGTACGTGCATGTACTTAGCGCAGTGAAGTTATTGTTAGAGAACAAAGAAACTTCTGAGAGTGTGCAAGCTGACTCTGACTTTATTGACACAAACATCCATATTTATATACATGATTACATAATCTGATTGAACTGATAAGTGGTAAACAAAAGGTGGCCACACCTAGCACAGCAATTGGCTAGAGTGTGCCAATAACGTACAAGAGGTGGTACTAGAGTGCATGCGTGGCTAAGCTCACATGGCGAACATATAGGATTGCATGTTCAAGAAAAAGTAACAATAATTTAGCATAGAGTGAATTGCCCTTAAGCGCAGGCATAGAACTAAGACATGTAGACAGTAGCTAATAAATATAAGTGACTAGACATGTAGACTGGAATAGAACTAATAAGTGTAAGTGTTTGTACGATTATACCATAGAACTGTTCAGCAAGATGGCGCCGATCCGTTACATCTTTACAAAAAAAAACAGGGTATTTGGTAAAATATTCTTTTATTCTATTCAATTTTCATTAATTTTTTCAATAATTGTTTAAATATACATTATTCATTATTTTCTTATTGTTAGGTAAACAATCTATCATACAAAATTACTTTCTTGAGTGAGGGTTTTATTGCACATTTTTCTTTTGAATTTTTTTAAAAATTTACCATTTTTTCAAAACAATCATTTATATATACAATTTCCATTATTTTTTTAAACAGAACAATCTCTATCTCTGAGAGGTTGGAGATATTGCGGCAAAAAACTTAGACATGATGATGAGAAAGCTATGGATTTACCAATTCAAGAACAAACCATTTTCGATGGCAATTTCAATTCTGAAAACTAAATCAATGTAATTTGTTTTTCAAAATGCAATCATCAGAAAACTTCTGTCATGATGATGAGGAGGCTATGGATTTACCCATTCAAGAACAATCCATTTTCGATGGCAACTTCAATTCTAAAAACTAAATCAATGTAACTTTTCATTCTTTGTCTCCCATGAAATTGTTCAAACGAATTAGAACTGAAGTATGTGGTATTACGTAATCTTTTTTTTTTAAAAAAAAAACATCAAAATCGACAAATTACTCCTCTAGATAGTTAAAATTTACAATATTTGAGAATTAATCGCAATAGATACATTAAGTCTACTTGATAATAAAGAATTTGAGTGTTAAATTTGACTAATTGATTCAATGATATTATATGGATCTTTTTGAAAATAAACATTTCAATGGAAAACACCATATTTAGTCTTTGACACTCTTAAAACCATTTTACAGTAAATTTCACCAACAATATTTTAGAAATTTTTACTATATATTTTTATGTGGTATTTTGTAAAATATTCTTTTATTCCATTCAATTTTCAATAACTTTTTTTGAGCGAGGGTTTTATCCTACAGCATGCTTTTAAATTTTTTTATGTTTGAAAACAGGGTTTTATTACATAGCTTTTTTTTGTTTTTTAACTTTTTTAAAAAAGAATCATTAAAATATATAGTTTTTGATATTTTTTTAAAAAATATATATATGGCTTTTCTTGTTAACCTTTTCGAAAACTAATCATTATTTTTTAAAAAAATCATGAAAAATTACCAAGTTACTCCTCTAGATGATTAAAATTTACAATATTTGGGAAATAATTGCAAAAGAAATACCATATTTAGTTTTTGACTGTTTTAGAACTGTTTTACAGTAGATTTTGCGTAATACCAGCGATATTATAGAAATTTTCTCTTTATATTTACAAAAAATTTGGTATTTGGGAAAATATCCTTTTATTCCATTCAATTTTCATTAATTTTTGAGTGAGGATTTTATCCTACACCTTCCTTTTTTTAAATTTTTTTATGTTTCAAAACAGGGTTTTATTACATACCTTTTTTTAACATTTTTAAAAAACAATCCTTAAAATATATAGTTTTTGATATTTTTTTAAAAAACCGTCAAAAATCACCAAATTACTTCTCTAGATGAATAAAATTTACAGTATCGGGAAAATAATTGTAATAGAAAACACAATATCTAGTTTTTACATTCTTAAAACTGTTTTACAGTAAATTTTGTGTAATACAAACTACTATAGCTTACGATATCAATTGTTACAAGGCATTTTTCCTGAACAATATCTTCTTTGAAGTGCTGATGATATATTATATATCTCAGGGAGGAAGTCCTGTATTCCGTATACTTTTTGATTCCATAATGAACTAATAATACAAAAGTTATTCATTATATAAATAAATTTTACCGAATTTGAATTTTACTCTTAGCTACATTAGATAGTTTACAATATATAGAACAGGAAAATAACTCACTGAGTTACATTGTTCAGCTCATTATTTTTTGTAGGGGGCAGGTCCTTTATTCTGTGATCTTTTTACGATATAATGGACTAAAATAAAAAGTGATGTATTAGTATAGTATGAATAAAAATTAATGTAAAATAATTATACACTTTTGTTATTTTTTCAACTTCTATGTAAAAAATATACTGATTACACACGAAAAGGTCCTTTTTTTCATCTGGATCCGAAATATATATATAATTTAAAAATGTTTTACAACAAACGCTCATGAATTGTTCATTTATGTGATAAAAAGTGTTATTTACGTGAGAAATTAAGCATTTTTGTAAAATAATTACAACCTTTTGTTATTTTTTCAACTTCTATGTAAAAAAATACACTAATTACACACAAAAAATTCCTTTTTTAATCCGAAATGTATATAATTTAAAAATGTTTTACAAAAATGTTCATGAGTTGATCATTTAAGTGAAAAATTAAGCATTTCTTGTAAAATAATTATAAAAATTTTGTTATTTTTTTCAAATTCTATGTAAAAAATACAATGATTACACACGAAAAAGTCCTTTTTTCATCCGAAATGTATATAATTTAAAAATGTTTTACAAAAAATGTTCATGAGTTGATCATTTGCGTGAGAAATTAAGCATTTTTGTAAAATAATTATAACCTTTTGTTATTTTTTCAACTTCTATGTAAAAAATTTATAATGATTACACAAAAAAGTCCTTTTTTAATCCGAAGTATATATAGTTTAAAGATGTTTTACAAAAAATGTTCATGAGCTGATCATTTATGTGAGAAATTAAGCATTTTTTGTAAAATAATTATAACCTTTTGTTATTTTTTCAACTTTTATGTAAAAAAAAATACAATGATTACACAAAAAAATCCTTTTTTAATTCAAAATATATATAATTTAAAAATGTTTGACAAAAATGTTTTACTGTTTTACAAAAATGTTTTACAAAAAATGTTCACGAGTTGAGCATTTATGTGATAAATCGTTTTACTGTTGTTATTTACATGAGAAAGAGAAATTACGCGGTTTTTCATTGTAAGAATACACAAAATTTTCACAAATCAACTTTTTTTAAATTATGGTAAAAATTAATAAAACTTACCTATAGTGATATGAATCCCTTGAGTTATAGATTAGCTTCTAGAGAGTTTGTTCTCCACAGTCTTCTTTTTCAGCATCATCGAAGTGCTTGAGAAAATCCTCAGATTTTGGATTATCAGTCAGTTCCGATGCTTGGACGAAGGCTTGATGAGCTGCGAGTACACTGATGTTGTAGAAAATTGAATTGTCCGCGTTTCGACTCAGTCCCTTGAACAGAATAACTCCAAATCTTTCCAATGCCACAGCAGAAGCAATTTGATGATTAATGCGCATATCTACGATCAGTAATTCTTCATCTACAACACTTCTGTATTGAACTAGAAGAGTCTCTTCATTCGCATTCCATCGCCTGTCAGATTTTGTTATGACTTCAGGGTTTTGGAAACATATGACACTATCTGTTGGGAATTCCTGAAGATGAGCTACCTCGAAATAAGCATTGATTTGTCTCATACTTTTCTCTGGTAATACATCAAAGAGTAGATCCTGTTTCTGTAGCGGCACGAAAAATTGCTTTTCCAGTCTTTTCAACACCCATGTAGATCAAAACCAATGGTCTTATTTGCGAAGCTTCATCAACAAGTAATCCTGCTGCTAATGGAATAGTGCTCTTCACTCTAACTATCTTTCCATCCTTTTTATGGTTGTAGATGATGGTGCAGTTCGTTTCATCATGGAACTCGACACCTGCATAACTGTAGGTATTGGTAAATCTTCAACTTTGACTATGTTTTCAATGTTTCTTCTGGAAGCTGGAGATAGAGTACTTAACAGAGAGGCGCTTTTGATGATGAGAGTTGCCAGAGTATTCTGACTGGCTCTTTGAAAGGGAATCGTACTGCGTTGAAGAAGTACATTGTCATCAACCACCTTTCTGTCTTGTGAAGGTTTTGGTTCTTTATTCTTTAGCTGACCGGCATGTTGAACAGGAATCTTAGTACGTTGAAGAAGTACATATCTATCAATCCCCTTCCTGTCTTGTGAATGTTTTGGTTCTTCATTCTTCAGTTGTTTTGTATTGACTTGTGTCGACATTCTAAAAGATAAAGTAAAAATCCTTGTTATGATTTTTTTGATTTTTGTTTCAAACCAATTTGAAGATATATATATACATATATATATGTATATTTACTCAATATCATACTGTTGTTAGTATCTAAATCGATAAAAAATTAGATTTATACTCAATAGTACATCAAGTTGACTTACCTCAATACAGAAAGTCCTTCTAGCAGTTGTAGTAGATGATGTTGTAGTAGATCTTGCTCCTTCAGTTGCTAATGTTGAAGTGACTGCTTTCTGTGTGAAAGCAGTGCTTCTTATATAGCTGAAATCATCCCATTTATCATAAGGTTAAATTAATGAAACATTGTTTTTACGGAAGAACACCAATGCTTTCGCGGGAATAAAAAAATATTTTCACGCGAATACGAACCAATGCTTTCGCGGGAATAATTAATATATTTTCACGCGAATGGAAACCGTTGCTTTCGCGGGAATAAAAATTTTATTTTCACGCGAATACAAACCAATGCTTTCGCGGGAATAAATAATTTATTTTTACGCGAATGGAAACCGTTGCTTTCGCGGGAATAAAAAATTTATTTTCACGCGAATACAAACCAATGCTTTTGCGGGAATAAATAATATATTTTCACGCGAATGGAAACCAATGCTTTCGCGGAAATAAATAATTTATTTTCACGCGAATGGAAACCGTTGCTTTCGCGGGAATAAAAAATTTATTTTCACGCAAATACAAACCAATGCTTTCGCGGGAATCAATAATTTATTTTCACGCGAATGGAAACCATTGCTTTCGCGGGAATAAACATTTTATTTTCACGCGAATACAAACCAATGCTTTCGCGGGAATAAATAATTTATTTTCACGGGAATGGAAACCGTTGCTTTTGCGAGAATAAACATTTTATTCTCACGCGAATACAACCCAATGCTTTCGCGAGAATAAATAATTTATTTTCACGCGAATGGAAACCGTTGTTTCGCGGGAATAAAAATTTTATTTTCACGCGAATACAAACCAATGCTTTCGCGGGAATAAACAATTTATTTTCACGCGAATGGAAAGCGTTGCTTTTGCGGGAATACAAATTTTATTTTCACGCGAATACAAACCAATGCTTTCGCGGGAATAAATAATTTATTTCCACCTGAATGGAAACCGTTGCTTTCACGGGAATAAAAATTTTATTTTCACGCGAAAACAAACCAATGCTTTCACGGGAATAAATAATTTATTTTCACGCGAATAAAAACCAATTTTTTGCGGGAATAAATAATTTATTTTTATGCGAATGGAAACCGTTGCTTTCGCGGGAATAACTAATTTATTTTCACGCGAATGGAAACCGTTGCTTTTGCGGGAATAACTAATTTATTTTCACGCGAATGGAAACCGTCGCTTTCGCGCGAATGAAAATTTAATTTTCACGCGAATACAAACCAATGCTTTCACGGGAATAAAAATTTCATTTTCACTCGAATAGAAACCAATGCTTTTGCGGGAATCAAACATTTATTTTCACGCGAATAGAAAAATAAACCAAATATTCCCGCGAATAACACTTTTTTTATTGAACTTAATCCATGTCAATCAGTACAAGTTTAGCTATGTAAGAGACAAGAGTTTCAGACAGAAAGCATCCAGTTCAACAACGGTAAGCGAAGGAGCAACATCTACTACATTTTCCATTGCAACTACTAAGAGTTCTCTCTTCATAAAGGTAAGACTAAAAATACAATTATTTCTGCTAGCCAACACAACTATCTGAAGGCTTTATGTCATATCTATCTTTAAATTGATTATAAAAAATTTAACAAATTTTTTTCGTTTTTTCAGAATGAATACTCAAGACATAGGAAGCCAACCATTGTATCTAAAGTCGGAATCTCAGCCTGATGAAAAGGTAAGAAATAATAAAAAATACTATTTAACGCCAGTTGAAAAACCTTTAATTATTTTAGTTATCTAATTATCACTTGTATTTTAGAACAATACAACAACAAATCCAATCTACTTAAAGGACTTCCTTCCAGAAATGTATCATAACTATGTGATAAATAATGATGTTGTTGAAGAAAAAGCTGTAGAGCGTTTGACATTCCAAGTTATAATATTCTGTATAACTCAACACATGATGAGTATGGGGATTGTTGTAAGAAACATGATGTATCTACAGAACTTTTTGATGACATTATAAAAAACGGTTTCGAAACCGTTTTGTTAATGGTGGAAGTCGTCAATATTAATGATTTTTTAAAAGAAATTGAAAGAAGTGTTTGGAATCAAATAATTTTCAAAAAATTACATAACATGAAGTGGAACAAAAAACTTTTTATAAATTCAGAAAACATATTTATAATTATGTCCAAATAGATGAAGGTCTATCCTCTTCTGTAGGTATTTTAGAACTAATGTTAGAAGCGTTTCATACATGTTTATGAAAATTTTTTAGTTGTTTTTTTATTATTTCACAATATTTTGTTCAACCTATTATATTTTATTTCTTACCAATTGAGATGTTAAAAGCAGTATGATATTAAGTAAATACATATATATATATATATTTCAATGCATCCTTTGTTGTCTGTTTCCACCTCCCAACAGTTTAATAACTACATTCTGAATCTATGATAACTCTATGGTCTTAACTGCTTTTGTCATAAATACATATATATATATATATATATATATATATATATATATATATATATATATATATATATATATATATATATATATATATATATATATATATATATATATATATATATATATATATATACTAAAAGGTAAAATAGTAAAAGATGTTAAAACTACTGGCTGACTACAAGTTGTTTCATGTGCTAGAAAAAAAGATGGAAAAAGAAAATAACTCTAGGCACAATCATCAGGTCGGCTCTCAGCTGTTAAAAAACTCCTGTGCACACCCTGTGCCCCAGTCATACTCATACTTTTACTTATCTATATATATATATATATATATATATATATATATATATATATATATATATATATATATATATATATATATATATATATATATATATATATATATATATATATATATATATATATATGTATATATATATATATGTATATATATATATATATGTATATATATATATATATATGTATATATATATATATATATATATATATATATATATATATATATATATATATATATATATATATATATATATATATATATATATATATATATATACTAAAAGGTAAAATAGTAAAAGATGTTAAAACTACTGGCTGACTACAAGTTGTTTCATGACTTTTTCTTGTTGAGCACTGTTTTACTTGCTTCAGTCTTGACTGGTTTTTCCATCTCTCGGGCAACTAATATTAATAATTAATTATTTATTATTTATTTATTTGATTGTTTCTATTTAGTCTAAGCCCCTGTGCACACCCTGTGCCCCAGTCATACTCATACTTTTACTTATATATATATATATATATATATATATATATATATATATATATATATATATATATATATATATATATATATATATATATATATATATAAGATACTCTAACTAATAAATACACTCTTAGCCACTCATGCAAATATTACCCTTTTATTTTTAGAATGTTATGGATGATTTTTCTGAAGAGCTCCTTTGCACAGATCCATATCCAACAGGAAATTAAATGAAAAACGGCAAAACAACTCCTAAGAAAAAGAAAACTAGTCCAAAAAAGCGAGTAGTAAGGAAACGAAAAAAAATAGTGAGAAAACAAACTACTTCCGTTGATAAGAAAACAATGAAGAATGGAGCTATAGCTCATTTAACAGTTGAATATCTCAACGAAAGGAGAGCTAGGGAATTAGAAAAGTCTAAAGGTTCTCAAGTGATTGACTCACCAAAAGTTCCGGTTTGCAAAACATTTGAAGATCTTCCTATCCCAAGCATTATGCGAGTGTCTGGTGTGATACATCCATCAAGTAAGGAGAAGTGTAGATATTCTCAAGTCCGCTACCATGATCCTTCAGATATAAATGAACTAGAACCCAAAATACTTTTCTGTCCAGTTGAAATAGCTAAAAACTTCAACTGTGATAATTATTCCTCCTCCGTTTAACGTTGTATATTTGGGTAGAAAGGGAAAACCGAAAAATAAAAGTGTTCTTTGGTATGATGTCAAACGTGTTAGCAGACATCCTCTAAACAATATGGAAGCTGAACAGGAATCATTATATTTGAGTACATTGACTAAATGTCAGCTCAAACACTTCTTGAACATCAAGACCCTCAATAGTTTCCAACCTGGTTCTATTTTCCCTTACCGAGATGTTGTTGATAGATTCGTTCCTCATCGATTTAAAGGAGGACAGTCGAATGTAATTTGTATCCGTTATACCATTGAACAATGTGGAGAAACGCTGAAGAAGACGCTTGCCATACCGGACAAGTATGCTTCAGAAGCTAAACAACATGCTCAAGGTGTGATGATCTACAGAGGAAAAAAAAACACGGAAAATTTAATACGGAATACGATCTTTCATTTTGCTCTTCATACAGACTCGGTCAAATTTATTGGAGGCAATATTGTGATCAAGCAAAACACAACAAAGAGATATTAGAAATTGATGATGATGATGATCTTGAAGATTTTCTACGTGGAGATTTTGATGATTTTGAGGCAGGATATGTTGCTGAAAAAAAGGATGAGACACATGATAAAACTCGGTGAGAGTTTTTCTTTTCTATTTAATAAATTCTAACCATTGTAAATAATACTTCAACTCAATTTAGATGTAGTTGTAGTAATTTTTACCCCAAATAATTTTTTGTTTTAGCAATGGATAGTCTCTAATTCAAAAAAACAATTTGGACAATGTGACTTGGTGAGTTATTTCCCTTTTCTATATAATGTAAACTATCCAATGTAACTAAAGCTATAATTCAAATTCATGTAATTATTTTAAATTTCTGTTTAATCATTCTATACTAATACATAACTTTTTTTATTTTAGTTCGTTACGAAATCAAAAGCACATAGAGCAGAAGTCTCCCTTCTTAAGATATAACATCAGTACATCAAAGACATCATTGTAAAGGAAAAGACTATGTATTAATTGTTATTACTTAGTATTTACTGACTCTAGCTATATTATGTAATAAATGTGTATAATCATATATTGATTCATTTTAATCAATGTATTTATCCGATGTAGATATATCTCCTCTCTCCTCTCTCTCCTCTTTTCCTCTCTCTCAATATGTCATATGAGTTCGAATTACAAAAAATTATCAAAACTTGAATGCCATACATTCAAAATCTAGCTGCCATATGAGTTCAAATTGAGTAAAAAAAATTATCAAAAACTTAAATGCCATATAAGTTCAAATTAAGTAAAAAAATAATCAAATCTCAAATGCCACTTAAATGCCACTCAAATGCCACTCAAATGCCCCTCAAATGAAATACAATATTAACTCGGCGAATCAATTCAACACCCTAACCCATTGCATCACCCGAAATCAAATCCACAAAAAAACACTTGGTAGGGAGATCTGCTCATATATTACTACTAACCTATGTAAATACAGGAGATGATAAGTAATTAGAGATCGGTTGTTATCTCTTTATCCAAAAGATAATTTGTGTCAAAGACTGAAACTGTGCAGTTCTGAGAGCAAACCAGATAGGTGTAGTGGATCATTCTGGTAGGGCTACTACTACCATCCACTAACAACAGCTGTTCACAGCGCGCAGCTCGTGAAGCAGCAAATCAACACCTCTCTCCTAGAGGTAACGCAGGATTGGTCAGACCTGCAGAGTGCAACAGAGAAGTCGGTAACAACTTCATTACTAGTGAGCTCTCTGCTCAGACAAACTAAGTATAGTTTTATGTAATAGAATACATTTATTGTCCACATATCAAGTTCTAGGGAGGCAATCGCCTAGAGAAGCCCACAGCAGTAGCAGTAAGTGATAAGTGGCAAAATATACTAGCAAAAGCAGCCTTTTATTGGCTGATCACAGGAAGTGTATTGTGTAAAAGATTTACGATTCCGCCATGATTCGAAACTGACGTTTCGAAAATGAACTGTTCGAAACTCTTAAACCTGAACCCCCAACCCCAAATCCCAAACCCCCATCCCCAAAGAGTTTCGAAGTGTCCATTTTCGAAACGTCAGTTTTGAATGGTCCGTACCCCGGATTTACACGTGTGTTGCCACAGCACCTTTACCGGACCACTGTTTGACAACAGCTGTCTGTACTATTGAGCACTAGCTGTGTTGGTAGCATAGCCTGCTAGTGTAACTCCACCGCATATGGTATTTAATTCATCTGTCTTAATCCAGAGACTTCCTGTTTCTCTTGATACGGAGATCTGTTTCCTAGCACACAGATCTGGTTTTACTTTACTTCTTAAATTTGCTTGACAAGCACGTGTATAGTTTATAGCAATCATGTTAGGCAGACTTGTGGCAATTTCAAAGAGTATTCTATTGCTATCAACAAAGTAATTCTGCTTGGCTAGCTGACTGTCTTGTTGTGTTGAACAAACAGCAGTTTGCCCGGGGACATCACTAGTGGATAAGTGGTGGCCCGCTAAAATCCGCTACAATATGTGATGTATGTGTACTGTATATGTACTGTATATGTACTGTGTGTACTGTATATATACTGTATGTGTACTGTATGTGTACAGTATGTGTACTGTATGTGTGCTGCATATGTATTGTATATGTACTGCATGTGTACTGTATATGTACTGTATATGTACTGTATGTGTACTGTATATATACTGTATGTGTACTGTATGTGTACTGTATATGTACTGTATATGTACTGCATGTGTACTGTATATGTACTGTATGTGTACTGTATATGTACTGTATATGTACTGTATGTGTACTGTATATGTACTGTATGTGTACTGTATGTGTACTGTATATGTACTGTATATGTACTGTATGTGTACTGTATGTGTACTGTATATGTACTGTATATGTACTGTATGTGTACTGTATATATACTGTATGTGTACTGTATGTGTACTGTATATGTACTGTATATGTACTGCATGTGTACTGTATATGTACTGTATGTGTACTGTATGTGTACTGTATATGTACTGTATATGTACTGCATGTGTACTGTATATGTACTGTATATGTACTGTATGTGTACTGTATATGTACTGTATGTGTACTGTATGTGTACTGTATATGTACTGTATATGTACTGCATGTGTACTGTATATGTACTGTATATGTACTGTATGTGTACTGTATATGTACTGTATGTGTACTGTATGTGTACTGTATATGCACTGTATGTGTACTGTATATGTACTGTATATGTACTGTATATGTACTGTATATATACTGTATGTGTACTGCACGTGTACTGTATGTGTACTGTATGTGTACTGTATGTGTACTGTATGTGTACTGTATGTGTACTGTATATGTACTGTATGTGTACTGTACATGTACTGAATGTGTACTGTGTATATACTGTATGTGTACTGTATATGTACTGTATGTGTACTGTGTATGTACTGTATGTGTGTAGCGGATTTTATGTCCACTACTTTCCACTAGGGGGTTGTGCTGGCAGACGCGAAGTCTGTGCAGCCACAACAACACAGTCAGCCTCTTCAGGCCTGACAATCAACAGTCTACCTCTCCCCAGAGGTGAACCTGTACCGAATCGGTACAACGCAGTGTTGCAAAGCGAGTGGCTAACTTTAACAATGGTAGCAAGGAGCTCGCGGCTCAGACATACACAGCTTAATAGTGTGTAAATAAACCATTTATTCATCACAGAATAACAGGTAATGCTGGCAATACAAAGCAAGAGAACACACTCTTGCCATATCAGTAAGTGCAATGAGTATGGGCAAACTTCTCACTTTTATAGGCAGAGTGGTGGAAAATAACTGCCATGCACAGGAAGCATGGCAGGAAGTTATATGATATATAGCAACAATAGAATACTTAGTAAATGATATTGTCCAATAAGATAAGCTAAACAAGTTAAAGAGCACGGCGCCCATAGGTAAGGGGCGGAGTCCATAGGCAACTTGGCCAGTGATTGGTTGGTATAGTCCTTGGGCGTTACACGGCCTTGGGTCCACTTTCCTCTACATCTATGGGTAGCTAGCTTCGGGAGGTGGCATCTGGAGGCTCTTAGGCTAAATTTTATCATCCTAGCCAAGGTGGCCATCTTGTTGCCGACCCAGGATAGCAACCCAGGGTCGTGTAGTAAATACTTAGTGCTGAGGTAATAATAATTGCTTATAAGAGCAATATAATTGCTGAAACAGATGCTGGACTTTGTCTGTTATAATCAAGGGAGGCATGCCTGTGGTAACCACCAACAGGGGGGCTTCTGTGCAGTAGTGGTCACTGTATGTAGTCAGTAAAATCCACCACATACCTCTCACCACATGTGTATTGTATATGTGCTCTATATGTACAGTATGTGTACTGTGTATGTACTGTATGTGTACTGTATATGTACTGTATGTGTACTACATATGTACTGTGTGTGTACTGTGTGTGTTCTGTATATGCATGTACTGTGGATGTACTGCGTGTACCGTATGTGTACCGTATGTGTACTGTATATGTACTGTATATGTATTGTATGTGTACTGTATGTGTACTGTATGTGTACTGTATATGTACTGTATGTGTACTGTATGTGTACTGTATGTGTACTGTGTGTGTACTATGTGTGTACTGTGTGTGTACTGTATGTGTACTGTATGTGTGCTGTGTGTGTACTGTGTGTGTACTGTATGTGTACTGTATATGTACTGTATATGTACTGTATGTGTACTGTACGTGTACTGTATATGTACTGTATATGCACTGTATGTGTATTGTATGTGTACCGTATATGTACTGTATGTGTACTGTATATGTACTGTATATTGTAAAGGATTTTGCCGCACCTTTACCAAACAGCTACTAGAGAAGTGTACTTGTTTAGCAATGTAACAGCAATTGCTAATGAGAGCTACTTGTTTACTAGTAGTGGCTCTATTTGTAGATGAGCTATGAGTCAATAAGCTCCGTGTTGTGCCGTGTGCAAGTATACTAATACTATTTGGCTATCTGCCAACTGAACACACCGTGTTGCTGTGCCGTGTGCTAGTATCCTAATACTATTTGGCCAACTGCCAACTGAACACACCGGGTTACAATAGCTAACACTTTATTGCTTCAAGAGACAAAAGCTTACTCAGAGTACCTCTCTTTGTAAGCGCACAATCCAATCTGCCCACTGGGCCACATGTCAACAAAGTTATGCAGTAGATATGCTAATCAATCAGTTGAAAAATAACATAAGATGATTGGTGCATAACAATAATATAGGTCAACACAATAACAAGAACAAGCAGGCGCAATGAAAACATATATATAGTCAATAGGCATAACAATAATGCGCCAGCCAACTCTTTTAGTAAGGCGGGAAATCCCCTGCTTGAATTCCTTACTCATCCATTCCTGCGGTAGGCACGCATACATCTCTGTACTGAGGGCAGTCAGGCGGAGCTGAGTCTAGTATGCTAAGGAGTGTTTACACACTGTCTGCTGGCTAGCTTAGCATCAATGAGAGAGAGGCCACCTATGCCAAATTCCATTACATAGGCCGCTTCAACTATTAGTATCGCCGTACTCATAGTTAACCAGTCATGAGGTGGCCGCTCCAAGAGAGGAGAGAGGTCTACGCTTACAGCGCAACCCTTTGCACAAGTCCATGTGCGTTTAAAGTTGGGGGAATCACGCCCTGCATAGTTGGCAGAGGGAGTGAAGGGGGCCCACAACCAGTGGGCTAATAAAAGGGGGGTGAGAAGGATAGCACATCACCCGGTGGTTAATACGGTAGAAGGTACACACAACCAGTATGACCGACTGAGAGAGTTGCACACAACCAGTGTGACTAACGGAGGGAGGGTTGCACACAACCCGTGTGACTGACGAAGGGAGCGGAGGAACACCGTTCCTAGAACAGCTGGCCTCGCACTGTCTGTGCGGCTTGCTTCAGTTCAACTATCTCTCCCTTCAGGAGTTCTGCTTGCGCCTTGAGCCTGGCGACTTCCACCCCTGAGAGGGTGCCCGTGACCATCTTCATCCGAAGGCCCTGCAACTGAGCGTCCAGTTCAGCGGCGCCCTGTTCTATCGCAGCAGCCCATCGCGCCCTGTTCTGCATAAACCGTACTGGCAGATCTACCTCACCAACTGGAGGTTCTACTGGCAAGAGCACGGAGGGAACACTAGGTACTGAGGTCCCGCATACTGCAAGAGGAGCAGGGGTGGAGAAGAAGGGGACACAGGGGAGACAATCATGGCCTCAGGACTCGGTACAACCACAGTGTGCGACTTCTTTGGTATCTTGTACCCGGTTAGGGGTAAAGCCATCAGAGGCACAATGCCAGGTGGTGTAGCGGAGGTTCCTGGGAGGGGAGCCGTGACTGCATCACACCTCGAAGGTGCTGGGGGAGGAGACTGGATCTTTCTAGCCTGGGTGGGTTGGCAGGTACCGAAAGGCGCTGGATTTGTCCATTTCTGGTACCTGCAGAAAGCCAAGTAACTCTCTCGGTCTACAGCATAAATATAACCAAGGCGTTGGTGGTGATCAGTATCTTCTGGACCTCCACGCGCCCTCTGGTGACAGTATATGCTGTCTCTGCTGCTACTCGAGTATCTACAGCGGCAAAAGTAGCGTACGTGGTGCTGGTGGACATGCACCGACAGTTGTCTCATGTTTTTTGCTGAGAACTTACAACTGGGGCAGGTACTGCGCCGTGCCCTCTTCAAATCTCTCTGGATGGCTTTCTCCGTCTTGGGGGCAACCCACTGCAAGAGCCGCCGGGCAATAGGAGGTTTCCGGCCTACCAGGTGAGGAGCTACCACCTCTTCCTCTACGGTTGGTGAGGAAGGGCGGGAGGCAGCAATGTCAACTAACTTGACTACAGGCGTAGACACCGACAGAGGTGGTTCGTCTACTGGCAAAGGGGAGGTGGGTACAGGTGCTGGGGGCACAGCAGGAGTCCTCGCCTTCCTCCGTGTAGGAATCAGGTCGAGGAGCGGGATCTGTCCACTGGACTCCGTGCAGCCAGGCAAGGTGACAATGGCTCGCACAGTCAGTGGAGGAGAACCTAGTGTAGAGGAGGGGGTGGCTGTAAGGGGGGAGTTACCCCGCTTAGAAGGTCCAGCCAAGAGCGCTGCTCCTCTCCTCTTACTAGGGACGATCTTCCCCAGCGCCTGCATACGCTCCCTGGTGACCGCGTGAGGCAGTCTAGTACCTATGGGTGGCTTTTCCTGTACCACTACTGTACTTAGACTCAACTCCGGGTCATACCGGGTCGGGGGAGGGGGGCCCCGGGTCGGGGGTGAAGTGCTCAACACCCGGGAGGGGGTGGGGGGCCCACGGGAGGCAGAAGAACTGGCAGAAAGTTTCGCAACACTCTGGCTACAGGGGAGAGTGTTCGCTGCCAGCACCGTGGGCACACTGGGGAGTGTAGGGGCAGCTGGGAGTGGTGGAGACTCCGTGGACTGCCACTGAAGAGGAGGTGTCTGCTTGAGTGCCAAGGGGTCACGGGAAGAGCTATGGCGGCGAACCCAATTGTCCATCAGCTCACTCTGACTAGTGACTCCTAAAAGCTCGTTCTCTCTCTCTATCTCTTTCTTCATTCCCTCTGCGCAGGGTACCCGGTGGGTAGCAGCAATCTTCTGTGCAGAAGGGGTGGACTGAGAAGTGGGACAGTCCCGTGAAGAAGGGGAGGGAGGCAGCTGTGCAGCAACAGAGGTAATCTCGTCTTCGAACTCTTCTTCGACTTGCAGTTGAAGGCATTCATCTCCTTCCTGAGGCAAAACACTGGCAGAGAAATCCATGTAGTGGTTGGCACGTCCAGTCACTTTGGGTACTTGTTCACAAATGCCTGTTCCCGCGCGGCAGGCCTGTTTGATCTTGACTAGAAGCAGTGCAAACAACAGGCAGGGGTGGATCCGCAAAGACTGACTGGTGGTTCAACTCAATTTTTGACCGGCCGTAGTTCTCTGATGGAGAGGAATATTCTCCTGGATTTTTTCTGGCACCTTTGCTAGAGTGTCCTCTTTCCAACGACATCCAGTATGGGGGTGTGGCTACATCCCGTCCGGAGCTATTCTTCTTTCCGGGCGGCACTAACCGTTTTTGGAAATCATTACCCCTAGGTGGAAAACGGGTCAACTTTGGGTCCTCAGCGCTTGATGGGTTTTGCTGCCAGCAATCTAAATCTTGGCAGGCAGCAGCGCTAGAACCTGGCCTTTCTGCAGATACCCAGTTTGTGGGGGTTTCCGTGAGAACTCCACCCAGGAGAGCCGTTTGAATCTCAGGCATTTTGGCATTTTCAGACATTCTATCCACTTCTTTTGCAGTTGCAATCAGATGGCATAGTGGCTGTCCATAGTGCCTGGGTGGGCCGACGTTCCTTCTTGGCCGTTGTGATGACCCAAGTGGTGGTTGGTTCTCAGTCTGTGCAGGGGGTGAGGGTGTCTCAGCTACTGGGGGAGACAACTCCTGCACGTTTTGGCCATTTCTAGCTGAACCGCTTTTTCGATCTTCACCAGATTTGCTGTCAACAACTGGGGGAGTGGCAGGCCTTCTTGCAACTGGCCGCTCCAAATTTGACACTCTCCTTTCTGGTGGAAGGGGCATGGCAACCGCCTCGGTCGGCTCAACCTCTCCAGGGCTCGCTCCTCTGTAGTGGTCTCTTGTGCTTCCCGCCTTCAGTTCTACTGGCTGAGCAGTCGGGTTCGTACACCTCACTACTACAGGTCCTTTGCTATCTGGTTCGTTCAGACTAGCAGCAATTGGAGGGCCTTCGCGTGGGAGCTCTACTAACCCAAGGGGTAGGCAACTCTGTGTGGTACGTAGGGCCTGAACATTGTTCATCAGCAGTGTACCGTCCTTGTCAGTACAGCGCATCTCCTTTCCTGCTACGACAATGGCACACTCATTGAACCTCATTCGGCAATCATGGTCGGTGAGGAAGGGCATCCCCAAGATAGCGTCTTCGTTTATGTGACTGACAACAAATGTGGCTTCAGTTTTCACACCACGGAGACGGAGGGTAGCTCTCACCGTGCCATAGAAGGGGATCTGGGTACCGTCGGCTAGGATACCATGTGGCTCACTCTCCTGTACTGACTGTCTTACTGACTCAGGTAACTGGTTAAAGACGTGCTTGGATAGGAGGTTTGTGGTGCAGCCGGTATCGACTAGAAGAGTAACTGACTTGCCTTCAAGCTTCCCTGGGAGGAAGTAGCTTGCCCGGTATGGCCGTTCTATCTCAGTGTTAGACAAGCAGTTAGGTTGAACCTTTGCAGCTCGGGAGGGGGGAGGCGACGCTCTATTTCTAGGGCGTGAAGGGCACTCCACTGACGGGCTGACTGGTGCAACTACTGGTTGGTGTCTCTGAGCGGGGGCAGGCTGGTCGTTTCCCGACACGGGTTTTGCTCTGCTTACGGTGGTTGTCTTAGGTTTAGACGGACAGCCTCTACTGTAGTGGCCTGTCTGTCCACAGCCCCAACACTGAGGGGGAACCAACTGCGCCGTAGCAGGCTGTGACACCGTGTGTGGAGAGATCTGTTCCATGACAGGGATGGCAGGTGTAGCCGGTGAAAGGTTTGGCACCACACTAGGAGTGTAGTGGAGAACCCGGGCAGGAGGTTGCATCGCTGCAGGAGCAGGGTACACGCCAACAGGGGGTGCATGCACCGGTTGCGGCCACTGCCTCATTTGTTGCAACTCCATAGCCATGTTCTGCACTGTCTGGAGTAGATGAGTCATCACACCTTCCGACACGGGCGCTGGCTGCTGGGGTGGAGGGGAGTAGCTCACTGTGGGGTAGTTGTTAGTAACTGGACACGGGTGAGCCACCTCTCTGGGAGCCTGCGACACCATGGCAGAAGTCTGATAATGATGGAATGGTTTCATGGAAGGCTTACAGAGTTCTTCTTCTTCTTCATCACTTTCTACAGCTCGTACCCTGTATGGTTTGGAGTCAGGAACTGCCTTGATGTGGAGGAACTCGCTTCCAGCACGAACTGCGTCTTCCAAACTCTGTGGATCCACTGCTAACAAATGGCGTTGCAGATATGGGTTACCCAGGGTGGAGGAGAACGTCTCTAGTATCATGCGTTCTACGTGTCTGTCTGGCAAATCTTCATAGGCTATTCGAACTAGTCTTTCCACCTCGCTAGCATGTTCTTGGAGAGAAGTCTTCGATGCCTTCTTCAAGTGTGCTACACTCTGTAGCGCCTCTCTGCGTATAAGGCCAAAGCGAGCACGGAGTGCTGTGAACACTGCTTGCAGGGTGTTAGGTCTACCACAATCCAGTGCTTCATCACGAAGTGCCTCTCTCACATGGAGCAGGGTTTGGCGAGCAGTCCACTCATTTGCTTCAGCGACCTCTAGAAACCGTGTGATGAAGTACTCTACATCACCTTGCCCATCGAACTTAGGAGGTTTGAAGTTCCATGTAGGGGCAGGGGGTGGTGCAGGGTGTTGTAACACTCCTCGCAGGGTCTGTGTGAGTCTGTCTAGCGCCTCAGCTTCTGCCGTGCCCGCTGGCAACTGCCCAGCGCTCCTGGCTCTCTGTGTGGTCATCAACGTGGAGTATAGTCTTCACAATCAGCAGGGTCTGTCAGCACGGGAGGAGACAACTCCGTGTACCAGATGAACAGTGGAAGGCTGACAGCACACTGCGTCAATGCCATGTCAACACTAGGTGAGAAACTCTGGCCGTATATAGGCAGGACAGTTTCTATATCACTCGGTACAGCGTACGCAGGGTACACTGCATAGCTGAGAGGGGTACCCTGCACAGCTGTGAGGGGTACCCAGGGTTCGAAAGAGATGCCTGTACGATCTCGCGTGAGCAGTACAGCGACTACCGAGTTCACCGAGCAGGGTGACTGTAGTTCTCTTATCAAACACAACAAGGGGAGGGGGGTGTTCTGCCGGGTGGGGGGTACCACCGGGTCAGAGCAAGGGGTGTAACAGTGTCCCTGGGTGGTAGTTTGGCTGCTACCAGGCAACTGTTACAGTATAGGAAACACCAATACTCGGGGAATGAGTAGGGGTGGTGTTTGGCCGTGTACAGCTTCTCTAGTAGTGTCTAACGTTCACTAGTATCCCACCGCTGCCACCAATGTAAAGGATTTTGCCGCACCTTTACCAAACAGCTACTAGAGAAGTGTACTTGTTTAGCAATGTAACAGCAATTGCTAATGAGAGCTACTTGTTTACTAGTAGTGGCTCTATTTGTAGATGAGCTATGAGTCAATAAGCTCCGTGTTGTGCCGTGTGCAAGTATACTAATACTATTTGGCTATCTGCCAACTGAACACACCGTGTTGCTGTGCCGTGTGCTAGTATCCTAATACTATTTGGCCAACTGCCAACTGAACACACCGGGTTACAATAGCTAACACTTTATTGCTTCAAGAGACAAAAGCTTACTCAGAGTACCTCTCTTTGTAAGCGCACAATCCAATCTGCCCACTGGGCCACATGTCAACAAAGTTATGCAGTAGATATGCTAATCAATCAGTTGAAAAATAACATAAGATGATTGGTGCATAACAATAATATAGGTCAACACAATAACAAGAACAAGCAGGCGCAATGAAAACATATATATAGTCAATAGGCATAACAATAATGCGCCAGCCAACTCTTTTAGTAAGGCGGGAAATCCCCTGCTTGAATTCCTTACTCATCCATTCCTGCGGTAGGCACGCATACATCTCTGTACTGAGGGCAGTCAGGCGGAGCTGAGTCTAGTATGCTAAGGAGTGTTTACACACTGTCTGCTGGCTAGCTTAGCATCAATGAGAGAGAGGCCACCTATGCCAAATTCCATTACAATATGTACTGTATATGTACTGTATATGTACTGTGTGTGTACTGTATGTGTGCTGTATGTGTACTGTATGTGTGCTGTATGTGTACTGTATGTGTATTGTATATGTACTGTATGTGTACTGTATGTGTACTGTGTATGTACTGTGTATGTACTGTATGTGTACTGTATAAGTACTGTAAGTGTATTGTATGTGTACTGTGTGTGTACTGTATGTGTACTGTAAGTGTATTGTATGGATATGGTATATGTACTGTATGTGTACTGTATGTGTACTGTATGTGTACTGTATGTTTACTGTATATGTACTGTATGTGTGCTGTATGTGTATTGTATATGTACTGTATGTGTACTGTATATGTACTGTATATGTACTGTATATGTACTGTACGTGTACTGTACGTGTACTGTACGTGTACTGTACGTGTACTGTACGTGTACTGTACGTGTACTGTACGTGTACTGTACGTGTACTGTACGTGTACTGTACGTGTACTGTATATGTACTGTGTATGATACTAAAATAACAAATAAATTAAAGAAATTGTACAAGATTAAACAGTTATACACCATAATATATTTTGTACCAACACACCACCAACTAACTAAAACATTGTTACATAAACATGAACAAGGAGTCAACTTTTACAGGAAAAACAAGCAAAGAAAATGTAACTCCTTGGTTTCAGTTTTTCTTTCGGCTCAGAGTCAAGAATTGACACAACCGTAACATCAGACGGATCTTCAACTGAGCATGGTTCGTCATTTTTGTCCATCTGGCCACTTCCTGTTTCATTTGTTTCAGCTACCGATTGCTCAGCCAAGCTAGCTCCATATTCGTACAATTCATCTATAGTCATACTTCTCAGGGACGCTGGCTCTGTACTTCCTAAATGATAAATTTAATTGTTTTAATTCATTTTTCTAGCACAACACAGCCTATTGCTTTCCCACAAAATTATTCTCTAAATTACCCACAACTTCACAGCTTTAGTTGGAGTTGCTCCCCCACTGTTCAGCAGATAATTACGCAAGAAGCTAATGATTTTAACACTAGAGTTTTTCTCAATGATTATTAGGTTGATGGAAAACTTTACCATGTCACTTTCTGCAATCAAGTTTTTAGAAGCAATGCTAAAATTTGCTTTAGCTTTCATTCAATATGAAGTTTTTATGACATATTCACCTGATTGACTACTTGTCACCTTCCTGGGTAGATGAAGTTTCCTTTCTCTTAGCTCCTCCCATATTGGGTTGGCAACTAAAACAAATGAAACATTATTAAATGCTCTTTGTTCTTGTAAACTATTGAAACTGACTGACTAGTAGATTTTTAGTCGTTGAAAATTTTCATGTTAATTAGCTCACCTAGGTCTTCCTCCACCTCCCTCTCCTCTTCAACAGTTTCCAACCTTTTACTGAGTTCAGGAGTGAAAGGAGGTTTGGGATTATCAGTTTTGCCATTTGGTTTCTCCACTTGGCTTTTGAATTTGTTTATTTCCTCACTTTTCCCATCACCGTACCTAAAATAAAATGGTTTATAGAATCACACTAATTATTCCTCAATTAACCTCCATCATATGACAACATTGCAATTACATTAAATAGCAATTGACTGCTTAAGTTAGGCACTAGTTTGTTTTATACAAAAGTTATCTGCTCATGTCACAATGCTAGTCACCAAGTGCAGACAACTATTATGATATCATACTGAATTACTCAATGTCACAACTCTGCGTACAGCAGTGGTTCACACTACAGCTGTAGCTTACCGATGTATTACATCACCCTGTATAGCTTCATGTCAAGGGTTTGATATAAGTTATATTATACTGAAGCCATCTCAAGCATTTTTGTGACAGAAACGACATAATATTATTATAAAAACAAAAATAATCAAGTGACAATAATTCAACTCACCAAAACCAGAAAGTACAAGACGCAGTCAGCAGAACTAAAGACCCAGCCACCAGTTTCACTAACTTCACAAACAAAGCTATCAATAAAGCTTTTACATCAATAATAAGCAGAAATAAAACTACTGGTAACATCAGCAACCCTAGAGAGATAAAACGCATCTTGTCTGTGCAGATATCAACAAGAGAGTGAACATTTGATTGTTGACACGATGACTTCACGTCATAATAGATTGTTGGCTATCCAACCAGTTATACCTGCTGAATACTTCTCACACTCATCAAATCACAGATATTGACTACCTTTTTAAATAGGAGTCTTCTTAAATGGGTTTTTATGTCAGAGTGAAGTTTTTTGTGTCTCACTAACTTATAGATAACTTTTCAATCATGAGTTTCACAAAGACCAATGAACAATAACTAACTTGAAATATGATTAAACGTTTTTTGACTCCACAAAGCTTAACCATTTTTTTGTTAACTGAAGATTAACTGAGCGATTAATTGCTTGCATTATGTAACAAAATAAATCTTAGTAACTTTTGAGAAAAAAAAACTAAGACACATTTGATGAAGCTCACAACTCTTTGGTGAAAACTTAACATGATAAACCTAATTTACTTACGTACAAACCACGCATAGGTTCATAGTTTAAGGGGCGTGTCACACTGGGGTGTATACTGATAATTGATTGGGTCATTGTCTTTTGATTTTTGTTTTTCTCATTTTTCCAGGAGTTGTCTACTTCTGTAATAAAATTTGGTACTCGGACAAAACGTCATAAAGAAAATTATCATGCGGTGGCATTGTGATACACATGTGCTGTGTCTATGTAATGTACTTACATCCCAGGAGATGACAAGTCTAGATAAGTAAAGCCAAAACGCAGAACTAGTAAAGTGAATATAATCAAAGATCAACAAATGACTCTATTCCTCTCCTACATCCCCTATGAAGGCCTTTACTGTAAGAGATACTGTGCATACAGTCATCTATAAAGTTGTGGAGCCTTGTTGTAGTAGTTATATGCCTTATGTATAGTCTGTAGGTCATGTGATCCATAATTTTAGAGAATGTGGTCATGTGACCTAGCATTTTAGTGAATGTGGCCATTTGACCAAGTTTTTTAGTGAGTATGGTCATGTGACCTAGTATTTTAGTTAGTGTGGTCATGTGACCTAGTGTTTCAGTGAGTGTGGTCATGTGACCTAACCAATAAAATATCCTTAATTTCCATAATGGTGCAGGCTCATCAAGCGACTTAAAACAACTTAGAACAGAGCCCTCGGCTCAGACATATCAGTGATTTCAAAAAGTTTCTCCGCATTCCTGAAAAAAATATCACTAGAGTAGGAAACTTTGAATGAATCTGTCTGCTAACACACAAAAGAAGACAACTCCTACTTACAAAGAACTACACCCACACAGCCTGCAGGGATGTGAGTTATTTGGTCATGTGTTCTTTAAACTTGTTTTTGTTGTGTTTGAATATTCATTCTAGGATGTGTGACACTTACCTAGTGATACATTCGGTGGATCGTCTCCTTTCAGTTGAACAGGTCCAAATGACCAAACAGAAATGGTCATTTTCTCAAAAAACTCATATCAACGCTGTAACAGAAACATTTTCTGTAGAAACGACAACTCTACCATAAGATTTATGAAGCTGAAATAAAAGCACATAATTGCTTTTCTTTATGAAACTGCTAAACTAATAGCAAAGCTTTTGTTGCCGTGAGAAAAATTATTTCTCATGCTACTAGAGAAAAACGCGCGGACTGTGAAAGTTTTCAAACAGTGGGGAACCCCCAATTTATTACGGGGATTTCCAGAATTTGTCCGTTGTTTTATATAAGCCCGCAATAATTATTTTTTGGGATTCCCAGTAATAAATCTTTTGCATAGGCTGCGCGTTTTTCTCTATTATTCTTGATAATACTACTTTTGTTGTGCTGAAATGGAAATAGGGTTACATATCTATTACAGTGAAGTTTCACTCATTTTGCATCTCTTCTGCCCCTCCCCCCCCCCCCCCCCCCACACACACACAAACCTTTAGGTCCTTTTCTAGGAATGTTCAATTACCTTTTAGCTCTTCGGTGATTGTCAACTAATGAAATACGACTCTTCATGTTGATATCCGTTAGTAGTGGTGGTAGATTACAAGTGAAACTTGCTAGCTAGCAGTCTATTGTGGGTGGGAATTTGGTGGTAGTACAGCTAGCTTTGTCCAGCTTTTTTCCTACTAGCCACTACTACTAGCCATTATTACTAGCCAGGTGTTTGTTTTTAAGCATCTGGGGGTGGGAAGGTTTATAAGCAAACTTTGAGGACCCGGAATTCACTGGGGGTTGAAGGCTGCTCACTGATATTTGGTAAAGGGGTTTGCTGGTTATTTTTTTCTTTTGACATTAAGAAAGATTGGGTAACTATTCTTGTTCTGATGGGGAATTACAAGCATGGGCGATTGTCTCCCTTTTTCACTCCAAGAGGTTGACTTTGAGGTGTCAGGGAGGGGTTGGCTTGAGAGTGCTGACAGTTTGAGGGTAGCAGAGCTATATCCTGTAGACACCATGGTGGGGGAGGGGGTAACTCTAACGGGTTGATCAGGATAGGGGTTTAACCATCAGGGACTTTTCTCTTTTCTTTTTCATCATCCACACCTTCTTGGCTTGTTGCTGGCTGGTATAGCTGGTCTGCACCAGGTGTGGAGGGACCAGTATCATTACCTGACTGTGATTGGGCAGAACAGTACTCATGGTCCTTGCATTGTGTAAGTTAGTTATTTGTAGCAACTTTTGAGAACAAGAAGTGAGAAAAGCTTGAAAAAACCCCCGACTCTTTAATTGAAAACTTTACTCAGACAAACGTAGATTACTTACACACAAAACACACTTAAAGGGTTGTTTAAGACACGTGTTCCTTGATGTGCAAACTGATATTTGGGAGTTGTCTTCTTCTGTAATAGATTTTGTATCTAAAACAATATGTCATAAAAAAGGATATTTTATGTCATCTTTATAACATTTATACACTGTGTCTATGTAAGTCAGGCATACATTACTCACAGCCCAGGAGAAGACAAGTCTAGATACATAAAACCCAAACCCAGAGCTGGTCAAGTTCATCACTCAATCCCTATCCTACTTTCCCTAAGAAGGCCTTTACTGTAAGAGATACTGTACATACAGTCATCTATAGAGTAATGGAGCTTTGTTGTTTTGTAGTAGTTATGCAGTGGATCGTGCCGGTAGGGTTCCTACTACCATCCACTAACAACAGCTGTTCACAGCTCGCAGTCCGTGAAACAGCCAAGCAACACCTCTCTCCTAGAGGTATATGCAGGGTCGGTCTTACCTGCAGGGTGCAACGAAGAAGTTGGTAACAACTTCACTACTAGTGAGCCCACGGCTCAGACAAACTAGGTATAGTTTTATGTAATAGAATACATTTATTGTTCACATATCAAACTCTAGGGAGGCAATCGTCTAGAGAAGTTCACAGCAGCAGCGGTAAGAGATAAGTGGCAAAGTATACTGGCAAAATCACTCTTTTATAGGCTGGTGACAGGAAGCGTATTGCATCATGTTGGTGCAACCAATAATATATAACAGGAAGTGGTACAGCCAATCAGAATAACAATACATACAATGGTATACAATATTAAAAGGGTAAGGCGCCTAGTGGCAATGAGTAAGGCTATAGGATCATGTTCTCAGTCTAGTTAGCCTTGTAATCCAGGTAGAAGGAAAGTAGAGGTTGCTGGGTCCTGGATTCGTATATGGGCATCGACAGAGTCTGTTTTTGAAACTCTGGCTATGGCGGCCATCTTTTTTGCCAGCCCAGTATGTCACTGCAGGGCCAGTAGAGGTCACTCTCGGGTCAGTAAAGGTCACTGCAGGGCCGGTAGGTAAAGCTGCAAGGCCGGTATAGAGTTTACAGGGCCGGTATCACATCTGCAGGGCTGGTAAGGTAACTCGTCTGTCTCTGAGGTGATGCCCTTTGGGTGCATCACTTTTGGGTACATCACTTGGGGAGGCCTGTATGACTAAATACTGTTGTCAGAGTCACCTTTAGTATATACAGGTGCAAAGTATGTGTGCTGCCAAAATCAACCACAGTTATATGCCTAATGTATACTGTGTAGGTCATGTGATCCATAGTTTTAGTGAGATGGTCACGTGACCTAGTATTTTAGAGAGTGTGGTAATGTGACCAAGCATTTTAGTGAGTGCGGTCATGTGACCTAATAGTTTAGTGAATGCGGTCATGTGATGTAATTAACAAACCATCCCTGATGAAGAACTTATTTGTGATGAAGTTTTATTCAGAAGGTCATTTCAATCTACAGTACAAATTATCTTGAGTTCAAAAATATTGTAGGAGTTTGACTTTGTATATAAGATGTTGTCTAGAAGCGAAATAGTTCGTAGCAAATGTAGGTTTTGTGGATTTTCAAGTATTTATTATCTAGCTTTTGTCATATCTATTGTTAATCTGTTTTTTCTGCACTGATTATAAAACATAAGATTTCAATTTTTTGTTTTTTAAACAAAATATTTCTATGAAATATTTTGGTTGGCCGTTCTTTTCATCTAGTTTATTTTTGTTGCGAGAGCAAATCTTATGATCAGTTAGGTATCAACACTTTCTGCAGCTGCAGAAAACCCACCATACTTGACTATGACTAGCTGATGTAATGGTTAATGTTTCTGCAGAGATGAATAGCTGGTGTAATGGTTAATGTGTCTGCAGAGATGAATAGCTGGTGTAATGGTTAATGTGTCTGCAGAGATGAATAGCTAATGGTTAATGTGTCTGCAGAGATGAATAGCTGGTGTAATGGTTAATGTGTCTGCAGAGATGAATAGCTGGTGTAATGGTTAATGTTTCTGCAGAGATGAATAGCTGGTGTAATGGTTAATGTGTCTGCAGAGATGAATAGCTGGTGTAATGGTTAATGTGTCTGCAGAGATGAATAGCTAATGGTTAATGTGTCTGCAGAGATGAATAGCTGGTGTAATGGTTAATGTGTCTGCAGAGATGAATAGCTGGTGTAATGGTTAATGTGTCTGCAGAGATGAATAGCTAATGGTTAATGTGTCTGCAGAGATGAATAGCTGGTGTAATGGTTAATGTGTCTGCAGAGATGAATAGCTGGTGTAATGGTTAATGTGTCTGCAGAGATGACTAGCTGATGTAATGGTTAATGTGTCTGCAGAGATGACCAGCTGATGTAATGGTTAATGTGTCTGCAGAGATGAATAGCCGGTGTAATGGTTAATGTGTCTGCAGAGATGAATAGCTGGTGTAATGGTTAATGTGTCTGCAGAGATGAATAGCTGGTGTAATGGTTAATGTGTCTGCAGAGATGAATAGCCGGTGTAATGGTTAATGTGTCTGCAGAGATGACTAGCTGATGTAATGGTTAATGTGTCTGCAGAAATGACCAGCTGGTGTAATGGTTAATGTGTCTGCAGAGATGACTAGCTGGTGTAATGGTTAATGTGTCTGCAGAGCAAGGTATGTTGTAATGTCTGGGGTTTGATATTTAATCAGGTAAGATGTATTTTTTGCAGTTGTGTACATCAGACTTGTTGACTAAGGAAGTCATTCTTGCACCAAGATGAATGAATTCGTAGGTAGATTTTTAGCTACAGTTTATACGCCGATTTTTTCCTCAGTGTAAAGATATAAAGTCAAAGCAGCCAAGCTTTTATTCATACTATTGAGGTAAATGTCAATGATTGAGTCAATGATCCATAATGGTGCAGACGAAACTAATAAAAATTTATTTTTAATTATTTTTTCTAAAATGTTAACTTTTTTGTTGAGCGCCGCAATGTGACTCACTATTCAAGTGGTAGAGATCATGCGACCTAAGGTTTAGATTAATAGATGAAAAGTGTATCTACTTTTGTGCTTTATACGTGTTTGATCTTCTATACAATTTTTCTTGTTACATTAAAAAGAAACTTTATTCGCCAATTACTAGGCAACCTACCAACAATTCATAAGTGAAAATCTATTAAATCAAGTATAATAATAGATTTCGGAAGAATCTGTAGAAAAGTCTCCAAATTTCCCAGAGCTGATACTGTAGTAGTTTTGAATCGTCTACTATGAACACAACAGCTCTGGGCAAACAAACACTCGTTCTACTTATATCTCTTTTTCTCACTCATGGTGGCTATCCCGTTTACTCAAAAGGAGTCCACTCCATTTGTGGTCTACACCGAATGAAGACATTATCGACTAGAACAGAGTCCTAGACTCAACACCACAGTATAGAATAAATACTTTATTGCACAATCTGTTTAGTGGTACAACATGTAAGATACATCAGGTCTACTAGAGTTCTGCTTCTCAACAGCAATGTAGCGCCTATTATAGGAGTCGGTTGTAACTCTCATCTCTTAATGGGTATGAGGCAATCATACAAAACGGCACATAACATGCACAAATACCGAGAATCAATAGAAAATAGCATAAACAAAGGTAGCCAATCAGTCAATAAGCACATGGTCCATCTGCTTTGTTGGGACTCCTCAGCCAATCAAAAGTGGTAGGAAGTGAGTGCTATATATATGGTGTGAAGAGTTCCTTGGAGTGGGTCCCACCTTTGTTGTCACTTCTCTTTATTATACCTAAAGGGGTATCCACCCTCAGGAAGCTCAGGCTTCTGCCCCAACCAGCCTTAGCTAATTAGGTGTGTATATTGAGTTGGTATAGACTCTATGTGGTGTATATAAGGGATCCAAATCTGGATACTGTATTGGTATAGGAGGGATATTAGATCGGTGCCGTATATGGAATAATGGAGGGATCCTGAATAAGATAGCCAACGGGGCACGAAGGGAAATTACTGGAATAACATAAAAGGAACAGGGGAGGGGTGGGGTAGGGGAACGGGTGAATAAGGACAGGGGTAGGGTGGAACACTGCTGTTAAACTCTCCAACAATAAATTTATAATTCAAGCAATGTGGAGTTGTCTCTTTTTTTGGTAAAAGAAGGCAACTCCTGAAAAGTAAAAATCTAAAGGTATAACGCGCTGCATTTATTGACTGAACAACGTCATACTTATAATTATTTCATACAACAATGGTTTTGCTGATAATCAATTAAAAATTATTTTACATACCGAAATCAAATTAAGATTACACATTTATTATAATGGAATTGCCTGCATTTTGTATTTAATATATATCCACCCCCTATGACTACAGCCCTTTCTACACCCCTGTCATCCAGTAGTCACCTCTCCACCCCCCAACCTCTACACCATTAAAATGCTCGTCTATGGAACCACATTTACCTTTAAGCTAAACCAATCCCAGTCTACAGATGGTGTTTTTACACAAACGATAACTATTTTATTTGACACACTTGAAGTTGTCTGCTCTTGAGTGGCTCCCCCAACCAGTTCTACTGGAACCCCACCCTTACTACACCCATAACTTCACCCTCACACTAGTAGTCTCATTAACCAACTAGTTACAAAAGATACAAGTGTGCTGTCTCCTACTACTGCTTAAAAGAAATTTTCACACCGAGTACAAATTTGTGACATAAAACGTGATGTTGGGAAACTTGGATTCAAAACTCAACTTCAAAGTTCCAAAATGGTTTCACTTTCACCTCAAACAAGCTTTTTGTTGAGTCAGAATGTGGAAATCTTGAACCAGATGAGAGGTAATTGCCAGAGTTGAATAGAGTGGCACATGCCAACAAAGAGAGAACTCTGATTGGCCAGAGGAAGCAAACATGTGAGGGATGGAGAATAGAAGTACTAGAGTACCAGAAGTAACCTGTCTGGTGATGTAAATTTATTTGATTGGGTAATACCTGAAATGCTAATTGATATAAATTTTGCATTTATACCGCTGCTACAAAATTGTATTCAGGGTTGAGTTTGGGTTTTGTTGGACTTTTGTGGAGTGGGTGCGGGAGAGAACAGAGAGGGAACGTGTGCAATAATTGTGGTGGCTGTCTTGTGTCTATTAGTTGTAGTTACTGTCCTCATTACTGACTGATTCTTGTGTTTTCTTGGTGTGTGTACTGTGTGGGTACTGTATGTGTACTGTGTGTGTACTGTATGTGTACTGTATGTGTACTGTATGTGTACTGTATGTGTACTGTATGTGTACTGTATGTATACTGTATGTGTACTGTATATGTACTGTATGTGTACTGTATATGTACTGTACATGTACTGTATATGTACTGTATGTGTACTGTATGTGTACTGTGTGTGTACTGTATATGTACTGTATGTGTACTGTATGTGTACTGTGTGTGTACTGTATGTGTACTGTATATGTACTGTACAGGTACTATGTGTGTACTGTATTTGTACAGTATGCGTACTGTATGTGTACTGTATGTGTACTGTGTGTGTACTGTATGTGTATTGTATGTGTACTGTATATGTATTGTATGTGTACTGTGTATGTATTGTGTGTGTACTGCGTGTATTGTGTGTGTATTGTGTGTGTAATGTGTGTGTACTATGTGTGTGTGTGTACTGTATGTGTACTGTGTGTGTACTGTATGTGTACTGTGTGTGTACTGTATGTGTACTGTATGTGTACTGTATATGCACTGTATATGTACTTTATATGTACTGTACGTGTACTGTATACGTACTGTATATGTACTGTACATGTACTGTGTGTGTACTGTATGTGTATTGTATGTGTACTGTATGTGTACTGTATGTGTACTGTATATGTACTGTATGTGTACTGTACATGTACTGTATGTGTACTGTATATGTACTGTACATGTACTGTATGTGTACTGTATGTGTACTGTGTGTGTACTGTATGTGTACTGTATGTGTACTGTATATGTATTGTATGTGTACTGTACATACTGTAAGTGTCCTGTACATACTGTAAGTGTACTGTATATGTACCGTATATGTACTGTATGTGTACTGTACATGTACTGTATGTGTACTGTATATGTACTGTACATGTACTGTATGTGTACTGTATGTGTACTGTGTGTGTACTGTATGTGTACTGTATGTGTACTGTATATGTATTGTATGTGTACTGTACATACTGTAAGTGTACTGTACATACTGTAAGTGTACTGTATATGTACCGTATATGTACTGTATGTGTACTGTATGTGTACTGTATGTGTACTGTATGTGTACTGTATGTGTACTGCATGTGTACTGTATGTGTACTGTGTGTGTACTGTATGTGTATTGTATGTGTACTGTATATGTATTGTATGTGTACTGTATGTGTACTGTGTGTGTACTGTACATACTGTAAGTGTACTGTATATGTACCGTATATGTACTGTATGTGTACTGTATGTGTACTGTGTGTGTACTGTATGTGTACTGCATATGTACTGTATGTGTACTGTACATGTACTGTATGTGTACTGTATATGTACTGCATATGTACTGTATATGTACTGTATGTGTACTGTATATGTACTGTATGTGTACTGTATGTGTACTGTATATGTACTGTATGTGTACTGCATATGTACTGTATGTGTACTGTACGTGTTCCGTACGTGTACTGTATGTGTACTGTACATGTACTGTATGTGTACTGTATATGTACTGTATGTGTACTGTATATGTACTGTATATGTACTGCATGTGTACTGTATATGTACTGTATGTGTACTGTATGTGTACTGTATGTGTACTGTACATGTACTGTACGTGTACTGTATATGTACTGTGTGTGTACTGTATATGTACTGTATGTGTACTGTACGTGTTCCGTACGTGTACTGTATGTGTACTGTATGTGTACTGTATGTGTACTGTATATGTACTCTATGTGTACTGTACATGTACTGTATGTGTACTGTGTGTGTACTGTATATGTACTGTGTGTGTACTGTATAGGTACTGTATATGTATTGTATATGTACTGTATGTGTACTGTATGTGTACTGTATGTGTACTGTATGTGTACTGTATGTGTACTGTGTGTGTACTGTGTGTGTACTGTATGTGTACTGTATGTGTACTGTATGTGTACTATGTATGATACTAAAATATCAAACAAATTAAAGAAATTGTACAAGATTAAACAGTTATACACCATAATATATTTTGTACCAACACGCAACCAAATAACTAAAACATTGTTACATAAACATAAACAAGAAGGAGTCAACTTTTACAGGAAAAACATGCGAACAAAATGTTGCTCCTTGGTTTCAGTTTTTCTTTCAGCTCAGAGTCAAGATTCGACGCAACCGTAACATCAGGCTGATCTTCAACTGAACATGGTTTATTATTCTTGTCCATCTGGCCACATCCTGTTCCATTTGTTTCAGCTACCGATAGCTCAACCAAGCTAGCTCCATATTCGTACAATTCATCTATAGTCATACTTCTCAGGGACGCTGGCTCTGCACTTCCTAAATAATAAAATGTATCTCTATTAGTTCAATTCTCTAGTACAACACAGCCTCCTGCTTGTTCACAATGACAATAAACCTTTTGAACTCTTTCTTTCCCAATTTTCAATAATCAAATGTGTCCATTGAGATAATTGTAGTAATCAGAAAACTGTCAAAATGTAGTTGGAGTTGCTTCCCCACAGTAAAGCAATTATTCCCAGAACAAACAAATGATGTTAATACTAGGTTGATAGACAAATCCATTGATGTCCATTTGTATAGTTTGTGAATTGTTGAAAACTTGTTACAATAATTAGCTCACCTGTTTCTCCCTCTACCTCTCTTTCCTTTTTAACAGCTTCTAAACTTTCTTTGAGTTCAGAAATAGGAAGAGGTTTGGGATTATCAAGTTTGCATTTTGATTCCTTCGCTCGATCTTCAACTTCATCAATTCCATCACCCTTCCCATCACCGAACCTACAATGAACTGGTTCAAATAGTAATCTCTAATTATTCTTTGGTCTAGTATATGTGCACTAAAGCTGTCATTCGTTGACAACATTATAACTGGGCCAAAATAACAAGAATATCACAATATGTAGAAGTTATCTGCTTATGTCATAAAGCCAGTCACCAAGTGCAGACAACTTCTATGATGTTATAATGATCCATTTAACGTCACAACTCTGCATACAGCAGTGATTCACACTACAGATGTAGCTTACTGATGTATTACATCACCCTGTTTAGCTTCACTTCTAGTGTTTGATATAAATTTTATAGCCATACAACCTATTGAACTCATAGAGTTACTAATTGATGGCGTATTATTATCACAATTATAAACAAAATAAACATATAATAATAATAGCTCAACTCACACAAATGAGAAAGCACAAGATGTAACCCTAACATCAGGCTCATCTTCAACTAAACATGGTTCATCGGATTTGTCCATTTGTGGACTTCCTGTTTCATTTGTTTCAACTTCCGTTAGCTCAACCAAGCTAGCTCCGTATTCGTACAATTCTTCCATGGTCATACTTCTCAGGGACGCTGGCTCTGTACTTCCTAAACAATAAGTTTAATTGTTTTAGTTCATTTTTCTACCACGACACAGCCTATTGCTTTCCCACAAAAGTATTCAACTGTTATAGCTCTCTAAATTACCCCCAACTTCACAGCTTTAGTTGGAGTTGCTCCCCCGCAGTTCAGCAGATATTACATGACAAGCTAATGATTTTAACACTAATGTTTTTCTCAATGATTATTAGTTGGATGGAAAACTTTATCATGACACTTTCTGCAATCAAGTTTTTATAAGCAATGCTAAAACTTGCTTTAGGTCTTATTCAATATGAAGTTTTTATGACTTATATTCACCTGAGGGACTATTTGTCACATTCCTGAGTAGATGAAGTTTTCTTTCTCTTAGCTGCTCCCATAGTGGGCTGACAGCGAAAACATACGAAACATTATTAAATTTTCCTTGTTCTTGTAGACTATTGAAACTGACTCATAGATTTTTAGTCATTGGAACTTTTTATGCTAATTAGCTCACCTAGTTCTTCCTCCGCCTCCCTCTCCTCTTCGACAGTTTCTAACCCTTTTCTGAGTTCAGGAGTGGAAGGAGGTTTGGGAATATCAGTTAGGCCATTTGATTCCTCCACTTGGCTTTTGACTTTGTTTATTTCCTCACTTTTCCCATCCCCGTACCTACAATAAAATGGTTTATAGACTCACTCTAGTTATCCCTCAACTAACCTCCATCATATGACAACAGTGCAATTGCATCAATTAGAAATTGACTGTTTAAATTAGGCACTAATTTGTTTTATACAGAAGTTATCTGCTCATATCACAATGCTAGTCATCAAGTGCAGACAACTTCGATGATATCATAATGATCCACTTAGTGTCACAACTCTGCGTACAGCAGTGGTTCACACTACAGCTGTAGCTTACCGATGTATTACATCACCCTGTATAGCTTCATGCCAAGGGTTTGATATAAATTATATTATAATGAAGCTATCTCAAGCATATTTGTGACAGAAACGACATAATATTATTATAAAAACAAAAATAATCAATTGACAGTAATTCAACTCACCAAAACCAGAAAGTACAAGATACAGTCAACAGAACTAAAGACCCAGCCACCAGTTTCACTAACTTCACAAACAAAGCTATTATTAAAGCTTTTACATCAATAATAAGCAGAAATAAAACTACTGGTAACACCAGCAATGCTAGAGAGATAAAACGCATCTTGTCTGTGCAGATATCAACAAGAGAGTAAACATTTGACTGTTGACACGATGACTTCACGTCATAATAGATTGTTGGCTGTCCAACTAGTTATAACTGCTGAATACTTTTCACACTCATCAATTCACAGATATTGACTACCTTTTTAAATAGGAAGTCTTTTTAAATGGGTTTTTATATCTGAGTGAAGATTTTTGTGTCTCATTAATTTATAGTTAACTTTTCAATCGTGAGTTACATGATTGAAAAGTATGAGTTTCACATGCGTTAATATATAATACCTTACTTGAAATATGAATAAATGTTTTTTGACTCCACCAAGCTTAACCTTTTGTTAGTTAACTGAAGATTAATTGAGCGATTAAATAGAAAATAAATTCTAATAACTTTTGATAACAAAAAACTAAGAAACATTTGATGAAGCTCACAACTCTTTGGTGAAAACTTAGCATGATAAACCTAATTTACTTACGTACAAACCAGGCATAGGTTCATAGTTTAAGGGGTGTGTCATATTAGGGTGTATACTGTGGTAGATTTTGGTGAATGCCAATGGTAAACTGGTTATTTACTACTCAAACATCCACATCAGTGCACTGGGATTCCACTAACAGCCATCGTAAAGATGTTGTATTGGTGGAATGCCTAACTGTGCCGGTGGCACAACATGCAGGGTCGGTATTGACCCCATACCAACCTGGCATGGTGATACTGGGCTGGTAAAAGATGGCCGCCATAGTTGAGGATCCTTAAAACCATCTAGGAACTTTCTCTAGTACAGGAACCGGAAGCACCTTTCCTCGAAATAGCAGATTTAATGACCACAAGCTACATGTAGCCTTGGAGCCCTGCAGAGCTTTTGATTGGACAATGGGGACAGGACTCCGCCCTTTAGCCACTTGGCACCATTTACCTTTAACTCTTATGCATTGCATGATTTGTTCACTATTTATATATTTGTTCTAATTGGTCCATTTACTTCCTGTGCATTTACTCTTATATTTATTATGCCAATAGTTTCCTGTCAGCCTGCCTATAAAAGGTTTGATTCCGTTTATATTCATTGCATTCATTCATTGTGTCTTGCCAATCACCCTAGTGGATAGCCACCCAAGGACATTGGTTTCTAATGAATAAAGCCACTATTCAAACAGCACTCTGTGTAGTTTGTCTGAGCCGTAGGCTCTGTGCTTGCCAACTGATTCGGCAGTAGCTATCAAAGTTGTCACTGTCATACTGTCTCCTCTGGAGAGAGGTAGAATACTTGAGACTAGTGGAATTTTGTGCCAACCGGACTGAAATCCATTACAATACTGATAATTGATTGGGTCATTTTCTTCTGATTCTCAATCTCATTTTTCCAGGAAATGTCTACTTCTGTAAAAAACTTTGCTCCTGAAACAAAATATCAGAAAAAAGATTATCATGCGGTGGCATTGTGATACACATGCGTTGTTTCTATGTAATGTACTTACATCCCAGGAGATGACAAGTCTAGATAAGTAAAACCAAAACACAGAACTAGTAAAGTGCATATACTCAAAGATCAACAAATCACTCTATTTCTCTCCTACTTCCCCTAAGAAGGCCTTTACTGTAATAGTGTAGCGGATTTTTATGTCCACTACCTTCCGCTAGGGGGTTGTGCTGGCAGACGTGCCGTCTGTGCAGCCACAACAAGGCAGTCAGCCTCTTCAGGCCTGACAAGTGGTGGTCGACCTCAACCCAGAGGTGACCCAGTACCGAATCGGTACAACGCAGTGTTGCAAAGCGAGTGGCTAACTTTAACAACGGTAGCAAGGAGCCCTCGGCTCAGACATACACAGCATAGTATTGTGTGTATAGACCATTTATTCATTACAGAATAACAGGTAAGACTGGCAATACAAAGCAAGAGAACACACTCTTGCCATATCAGTAAGTGCAATGATTATGAGAAAACTTCTCCCTTTTATAGGCAGAGTTGTGGAAAATAACCGCCATGCACAGGAAGCATGGCAGGAAGTTATATGATACAAAGGCACAATATAATATATATAGCAATGACATTGTCCAATAAGATAGCTAGGTAAGTAAAACATCACTGATACCCATAAGTAAGAGGCGGAGTTCACAAGCAACTTGGCCAGTGATTGGTTAATATTGTTCCTGGGCGTTACACAGCCTTGGGTCCACTGTCTCCTTTATCCAAGGGTAGTTATCTTTGGGAGGTGGCATCTGAAGGCTCTTAGGCTAGGTTACGTCATCCTGGCCATGGCGGCCATCTTGTTGCCGACCTGGGATAGCAACCCAGGGTCGGTATAGTCAATACTGAGTGCCGAAGTAATAATAAATACTTATGAGAGCAATATAATTGCCATAACAGATGCTGGACTTCGTCTGTCATAATCAGGGGAGGCATGCCTGTGGTAGCCACCAACAGGGGGGCTTCTGTGCAGTAGTGGTCACTGTATGTAGTCAGTAAAATCCACCACAATAGGTACTGTGCATACAGTCATCTATAGAGTAGTGAAGCCCTGTTGATTTGTAGTAGTTATATGCCTTATGTATAGTCTGTAGGTCATGTGATCCATAGTTTTAGTAAGTCTGATCATGTGATCCATAATTTCAGTGAGTGTGATCATTTAACCTAGCGCATTAGTGTGGTCATGTGACCTAGCATTTTAGTGAGTGTGGTCATGTGACCTAGTATTTTATTGAGTTGCGGTCATGTGGTATAATTAACCAAACCATCCCTGATAAAGAACTTGTTTGTGATGAAGTTTTATGCAGAAGGTCATTTCAATCTACAATACAAATTAACTGGAGTTCAAAAATATTGTACAAGTTCCACTTTGTCTGCAAGATGTTGTCTAGAAGCAAAGTAGTTGGTAGCAAATGTGGATTTTGTTGATTTCAAGTGTTTTTCATTTTGCTTTTGTCATATCTATTGTTAATATGTCTTTCCTACATTGATTATAAAAGATATGGGATTTCGGGTTTTTGTTTTCTGAAAAAAAAATTTCTATGAGAAATTTTGGTTGGTCGTTCTTTTCATATGATTTATTTTTGTTGCAAGAGCAATTTTATGATCAGTTAGGCATCAGCACTTTCTGCAGCTGCAGGAAAACCCATCACACCTGACTATGAATGGCTGGTGTAATGGTTAATGTGTCTGCAGAGATGACCAGCTAATGTAATAGTTAATGTGTCTGCAGAGATGACTAGCTGGTGTAATGGTTAATGTGTCTGCAGAGATGACTTGCTGGTGTAATGGTTATGTGTCTGCAGAGATGACTAGCTGGTGTAATGGTTAATGTGTCTGCAGAGATGACTTGCTGATGGTTAATGTGTCTGCAGAGATGGCTAGCTAATGTAATGGTTAATGTGTCTGCAGAGATGACTAGCTGGTGTAATGGTTAATGTGTCTGCAGAGATGACTAGCTAATGGTTGATGTGTCTGCAGAGATGACTAGCTAATGGTTAATGTGTCTGCAGAGATGACTAGCTGGTGTAATGGTTAATGTGTCTGCAGAGATGACTAGCTAATGGTTAATGTGTCTGCAGAGATGACTAGCTGGTGTAATGGTTAGTGTGTCTGCAGAGATGACTAGCTAATAGTTAATGTGTCTGCAGAGATGACTAGCTGGTGTAATGGTTAATGTGTCTGCAAAGATGACTAGCTGGTGTACTGGTTAATGTGTCTGCAAAGATGACTAGCGGGTGTAATAGTTAATGTGTCTGCAGAGATGGCTAGCTGGTGTAATGGTTAATGTGTTTGCAGAGATGACTAGCTGATGTAATAGTTAATGTGTCTGCAGAGATGACTAGCTAATGGTTACTGTGTCTGCAGAGATGACTAGCTGGTGTAATGGTCAGTGTGTCTGCAGAGATGACTAGCTGGTGTAATGGTTAATGTGTCTGCAGAGATGACTAGCTAATGGTTAATGTGTCTGCAGAGATGACTAGCTAATGGTTACTGTGTCTGCAGAGATGACTAGCTGGTGTAATGGTTAATGTGTCTGCAGAGATGACTAGCTGGTGTAATGGTTAATATGTCTGCAGAGATGACTAGCTAATGGTTAATGTGTCTGCAGAGATGACTAGCTGGTGTAATGGCTAATGTGTCTGAAGAACAAGGCATGTTGTTGTAATTTCTGGGGTTTGATATCCAATCAAGTAAGATGTATTTTTTGCAGTTGTGTACATCATACCTGTCGACTAAGGAAATCGTTCTAGCAGCAAGATGAATGGATTCGTAGGTAGATTTTTAGCTACAGTTTATACACAGGTTTGTTCCTCAGTGTAAAGATATGAAATCAAAGCAGCCAAACTTTTATTCATACTATTGAGGTAAATGTCAACGATGGAGTCAATGATCCATAATGGTGCAGACAATACTGATAAAATTTGATTTTAATTATTTTTTTCAAAATGTTATTTTTTTTGTTGGGTGCCGCAATGTGACTGACTATTCAAGCGGTAGAGTGGTCATGTGACCTAAAGTTTAGATTAAAAAGTGAAAAGTGTATCTATTTTTGTGCTCTATACGTGTTTGATCTTCTATACAATTTTTCTCGTTACATTAAAAAGAGACTTTATTTGCCAATTACTAGGCAACCTACCATAATTCTTCAGTGAAAATCTATTAAATCAAGTATAATAATAGATTTCAGAAGAATCTGTAGCAAAGTCTCCAAATTTCCCAGAGCCGATACTGTAGTAGTTTTGCATCTTCTACTATGAACACAACAGCTCTGGGCAAACAAACACTCTCTCTGCTTATATATCTCTCTCTCACTCATGGTGTCTACCCCGTCTACTCACAAAGGAGTCCACTTCAATTGTGGTCTACACCGAATGAAGACATTATTGACTAGAACAGAGTCCTAGACTCAACACGGCAGTATAGATTAATGTACTTTATTGCACAATCCGTTTAGCGATACAACATGCAAGATACACCAGGTCTACAAGAGTTCTGCTTCTCAACAGCAATGTAGCGCCTATTATAGGAGACGGTTGTAACTCTCATCTCTTAATGGGTATGAGCCAATCATACAAAACGATACATAAGATGCACAAATAACGAGATTCAATAGGAAATAGCATAAACAAAGGTAGCCAATCAGTCAATAAGCACATGGTCCATCTGCTTTGTCGGGACTCCTCAGCCAATTAAGAGTGGCAGGAAGTGAGTGCTATATATATGGTGTGAAGAGTTCCTTTGAGTGGGGTCCTACTTTTGTTGTCACTTCTCCTTTTTATCACTAGAGGGTTTCCACACCCAGGAGGCTCAGGCTTCTGCCCCAACCAGCCTTAGCTAATTAGGTTTGTATACTGAGTTGGTATGGACTCTATGTGGTGTATATAAAGAACCCCCAATCTGGATACTGTGTTGGTATAGGAGGGGTATTAGGTCTGTGCTGTATATGGAATAATGGATGGATCCTGAATTGGATAGCCAACGGGACACGAAGGGAAATTACTCGAATAATATACAAGGAACAGGGAAGGGGTGGGGTAGGGGGAGGGGTGAATAGGGACCGGGGTAGGGTGGAACACTGCTGTTAAATTCTCCTACAATAAATTTATAATGCAAGCAATGTGGAATTGTCTCCTTTTTTGTTAAAAGAGGGCAACTCCTGAAGAGTAGAAATGTAAAGGTATAAAGCGCTGCATTTATTGACTGAACAATGTCATATTTATAATTGCATTTTTATTCAGTACAATTGATAGCAGTGCTTGTGTTTGTATACCCGAAGGATTATAACTTTGGTCCTAAATGTAATGAATATGAGAGAGAGGTTCTGCAACTGGGTCATAGGGTTTGAGTGAAGTTGTGTGCCAAAACGAAAAAGAAGACAACTCCTACTTACAACAAACTTCACCTGCACAACCTGAAGGAATGTGAGTTATTTGGTCATGTGTTTTTTAAACTTGTTTTGGTTTTGTTTGAATATTCATTCTAGAATGTGTGACACTTACCTTGTGATACATTAGGTAGATCGTCTCCCTTCAGTTGAACAGGTCCACATGACTAACGAAATTAATAGTTTTCACACAAGAAAAATTATTTTAATTATGTAACAGAGTTCTTTTTTGTAGAAATTACAACTCTGCGATAAAAATTATGATGCTGAAATAAAAACGCTTTACTCTAAAAAAAAAATAACAGAAAGTTTGGTGCCATACAAAAATTATTTCTTACAACACTAGTTTTGCTGATAATCGATTAAAAAATGTTTTACATACCGAAATCAAATTAAGATTACATATTTATTATAATGGAATTGCCTGCAGTTTGTATTTAGTTTATATCCACCCCCTATGACTACAACCCTTTCTACACCCCTGTCATCCAGTAACCCACACCTCCACCCCCAACTTCTACACCATTAAAATGCGCTTCCATGGAACTACATTTACCTTTGAGCTAAACCAACGCCAGTCTACAGATAGTGTTTTTTTCACAAACGATAACTCCTTTATTTGACACACTTGAAGTTGTTTACTCTTGAGTGGCTCCCCCAACCAGTTCTACTGGAACCCCACCCTTCCTACAGTGATGACTTCACCCCACACTAGTAGTCTCATTAACCAACTAGTTACAAAAGATACAAGTGTGCTGTCTCCTACTACTGCTTGAAGAAAACTTTCACACGGAGTACAAACTTGTGACATAAAATGTGATGTTGGGAATCTTGAATTCAAAACTCAACTTCAAAGTTCCAAAATGGTTGCACTTTCACTTCAAACAAGCTTTTTGTTGAGTCAGAATGTGGAACTCTTGAAGCAGATGAGGGATAAATGCCAAAAAGGAGAGAACTCTGATTGGCCAGAGGAAGCAAACATGTGAAGGACGAAGAATAGAAGTACTGGAATGCCAAGGTTAATATCTCTGGTGGTGTAACTTTATTTGATTGGGTAATACCTGAAGTGCTAATGGGGTCCCGGCACAGCAGTTTCGCTTTAGCGATGCAACCGAGAGCAGCATAGTCGATCATATAACTTATCATTAGAAATCACGACTCACTTGTCTATTATTTAGATTTTAGATAGTTTAAGCAACTGATATGACAACATTTTTGTTGTTGAGGAAGCTCAAGGAATCAATAAAGCCGTTGAATTTTTTTTTGACAATGATTTTGTTTCATTCACTAGATAAAAAATAATTAAATATTATGCTCGTGTAGAGCAATAGCTTTGTACTTGCTTTGTGCTTTTACATTGCCGTTTTAGTTGGACAGTTTGTGGCGATGGCGCATCGTCAGTATTATATACCCCAAACTTCTCAGCCGCCGTAAATGAAAAAATGTTTCTTCAGCAATTGTTAAAAATGAAGCAACTTTCGTTTTAACATTGCCGTCGGTGGAAAGCGGGCTTCCGGCTCTTTTAATAATAGCTCTGCAGAAAAATCTGCCGGGACCCCATTGATATTTAGTTGCTATATATACAGCTGCTACAAAAATTGTAGTCAGGGTTGAGTTTGGGTTTTTTCAGACTTTTGTGGAGTGGGTACAGGAAAGAACAGAGAGGGAATGTGTACAATAATTGTGGTGGCTATCTTGTGTCTATTAGTTGTAGTTACTGTCTTTATTACTGACTGATTCTTGTGTTTTCTTTGTGTGTGTATTGTGTGTGTACTGTATGTGTATTGTATATGTACTGTATGTGTACTGTATATGTACTGTGTGTGTACTGTGTGTGTACTGTATATGTACTGTGTGTGTACTGTGTGTGTACTGTGTGTACTGTGTGTGTACTGTATGTGTACCGTATATGTACTGTGTGTGTACTGTGTGTGTACTGTATGTGCACTGCATGTGTACTGTATGTGTACTGTATGTGTACTGTATGTGTACTGTGTGTGCACTGTGTGTGTACTGTGTGTGTACTGTGTGTGTACTGTACATGTACTGTGCGTGTACTGTGTGTGTACTGTGTGTGTACTGTGTGTGTACTGTATGTGTACTGTATATGTACTGTATGTGTACTGTATGTGTACTGCACGTGTACTGTATGTGTACTGTATATGTACTGTACATGTACAGTATGTGTTCTGTATGTGTACTGTATATGTACTGTATATGCACTGTATATGTACTGTATGTGTACTGTATGTGTACTGTATGTGTACTGTACGTGTATTGTATAGGTACTGTATGTGTACTGTGTGTGTACTGTGTGTGTACTGTATATGTACTGTATGTGTACAGTATGTGTACTGTATGTGTACTGTATATATACTGTATATGTACTGTATGTGTACTGTATGTGTACTGTATGTGTACTGTATATGTACTGTATGTGTACTTTACGTGTACTATGTATGACACCAAAATATCAAATAAATTAAAGAAATTGTACAAGATCAAACAGTTATACACCATAATATATTTCGTACCAACACACAACCAAATAACTAAAACATTGCTACATAAACATGAATAAAGAGTCAACTTTTACAGGAAAAACATGCAAAGAAAATGTTGCTCCTTGGTTCTTTTGGCTCAGAGTCAAGATTTGACGCAACCTTAACATCAGGCTTATCTTCAACTGAACATGGTGCGTCATTCTTGTCCACCTGGTCACTTCCTGTTTCATTTGTTTCAGTTTCCGATAGCTCAACCAAGCTAGCTCCATATTCGTACAATTCATTTATAGTCATACTTCTGAGGGACGCTGGCTCTGTACTTCCTAAATAATAAATTTAATTAGTTCAGTTCGTTAGTACAACACAGCTTCCTCCTTGATCACAATTATAATGTACACTGTTATAACTTTGTTTTTCCTGATTTTCAGTAATTCATTGAGATCATTGTACTACTCAGAAATGATGTTAAAACTAGTCTGATAGACAAACCAATTGATGTCAGTTTGTACAGTTTGTAAATTGTTGAAAACTTGATACAATAAATAGCTCACCTGTTTCTTCCTCTACCTGTCTTCCCTCTTTAACAGCTTCTAAACTTTCTTTGAGTTCAGAAATAGGAAAAGGTTTGGGAATATCAAGTTTGAATTTTGGTTCCTTCGCTCGATCTTCAACTTCATCGATTTCATTACCCTTCTCATCACCAAACCTACAATGAAATGGTTCATATTGTCATCTGTAATTATTCTTTGGTCTAAAATATGTGTGCCTAAGCTGTCATTATTTGACAACATTATAACTGGACTAAAATAACAAGAATATCACAATATGTAGAAGTTATCTGTTTATGTCATAAAGCGAGTCACCAAGTGCAGACAACTTCTATGATATCATGATGATCTACTTAATGCCACAACTTTGCATATAGCAGTGATTCACACTACAGCTGTAACTTACTACTGATGTATTACATCACCCTGTTTAGCTTCACTTCAAGTACTAGATATAAATTTATAGCTATACAACTCATTGAAGTCATAGATTTACTAGTTGATGGCGTAATATTATTACAATTATAAACAAAATAAACATATAATAATAATAATAGTTCAACTCACCCGAACGAGGAAGCACAAGATGCAACCCTAAGATCAGGCTCATCCTCTACTAAATATGGTTCATTGTACTTGTCCATCTGTGGACTTCCTGTTTCATTTGTTTCAGCTTCCGTTCGCTCAACCAAGCTAGCTCCGTATTCGTACAACTCTTCCATAGTCATACTTCTCAGAGACGCTGGCGATATACTTCCTTAATAATAAATTTAATTGTTTTAGTTCAGCTTTCCAGCACAACACAGCCTATTGCTTTCCCACAAAGTTATCAAGTGTTATCGCTCTCTAAATTACCCCCAACTTCACAGCTTTAGTTGGAGTTGTTTCCTCACAGTTCAGCAGATAATTTCACAACAAGCTAATGATTTGAAAACTAGTGTTTTTCTCAATGATTATTAGGTTGATGGAAAACTTCACCTTGTCACTTTCTGCAATCAAGTTTTTCGAAGCAATGCTAAAACTTGCTTTAGCTTTCATTGAATATGAAGTTTTTATGACTTATATTCACCTGATGGACTATTTGTCACCTTCTTGGGTAGATGAAGTTTCCTTTCCCTCAGCTCCTCCCATGTTGGGCTAGCAGCTAAAACATACGAAACAATATTAAATTCTCCTCGTTCTTGTAAACTATTGAAACTGACTCATAGATTTTTAGTCGTTGAAACTTTTTATGCTAATTAGCTCACCTAGGTCTTCCTCCACCTCCCTCTCCTCTTCAACAGTTTCCAACCGTTTTCTGAGTTCAGGAGTGGAAGGAGGTTTGGGAGTATCAGTTTTGCCATTTGGTTCCTCCACTTGGCTTTTCAATTTGTTTATTTCCTCACTTTTCCCATCACCATACCTATAATAATAAAATGGTCTATAGAATCACTACAATTATCCCAATTAACCTCCGTCACATGACAACATTGCAATTGCATCAATTAGCAATTGACTGTTTAAATTAGGCACTAATTTGGTTTGTACAGAAGTTGTCTGCTCATGTCACAAGGCTAGTCATCAAGTGCAGACAACTATTATGATATCATACTGATCCACTTAACGTCACAACTCTGCGTACAGCAGTGGTTCACACTACAGCTGTAGCTTACCAATGTATTACATCACCCTGTATAGCTTCATGTCAAGGTTTGATATAAGTTATATTATAATGAAGAAATCTCAAGCATGTTTGTGACAGAAACAACGTATTATATTATTATAAAAACAAAAATAATCAAGTGACAGCAATAATTCAACTCACCAAAGCCAGAAAGTACAAGACGCAGTCAGCAGAACTAAAGATCCAACCACTAGTTTCACCAACTTCACAAACAAAGCTATCAATAAAGCTTTTACATCAATAATAAGCAGAAATAAAACTACTGGTAACACCAGCAACGCTAGAGAGAATGCTATGATAAAACGCATCTTGTCTGTGCAGATATCAACAAGAGAGTAAACATTTGATTGTTGACACGATGACTTCACGTCATAATAGATTGTTGGCTATCCAACCAGTTATAACTGCTGAATACTTTTCACACTCATCAAATCACAGATATTGACTACCTTTTTAAATAGAAGTCTTTTTAAATGGGTTTTTATATCGGAGTGAAGTTTTTGTGTCTCACTAGTTTATAGTTAACTTTTCAGTCGGGAGTTTCATGCACCAAGGAATGATGATTAACTTGAAAACTCAGTAAACGTTTTTTGACTCCACCAAGCTTAACCTTTTGTTAGTTAACTGAAGATTAATTGAGCAATTAAATAGAAAATAAATCTTAATAATTTTTGATAACAAAAAAACTAAGAAACATTTGATGAAGCTCACAATTCCTTGGTGAAAACTTAGCATGATAAACCTAATTTACTTACATACAAACCAAGCATAGGTTCATAGTTTAAGGTGCGTGTCACATTGGAGTGTATACTGATAATTGATTGAGTCATTGTCTTTTGATTTTTGTTTTTGTCATTTTTCCATGAGTTGTCTACCTCTGTAATAAAATTTGGTCCTGAGACAATATATCATAAAGAAAATTATCATGTTGTGGCATTGTGATACACATGTGTTGTGTCTATGTAATGTACATACATCCCAGGAGAAGACAAGTCTAGATAAATAAAGCCAAACACACTTCTAGTAAAGTGAATATACTCAAAGATCAACAAATCACTCTATTTCTCTCCTACTTCCCCTAAGAAGGCCTTTACTGTAATAGAAACTGTGCATACAGTCATCTATAGAGTTGTAGAGCCTTGTTGTAGTAGTTATATCCCTTATGTAGAGTGTGTAGGTCATGTGATCCATAGTTTTTTAAAGTCCGGTTATGTGATCCATAATTTTAGTTAGTGTGATCATGTGACCTAGCATTTTAGTGATTGTGGTCATGTGACCTAGTGTTTCATTGAGTGTAATCATGTGACCAAGTGTTCCATCGAATGTAGTCATGTGCCCAAATGTTTTAGTGAGTGTAGTCATGTGACCTAGTGTTTTAGTGAGTGTAGTCATGTGACCTAGTGCTTCAATGAGTGTGGTCTTGTGACCTAGCATTTTAGCGAGTGTTGTCATGTGACCTACTGTTTGATTGAGTGTAGTCATGTGACCTAGTGTTTTAGCGAGTGTTGTCATGTGACCTACTGTTTGATTGAGTGTAGTCATGTGACCTACTGTTTGATTGAGTGTAGTCATGTGACCTAGTGTTTTAGTGAGTGTGGTCTTGTGACCATGTGCTTTAGTGAGTGTGGTCATGTGACCTAGTGCTTCAGTGAGTGTGGTCATGTGACCTAGCATTTTAGTGAGTGTTGTCATGTGACCAAGTGTTTTAGTGAATGTGGTCATGTGACCTAGTGCTTCAGTGAGTGTGGTCATGTGACCTAGCATTTTAGTGAGAGTTGTCATGTGACCAAGTGTTTTAGTGAGTGTGGCCATGTGACCTAGTGTTTTAGTGAGTGTGGTCATGTGACCTAGTGCTTTAGTGAGTGTGGTCATGTGACCAAATGTTTCAGTGAGTGTGGTCATGTGACTTAACCAATAAAATTTCCTTAATATCCATAATGGTGCAGGCTCATCATGCGACTTAAAACAACTTAGAACAGAGCCCTTTGCTCAGACATATCAGTGATTTCAGTGATTCTGGTCATCCAATGGCTATGTTGTAAGGCATTTTCGCAGATGTGAGTGTTATTAAAATTCACCACAATATCGGTGATTTCAGGATTTTTCTCTGCATTCCTGAAAAAAATATAACTGGAGTAGGAAACTTTGAATGAATCTGTCTGCTAACACACCGAAGAAGACAACTTCTACTTACAAAGAGCTTCACCGCACAACCTGAAGGGATGTGAGTTATTTGGTCATGTGTTCCTTAAACTTGTTTTTGTTTTGTTTGAATATTCATTCTAGGATGTGTGACACTTACCTTGTGATACATTTGGTGGATCGTCTCCTTTCAGTTGAACACGTCCAAATGGTTAAACAAAAAAGATCATTTTCTCAAAAAACTCATATCAAAACTGTAACAGAAACATTTTCTGTAGAAATGGCAACTCTACAATAACGTTTATGAAGGTGAAATAAAAGCACATAATTGTTTTTATTTTCATAAAACAAATGAAATAATAGCAAAGGTTTTGTTGCCGTGAGAAAAATTATTTCTTATGCTACTAGTTTTCTTAATACTACCTTTGTTGTGCTGAAATTAAAATAAGGTTACATATCTGTTAGTAGTAATATATGAGCAGATCTCCCTACCAAGTGTTTTTTTGTGGGGTCATTATCTGGGGTTATGCAATGGGTTACGGCGTTGGATGAATTCGCCGAGTTTATATTGTATTTTATTTGAGGGGTACTTGAGTGGCATTTGAGTGGCATTTAAGTGGCATTTGAGTTTTGATAATTTTTTTACTTAATTTGAACTTATATGGCATCTAAATTTTGAATGTATGGCATTTAGGTTATGATAATTATTACATAACTGTATACATAATTATAACTCATAGGGTATCTAGATTTTTGAATGTATGGCATTTAAGGTTTGATAATTTTCTGTAATTCCGACTCATATGATATCTTGAGAGAAAGGAGATATATCTACATTGAATAAATACAGTGATTAAAAATGAAACAATATGTGAATATATACATTTATTGTGTAATAAGTAGGGGAAATCTCTCCATATAGTATAGCTAGAGTCAGTAAATACTAAGTAATAACAATTAATACATAGTCTTTTTTACAATGATGTCTTTGATGTAGTGATGTTATATCTTAAGAAGGGAGACTTCTGTTTTACATGCTTTTGAATTCGTAATGAACTAAAATAAAAAGTTATGTATTAGTATAGAATGATTAAACAAAAATTTAAAATAATTACATGAAATTGAATTATAACTTTAGTTACATTGGATAGTTTACATTATATAGAAAAGGGAAATAGCTCACCAAGTCACATTGTCCAACTTGTTTTTTGAATTAGAGACTATCCATCGCTAAAACACTCATCATTTTTTTTCAGCAACATATCCTGTCTCAAAATCATCAAAGTCTCCACGTAGAAAATCTTCAAGTTCATCATCATCATCGAGTTCTAATATTGTTTTGTTGTGCTTTGCTTGATCACAATATTGTTTCCAATACATTCGACCGAGACAGTATGGAGAGCAAAATGAAAGATCGTATTCTGTCTTAAATTTTCCGTGGGTTGTTTTTCCTCTGTAGATCATCACACCTGGAGTATATTTGTTAGCTTCTGAAGCATATTTGTCTGGTATGACAAGCGTCTTCAACAGCGTTTCTCCACATTGTTCAATGCTATAACGGATACAAATTACATTCGACTGCCCTCCTTTAAATCGATGAGGAACGAATCTATCAACAACATCTTGGTAAGGAAAAATAGCGCCAGGTTGAAAACTATTGAGGGTGTTGATGTTCAAGAAGCGTTTGAGCTGACCTTTAGTCAATGTACTAAAATATAGTGATTCCTCTTCAGCTTTCTTTTTGCTTAGAGGATGTCTGCTAACACGTCTGACATCATACCAAAGAACGCTTTTATTTTTTGGCTTTCCCTTTCTACCCAAATATACAACGTTAAACGGAGGGGGGTAATTATCACAGTTGAAGTTTTTAGCAATTTCAACTGGACAGAGGAGTATTTTGGGTTCGAGTTCATTTATATCTGAAGGATCATGGTAGTGTACTTGAGAATATCTACACTTCTCCTTACTTGATGGATGTATCACACCAGTCACTCGCATAATGCTTGGGATAGGAAGATCTTCAAATGTTTTGCAAATCGGAACTTTTGGTGAGTCAATCACTTGAGAACCTTTAGACTTTTCTAATTCCCTAGCTCTCCTTTCGTTGAGACATTCAACTGTTAAATGAGTTATAGCTGCACTCTCCATTGTTTGCTTATCAACGGAAGTAGTTTGTTTTCTCACTATTTGTTTTCGTTTCCTTACTATTCGCTTTTTTGGAGCAGTTTTCCTTCTCTTAGGAGTTGTTTTGCCGTTTTTCATTTTATTTTCTGTTGGATATGGATCTGTGCTAAGGAGCTCTTCAGAAAGAGCATCCATAACATTCTAAAAATAAAAGGGTAATATTTGCATGAGTGGCTAAGAGTGTATTTATTACTTAGAGTGTCTTATATATATATATATATATATGTATTTATGCCAAAAGCAGTTAAGATCATAGAGTTATGGTAGATTGAGAATGTGCTTATTAAACTATTGGGATGTGGAGACAGACAACAAAGGATGCATTCAAATATATATATATATATGTATTTACTTAATATCATACCGCTTTTAACATCTCAATTGGTAAGAAATAAAATATAATAGTTTGAACAAAATATTGTAACATAATAAAAAACAACTAAAAATGTTTCATAAATATGTATGAAACGCTTCTAACAGTAGTTCTAAAATACCTACAGAAGAGGATAGAGCTTTATCTATTTGGACATAATTATAAATATGCTTTCTGAATTTATAAAAAGTTTTTTTGTTCCATGTCATGTTGTATAATTTTTTGAAAACTATTTGATTCCAAGCACTTCTTTCAATTTCTTTTAAAAAATTATTAATATTAACGACTTCCACCATTGACAAAACGATTTCGAAACCGTTTTTTATAATGTCATCAAAACGTTCTGTAGATATATCATGTTTCTTACAACACATCCCCATACTCATCATGTGTTGAGTTATACAGAATATTATAACTTGAAATGTCAAACGTTCTACAGCTTTTTCTTCAACAACATCATTATTTATCACATAGTTATGATACATTTCTGGAAGGAAGTCCTTTAAGTAGATTGGACTTGTTGTTGCATTGTTCTAAAATACAAGCGATAATTAGATAACTAAAATAATTAAAGGTGTTCAACAGGTGTTAAATAGTATTTTTTATTAATTCTTACCTTTTCATCAGGCTGAGATTCCGACTTTAGATACAATGGTTGACTTTCTATGACTTGAGTATTCATTCTGAAAAAACAGAAAAAATTGGTTCAATTCTTTATAACCAATTTAAAGATAGATATGTCATAAAGCCTTCAGATAGTTGTGTTAGCTAGCGGAAATATTTGAATTTAAGTTTTACCTTTATGAAGAGAGAACTCTTAATAGTTGCAATGGAAGATGTAGTAGATAGATGTTGCTCCTTTGCTCACTGTTGTTGAACTGGATGCTTTCTGTCTGAAACCGTTGTCTCTTATATAGGTGAATGTGTGAAAATAAATCTTTTATTCCCGCGAAAGCATTGGTTTGTATTCGCGTGAAAATAAAGTATTCATTCCCGCGAAAGCAACAGTTTCCATTCGCGTGAAAATTAAATGTTTATTCCCGCAAAAGCATTGGTTTGTATTCGCGTGAAAATAAAGTATTCATTCCCGCGAAAGCAACAGTTTCCATCCGCGTGAAAATTAAATGTTTATTCCCGCGAAAACATTGGTTTATATTCGCGTGAAAATAAAGTATTCATTCCCGCGAAAGCAACAGTTTCCATTCGCGTGAAATTTAAATGTTTATTCCCGCGAAAGCATTGGTTTGTATCCGCGTGAAAATAAAATTTGTATTCCCGCGAAAGCAACAGTTTCTATTCGCGTGAAAATAAATTATTTATTCCCGCGAAAACAACTGTTTCCATTCGCGTGAAAATAAAGTCTTTATTCCCGCGAAAGCATTGGTTTGTATCCGCGTGAAAATAAAATTTTTATTCCCGCGAAAGCAACAGTTTCTATTCGCGTGAAAATAATTTATTTATTCCCGCGAAAACAACTGTTTCCATTCGCGTGAAAATAAAGTCTTTATTCCCGCGAAAGCATTGGTTTGTATCCGCGTGAAAATAAAATTTGTATTCCCGCGAAAGCAACAGTTTCTATTCGCGTGAAAATAAATTATTTATTCCCGCGAAAACAACTGTTTCCATTCGCGTGAAAATAAAGTCTTTATTCCCGCGAAAACATTGGTTTGTATCCGCGTGAAAATAAAATTTGTATTCCCGCGAAAGCAACAGTTTCTATTCGCGTGAAAATAAATTATTTATTCCCGCGAAAACAACTGTTTCCATTCGCGTGAAAATAAAGTCTTTATTCCCGCGAAAGCATTGGTTTGTATCCGCGTGAAAATAAAATTTGTATTCCCGCGAAAGCAACAGTTTCTATTCGCGTGAAAATAATTTATTTATTCCCGCGAAAACAACTGTTTCCATTCGCGTGAAAATAAAGTCTTTATTCCCGCGAAAGCATTGGTTTGTATCCGCGTGAAAATAAAATTTGTATTCCCGCGAAAGCAACAGTTTCTATTCGCGTGAAAATAATTTATTTATTCCCGCGAAAACAACTGTTTCCATTTGCGTGAAAATAAAGTCTTTATTCCCGCGAAAGCATTGGTTTGTATCCGCGTGGAAATAAAATTTGTATTCCCGCGAAAGCAACAGTTTCTATTCGCGTGAAAATAAATTATTTATTCCCGCGAAAACAACTGTTTCCATTCGCGTGAAAATAAAGTCTTTATTCCCGCGAAAGCATTGGTTTGTATCCGCGTGAAAATAAAATTTGTATTCCCGCGAAAGCAACAGTTTCTATTCGCGTGAAAATAATTTATTTATTCCCGCGAAAGCAACGGTTTCCATTCGCGTGAAAATAAATTGTTTATTCCCGCGAAAACAACTGTTTCCATTCGCGTGAAAATAAAGTCTTTATTCCCGCGAAAGCATCGGTTTGTATCCGCGTGAAAATAAAATTTGTATTCCCGCGAAAGCAACAGTTTCTATTCGCGTGAAAATAATTTATTTATTCCCGCGAAAGCAACGGTTTCCATTCGCGTGAAAATAAATTGTTTATTCCCGCGAAAGCATTGGTTTGTAATCACGTGAAAATAAAGTATTCATTCCCGCGAAAGCAACAGTTTCCATTCGCGTGAAAATTAAATGTTTATTCCCGCGAAAGCATTGGTTTGTATTCGCGTGAAAATAAATTATTTATTCCCGCGAAAGCATTGGTGTTCTTCCGTAAAAACAATGTTTCATTAATTTAACCTTATGATAAATGGCATGATTTCAGCTATATAAGAAGCACTGTTTTTACACAGAAAGCAGTCACTTCGACATTAGCAACTGAAGGAGCAAGATCTACTACAACATCATCTACTACAACTGCTAGAAGGACTTTTCTGTTTGGAGGTAAGTCAACTTGATTGAGTATAAATTTAATTTTTATCGATTTAGATACTAACAGCGGTATGATATTGAGTAAATATATATATATGTATATATATCTTCAAATTGGTTTGAAAAAGAAATCATAACACGGATTTTCACTTTATCTTTTAGAATGTCGACACAAGTCAATACAAAACAACTGAAGAATAAAGAACCAAAACCTTCACAAGATAAGGTGATTGATGACAATGTACTTCTTCAACGCACTATGATTCCCTTTCAAAGCGCCAGTCTGAATACTCTGGCAACTCTCATCATCAAAAGCGCCTCTCTGTTAAGTACTTTATCTCCAGCTTCCAGAAGAAACATTGAAAACATAGTCAAAGTTGAAGATTTACCAATACCTACAGTTATGCAGGTGTTAACCGTTGAGCTCCATGATGAAACGAACTGTACCATCATCTACAACTATAAAAAGGATGGAAAGGTAGTTAGAGTGAAGAGCACTATTCCATTAGCAGCAGGATTACTTGTCAATGAAGCTTCGCAAATAAGACCACTGGTTTTGATCTACATGGGTGTTGAAAAGACTGGAAAAGCAATTTTTCGTGCTGCTACAGAAACAGGAACTACTTTGAGGTGTAAGAATGCGTTTGATGTATTACCAGGAAAAAGTATGCGACAAATCAATGCTTATTTCGAAGTAGCTAATCTTCAGGATTTCCCAACAGATAGTGTCATATGTTTCCAAAACCCTGAAGTTATAGCAAAATCTGACAGGCGATGGAATGGAAATGAAGAGACTCTTCTAGTTCAATACAGAAGTGTTGTAGATGAAGAATTACTGATCGGAGATATGCGCATTCCTCATCAAATAGCTTCTGCTGTGACATCGGAGAGATTTGGAGTGATTTTGTTCAAGGGTCTGAGTCGAAACGCAGACAATTCAATTTTCTACAACATCAGTGTACTCGCAGCTCATCAAGCCTTCGTCCAAGCCTCGGAACTGGCTGATAATCCAAAATCTGAGGATTTTCTCAACCACTTCGATGATGCTGAAAAACAAGACTGTGGAGAACAAACTCTCGAGAAGCTAATCTATAACTCAAGGGATTCATATCACTATAGGTAAGTTTTATTAATTTTTACCATAATTTTAAAAAAGTTGATTTGTGAAAATTTTGTGGATTCTTACAATGAAAAACCCCTTAAAATGATAAATTTGTGAACATTTTTGTAAAACATTTTTAAGTTATATATATATTTCGAATTAAAAAAGGATTTTGTTGTGTCATCAGTGTATTTTTTTACATAAAAGTTGGAAAAAATAACAAAAGGTGATAATTATTTTACAAAAATGTTCAATTTTTCACATAAATGATCAACTCATAACCTTTTTTTGTAAAACATTTTTAAATTATATATATTTCAGATTAAAAAAAGGACTTTTTTGTGTAATCAGTGTATTTTTTTACATAAAAGTTTAAAAAAATAACAAAAGGTTATAATTATTTTGCAAAAATGTTTAGTTTTTCATATAAATGATCAATTCATAAACATTTTTTGTAAAACATTTTTAAATTATATCTATTTCGGATTAAAAAAAGGATTTTTTTGTGCAATCAGTATATTTTTTTACATAAAAGTTTAAAAAATAACAAAAGGTTATAATTATTTTACAAAAATGTTTAGTTTTTCACATAAATGATCAATTCATAAACATTTTTTGTAAAACATGTTTAAATTATATCTATTTCGGATTAAAAAAAGGACTTTTTTTGTGCAATCAGTGTATTTTTTTTACATAAAAGTTTAAAAAATAACAAAAGGTTATAATTATTCTACAAAAATGTTTATTTTTTCACATAAATGATCAATTCATAAACATTTTTTGCAAAACATGTTTAAATTATATCTATTTCGGATTAAAAAAAGGACTTTTTTGTGCAATCAGTGTATTTTTTTTACATAAAAGTTTAAAAAATAACAAAAGGTTATAATTATTTTACAAAAATGTTTAGTTTTTCACATAAATTATCAATTCATAAACATTTTTTGTAAAACATTTTTAAATTATAACTATTTCGGATTAAAAAAGGACTTTTTTTGTGCAAACAGTGTATTTTTTTACATAAAAGTTTAAAAAAAAATCACAAAAGGTTATAATTATTTTACAAAAATGCCTAATTTTTCACGTAAATAACACGTTTTATCACATAAATGACTTATTCATGAGTGTTTGTTGTAAAACATTTTTAAAATTATATATATATTTATATTTATACATTCCGAATCCAAATGAAAAAAAAGGACTTTTTCGTGTGTAATCAGTGTATTTCTTTTACATAGAAGTTGAAAAAATAAAAGTTTATATTTATTTTACATTAATTTTAATCATACTATACTAATACATCATTTTTTATTTTAGTCCATTATATCGTAAAAAGAAAACAGAGTAAAGAACTTTCCCTAAGAAATATTGAGCTGAATGATGTAACTCAGTGAGTTATTTTCCTGTTATATATAATGTAAACTATCTAATGTAGCTAAGAGTAAAATTTAAATTCGGTAAAATTTATTTATATAATGAATAACTTTTGTATTTTAGTCAATTATTGGATCACAGAGAATACGGAATACAAGAGTTCCTCCCTGGGTCTAATAACATACCAGAAGAATATCGAGGAAGATATTGTTCAAGAAAAGCGCTTTGTAACCATTGATATCGTAAGCTATAGTAGTTTGTATTACAGAAAATTTACTATAAAACAGTTTTATGAATGTAAAAACTAGATATGGTATTTTCTATTACAATTATTTACTTGTAAATTTTATTCAACTAGAGAGGTAATTTGGTGATTTTTTGACAGTTTTTAAAAAAGTTAAAAAGTACAAAAAAATCAAAAAAATATCGAAAACTATATATTTCAATGATTATTTTTTAAAAAGTTCAAAAAAATGTAATAAAGCTCTGTTTTGAAACATAAAAAATTTAAAATGATTGTGTAGGATAAAATTCTCACTCAAAAAATTATTGAAAATTGAATGAAATAAAAAATATTTTCCCAAATACCAAAGTTTTGTAAATATAAAGTGAAAAACTCTATATATATATATACATTGTTTTTAAAATAATATCGAAAACTATATATTTCAATGATTATTTTTTAAAAAAATAAAAAAATTTAAAAGGAAGGTGTAGGATAAAATCCTCACTCAAAAAATTATTGAAAATTGAATGGAATAAAAGAATATAAAGTGAAAATCGCTATATATATTTATTTTTTTAAAAAAAATATCGAAAACTATATATTATAATGATTATTTTTTTAAAAAGTTGAAAAAACAAAAAACTTTGTAATAAAACCCTGTTTTAAAACATAAAAAATTAAAAAGGAATGTAATAAAAGAATATTTTACCAAAATACCTCATTTTTTTTTGTAAATATCTAGTAAAAATTTCTGAAATATTGTTGGTAAAATTTACTGGAAAATGGTTTCAAGTTTGTCAAAGACTAAATATGATGTTTTCATTGAAATGTTTATTTTCAAAAGATCCAAATAATAACATTGAATCAATTAGTTAAATTTAACAGTCAAATTCTTTTTTATCAAGTAGGCTTAATGTTTCTATTGTGATTAATTCTCAAATATTGTAAACTTGAACTATCTAGAGGAGTAATTTGTCGATTTTGATGTGTTTTTTTTAAAAAAATTATCATGTAATACCACATACTTCAGTTCTAATTCGTTTTGAACAATTTCACGGGAGACAAAGAATAAAAAAGTTACATTGATTTAGTTTTTAGAATTAAAGTTGCTATCAAAAATGGATTGTTCTTCTTTAAAAAAAATGATTACGTAATACCACATACTTGAGTTCTAATTCGTTTTTAGAATTGAAGTCGCCATCGAAAATGGTTTGTTCTTGAATGGGTAAATCCATAGCCTCCTCCTCATCATGACAAAAGCTTTCTGATGATTGCATTTTGAAAAACAAATTACATTGTTTTAGTTTTCCGAATTGAAATTGCCATCGAAAATGGTTTGTTCTTAAACGGGAAAATCCATAGCCTTCTCATCATCATGTCTAAGTTTTCTACCCCAATATCTCCAACCTCTCAGAGATAGGAATTGTTCTGTTTAAAAAATAATGGAAATTGTATATATAAATGATTGTTTTTGAAAAAAATGGTAAATTTTTGAAAAAAATTCAAAAGGAAAATGCAGGATAAAACCCTCACTCAAGAAACTAATTTTGTATGATAGGTTGCTCACCTAATAATAAGAAAATAGTGAATAATGTATATTTAAGCAATTATTGAAAAAATTATGAAAATTGAATTGAATAAAGGAAATATTTTACCAAATACCCTGTTTTTTTGTAAAGATATACAAACAGATAAAATTTAACCATTTAAAGGGTGATTTCTTTTTTGCAAAAAAATAATGAACATTTAATGAAATGAAAGAATATTTTACCAAATACCCTGTTTTTTTTGTAAATTTGTACAATTAGATGAAATTTAACCATTTAGAGGATGATTTGTTTTTGTAAAAAATTAATGAAAATTGAATAAATCGAAAAAATATTTCACCAAATACCTCTTTTTTGTAGATGTAAACAAATAGATGAATATCTAACTTTATCCATTTTTTTTTCCATTTGGGATCATGTTTTGAAGGTTTTCAAGATAGTTTTTAGTAAAAGCTTATGCATTGATTGTCATTACAAGTTGTAGTGTTTGGTATTATTTAATATTTACTGACTCTAGCTATATTATATGAAATTTTCCCTACTTATTGCACAATAAATGTATATATTCACATATTGTTTCATTTTTAATTACTGTATTTATTCAATGTAGATATAATGAGTCGAATTACAAAAAAATATCAAAACTTAAATGCCATACATTCAAAATCTAGATGCTCTATGAGTTAAAGTTATGTATATAATTATGTACAAGATTATCAAAACTTGAATGCCATACATTCAAAATTTATAAGTTCAAATTAAGTAAAAAAATAATCAAAACTCAAATGCCACTTAAATGCCATTCAAATGCCACTCAAATACCCCTCAAGTAAAATACAAAATAAACTCGGCGAATTCATCCAACGCCGTAACCCATTGTCTCAACTCCAAGATCAAATCCACAAAAAAACACTTGGTAGGGAGATCTGCTCATATATTACTACTTCTGTTACAGTGAAGTTTCACTCATTTTGCATCTCTTCTGCATCCATCCCTATGACTACAGTCCCTCTTTTACACCCCCTCCATCCAGTATGCCCCCCCCCCCCCCCCACACACACCTTTAGGTCCTTTTCTATGAATGTATTATTACCTTTTAGCTCTTGGGTGGTTGTCAGCTAATGAAATATGACTCTTCATGTTGATAGCCGTTAGTAGTGGTGGTAGATTACAAGTGAAACTTGCTATCTTGTAGTCTATTGTGGGTATGAATTTGGTGGTAGTAGTAAAGCTAGCTTTGTCCAGCTTTTTTCCTACTAGCCACTACTACTAGCCAGATGTGTCTTTTTAAGCATCTGGGGGTGGGAAGGTTTATAAACAAACTTTAGAGGGCCGGAATTCACTGGGAGTTGAAGGCTGCTCACTGATTTTTGGTAAAGGGGTTTGCTGGTTATCTTTTTTCTTTTGACATTAAGAAAGATTGGGTAACTATTCTTGTTTTCATGGGGAATTACTAGTATGGGCTATTGTCCCCTTTTTTCACTCCAAGAGGTTGAATTTGGGGTGTCAGGGAGGGGTTGGCTTGAGGGTGCTGACAGTTTGAGGGTAGCAGCGCTATATCCTGTAGACACCATGGTGGGGGAGGGGGTAACTCTAACGGGTTGATCAGGATAGGGGTTTAACCATCAGGGACTTTTCTCTCTTTTTCTCCATCACCCACACCTTCTTGGCTTGTTGTTTGCTGGTATAGCTGGTCTGCACCAGGTGTGGAGGCACCAGTATCATTGCCTGACAGTGATTAGGCAGAACAGTACTCATGGTCCTTGCATTGTGTAAGTTAGTAAATCGCAGCAAGTTGTGAGAACAAGAAGTAAGAAAAACTTGACAATACTCTTCACTCTTTAATGAGAAACTTTACTAAGACAAACTTAAATTACTTACATACAAAACACACCTAAAGGGTTGTTTAAGACACGTGTTCCTTGATGTGTAAACTGATAATTGGGAGTTGTCTTCTTCTGTAATAGATTTTGTATCTAAAACAATATGTTATAAAGGCAGATATTTTATGTCATCTTTATAACATATATACGTTGTGTCTATGTAATTCAAACATACATTACTTACCGCCCAGGAGAAGACAAGTCTAGACATGAAATCAAAACACAGAGCTGGTCAAGTTCATCACTCTATTTCTCTCCTACATCCCCTAACAAGACCTTTACTGTAAGAGGTACTGTGCATAGAGTCCTTTATAAATATGGTGATGGAGCCTTGTTGATTTGTGGTAGTTATATGCCCTATGTATACTGTCTAGGTCATGTGATCCATAGTTGTAGTGAGTGTGGTCATGTGACCTAGTATTTTAGTGAGTGTGGTCATGTGACCTAGCATTTTAGTAAATGTGGTCATGTGACCTAGTATTTTGGTGAGTGCAGTCATGCGATTTAGTATTTTAGTGAGTGTGGTCATGTGACCTAGTATTTTAGTGAGTGCAGTCATGCGATTTAGTATTTTAGTAAGTGTGGTCATGTCATGTGACCAAGTATTTTAGTGAGTGCGGTCATGTGACCTAATTAATCAAACCATTCCTGATGAAGAACTTATTTGTGATAAAATTTTATTCAGAAGGACATTTCAATCTACAATACAAATTATCTTGAGTTCAAAAATATTGTATGAATTCGACGTTTCATGCAAAATGCTGTCTAGAAGTGAAGTAGTTGGTAGCAAATGTAGGTTTTGTTGATTTTCAAGAATTCATTATCTAGCTTTTGTCATATCTATTGTTAATCTGTCTATTCTACACTGGTTATGACAGATAAAAGATTTCGGTTTTTTGTTTTTTGAACAAAATATTTCTATGAGATATTTTGGTTGGCTGTTCTTTTCATATGATTTATTTTTGTTGTGAGAGCAAGTTTGTAATCAGTTAGGTGTCAGCACTTTCTGCAGCTGCAGGAAACCCATCATACCTGACTATGAATGGCTGGTGTAATGGTTAATGTGTCTGCAGAGATGACTAGCTAATGGTTAATGTGTCTGCAGAGATGACTAGCTGGTGTAACGGTTAATGTGTCTGCAGATGATGCTGAAATAAAAACACACCGTTGTAAAATCAAAGAAGTAATAACAGAAAGTTTGGTGCCATAGAAAACTTATTTCTTACAACAGTAGTTTTGCTGATAATCAATTAAAAAATATTTTACATACCAAAATCAAATTAAGGTTACATATTTATTATAATGGAATTGCCTGCATTTTGTGTTTAATCTGTATCCACTCCCTATGGCTAGAGCCTTTTCTACACTCCTGTCATCCAGTAGCCCACCCCTCCACCCCCAATCTCTGCACCATTAAAGTGCTCGTCTATGGAACCACATTTACCTTTGAGCTAAACCAACCCCAGTCTACAGATAGCGTTTTTACACAAACGATAACTGTTTTATATGACACACTTGAAGTTGTCTGCTCTTGAGTGGCTCCCCCAACCAGTTCTACTGGAACCCCACCCTTCCTACACTCATAACTTCACCCCACATTAGTAGTCTCATTAACCAACTAGTTACAAAAGATACAAGTGTGTTGTCTCCTACTACTGCTTGAAGGAAACTTTCACACGGAGTACAAATTTTAAGACATAAAACATGATGTTGGGAAACGTGGATTCAAAACTCAACTTCAAAGTTCCAAAATGGTTTCACTTTCACCTCAAACAAGCTTTTTGTTCAGTCAGAATGTGGAAATCTTGAACCAGATGAGAGGTAATTGCCAGAGTTGAATAGAGTGGCACATGCCAACAAAGAGAGAACTCTGATTGGCCAGAGAAAGGAAACATGTGAGGGATGGAGAATAGAAGTACTGGAATGCCAGAAGTAACCTCTCTGGTGATGTAACTTTATTTGATCGGGTAATACCTGAAATGCTAATTGATAATATTGTAAAGGATTTCTGTGTGATTTGACAACAGAATCTTTACCGACACCTGTTGGGAGTAGCCCGTATGTTGTAACAGAGCATACGATAATTACTGAAAGCAAACAAGTGGTAGCGTGAGCTTCTCAGTGTAAGGCAGGTGTTTACTCTTATCCAAGGCTACCGGTACGGGGGTAGCAATCTCCAGTGTAAACGGTGATCATATAGACTATAGTAGTAGCAATACGGTAATGTCCTGTTCTTTGCTACGGGAGATCTGTATTTATACAGACAGATCCGGTTTATTCAAGGTACGCAAACTAGTTTCCAAGAACGTGTTATAAACAACTTAGGGCTGTAGGCAAAGCAGTCAATAATTAGAAGAGTTTCAGGTTTAATAACAGTGTATTATCGATGATATACAAAACCTTGTAACGAGAGAAAGTCCACGAAGTGTATAATAAACTTGGCGATAATTAGAAACCCACTAATTCAGTCCAAGTATATCCTAGAACACACTACGTTATCTCCAAGCGCACAAGGTGTATTCAATACAAACTTTCCACTAACTCTAACTCACTGGGCAATCTGCCCTTCTATTTATATAAAAGCATAGCAGTTGAAACGTGGAACAATACGATTGGATAAATACATACAACAGTGAATGATTGGTTAAATATAGGCAAGCTCATTAGCTTTCATATTCCTACAGCGCCAGACATAAAATATATAGATAAATGTAATACACATGCTGGCACTCCTAGCACATCGCTAAATTATAATAATAATAATATATATATGTCAAAGATGGCTACGTTGAACTACCATAGCCTGGCTCTCCTTTGATACGATCCTGGTATGGCTGGTATCTTCATGTCAGGTAGGAACTGCGTCTTGACTGGTTGCTAGATGTCCAAGGTCACTGTCATCTTCTTCATAATAATAATAGTAGGAACTGGTCCATCATCCAGCGTACGGCTGCTTTGTATATGTCTATCACAATATTTTGCTATATATACAGCTGCTACAAAAATTGTAGTAAGGGTTGAGTTAGGGTTTTGTTGGACTTTTGTGGAGTGGGTACGGGAGAGAATAGAGAGGGAATGTGTACAATAATTGTGGTGGCTGTTTTGTGTCTATTAGTTGTAGTTACTGTCTTTATTACTGACTGATTCTTGTGTTTTCTTTGTGTGTGTACTGTGTGTGTACTGTATGTGTGTTGTGTGTGTACTGTGCGTGTACTGTATGTGTACTGTATGTGTACTGTATGTGTACTGTATATGTACTGTATGTGTACTGTATGTGTACTGTATGTGTACTGTATGTGTACTGTATGTGTACTGTATGTGTACTGTATGTGTATTGTATATTGTACTGTGCGTGTACTGTATGTGTACTGTATATGTACTGTATATGTACTGCATGTGTACTGTATGTGTACTGTATGTGTACTGTATGTGTACTGTATGTGTACAGTATGTGTATTGTATATTGTACTGTGCGTGTACTGTATGTGTACTGTATATGTACTGTATGTGTACTACATATGTACTGTATGTGTACTGTGTGTGTGTGTACTGTGTGTGTACTGTATATTGTACTGTGCGTGTACTGTATATGTATCGTATAAGTACTGTATATGTACTGTATATGTACTGTATGTGTACTGTGTGTGTACTATATGTGTACTGTATGTGTACTGTATGTGTACTGTATGTGTACTGTATGTGTACTGTATGTGTACTGTATGTGTACTGTATGTGTACTGTATGTGTACTGTATGTGTACTGTATGTGTACTGTATGTGTACTGTATGTGTACTGTATGTGTACTGTATGTGTACTGTATGTGTACTGTATGTGTACTGTATGTGTACTGTATGTGTACTGTATGTGTACTGTATGTGTACTGTATGTGTACTGTATGTGTACTGTATGTGTACTGTATGTGTACTGTATGTGTACTGTATGTGTACTGTATGTGTACTGTATGTGTACTGTATGTGTACTGTATGTGTACTGTATGTGTACTGTATGTGTACTGTATGTGTACTGTATGTGTACTGTATGTGTACTGTATGTGTACTGTATGTGTACTGTATGTGTACTGTATGTGTACTGTATGTGTACTGTATGTGTACTGTATGTGTACTGTATGTGTACTGTATGTGTACTGTATGTGTACTGTATGTGTACTGTATGTGTACTGTATGTGTACTGTATGTGTACTGTATGTGTACTGTATGTGTACTGTATGTGTACTGTATGTGTACTGTATGTGTACTGTATGTGTACTGTATGTGTACTGTATGTGTACTGTATGTGTACTGTATGTGTACTGTATGTGTACTGTATGTGTACTGTATGTGTACTGTATGTGTACTGTATGTGTACTGTATGTGTACTGTATGTGTACTGTATGTGTACTGTATGTGTACTGTATGTGTACTGTATGTGTACTGTATGTGTACTGTATGTGTACTGTATGTGTACTGTATGTGTACTGTATGTGTACTGTATGTGTACTGTATGTGTACTGTATGTGTACTGTATGTGTACTGTATGTGTACTGTATGTGTACTGTATGTGTACTGTATGTGTACTGTATGTGTACTGTATGTGTACTGTATGTGTACTATATGTGTACTGTATGTGTACTGTATGTGTACTGTATGTGTACTGTATGTGTACTGTATATGTACTGTATGTGTACTGTGTATGTAGTGTATATGTACTGTATATGTAGTGTATATGTACTGTATATGTACTGTACGTGTACTGTATGTGTACTGTATATGTACCGTATATGTACTGTATATGTACTGTATGTGTACTGTACATGTACTGTATATGTACTGTATATGTAGTGTATATGTACAGTATATGTACAGTATATGTACTGTATATGTACTGTATATGTACAGTATATGTACAGTATGTGTACTGTATATGTACTGTACATATACAGTACATATACAGTACATATACATACTGTATATGTACTGTATATGTACTGTATATGTAGTGTATATGTACAGTATATGTACAGTATATGTACTGTATATGTACAGTATGTGTACTGTATGTGTACTGTATATGTACTGTACATGTACTGTATATGTACTGTATATGTACAGTATGTGTACTGTACATGTACTGTATACGTACTGTATATTGTAAAGGTTTTCTGGGTGGTTTTCACAGAGCCTTCACCGACATCTGTCAGAGAATAGCTGGGTGTACTGAATAGGTACAAGGGAGCACTAGAGCTATACTGGTAGCGTAGCTGCGTAGTGTCAAGGCAACAACCCGTCATACAGGACTACTATCCCGGTAGTAATAACTCCACTGTATAAGGTAAATGATCAGTCTATCTATATTGATCCGGAGACTTCCTGTTCTCTCAATACGGGGATCTGTTTATTTGCACACAGATCCAGTTTCACTTTAGATTCACAAATTAATTGCAAGCACGTGTATAGTTCACAGAAACGTGTTAGGAAGCTTTGTGACAATGTCCAAAAGTGTATCGTAATCTCTAGGAACATGTTATCGACAATGCTATACTGTGAGCAAGACAATGGCGGTATAAGAAGAGTTGTAGTTAATCAGCAACAATGTATTCAAACGTTAAGATACAAAACTCACAACGAGAGGTGTTTCGAAGTGTAAATAGTCGACAATATTAGAACCCACTAATACTTCTAGTCAAGGCTACGAGGATGCACAATGTTACCATAACGCTTCCAGTGTATCAACACAACTACTACATGAACTCTGACTGCTGGGCGATCTGCCCTTCTACTTATGCAGTAAAACAAGATAATGAGCAGTTGAAAAACTACAAGATATGGTTGGATAATACAAACACAATATGATTGGTGGACAAAACAGGCGCATTACAAGTTACATACAACAGCGCCAAACATAGACACATATAATATAAACCGGCTCATTACGAACTACACAAATAATAATAATAATTAATCAATTAGAACAAGATGGCTACCGGAACAGTTCGGCTTGATTTCATTAGCTTGATCTTGACTGCTACGTCTTCCTCGGTCTGTGAGGACGGAGACTACTCTGGTTGCTAGGCTCCTGGGGCAAACATCTGCTTCTCAACGTAGGACAACTTCTGGCACATCTGGCTGCACACAATAGCTCGTACAATTCCATTACAATATGTACTGTACGTGTACTGTGTGTGTATTGTATGTGTACTGTATGTGCACTGTGTGCGTACTGTGTGTGTACTGTGTGTGTATGCATGTGTACTGTACGTGTACTGTATGTGTACTGTATATGTACTGTGTCTGTACTATACTGTATGTGTACTGTATATGTACTGTATGTGTACTGTGTGTGTATGCATGTGTACTGTACGTGTACTGTATGTGTACTGTATATGTACTGTGTCTGTACTATACTGTATGTGTACTGTATGTGTACTGTATATGTACTGTATGTGTACTGTATGTGTACTGTGTGTGTACTTTATGTGTATGCATGCGTACTGTATATGTACTGTATGTGTACTGTGTCTGTACTGTGTGTGTATTGTATGTGTATGCATATCTAATGTATGTGTACTGTATATGTACTGTGTGTGCTGTGTGTGTGTGTACTGTATGTGTATGCATGTGTACTGTATGTGTACTGTACGTGTACTGTACATGTACTGTATGTGTACTGTGTGTGTACTGTATGTGTACTGTGTGTGTACTGTATATGTACTGTATATGTACTGCAGGTGTACTGTGTGTGTACTGTATGTGTATGCATGTGTAATGTATGTGTACTGTATGTGTACTGTATGTGTGCTGTATGTGTACTGTATATGTACTGTATATGTACTGTATATGTACTGTATATGTATTGTATGTGTACTGTATATGTACTGTATATGTACTGTATGTGTACTGTATGTGTAATGTATGTGTACTGTATGTGTACTGTACGTGTACTGTTTGTGTACTGTATGTGTATTGTATGTCTACTATGTATGATACCAAAAGAACAAATAAATTAAAGAAATTGTACAAGATTAAACAGTTATACACCATTATATATTTTGTACCAACACACAACCAAATAACTAAAACATTGTTAGATAAACAAGAAGGAGTCAACTTTTACAGGAAAAACAAGCAAAGAAAAGGTTACTCCTTGGTTTCAGTTGTTCTTTTGGTTCAGAGTCAAGATTCAACGCAACCCTAACACCAGACGGATCTTCAACTGAACATGGTTCGTCACTCTTGTCCATCTGGCCACTTCCTGTTTCTTTTGTTTCAGTTTCCGATCGCTCAACCAAGCTAGCTCCATACTCGTGCAATTCATCTATAGTCATACTTCTGAGGGACGCTGGCTCTGTATTTCCTAAATAATAAATTTAATTGGTTTAGTTCTCTAGTACAACATAGCCTATTGCTTGTTCACAATGACAATAAACCATTTGAACTCTTTTTTTCCCGATTTTCAATAATCAAGTGTGTCCATTGAGATAATTGTAGTAATCAGAAAACTGTCGGAATGTAGTTGGAGTTGCTTCCCCACAGTAAAGCAAATATTCCCAGAACAAACAAATGATGTTAATATTAGGTTGATTGACAAATCCATTGATGTCCATTTGTATGGTTTGTGAATTGTTGAAAACTTGTTACAATAATTAGCTCACCTGTTTCTCCCTCTACCTCTTTTTCCTTTTTAACAGCTATTAAACTTTCTTTCAGTTCAGAAACAGGAAGAGGTTTGGGATTATCAAGTTTGCATTTTGATTCCTTCGCTCGATCTTCAACTTCATCAATTCCATCATCTTTCCCATCAACATGCCTACAATGAAATGGTTCAAATAGTCGTCTCTAATTATTCTTTGGTCTAGTATATGTGTGCTACAGCTGTCATTCATTGACAACATTATAACTGGGCCAAAATGGCAAGAATATCACGGTATGTAGAAGTTATTTGTTCCTGTCATAAGGCTAGTCACTAAGTGCGGACAACTTCTATGATATTATAATGATCTACTTAATGCCACAACTTTGCATATAGCAGTGATTCACACTACAGCTGTAACTTACTACTGATATATTACATCACCCTGCATAGCTTCATGTCAAGGGTTTGATATAAATTTTATAGCTTTACAACCCATTGAAGTCATAGATTTACTAATTGATGGCGTAATATTATTACAAGTATAAACAAAATAAACATATAATAATAATAGCTCAACTCACTCAAACGAGAAAGCACAAGATGCAACCGTAACATCAGGCTTATCTTCAACTGAACATGGTTCATCGGTCTTGTCCATTTGTGCACTTCCTGTTCCATTTGTTTCAGCTTCCGTTAGCTCAACCAAGCTAGCTCCATATTCGTACAATTCATCCATAGTCATGCTTCTCAGGGACGCTGGCTCTGTACTTCCTAAACAACAAAATTTAATTGTTTTACTTCATTTTTTCTAGCACAACACAGCCTATTGCCTTCCCACAAAAGTATTCAACTGTTATAGCTCTCTAAATTACCCCCAACCTCGCAGCTTTAGTTGGAGTTGCTCCCCCACAGTCCAGCAGATAATTACACAACAAGCTAATAATTTTAACCCTAATGTTTTTCTCAATGATTATTAGTTCGATGGAAAACTTTATCATGTCACTTTCTGCAATCAAGTTTTTAGAAGCAATGCTAAAACTTGCTTTAGGTCTTATTCAACATGAAGTTTTTATGACTTATATTCACCTGATTGACTATTTGTCACCTTTCTGGGTAGATGAAGTTTCCTCTCTCTTAGCTCCTCCCATATTGGGCTGGCAGCTAAAACAAATGAAACATTATTAAATGCTCCTTGTTCTTGTAAACTATTGAAACCGACTAGCAGATTTTTAGTCGTTGAAAATTTTTATGCCAATTAGCTCACTTAGTTCTTCCTCCACCTCCCTCTCCTCTTCAACAGTTTCTAACCCTGTTCTGAGTTCAGGAGTGGAAGGGGATTTGGGAATATCAGTTTGGCCATTTGATTTCTTCACTTGGCTTTCGAGTTTGTTTATTTTCTCACTTTTCCCATCACCATACCTATAATAATAAAATGGTTTATAGAATCACTCTAGTTATCCCTCAATTAGCCTTCATCACATGACAACATTGCAATTGCATCAATTAGAAATTGACTGTTTAAATTAGGCACTAGTTTGGTTTATACAGAAGTTATCTGCTCATGTCACAAGGCTAGTCATCAAGTGCAGACAACTTCTATGATATCATACTGATCCACTCAACGTCACAACTCTGCGTACAGCAGTGGTTCACACTACAGCTGTAGCTTACTGATGTATTACATCACCCTGTATAGCTTCATGTCAAGGGTTTGATATAAGCTATATTATAATTAAGCCATCTCAAGCATATTTGTGACAGAAACGACATAATAATATTATTATAGAAACAAAAATAATCAAGTGACAGTAATAATTCAACTCACCAAAACCAGAAAGTACAAGACCCAGTCAACAGAACTAAAGATCCAGCCACTAGTTTCACTAACTTCACAAGCAAAGCTATCAATAAAGCTTTTACATCAATAATAAGCAGAAATAAAACTACTGGTAACACCAGCAATGCTAGAGAGATAAAACGCATCTTGTCTGTGCAGATATCAACAAGAAAGTAAACATTTGATTGTTGACACGATGACTTCACGTCATAGTAGATTGTTGGCTATCCAACCAGTTATAACTGCTGAATACTTTTCACACTCATCAAATCACAGATATTGACTACGTTTTGAAATAGAAGTCTTTTTAAATTGGTTTTTATATCGGAGTGAAGTTTTTGTGTCTCACTAATTTATAGTTAACTTTTCAGTTGTGAGTTTCATGCACCAATGAATGATAATTAACTTGAAAACTCAGTAAACGTTTTTTGACTCCACCAAGCTTAACCTTTTGTTAGTTAACTGAAGATTAATAGAGCGATTAAATAGAAAATAAATTCTAATAACTTTTGATAACAAAAACCTAAAAAACATTTGATGAAGCTTCCAACTCTTTGGTAAAAACTTAGCATGACAAACTTAATTTACTTACATACAAACCAGGCATAGGTTCATAGTTTAAGGGGCGTGTCACATTGGGGTGTATACTGTGGTAGATTTTGGTGAATGCCAGGGGTAAACTGGTTGTTTACTACTCAAACATCCACATCAGTGCGCTGGGATTCCACCCACAGCCATCGTAAACATGCTGTGTTGGTGGAATGCCTAACTGTGCCGGTGGCACAACATGCAGGGCCGGTATCGACCCCTTACCAACCTGGCATGGTGATACTGGGCTGGTAAAAGATGGCCGCCATAGTTGAGGATCCTTAAAACCATCTAGGAACCTTCTCTAGTACAGGAACCGGAAGCACCTTTCCTCGAAATAGCAGATATAATGACCACGAGCTAGATATAGCCTTGGAGCCCTGCAGAGCTTTTGATTGGACAATGGGGACAGGACTCCGCCCTTTAGCCACTTTACCTTTAACTCTTATTCATTGCATGATTTGTTCACTGTTTATATATTTGTTCTAATTGGTCCATTTACTTCCTGTGCATTTACTCTTATATGTATTATGCCAATAGTTTCCTGTCAGCTACCTATAAAAGGGCTGATTCTGTTCATATTCATCGCATTCATTCATTGTGTCTTGCCAATCACCCTAGTGGATAGCCACCATAGGACATTGGTTCCTGATGAATAAAGCCATTATTCAAACAGCACTCCATGCAGTTCGTCTGAGCTGTGGGCTCTGTGCTTGCCAACTGATCCGGCAGTAGCGTCAAAGTTGTCACTGTCATACCGGCACAATGTCCTCTCTAGAGAGAGGTAGAATACTCGAGACTAGTGGAATTTTGCGCCAACCAGACTGAAATCCATTACAATACTGATAATTGACTGGGTCATTTTCTTCTGATTCTCAATCTCATTTTTCCAGGAAATGTCTACTTCTGTAAAAAACTTTGCTCCTGAAACAAAATATCAGAAAAAAGATTATCATGTGCTGACATAGTGATACACATGCGTTGTTTCTATGTAATGTACTTACATCCCAGGAGATGACAAGTCTAGATAAGTAAAGCCAAAACACAGAACTAGTGAAGTGTATATACTCAAAGATCAACAAATCATTCTACTTCTCTCCTACATCCCCTAAGAAGACCTTTACTGTAAGAGATACTGTGCATAGAGTCGTCTATATAGTAATGGAGCCCTTTTGATTTGTAGTAGTTATATGTCTTATGTATAGTCTGTAGGTCATGTGACCCATAGTTTTAGTGAGTGTGGTCATGTGACCTAGTATTTTAGTGAGTGCGGTCATGTGACCTAGTATTTTAGTGAGTGCAGTCATGTGATATAATTAACTAAACCAGATAAAGAACTTATTTGTGATGAAGTTTTATTAAGAAGGTCATTTCAATCTACAATACAAATTAACTGGAGTTCAAAATTATTGTACAAGTTCGACTTTGTATACAAGATGTTGTCTAGAAACAAAGTAGTTGGTAACAAATGTGGGTTTGGTTGATTTCAAGCTTTTTTCATTTTGCTTTTGTCATATCTATCGTTAATATATCTTTCCTACATTGATTATAAAAGATATAAGATTTCGGTTTTTTGTTTTCTGAAAAACAATTCTCTATGAAAAATTTTGGTTGGTCGTTCTTTTCATATGATTTATTTTTGTTGCAAGAGCAATTTTATGATCAGTTAGGCATCAGCGCTTTCTGCAGCTGCAGGAAAACCGATTATAGTTGGTGTAATGGTCAATGTGTCTGCAGAGATGAATAGCTGGTGTAATGGTTAATGTGTCTGCAGAGATGACTAGCTGGTGTAATAGTTAATGTGTCTGCAGAGATGGCTAGCTGGGTTAATGTGTCTGCAGAGATGACTAGCTGGTGTAATGGTTAATGTGTCTGCAGAGATGACTAGCTAATGGTTAATGTGTCTGCAGAGATGGCTAGCTAATGGTTAATGTGTCTGCAGAGATGGCTAGCTAATGGTTAATGTGTCTGCAGAGATGACTAGCTGGTGTAATGGTTAATGTGTCTGCAGAGATGACTAGCTGGTGTAATGGTTAATGTGTCTGCAGAGATGACTAGCTGGTGTAATGGTTAATGTGTCTGCAGAGATGACTTGCTGGTGTAATGGTTAATGTGTCTGCAGAGATGACTAGCTAATGGTTAATGTGTCTGCAGAGATGACTAGCTGGTGTAATGGTTATGTGTCTGCAGAGATGACTAGCTGGTGTAATAGTTAATGTGTCTGCAGAGATGGCTAGCTGGGTTAATGTGTCTGCAGAGATGACTAGCTGGTGTAATGGTTAATGTGTCTGCAGAGATGACTAGCTGGTGTAATAGTTAATGTGTCTGCAGAGATGGCTAGCTGGTGTAATAGTTAATGTGTCTGCAGAGATGGCTAGCTGGGTTAATGTGTCTGCAGAGATGACTAGCTGGTGTAATGGTTAATGTGTCTGCAGAGATGACTAGCTAATGGTTAATGTGTCTGCAGAGATGGCTAGCTAATGGTTAATGTGTCTGCAGAGATGGCTAGCTAATGGTTAATGTGTCTGCAGAGATGACTAGCTGGTGTAATGGTTAATGTGTCTGCAGAGATGACTAGCTGGTGTAATGGTTAATGTGTCTGCAGAGATGACTAGCTGGTGTAATGGTTAATGTGTCTGCAGAGATGACTTGCTGGTGTAATGGTTAATGTGTCTGCAGAGAGGACTAGCTAATGGTTAATGTGTCTGCAGAGATGGCTAGCTAATGGTTAATGTGTCTGCAGAGATGGCTAGCTAATGGTTAATGTGTCTGCAGAGATGACTAGCTGGTGTAATGGTTAATGTGTCTGCAGAGATGACTAGCTGGTGTAATAGTTAATGTGTCTGCAGAGATGGCTAGCTGGGTTAATGTGTCTGCAGAGATGACTAGCTGGTGTAATGGTTAATGTGTCTGCAGAGATGACTAGCTAATGGTTAATGTGTCTGCAGAGATGGCTAGCTAATGGTTAATGTGTCTGCAGAGATGGCTAGCTAATGGTTAATGTGTCTGCAGAGATGACTAGCTGGTGTAATGGTTAATGTGTCTGCAGAGATGACTAGCTGGTGTAATGGTTAATGTGTCTGCAGAGATGACTAGCTGGTGTAATGGTTAATGTGTCTGCAGAGATGACTTGCTGGTGTAATGGTTAATGTGTCTGCAGAGATGACTAGCTAATGGTTAATGTGTCTGCAGAGATGACTAGCTGGTGTAATGGTTAATGTGTCTGCAGAGATGACTAGCTGGTGTAATGGTTAATGTGTCTGCAGAGATGACTAGCTGATGTAATGGTTAATGTGTCTGCAGAGATGACTAGCTAATGGTTAATGTGTTTGCAGAGATGACTAGCTAATGTAATGGTTAATGTGTCTGCAGAGATGACTAGCTGATGTAATGGTTAATGTGTCTGCAGAGATGGTTAGCTAATGGTTAATGTGTCTGCAGAGATGACTAGCTGGTGTAATGGTTAATGTGTCTGCAGAGATGACTAGCTGGTGTAATGGTTAATGTGTCTGCAGAAATGACTAGCTAATGGTTAATGTGTCTGCAGAGATGACTAGCTGGTGTAATGGTTAATGTGTCTGCAGAGATGATTAGCTGGTGTAATAGTTAATGTGTCTGCAGAGATGACTAGCTGGTGTAATAGTTAATGTGTCTGCAGAGATGGCTAGCTGGTGTAATGGTTAATGTGTCTGCAGAGATGACTAGCTGGTGTAATGGTTAATGTGTCTGCAGAGATGATTAGCTGGTGTAATAGTTAATGTGTCTGCAGAGATGATTAGCTGGTGTAATAGTTAATGTGTCTGCAGAGATGACTAGCTGATGTAATGGTTAATGTGTCTGCAGAGATGGTTAGCTAATGGTTAATGTGTCTGCAGAGATGACTAGCTGGTGTAATGGTTAATGTGTCTGCAGAGATGACTAGCTGGTGTAATGGTTAATGTGTCTGCAGAGATGACTAGCTGGTGTAATGGTTAATGTGTCTGCAGAGATGACTAGCTGGTGTAATGGTTAATGTGTCTGCAGAGATGATTAGCTGGTGTAATAGTTAATGTGTCTGCAGAGATGACTAGCTGGTGTAATAGTTAATGTGTCTGCAGAGATGGCTAGCTGGTGTAATGGTTAATGTGTCTGCAGAGATGACTAGCTGGTGTAATGGTTAATGTGTCTGCAGAGATGATTAGCTGGTGTAATAGTTAATGTGTCTGCAGAGATGACTAGCTGGTGTAATAGTTAATGTGTCTGCAGAGATGGCTAGCTGGTGTAATGGTTAATGTGTCTGCAGAGATGACTAGCTGGTGTAATGGTTAATGTGTCTGCAGAGATGATTAGCTGGTGTAATAGTTAATGTGTCTGCAGAGATGATTAGCTGGTGTAATAGTTAATGTGTCTGCAGAGATGATTAGCTGGTGTAATAGTTAATGTGTCTGCAGAGATGACTAGCTGGTGTAATGGTTAATGTGTCTGCAGAGATGACTAGCTGGTGTAATGGTTAATGTGTCTGCAGAGATGATTAGCTGGTGTAATAGTTAATGTGTCTGCAGAGATGATTAGCTGGTGTAATAGTTAATGTGTCTGCAGAGATGACTAGCTGATGTAATGGTTAATGTGTCTGCAGAGATGACTAGCTGGTGTAATGGTTAATGTGTCTGCAGAGATGATTAGCTGGTGTAATAGTTAATGTGTCTGCAGAGATGACTAGCTGGTGTAATAGTTAATGTGTCTGCAGAGATGGCTAGCTGGGTTAATGTGTCTGCAGAGATGACTAGCTGGTGTAATGGTTAATGTGTCTGCAGAGATGACTAGCTAATGGTTAATGTGTCTGCATAGATGGCTAGCTAATGGTTAATGTGTCTGCAGAGATGGCTAGCTAATGGTTAATGTGTCTGCAGAGATGACTAGCTGGTGTAATGGTTAATGTGTCTGCAGAGATGACTAGCTGGTGTAATGGTTAATGTGTCTGCAGAGATGACTAGCTGGTGTAATGGTTAATGTGTCTGCAGAGATGACTTGCTGGTGTAATGGTTAATGTGTCTGCAGAGATGACTAGCTAATGGTTAATGTGTCTGCAGAGATGACTAGCTGGTGTAATGGTTAATGTGTCTGCAGAGATGACTAGCTGGTGTAATGGTTAATGTGTCTGCAGAGATGACTAGCTGATGTAATGGTTAATGTGTCTGCAGAGATGACTAGCTAATGGTTAATGTGTTTGCAGAGATGACTAGCTAATGTAATGGTTAATGTGTCTGCAGAGATGACTAGCTGATGTAATGGTTAATGTGTCTGCAGAGATGGTTAGCTAATGGTTAATGTGTCTGCAGAGATGACTAGCTGGTGTAATGGTTAATGTGTCTGCAGAGATGACTAGCTGGTGTAATGGTTAATGTGTCTGCAGAGATGACTAGCTGGTGTAATGGTTCATGTGTCTGCAGAGATGACTAGCTAATGGTTAATGTGTCTGCAGAGATGACTAGCTAATGGTTAATGTGTCTGCAGAGATGACTAGCTAATGGTTAATGTGTCTGCAGAGATGACTAGCTGGTGTAATGGTTAATGTGTCTGCAGAGATGACTAGCTAATGGTTAATGTGTCTGCAGAGATGACTAGCTAATGGTTAATGTGTCTGCAGAGATGACTAGCTGGTGTAATGGTTAATGTGTCTGCAGAGATGACTAGCTGGTGTAATGGTTAATGTGTCTGCAGATATGACTAACTGGTGTAATGGTTAATGTGTCTGCAGAGATGAATAGCTGGTGTAATGGTTAATGTGTCTGCAGAGATGACTAGCTAATGGTTAATGTGTCTGCAGAGATGAGTAGCTGGTGTAATGGTTAATGTGTCTGCAGATATGACTAGCTAATGGTTAATGTGTCTGCAGAGATGACTAGCTGGTGTAATGGTTAATGTGTCTGCAGAGATGAGTAGCTGGTGTAATGGTTAATGTGTCTGCAGAGATGACTAGCTAATAGTTAATGTGTCTGCAGAGATGACTAGCTAATGGTTAATGTGTCTGCAGAGATGACTGGCTGGTGTAATGGTTAATGTGTCTGCAGAGATGACTAGCTGATGTAATGGTTAATGTGTCTGCAGAGATGACTAGCTGGTGTAATGGTTAATGTGTCTGCAGAGATGACTAGCTAATGGTTAATGTGTCTGCAGAGATGACTAGCTGGTGTAATGGTTAATGTGTCTGCAGAGATGACTAGCTAATGGTTAATGTGTCTGCAGAGATGACTAGCTAATGGTTAATGTATCTGCAGAGATGACTAGCTGGTGTAATAGTTAATGTGTCTGCGGAGATGACTAGCTGATGTAATAGTTAATGTGTCTGCAGAGATGACTAGCTAATGGTTAATGTGTCTGCAGAGATGACTAGCTGGTGTAATGGTTAATGTGTCTGCAGAGATGACTAGCTGGTGTAATGGTTAATGTGTCTGCAGAGCAAGGCATGTTGTTGTAAGGTCTGGGTTTGATATCCAATCAGGTAAGATGTATTTTTTGCAGTTGTGTACATCATACCTGTTGACTAAGGAAGTCGTTCTTGCAGTAAAATGAATGGATTCGTAGGTAGATCTTTAGCTACAGTTTATACACAGGTTTGTTCCTCGGTGTAAAGATATGAAGTCAAAGCAGCCAAGCTTTTATTCATACTATTGGGGTAAATGTCAACGATGGAGTCAATGATCCATAATGGTGCAGACAAAACTGATAAAATTTGTTTTTAGTTATTTTTTTTCAAAATTTTACCTTTTTTGTTGGGTGCCGCAATGTGACTCACTATTCAAGTGGCAGTGGTCATGTGACCTAAGGTTTGGATTAATAGGTGAAAAGTGTATATATTTTTGTGCTTTATACGTGTTTGATCTTCTATACAATTTTTCTCGTTACATTAAAAAGAAACTTTATTTGCCAATTACTAAGCAACCTACCAAAATTCATCAGTGAAAAGCTGCTAATTCAAGTGTAATAATAGATTTTGGAAGAATCTGTAGCAAAGTCTCCAAATTTCCCAGAGCCGATACTGTAGTAGTTTTGAATCGTCTGCTATGAACACAACAGCTCTGGGCAAACAAACACTCCCTGTGCTTACATATCTCACACTCACAGTGTCTACCCGTCTACTCACCAAGGAGTCCACTTCATTTGTGGTCTACACCGAATGAAGACATTATCGACTAGAACAGCGTCCTAGACTCAACACCGCAGTATAGATCAATGTATTTTATTGCACAGCCTGTTTAGTGGTACAACATGTAAGATACACCAGATCTACAAGAGTTCTGCTTCTCGACAACAATGTAGCGCCTATTATAGGAGATGGTTGTAACTCCCATCTCTTAATGGGTATGAGCCAATCATACAAAACAATACATAAGATGCACAAATAAAGAGATTCAATAGGAAATAGCACAAACAAAGGTAGCCAATCAGTCAATAAGCACATGGTCCATCTGCTTTGGTGGGACTCTTCAGTCAATCAAGAGGGGGTAGGAAGAGAGTGCTATATATATGGTGTAAAGAGTTCCTTGGTGTGGTCCTACTTTTGATGTCACTTCTCCTTATTATCCTTAGAGGGGTTTCCACCCTCAGGAAGCTCAGGCTACTGCCCCAACCAGTTTTAGCTAATCAGGTGTGTATACTGAGTTGGCATAGACTCTATGTGGTGTATATAAGGAACCCCAATCTGGATACTGTATTGGTATAGGAGGGATATTAGGTCTGTGGAATAATGGATAGATGCTGAATTGGATAGCAAACGGGCACGAGGGAAATTACTGGAACAATATAAAAGGAACAGGAGGGTTGGAGTAGGGGAAGGGGTGAATGAGGACAGGGGTAGGGTGGAACACTGCTGTTAAATTCTCCTACAATAAATTGTTCAATGTCAGCAATGTGGAGTTGTCTCCTTTTTTGGTAAAAGAAGGCAACTTCTGGAAAGTAAAAATCTAAAGGTATAAAGCGCTGCATTTATCGACTGAACAATGTCATACATATAATTGCTTATCTATTCAGTACAATTGATGGCAGCGCTTGTTTTTGTATACCTGAAGGATTATAACTTTAGTCATAAATGTAATGAATATGAGAGAGAAGTTCTGCAATTGAGTCATAGGGTTTGAGTGAAGCCGTGTGCCAACACAAAAAAGAAAACAACTCCTACTTACAAAGTACTTAACTTATTTAAAGGAGACTCGGTTTCTAGGGATGTGAGTTATTAGGTCATGCGTTTTTTAAACTTGTTTTTGTTTTGTTTGAGTATCCATTCTAGGATGTGTGACACTTACCTAGTGATACATTAGGTGGATTGTCTCCCTTCAATTAAACTGGTCCAAATGACTAAAATAATTAATAGTTTTCACACAAAAAGTCATTTCAAATATGTAACAGAGTTCTTTTTTTGTAGAAACTACAACTCTGTGATAAAAATTATGAAGCTGAAATAAAAAAACACATAATTGCTTATTGTGAAATAAATGAAATAATAACAGAACATTTGGTGCCATAAAATAATTATTTTTTACAACGCTAGTTTTGCTGACGACCAATTAACAAATTTTTTACATACCGAAATCAAAATAAGATTACACATTTATTGTAATGGAGTTGCCTGCATTTTGTATTTAATATATATCCACCCCCTATGACTACAATCTATTCTACACCCCTGTCATCGAGTAGCCAACCCCTCCACCCCTCCACGCTCTTCTATGGAACCACATTTACCTTTGAGCTCAACCAATCCCAGTCTACAGATAGTGCTTTTACACAAACGATAACTGTTTTATATGACACGCTGGAAGTTGTCTGCTCTTGAGTGGCTACCCCATAACCAGTTCTACTGGAACCCCACCCTTACTACACTGATGACTTCAACCCCACACTAGTAGCTTCATTCACCAGCTAGTTACAAAAGATACAAGTGTGCTTGCTGTCTCCAACTACTGCTTGAAGGAAACTTTCACATGGAGTACAAACTTGTGACATAAAATGTGATGTTAGGAAACTTGGATTCAATACTCAACTTCAAAGTTCCAAAATTGTTTCACTTTCACCTCAAACAAGCTTTTTTTAAGTCAGAATGTGAAACTCTTGAAGCAGATGGAAGGCACATGCCAAAAGGGAGAGAACTCTGATTGGCCAGAGAAAGGAAACATGTGAGGGATGGAGAATAGAAGTACTAGTGTACCAGAAGTAACCTCTCTGGTGATGTAACTTTATTTGATTGGGTAATACCTGAAATGCTTATTGATATATATTTTGCTATATATACAGCTCCTACAAAAATTGTATTCAGAGTTGAGTTAGGGTTTTGTTGGACTTTTGTGGAGTGGGTATGGGAGAGAATAGAGAGGGAATATGTACAATAATTGTGGTGGCTGTCTTGTGTCTATTAGTTGTAGTTACTGTCTTTATTACTGACTGATTCTTGTGTTTTCTTGGTGTGTGTACTGTGTGTGTACTGTATGTGTACTGTATATGTACTGTATATGTACTGTGTGTGTACTGTGTGTGTACTGTATATGTACTGTGTGTGTACTGTGTGTGTACTGTATGTGTACTGTATATGTACTGTATATGTACTGTGTGTGTACTGTGTGTGTACTGTGTGTGTACTGTATATGTACTGTGTGTGTACTGTGTGTGTACTGTGTGTGTACTGTATGTGTACTGTATATGTACTGTGTGTGTACTGTATATGTACTGTATGTGTACTGTGTGTATTGTGTGTGTACTGTGTGTGTTCTGTATGTGTACTGTGTGTGTTCTGTATGTGTACTGTATAATATGTACTGTATGTGTACTGTATATGTACTGCACGTGTACCGTATTACATACTGTATATGTACTGTGTATGTACTGTATATGTACTGTATATGTACTGTATGTGTACTGTGTGTGTACTGTGTGTGTACTGTATGTGTACTGCATAATATGTACTGTATGTGTACTGTGTGTGTACTGTGTGTGTACTGTGTGTGTACTGTATAATATGTACTGTATGTGTACTGTATATGTACTGCACGTGTACCGTATTACATACTGTATATGTACTGTGTATGTACTGTATATGTACTGTATATGTACTGTATGTGTACTGTATATGTACTGTATATGTACTGTACGTGCACTGTGTATGTACTGTTAATGTACTGTGTGTGTACTGTACGTGTACTGTGCTTGTATTTTGTTTACTGTGTGTGTACTGTATGTCTACTATATGTGTGCTGTATATGTACTGTACGTGTACTGTATACGTACTGTATATGCATTGTATATGTACTGTATATGTACTGTATGTGTACTGTATATGTATTGTATATGTAATGTGTATGTACTGTGTATGTACTGTATATTATGTTCTGTGTATGTACTCTATAGTTATTGCATATGTACTGTATATGTATCGTATATGCACTGTGTATGTACTATATGTGTACTGTATATGTATTGTGTGTTTACTGTATGTGTACCGTATATGTACTGTATGTTTACTCTATATGTACTGTGTGTACTGTATGTGTACTGCATGTGTACTGTATGTGTACTGTATATGTACTGTATGTGCACTGTACGTGTGCTGTATATGCACTGTATATGTACTGTATATGTACTGTATGTGTACTGGATATGTACTGCATATGTACTGTATATGTACTGTATATGTACTGTATGTGTACTGTATATGTACTGTATGTGTACTGTATGTGTACTGTATATGTACTGTATATGTACTGTATATGTACTGTATGTGTACTGTATGTGTACAGTATATGTACTGTATATGTACTGTATGTGTACTGTATATGTATTGTATATGTACTGTATGTGTACTGTATATGTACTGTATATGTACTGTATGTGTACTGTATGTGTACTGTATGTGTACTGTATATGTACTGCATGTGTACTGTATATGTACTGTATGTGTACTGTACGTGTACTGTGTATGTACTGTATATTTCCTGTGTGTGTACTGTATGTGTACTGTATGTGTACTGTATATGTACTGTATATGTATTGTATATGTACTGTATAAGTACCGTATGTGTACTGTATATGTACTGTATATGTACTGTATATGTACTGTATATTTACTGTATGTGTACTGTATGTGTACAGTATATGTACTGTATATGTACTGTATGTGTACTGTATATGTATTGTATATGTACTGTATGTGTACTGTATGTGTACTGTATGTGTACTGTATATGTACTGTATGTGTACTGTACGTGTACTGTGTATGTACTGTATATTTCCTGTGTGTGTACTGTATGTGTACTGTATGTGTACTGTATATGTACTGTATATGTATTGTATATGTACTGTATAAGTACCGTATGTGTACTGTATATGTACTGTATATGTACTGTATATGTACTGTATATTTACTGTATGTGTACTGTATGTGTACTGTACGTGCGCTGTATGTGTGCTGTATGTGTACTGTATATGTACTGTGCGTGTACTGTATGTGTACTGTAGATGTACTGTATATGTATTGTATGTATACTGTACGTGTACTGTACGTGTACTGTATGTGTACTGTATGTGTACTGTATGTGTACTGCACATGTACTGTGTATGATACTAAGGTATCAAATAAATTAAAGAAATTGTACAAGATTAAACAGTTAAACTCCATAATATATTTTGTACCAACACACAACCAAATAACTAAATCATTGCTACATAAACTTGAACAAGAAGGAGTCAACTTTTACAGGAAAAACATGCGAACAAAATGTTGCTCCTTGGTTTCAGTTTTTCTTCCAGATCAGAGTCAAGATTCGACGCAACCGTAACATCAGGCTGATCTTCAACTGAACATGGTTCGTCATTCTTGTCCATCTGACCACTTCCTGTTCCATTTGTTTCAGCTTCCAATAGCTCAACCAAGCTAGCTCCATATTCGTACAATTCATCTATAGTCATACTTCTCAGGGACGCTCGCTCTGTACTTCCTAAATAATAAAATGTATCCACATTAGTTCTCTAATACAACATAGCCTCCTCCTTGTTCAAAATTACAATAAACCATTTGAACTCTTTTTTTCCCGATTTTCAATAATCAATGTGTCCATTGAGATAATTGTAGCAATGAGAAAACTGTCAAAATGTAGTTGGAGTTGCTTCCCCACACTAAAGCAAATATTCCCAGAACAAACAAATGATGTTAATATTAGGTTTATTGACAAATCCATTGATGTCCATTTGTATAGTTTGTGAATTGTTGAAAACTTGTTACAATAATTAGCTCACCTGTTTCTCCCTCTACCTCTTTTTCCTTTTTAACAGCTATTAAACTTTCTTTGAGTTCAGCAATAAGAAGAGGTTTGGGATTATCAAGTTTGCATTTTGTTTTTTTCGCTCGATCTTCAACTTCATCGATTCCATCACCTTTCCCATCAACATGCCTACAATGAAATGGTTCAAATTGTCATCTCTAATTATTCTTTGGTCTAGTATATGTGTGCTAAAGCTGTCATTATTTGACAAAATTATAACTGGACCAAAATAAGAAGAATATCACTGTATGTAGAAGTTATCTGCTTATGTCATAAAACTAGTCACTAAGTGCAGACAACTTCTATGATATCATAATGATCTACTTAATGCCACAACTTTGCATATAGCAGTGATTCACACTACAGCTATAACTTATTACTGATGTATTGCATCACCCTGTTTAACTTCACTTCAAGTGTTTGATATAAATTTTATAGCTATACAACTCATTGAAGTCATAGATTTACTAGTTGATGGAGTAATATTATTACAAGTATAAACAAAATAAACGTATAATAATAATAGCTCAACTCACACATAGGAGAAAGCACAAGATGTAACCCTAACATCAGGCTCATCTTCAACTAAACATGGTTCATCGGACTTGTCCATTTGTGGACTTCCTGTTTCATTTGTTTCAGCTTCCGTTAGCTCAACCAAGCTAGCTCCATGTTCGTACAATTCATTTATAGTCATACTTCTCAGGGACGCTGGCTCTATACTTCCTAAATAATAAATTTAATTGTTTTAGTTCATTTTTCTAGCACAACACAGCCTATTGTTTTCCCACAAAAGTATTCAACTGTTATAGCTCTCTATTTTACCCACCACTTCACAGCTTTAGTTGGAGTCGTTCCCCCCCCCCTCAGTCCAGCAGATAATTACACGACCAGCTAATGATTTTTTATCACTAATGTTTTTCTCAATGATTATTAGGTTGATGGAAAACTTTACCATGTCACTTTCTGCAATCAAGTTTTTAGAAGCAAGACTAAAACTTGCTTTAGGTTTTATTCAATATGAAGTTTTTATGACTTATATTCACCTGATTGACTATTTGTCACCTTCCTGGGTAGATGAAGTTTCCTTTCTCTTAGCTCCTCCCATATTGGGCTGGCAGCTAAAACATATGAAACATTATTAAATTCTCCTTGTCCTTGTTAACTATTGAAACTGACTAGTAGATTTTTAGTCGTCAAAACTTTTTATGCTAATTGGCTCACCTAGCTCTTCCTCCGCCTCCCTCTCCTCTTCAACAGTCTCTAACCTTTTTCTGAGTTCAGGAGTGGAAGGAGGTTTGGGAATATCAGCTTTGCCATTTGATTCCTCCACTTGGCTTCTGACTTTGTTTATTTCCCCACTTTTCTTATCACCGTACCTATAATAAAATGGTTTATAGAATCACTACAATTATCCCTCAATTAACCTCCATCATATGACAACATTGCAATTGCATCAATTAGCAATTGACTGTTTAAATTAGGCACTAGTTGGTTTTATACAGAAGTTATCTGCTCATGTCACAAGGCTGGTCATTAAGTGCAGACAACTTTTACGATATCATAATGATCCGCTCAACGTCACAACTTTGCGTACAGCAGTGGTTCACACTACAGCTGTAGCTTACTGATGTATTACATCACCCTGCATAGCTTCATGTCAAGGGTTTGATATAAGCTATATTATAATGAAGTCATCTCAAGCATATTTGTGACAGAAACGACATAATATAGCGTCCACAAACTGATCACGAAATATGACATCACACGTCAAAAGCATCGATATAAATATTTGTAGCACCTATTTTCTTTCAGTTTCCAAATATTCGGGAATTACTAAATTTTTAATAACTTGGGACCACAGGCTGCTAGAAACAAAATTTTAAAAGGGTTTAATAGGATACACTTTGCCAAACGAGATTAACCAACCACTGCACTTCTTACATATCTGTAGTTTTGGGAAAACTTGTCTGGAAATGACGTTGTAAACGTGACTTTTCCCAGTGCGCCTATGGACCATATGATTTTAGTTTATGTTATATCACTAGCCTGTCTTATTACCGACCTGTTGATATACTATTTGTTATAGATCCTTTATATCTGGAGGTAGGAAAATAGATTTAATAATTTCCTTGCCAAATAAAAACGTAATTTTTTTTAATATATATTATCATGAAGCAATTAGTAACTAACCGCAAATTAATTACGCTCGCTTGGTCTTGCGTCACGGATTTCACTCTAATGTATCAATAATGAGGCGTAAAACTAACCGCAGTGCGAACATGAAACAAAGTAATTTTTTTGCTGAGAGGATCATTTTTAAAACTCATTTTCTCAGTAACTATCAATGAGAGACAAAAGAGTTTACTACTATTGTGACTGCAAGATATGATTCTACGCCATGATATGTTTTTTAACGTCCCAAGGCTGATTTGAAAATTGCACTTGTGCTAGCTACATAATATTATTATAAAAACAACAATAATCAAGTGACAATAAATCAACTCACCAAAACCAGAAAGTACAAGACCCAGTCAACAGAACTAAAGATCCAGCCACTAGTTTCACTAACTTCACAAACAAAGCTATCAATAAAGCTTTTACATCAATAATAAGCAGAAATAAAACTACTGGTAACACCAGCAACGCTAGAGAGATAAAACGCATCTTGTCTGTGCAGATATCAACAAGAGAGTGAACATTTGATTGTTGACACGATGACTTCATGTCATAATAGATTGTTGGCTATCCAACCAGTTATACCTGCTGAATACTTTTCGCACTCATCAAATCACAGATATTGACTACCTTTTTAAATAGAAGTCTTTTTAAATGGGTTTTTATATCGGAGTGAAGGTTTTTGTGTCTCACTAATTTATAGTTAACTTTTCAGTCGTGAGTTTCATGCACCAATGAATGATAATTAAATTGAAATATGAATAAACGTTTGTTGACTCCACCAAGCTTAACCTTTTGTTAGTTAACTGAAGATTAATTGAGCGATTTAATAGAAAATAAATCTTAACAACTTTTGATAACAAAAAACTAAAAAACATTTAATGAAGCTCACAACTCTTTGGTCAAAACTTAGCATGGTAAACCTAATTTACTTACGTACAAACCACACATAGGTTCATAGTCTAAGGGGCGTGTCACATTGGGGTGTATACTGATAATTGATTGGTTCATTGTCTTTTGATTTTTGTTTTCGTCATTTTTCTAGGAGTTTTCTACTTCTGTAATAAAATTTGGTCTTGAGACAAAATATCATAAAGAAAATTATCATGCGGCGGCACTGTGATACACATGTGCTGTGTCTATGTAATGCATCAATGAATTATTTACTTCCCAGGAGATGACAAGTCTAGGTAAGTAAAGTCAAAACACACTCCTAGTAAAGTGAATATACTCAAAGATCAACAAATCACTCTATTCCTCTCCTACATCCCCTAAGAAGGCCTTTACTGTGAGAGGTACTGTGTATACAGTCATCTATATCGCGATGAAGCCCTGTTGATTTGTAGTAGTTATATGCCTTATGTATAGTCTGTAGGTCATGTGATCCATAGTTTTAGTGAGTATGGTCATGTGATCTAGTATTTTAGTGAGTGTGATCATTTAACCTAGCTTTTAGTTTGATCATGTGACCTAGTGCTTCAGTGAGTGTGGTCATGTGACTTAGTGTTTCAGTGAGTGTGGTCATGTGACTTGGTGTTTCAGTGAGTGTGGTCATGTGACTTAGTGGTTTAGTGAGTCTGGTCAGGTGACCAAGTGTTTTAGTGAGTGTGGTCATGTGACCTAGTGTTTCAGTGAGTGTGGTCATGTGACTTAGTAGTTCAGCGAGTGTGGTCGTGTGACTTAGCGTTTCAGTGAGTGTGGTCATGTGACCAAGTGTTTCAGTAAGTGTGGTCATGTGACCAAGTGTTTCAGTAAGTGTGGTCATGTGACCAAGTGTTTCAGTAAGTGTGGTCATGTGACCAAGTGTTTCAGTAAGTGTGGTCATGTGACCTAACCAATAAAATATCCTTAATATCCATAATGGTGCAGACTCATCAAGCAACTTAAAACAACTTAGAACAGAACCCTCGGCTCAGACATACTAGTGATTTCAGTGATTCTGGTCATCCAATGGCTTTGTTAGTGATGCCACAATGGTTGTGAAGCATCTATGCAGATGTGAGTGTTATTAAAATCCACTACAATATCGCTGATTTCAGGAATTTTCTCTGCATTCCTGAGAAATGTGGTGGATTTTGGTGACCACTATCTTTGCGCAAGGTCCCCCTGACAACTGTTGAGTGTCAGGCAAGCCTAAACTGAGCCTGGCACAGCCAGAACATAAGCGAGTCAGCCGGTAGAAACCCTACCGGCCCTGCGGTATTTACTACCGGCCCTGCAGCATTCACTGCCGGCCCTGCAGAGGTACCACCGGCCCTGCAGCACACCCTGCCGGCCCTGCAGCATGCACTACCGGCCCTGCAGTGCCATTACCAAACCTATACCGGGTCGGTGAGGAAAGAACTACTATAGCCTGAGAACATAAATTGATACCAAAGGTGCAGGAGCCCGACTTTGCAACATAGCTGTCCTCAGACAAGACCAAAGCCAAGGACCACAAGCCATAAGGACCAGGAACTAGAGCTACTCATTGCACCATCATGAATCAGCAAGATTGACTGATAAGCTCCGCCCCTACTTCTGGGCGCCTTTCATCTTTAACCCTATATTAACCAATGATTGTATCACATATTTATATCTCATGTTCTGATTAGTGTAATCACTTCCTGCCACTGCTGATTTGTTGCCCCCTTATTTGGGCATATGTTTTAATCCTGTTCTGCCTATAAAAGGCAGAACACTTCACTTGATTCTTTGTATTGTATTGGGATTCTGCTTGTGATTGAGCCAAGTAGCATAATACATTTACCCTTATTGTACATTGCTGGTTATGCTGTATAATAAAGTATGGTTTACTCAACAAGACATTGAGTTGTACGTTTGAGCCGCTGGCTCTGAGAACAGCTTTGGAGTCGGTATACTCCTCTGTTGGAAGTTGACCTCTGGAGTGAGGTGTTGTTGGTGGACGTTTGGTCGGCCCCCCAAAATCCACTACAGAAACATATAACTGGAGTAGGAAACTTTGAATGAATCTGTCTGCTAACACAAAAAAGAAGACAACTCCTACTTACCAAGAACTCCACCCACACAGCCTGCAGGGATGTGAGTTATTAGGCCATGTGATCTTTTAACTTGTTTTTGTTTTGTTTGAATATTCATTCTAGGATGTGTGACACTTACCTAGTGATACATTAGGTGGATTGTCTCCCTTTAGTTGAACAGGTCCAAATGACCAAACAGAAATGGTCATTTTCTCAAAAAACTCATATCAACCCTGTAACAGAAACATTTTCTGTAGAAACGACAACTCTACCATAAGATTTATGGTGCTGAAATAAAAGCACATAACTGTTTTTAATTTTATAAAATGACTAAACTAATAGCCCAGCTTTTGTTGCCGTGAGAAAAATTATTTCTTATGCTACTAGCTTTGTTAATACTATTTTTGTTATAATAAAATGAAAATATGATTACATATCTACTACAGTGAAGTTACACCCCGTCTATCCAATATGCCCCCTCCCCCCACACACACACCTTTGGATCCTTTTCTATGAATGTATTATTACCTTGTAGCTTTTGGGTGGTTGTCAACTAAATATGACTCTTCATGTTGATAGCCGTTAGTAGTTGTGGTAGATTACAAGTGAAACAGGTCTTGCTAGCTAGCAGTCTTTTGTGGGTATGAATTTGGTGGTAGTAGTAAAGCTAGCTTTGTCCAGCTTTCTTCCTACTAGCCACTACTACTAGCCACTACTACTAGCCATTACTACTAGCCAGTACTACTAGCCAGATGTATCTCTTTAAGCATCTGGGGGTGGGAAGGCTTATAAACAAACTTTGGGGGAATTCACTGGGGGTTGAAGGCTGCTCAATGATTTTTGGTAAAGGGGTTTGCTGGTTATCTTTTTTCTTTTGACATTAAGAAAAAAGAGGTAACTAACTATGTGATGCTGTTCTTGTTCTTGTGGGGGAATTACTAGCACGGGGGATTGTCTCCCTTTTTTCACTTCAAGAGGTTGACATTGAGGTGTCAGGGGGGGGGGTTGGCCTGAGGGTGCTGAGAGTTTGAGGGTAGTGGCGCTATATCCTGTAGACACCATGGTGGGGGAGGGGTACTTCTAACTCTAATGGGTGGAACAGGATAAGGGTTTAACCATTGGCAACTTTTCTCTCTTCTTCTCCATCATCCACACTTTCTTGGCTTGTTGCTGGCTGGTATAGCTGGTCTGCACCAGGTGTGGAGGGACCAGTATCATTACCTGACCGTGACTAGGCAGAACAGAACTCATGGTCCTTGTATTGTGTAAGTAAATCGTCGCAACTTTTGAGAACAAAAAGTAAGAAACGTTTGACAAAACTCTTGGCTCTTTAATGAGAAACTTTACTATGACAAAACTTAATGTTATTTGCATACAAAACACACTTAAATGGTAGTTTAAGACACGTGTTCCTTGATGTGTATACTAATAATTGGGAGTTGTTTTCTTCTGTAGTAAATTTTGTATCTAAAATAATATGTTATAAAAAAGGATATTTTATGTCATCTTTGTAGCATATATACGTTGTGTCCATGAAATTCAAGCATACATTACTTACAGCCCAGGAGAAGACAAGTCTAGATACATAAAACCCAAACACAGAGCTGGTCAAGTTCATCACTCTGTTCCTCTCCTACTTTCTCTAAGAAGGCCTTTACTGTAAGAGGTACTGTACATACAGTCATCTGTATAGTAGTGGAGCCATATTGTAGTAGTTATATGTCTTATGTATAGTCTGTAGGTCATGTGATCCATAGTTTTAGTGAGTATGGTCATGTGACCTAATATTTTAGAGAGTGTGGTCATGTGACCTAGTATTTTAGTGATTGTGGTCATGTGACCTAATAGTTTAGTGAATCCGGCCATGTGATCTAATTAACAGACCATCCCTGATAAAGAACATATTTGTGATAAAAACTTACTGAGAATATCAATTCGATCTACAATACAAATTAACTGGAGTTCAAAAATATTGTACGAACTTGACTTTGCATACAAAATGTTGTCTAGAAGTGAAGTAGTTGGTAGCAAATGTGGGTTTTGTTAATTTTCAAGTATTTTTTATCTTGCTTTGGTCATATCTATTGTTAATCTGTCATTTCTACACTGGTTATAAAAGGTATAAGATTTCAATTTTTTGTTTTGTGAACAAAATCTTTCTATAAGATATTTTGGTTGGTTGTTCTTTTCTTATAATTTATTTTTGTTGCAAGAGTAATTTTATGATCAGTTAGGCATCAGCACTTTCTGCAGCTGCAGAACACCCGTCATACCCTACTATGACTAGCTGATGTAATGGTTAATGTGTCTGCAGAGATGAACAGCTGGTGTAATAGTTAATGTGTCTGCAGAGATGACTAACTGATGTAATGGTTAATGTGTCTGCAGAGATGACTAGCTAATGGTTAATGTGTCTGCAGAGATGACTAGCTGATGTAATGGTTAATGTGTCTGCAGAGATGACTAGCTGGTGTAATGGTTAATGTGTCTGCAGAGATGACTAGCTGGTGTAATGGTTAATATGTCTGCAGAGATCACTAGCTAATGGTTAATGTGTCTGCAGAGATGACTAGCTAATGGTTAATGTGTCTGCAGAGATGACTAGCTGGTGTAATGGTTAATGTGTCTGCAGAGATCACTAGCTGATGTAATGGTTAATGTGTCTGCAGAGATGACTAGCTAATGGTTAATGTGTCTGCAGAGATGATTAGCTGATGTAATGGTTAATGTGTCTGCAGAGATGACTAGCTGGTGTAATAGTTAATGTGTCTGCAGAGATGACTAGCTAATGGTTAATGTGTCTGCAGAGATGATTAGCTGATGTAATAGTTAATGTGTCTGCAGAGATGAACAGCTGGTGTAATGGTTAATGTGTCTGCAGAGATGACTAGCTAATGGTTAATGTGTCTGCAGAGATGACTAGCTAGTGTAATGGTTAATGTGTCTGCAGAGATGACTAGCTGGTGTAATAGTTAATGTGTCTGCAGAGATGACTAGCTAATGGTTAATGTGTCTGCAGAGATGACTAGCTGGTGTAATAGTTAATGTGTCTGCAGAGATGACTAGCTGATGTAATAGTTAATGTGTCTGCAGAGATGAACAGCTGGTGTAATGGTTAATGTGTCTGCAGAGATGACTAGCTAATGGTTAATGTGTCTGCAGAGATGACTAGCTAATGGTTAATGTGTCTGCAGAGATGACTAGCTAGTGTAATGGTTAATGTGTCTGCAGAGATGACTAGCTGGTGTAATGGTTAATATGTCTGCAGAGATCACTAGCTAATGGTTAATGTGTCTGCAGAGATGACTAGCTAATGGTTAATGTGTCTGCAGAGATGACTAGCTAATGGTTAATGTGTCTGCAGAGATGACTAGCTAATGGTTAATGTGTCTGCAGAGATGACTAGCTGGTGTAATGGTTAATGTGTCTGCAGAGATGACTAGCTGGTGTAATGGTTAATATGTCTGCAGAGATCACTAGCTAATGGTTAATGTGTCTGCAGAGATGACTAGCTAATGGTTAATGTGTCTGCAGAGATGACTAGCTGGTGTAATGGTTAATGTGTCTGCAGAGATCACTAGCTGATGTAATGGTTAATGTGTCTGCAGAGATGACTAGCTAATGGTTAATGTGTCTGCAGAGATGATTAGCTGATGTAATGGTTAATGTGTCTGCAGAGATGACTAGCTGGTGTAATAGTTAATGTGTCTGCAGAGATGACTAGCTAATGGTTAATGTGTCTGCAGAGATGATTAGCTGATGTAATAGTTAATGTGTCTGCAGAGATGAACAGCTGGTGTAATGGTTAATGTGTCTGCAGAGATGACTAGCTAATGGTTAATGTGTCTGCAGAGATGACTAGCTAGTGTAATGGTTAATGTGTCTGCAGAGATGACTAGCTGGTGTAATAGTTAATGTGTCTGCAGAGATGACTAGCTAATGGTTAATGTGTCTGCAGAGATGACTAGCTGGTGTAATAGTTAATGTGTCTGCAGAGATGACTAGCTGATGTAATAGTTAATGTGTCTGCAGAGATGAACAGCTGGTGTAATGGTTAATGTGTCTGCAGAGATGACTAGCTAATGGTTAATGTGTCTGCAGAGATGACTAGCTAATGGTTAATGTGTCTGCAGAGATGACTAGCTAGTGTAATGGTTAATGTGTCTGCAGAGATGACTAGCTGGTGTAATAGTTAATGTGTCTGCAGAGATGAACAGCTGGTGTAATGGTTAATGTGTCTGCAGAGATGACTAGCTGATGTAATGGTTAATGTGTCTGCAGAGATGAATAGCTGGTGTAATGGTTAATGTGTCTGCAGAGATGAATAGCTGGTGTAATGGTTAATGTGTCTGCAGAGATGACTAGCTAATGGTTAATGTGTCTGCAGAGATGAATAGCTGGTGTAATAGTTAATGTGTCTGCAGAGATGAACAGCTGGTGTAATGGTTAATGTGTCTGCAGAGATGACTAGCTAATGGTTAATGTGTCTGCAGAGATGACTAGCTGGTGTAATAGTTAATGTGTCTGCAGAGATGACTAGCTGATGTAATGGTTAATGTGTCTGCAGAGATGAATAGCTGGTGTAATAGTTAATGTGTCTGCAGAGATGACTAGCTGGTGTAATGGTTAATGTGTCTGCAGAGATGAATAGCTGGTGTAATAGTTAATGTGTCTGCAGAGATGACTAGCTAATGGTTAATGCGTCTGAAAAGATGACTAGCTGGTGTAATGGTTAATGTGTCTGCAGGGATGACTAGCTGGTGTAATGGTTAATGTGTCTGCAGAGCAAGGCATGTTGTAAGGTCTGGGGTTCGATATCCAATCAGGTAAGATGTATTTTAGCAGTAGCGTACATTATACCTGTTGACTAAGGAAATCGTTCTTGCAGTAAAATGAATGGATTCATACGTAGGTTTTTAGCTACAGTTTATACACAGGTTTGTTCCTCAGCGTAAAAGTTAAGGCAAAGCAGCCAAGCTTTTATTCATACTATTGTGGTAAATGTCAGCGATTGAGTCAATGATTCATAATGGTGCAGAAGAAACTAATAAAATTTGTTTTTAATGATTTTTATCAAAATTTTGACTTTCTTGTTGGCTGCCGCAATGTGACTCACTATTCAAGTGGCAGTGGTCATGTGACCTAAGGTTTAGATTGATAGGTGAATAGTGTATCTATTTTTGTGCTTTATACGTGTTTGATCCTCCACACAATTTTTCTCGTTACATTAAAACGAGACTTTATTTGCCAATTACTAGGCAACCTACCAAAATTCATCAGTGAAAATCTATTAAATCAAGTATAACAATAGATTTCAGAAGAATCTGTAGCAAAGTCTCCAAATTTCCCAGAGCCGATACTGTAGTAGTTTTGCATCGTCTACTATGAACACAACAGCTCTGGGCAAACAAACATTCCCTCTGCTTACATATCTCTCTCTCACTCATGGTGTCTACCCCGTCTACTCACCAAGGAGTCCACTTCATTTGTGGTCTACACCGAATGAAGACATTATCGACTAGAACAGAGTCCTAGACTCAACACCGCAGTATAGAATAAATACTTTATTGCACAACCTGTTTAGCGGTACAACATGTAAGATACACCAGGTCTACTAGAGTTCTGCTTCTCAACAGCAATGTAGCGCCTATTATAGGAGACAGTTGTATCTCTCATCTCTTAACGGGTATGAGTCAATCATATAAAACGATACATAAGATGCACAAATAATGAGATTCAATAGAAAATAGCATAAACAAAGGTAGCCAATCAGTCAATAAGCACATGGTCCATCTGCTTTGGTGGGACTCCTCAGTCAATCAAGAGTGGCAGGAAGAGGGTGCTATATATATGGTGTGAAGAGTTCCTTGGTGTGGGTCCTACTTTTGTTGTCACTTCTCCTTTTTATCCCTAGAGGGGTTTCCACATCTAGGAAGCACAGGCTACTGCCCCAACCATTCTTAGCTAATTAGGTTTGTATACTGAGTTGATATAGACTCTATATGGTGTATATAAGGGATCTCCATCTGGATACTGTATTGGTATAGGAGGGATATTAGGTCAGTGCTGTATATGGAATAATGGAGAGATCCTGAATTGGATAGCCAAGGGGGCACGAAGGGAAATTACTGGAAAAATATAGAAGGAAAAGGAGGGGGTGGGGTAGGGGAAGGGGTGAATAGGGACAGGGGTAGGGTGGAACACTGCTGTTAAATTCTCCTACAATAAGTTTATAATGCCAGCAATGTGGAGTTGTCTCCTTTTTTTTGTAAAAGAAGGCAACTCCTGAAAAGTAAAAATCTAAAGGTCTAAAGCCCTGCATTTATGGACTGAACAATGTCATACATATAATTGCATTTCTATTCAGTACAATTGATGGCAGTGCTTGTGCTTGTATACCTGAAGGATTATATAAGTTTAGTCATAAATGTTATGAATATGAGAGAGAAGTTCTGCAACTGGGTCATAGGGTTTGAGTGAAGCCGCGTGCCAACACATAAAAGAAGACAACTCCTACTTACCAAGAACTCCACCCACACAGCCTGCAGGGATGTGAGTTATTTGGCCATGTGTTCTTTAAACTTGTTTTTGTTTTGTTCGATTATTCATTCTAGAATGTGTAACACATGCCTTGTTATACATTAGGTGGATTGTCTCCCTTCAATTGAACAGGTCCAAATGGCTAAAATAATTAATAGTTTTCACACAAAAATAAATTATTTCAAATATGTAACGGAGTTTTTTTGTAGAAGTTACAGCTCAGCGATAAAAGTTATGATGCTGAAATAAAAACACTTTGTTGTAAAATCAAAGAAGTAATAACAGAAAATTTGGTGCCATAAAAAACTTATTTCTTACAACCCTAGTTTTGCTGATAATCAATTAAAAAATATTTTACATACCAAAATCAAATTAAGGTTACATATTTATTATAATGGAATTGCCTGCATTTTGTATTTAATCTGTATCCACCCCCTATGACTACAACTCTTTCTACACTCCTGTCATTCAGTAGTCCACCCCTCCACCCCCAATCTCTACACCATTAAAGTGCTCTTCTATGAAACCACATTTACCTTTGAGCTAAATTAACCCCCGTCTACAGATTGTGTTTTTTCACAAACGATAACTCAATTATTTCACACACTTGAAGTTGTTTACTCTTGAGTGCTCCCCCAACCAGTTCTACTGGAACCCCACCCTCCCTACACTCATAACTTCACCCCACACTAGTAGTCTCATTAACCAACTAGTTACAAAAGATACAAGTGTGCTGTCTCCTACTACTGCTTGAAGGAAACTTTCACACGGAGTATACACTTGTGACATAAAACGTGATGTTGGGAAACTTGGATTCAAAACTCAACTTCAAAGTTACAAAATGGTTTCACTTTCACCTCAAACAAGCTTTTGGTTGAGTCAGAATGAGAAAATCTTGAACCAGATGAGAGGTGAATAGAGAGGCACATGCCAACAAAGAGAGAACTCTGATTGGTCAGAGGAAGCAAACGTGTGAGGGACGGAGAATAGAAGTACTGGAATGCCAAAGTTAACCTCTCTGGTGGTGTAACTTTATTTGATTGGGTAATACCTGAAATGCTAATTGATAATATTGTAAAGGATTTCTGTGTGAGTTGACAACAGAAGCTTTACCGACACCTGTTGGGAGTAGCCCGTATGTTGTAACAGAGCATACGATAATTACTGAAAGCAAACAAGTGGTAGCATGAGCTTGTCAGTGTAAGGCAGGTGTTTACTCTTATCCAAGGCTACCGGTACGAGGGTAGCAATCTTCAATGTAACGGTTATAATATGGACTAGAGCAATAGCAATACGGTAATGTCCTGTTCTTTGAACACACTACGTTATCTCCAAGCGCACAAGGTGTATTCAATACAAACTCTCAACTAACTCAACTGTACTATATATGTTCTGTATGTGTACTGTATGTGTACTGTATGTGTACTGTATGTGTACCGTACATGTACTGTATGTGTACTGTACATATGTACTGTATATGTACTGTACATGTACTGTGTGTGTACTGTATGTGTATTGTGTGTGTACTGTATATGTACTGTATATGTACTGTGTGTGTACTGTATGTGTACTGTATATGTACTGTATATGTACTGTATATGTACTGTATGTGTACTGTATGTGTACTGTATATGTACTGTATATGTACTGTATATGTACTGTATGTGTACTGTATATGTACTGTACATGTACTGTACGTGTAGTGTATGTGTACTGTGTTCGTACTGTACGTGTACTGTACGTGTAGTGTATGTGCACTGTATGTGTACTGTACGTGTACTGTACATGTACTGTACGTGTACTGTGTGTGTACTGTATGTGTACTGTACGTGTAGTGTATGTGTACTGTATGTGTACTGTATGTGTACTGTATGTGTACTGTACATGTACTGTACGTGTACTGTGTATGTACTGTTTATGTACTGTACGTGTACTGTACGTGTACTGTATGTGTACTGTATGTGTACTGTACATGTACTGTACGTGTACTCTATATGTACTGTGTGTACTGTATGTGGACTGTATGTGTACTGTATGTGTACTGTATGTGTACTGTATGTGTACTGTATATGTACTGTACGTGTACTGTACGTGAGTAGTAATATATGAGCAGATCTCCCTACCAAGTGTTTTTTTGTGGATTAGATCTTGGGGGGGTTATGCAATGAGTTACGACGTTGGATGGATTCGCCGAGTTTATATTGTATTTCATTTGAGAGGCATTTGAGTGGTATTTGAGTGGCATTTAAGTGGCATTTGAGTTTTGATTATTTTTTTACTTAATTTGAACTTATATGGTATATAGATTTTGAATGTATGGCATTCAAGTTTTGATAATTTTTTAAATAATTATATACATAACTCTAACTCATAGGGCATCTAGATTTTGAATGTATGGCATTTAAGTTTTGATAATTTTTTGTAATTCCGACTCATATGATATCTTGAGAGAGAGGAGAGAGAGGAGATATATCTACATTGAATAAATACAGTGATTAAAAATGAAACAATATGTGAATATATACATTTGTTGTGTAATAAGTAGGGAAAATCTCATATAATATAGCTAGAGTCAGTAAATATTAAATAATACAAAACACTACAACTTGTAATGACAATCAATGCATAAGCTTTTACTAAAAAAAAATATCTTGAAAACCTTCAAAACATGATCCCAAATGGAAAAAATGGATAAAGTTAGATATTCATCTATTTGTATACATCTACAAAAAAGAGGTATTTGGTGAAATATTTTTTCATTTCATTCAATTTTCATTAATTTTTTTGCAAAAAGAAATCATCCTCTAAATGGTTAAATTTCATCTAATTGTACAAATTTACAAAAAACAGGGTATTTGGTAAAATATTCTTTCATTTCATTAAATTTTCATTATTTTTTTGCAAAAAAGAAATCACCCTCTAAATGGTTAAATTTTATCTGTTTGTATATCTTTACAAAAAAAAACAGGGTATTTGGTAAAATATTCTTTTATTCTATTCAATTTTCATAATTTTTTCAATAATTGCTTAAATATACATTATTCATTATTTTCTTATTGTTAGTTAAGCAACCTATCATACAAAATTAGTTTCTTGAGTGAGGGTTTTATCCCACATTTTCCTTTTGAATTTTTTTCAAAAATTTACCATTTTTTCAAAACAATCATTTATATATACAATTTCCATTATTTTTTTAAACAGAACAATCTCTATCTCTGAGAGGTTGGAGATATTGGGGTAGAAAACTTAGACATGATGATGAGAAGGCTATGGATTTACCCATTCAAGAACAAACCATTTTCGATGGCAATTTCAATTCTGAAAACTAAATCAATGTAATTTGTTTTTCAAAATGCAATCATCAGAAAACTTCTGTCATGATGAGGAGGAGGTTATGGATTTACCCATTCAAGAACAAACCATTTTCGATGGCAACTTCAATTCTAAAAACGAATTAGAACTGAAGTATGTGGTATTACGTAATCATTTTTTTTTAAAGAAAAAAAAGTGTTTTTCAAAATGCAATCATCAGAAAACTTCTGTCATGATGATGAGGAGGTTATGGATTTACCCATTCAAGAACAAACCATTTTCGATAGCAAATTCAATTCTAAAAACTAAATCAATGTAACTTTTTATTCTTTGTCTCCCATGAAATTGCTCAAAACGAATTAGAACTGAAGTATGTGGTATTACGTAATAATTTTTTTTAAAAGAAAAAAACACATCAAAATCGACAAATTACTCCTCTAGATAGTTCAAATTTACAATATTTGAGAATTAATCGCAATAGAAACATTAAGCCTACTTGATAATAAAGAATTTGAGTGTTAAATTTGACTAATTGATTCAATGATATTATAATGGATCTTTTGAAAATAAACATTTCAATGAAAACATCATATTTAGTCTTTGACACACTTGAAACCATTTTCCAGTAAATTTCACCAACAATATTTTAGAAATGTTTACTATATATTTACAAGAAAAATGCGGTATTTTGGTAAAATATTCTTTTATTCCATTCAATTTTCAATATAATTACAAGAAAAATGCGGTATTTGGTAAAATATTCTTTTATTCCATTCAATTTTCATTAATTTTTTGAGCGAAGGCTTTATCCTACAGCATCCTTTTTAATTTTTAATGTTTTAAAACAGGGTTTTATTACAAAGTTTTTTTGTTTTTTCAGCTTTTTAAAAAAAATAATCATTAAAATATATAGTTTTCGATATTTTTTTAAAAAAAAATATATATATAGAGATTTTCACTTTATATTTACAAAACTTTGGTATTTGGGAAAATATTCTTTTATTTCATTCAATTTTCAATAATTTTTTGAGTGAGAATTTTATCCTACACCATCCTTTTAAAATTTTTATGTTTCAAAACAGGGCTTTATTACATGGTTTTTTTTGATTTTTTTGAACTTTTTAAAAAATAATCATTGAAATATATAGTTTTCGATATTTTTTTAAAAAATGTATATAGATTTTCACTTTATATTTACAAAATTTTGGTATTTAGGAAAATATTCTTTTATTCCATTCAATTTGTATTAATTTTTTGAGTGAGGATTTTATCCTACACCTTCCTTTTAAATTTTTTATGTTTCAAAACAGGGTTTTATTACATACCTTTTTTTTAACTTTTTTGTACTTTTAACTTTTTTAAAAACTGTCAAAAATCACCAAATTACCCCTCTAGATGAATAAAATTTACAGGTAAATAATTGTAATAGAAAATACCATATCTAGTTTTTACATTCATAAAACTGTTTTATAGTAAATTTTGTGTAATACAAACTACTATAGCTTACGATATCAATGGTTACAAAGCACTTTTCTTGAACAATATCTTCTTTGATGTTCTTCTGATATATTATTAGTCTCAGAGAGGAATTCTTGTATTCCGTATTCTTTTTGATTCAATAATTGACTAAAATACAAAAGTTATTCATTATATAGATACATTTTACCGAATTTGAATTTTACTCTTAGCTACATTAGATAGTTTACATTATATATAACAGGAAAATAGCTCACTGAGTTACATCATTCAGCTCATTATTTTTTAGGGAAAGTCCTTTATTCTGTTTTCTTTTTACGATATAATGGACTAAAATAAAAAGTGATGTATTAGTATAGCATGATTAAAATTAATGTAAAATAATTATCAGCTTTTGTTATTTTTTCAACTTCTATGTAAAAAAATACACTGATTACACACAAAAAAGTCCTTTTTTTCATCTGGATGCGGAATATATAAATATATATATAGATATATATATAATTTAAAAATGTTTTACAACAAACGCTCATGAATTATCCATTTATGTGATAAAACGTGTTATTTACGTGAGAAATTAAGCATTTTTGTAAAATAATTATAACCTTTTGTGATTTTTTTTCAACTTCTAGCTAAAAAAAATACACTGATTACACAAAAAAGTCCTTTTTTTAATTCGAAATATATATAATTTAAAAATGTTTTACAAAAAATGTTTATGAATTGATCATTTATGTGAAAAACTAAACATTTTTGTAAAATAATTATAACCTTTTGTTATTTTTTCAACTTTTATGTAAAAAAATACACTGATTACACAAAAAAGTCCTTTTTTTAATCCGAAATATATATAATTTAAAAATGTTTTACAAAAAATGTTTATGAGTTGATCATTTATGTGAAAAATTAAACATTTTTGTAAAATAATTATCATCTTTTGTTATTTTTTCAACTTTTATGTAAGAAAAATACACTGATTACACAAAAAAGTCCTTTTTTTAATCCGAAATATATATAATTTAAAAATGTTTTACAAAAAATGTTTATGAGTTGATCATTTATGTGAAAAATTAAGTATTTTTTGTAAAATAATTATAATCTTTTGTTATTTTTCCAACTTTTATGTAAAAAAATACACTGATGACACAACAAAATCCTTTTTTAATTCGAAATATATATATATATATAATTTAAAAATGTTTTACAAAAATGTTCACAAGTTTATCATTTTAAGTGGTTTTTCATTGTAAGAATACACAAAATTTTCACAAATCAACTTTTTTAAATTATGGTAAAAATTAATAAAACTTACCTATAGTGATATGAATCCCTTGAGTTATAGATTAGCTTCTCGAGAGTTTGTTCTCCACAGTGTTCTTTTTCAGCGTCATCGAAGTGGTTGAGAAAATCCTCAGATTTTGGATTATCAGTCAGTTCCGAGGCTTGGACGAAGGCTTGATGAGCTGCGAGTACACTGATGTTGTAGAAAATTGAATTGTCTGCGTTTCGACTCAGACCCTTGAACAGAATAACTCCAAATCTTTCCGATGTCACAGCAGAAGCTATTTGATGAGGAATGCGCATATCTCCGATCAGTAATTCTTCATCTACAACACTTCTGTATTGAACTAGAAGAGTCTCTTCATTTCCATTCCATCGCCTGTCAGATTTTGTTATCACTTCAGGGTTTTGGAAACATATGACACTATCTGTTGGGAAATCCTGAAGATGAGCTACCTCGAAATAAGCATTGATTTGTCGCATACTTTTTTCTGGTAATACATCAAACGCATTCTTACACCTTAAAGTAGTTCCTGTTTCTGTAGCAGCACGAAAAATTGCTTTTCCAGTCTTTTCAACACCCATGTAGATCAAAACCAGCGGTCTTATTTGCGAAGCTTCATTAACAAGTAATCCTGCTGCTAATGGAATAGTGCTCTTCACTCTAACTATCTTTCTATCCTTTTTATAGTTGTAGATGATGGTGCAGTTCGTTTCATCATGGAACTCAACGGTTAACACCTGCATAACTGTAGGTATTGGTAAATCTTCAACTTTGACTATGTTTTCAATGTTTCTTCTGGAAGCTGGAGATAGAGTACTTAACAGAGAGGCACTTTTGATGATGAGAGTTGCCAGAGTATTCAGACTGGCGCTTTGAAAGGGAATCGTAGTGCGTTGAAGAAGTACATTGTCATCAATCACCTTCTTATCTTGTGAAGGTTTTGGTTCTTTATTCTTCAGTTGTTTTGTATTGACTTGTGTCGACATTCTAAAAGATAAAGTAAAAATCCTTGTTATGATTTTTTGATTTCTTTTTCAAACCAATTTGAAGATATATATATATATACATATATATTTACTCAATATCATACTGCTGTTAGTATCTAAATCGATAAAAAATTAAATTTATACTCAATAGTACATCAAGTTGACATACCTCAAAACAGAAAGTCCTTCTAGCAGTTGTAGTAGATGATGTTGTAGTAGATCTTGCTCCTTCAGTTGCTAATGTTGAAGTGACTGCTTTCTGTGTAAAAACAGTGCTTCTTATATAGCTGAAATCATGCCATTTATCATAAGGTTAAATTAATGAAACATTGTTTTTACGGAAGAACACCAATGCTTTCGCGGGAATAAAAAATTATTTTCACGTGAATGGAAACCGTTGCTTTCGCGGGAATAACATTTTATTTTCACGCGAATGGAAACTGTTGCTTTCGCGGGAATGAATAATTTATTTTCACGCGAATACAAAGCAATGCTTTCGCGGGAATAAATAATTTATTTTCACGCGAATGGAAACCGTTGCTTTCGCGGGAATAAACATTTTATTTTCACGCGAATGGAAACTGTTGCTTTCGCGGGAATAAAAATTTGATTTTCACGCAAATACAAACCAATGCTTTCGCGGGAATAAACATTTTATTTTCACGCGAATACAAACCGTTGCTTTCGCGGGAATAAATAATTTATTTTCACGCGAATGGAAACCATTGCTTTCGCGGGAATGAATAATTTATTTTCACCCGAATACAAACTAATGCTTTCGCGGGAATAAACATTTTATTTTCACGCGAATACAAACCGTTGCTTTCGCGGGAATAAATAATTTATTTTCACGCGAATGGAAACCATTGCTTTCGCGGGAATGAATAATTTATTTTCACGCGAATACAAACCAATGCTTTCGCGGGAATAAACATTTTATTTTCACGCGAATACAAACCGTTGCTTTTGCGGGAATAAATAATTTATTTTCACGCGAATGGAAACCATTGCTTTCGCGGGAATGAATAATTTATTTTCACTCGAATACAAACCAATGCTTTTGCGGGAATAAATGATTTATTTTCACGCGAATGGAACCCGTTGCTTTCGCGGGAATAAACATTTATTTTCACGTGAATGGAAACCGTTGTTTTCGCGAGAATAAACATTTTATTTTCACGCGAATGGAAACTGTTGCTTTCGCGGGAATAACAAATTTATTTTCACGCGAATGGAAACCGTTGCTTTTGTGGGAATAACTAATTTATTTTCACGCGGATGGAAACTGTTGCTTTCGCGGGAATAAAAATTTTATTTTCACGCGAATACAAACCAATGCTTTCGCGGGAATAAAAATGTTATTTTCACGCGAATAGAAACCAATGCTTTCGCGGGAATAAAACATTTATTTTCACACGTTTAGCTATATAAGAGACAACGATTTCAGACAGAGAGCATCCAGTTCAACAACAGTGAGCAAAGGAGCAACATCTATCTACTACATCTTCCATTGCAACTACTAAGAGTTCTCTCTTCATAAAGGTAAGACTAAAAATACAATTATTTCCGCTAGCTAACACAACTATCTGAAGGCTTTATGACATATCTATCTTTAAATTGATTATAAAGAATTGAACCAATTTTTTCTGTTTTTCAGAATGAATACTCAAGACGTAGGAAGCCAACCATTGTATCTAAAGTCGGAATCTCAGCCTGATGAAAAGGTAAGAATTAATAAAAAATACTATTTAACACCTGTTGAAAACCTTTAATTATTTTAGTTATCTAATTATCGCTTGTATTTTAGAACAATACAACAACAAATCCAATCTACTTAAAGGACTTCCTTCCAGAAATGTATCATAACTATGTGATAAATAATGATGTTGTTGAAGAAAAAGCTGTAGAACGTTTGACATTTCAAGTTATAATATTCTGTATAACTCAACACATGATGAGTATGGGGATGTGTTGTAAGAAACATGATATATCTACAGAACTTTTTGATGACATTATAAAAAACGGTTTCGAAACCGTTTTGTCAATGGTGGAAGCCGTTAATATTAATGATTTTTTAAAAGAAATTGAAAGAAGTGCTTGGAATCAAATAGTTTTCAAAAAATTATATAACATGAAGTGGAACAAAAAACTTTTTATAAATTCAGAAAGCATATTGATAATTATGTCCAAATAGATAAAGGTCTATCCTCTTCTGTAGGTATTTTAGAACTAATGTTAGAAGCGTTTCATACATATTTATGAAACATTTTTAGTTGTTTTTTATTATTTTACAATATTTTGTTCAAACTATTATATTTTATTTCTTACCAATTGAGATGTTAAAAGCAGTATGATATTAAGTAAATACATATATATATATATATATATATTTGAACGCATCCTTTGTTGTCTGTCTCCACATCCCAATAGTTTAATAAGCACATTCTCAATCTATCATAACTCTATGGTCTTAACTGCTTTTGTCATAAATACATATATATATATATAAGACACTCTAAGTAATAAATACACTCTTAGCCACTCATGCAAATATTACCCTTTTATTTTTAGAATGTTATGGATGCTCTTTCTGAAGAGCTCCTTTGCACAGATCCATATCCAACAGAAAATAAAATGAAAAACGGCAAAACAACTCCTAAGAGAAGGAAAACTGCTCCAAAAAAGCGAATAGTAAGGAAACGAAAAAAAATAGTGAGAAAACAAACTACTTCCGTTGATAAAAAAACAATGGAGAGTGCAGCTATAGCTCATTTAACAGTTGAATGTCTCAACGAAAAGAGAGCTAGGGAATTAGAAAAGTCTAAAGGTTCTCAAGTGATTGACTCACCAAAAGTTCCGATTTGCAAAACATTTGAAGATCTTCCTATCCCAAGCATTATGCGAGTGACCGGTGTGATACATCCATCAAGTAGGGAGAAGTGTAGATATTCTCAAGTCCGCTACCATGATCCTTCAGATATAAATGAACTCGAACCCAAAATACTTTTCTGTCCAGTTGAAATAGCGGAAAACTTCAACTGCGATAATTACCCCCCTCCGTTTAACGTTGTATATTTGGATAGAAAGGGGAAACCAAAAAATAAAAGTGTTCTTTGGTACAATGTCAAACGTGTTACCAGACATCCTCTAAGCAAGAAGGCAGCTGAAGAGGAATCACTATATTTGAGTACATTGACTAAAAGTCAGCTCAAACGCTTCTTGAACATCAAGACCCTCAATAGTTTCCAACCCGGTGCTATTTTCCCTTATCGAGATGTTGTTGATAGATTCGTTCCTCATCGATTTAAAGGAGGGCAGTCAAATGTAATTTGTATCCGATATACCATTGAACAATGTGGAGAAACACTTTTGAAGACGCTTGCCATACCAGACAAATATACTTCAGAAGCTAACCAATATGCTCAAGGTGTGATGATCTACGAAGAAAAAAAACCCCCGGAAAATTTAAGACGGAATACGATCTTTCATTATGCTCTATATACAGTCTCGGTCAAATTTATTGGAGACAATATTGTAATCAAGCAAAGCACAACAAAGCGATATTAGAAATTGATGATGATGAAGAACTTGAAGATTTTCTACGTGGAGATTTTGATGATTTTGAGACAGGATATGTTGCTGAAAAAAAGGATGAGATACACGATAAACCTCGGTGAGAGTTTTTCTTTTTATTTAATAAATTCTAATCATTGTAAATAATACTTCAACTCAATTTAGATGTAGTTGTAGTTATTTCTACTCCAAATAATTTTTTGTTTTAGCGCTGGATAGTCTCTGATTCAAAAAAACAAGTTGGACAATGTGACTTGGTGAGCCATTTCTATATAATGTAAACTATCCAATGTAACTAAAGCTATAATTCAAATTCATGTAATTATTTTAAATTTTTGTTTAATCATTCTATACTAATACATAACTTTTTTATTTTAGTTCATTACGAATTCAAAAGCACATAAAACAGAAGTCTCCCTTCTTAAGATATAACATCACTACATCAAAGACATCATTGTAAAAAAAGACTATGTATTAATTGTTATTACTTAGTATTTACTGACTCTAGCTATATTATATGGAGAGATTTTCCCTACTTCTTACACAATAAATGTATATATTCACATATTGTTTCATTTTTAATCACTGTAATTATTCAATGTAGATATATCTCCTCTCTCTCCTCTCTCTCAAGATATCATATGAGTCGGAATTACAAAAAATTATCAAACCTTCAATGCCTTACATTCAAAATCTAGATACCCTATGAGTTATAATTATGTATACAATTATGTAAAAAATTATCATAACTTAAATGCCATACATTCAAAATGGAAATGCCATATAAGTTCAAATTAAGTAAAAAAATAATCAAAACTCAAATGCCACTTAAATGCCACTCAAATGCCACTCAAATGCCCCTCAAATAAAATACAATATAAACTCGGCGAATCCATCCAACGCCGTAACCCATTGCATCACCCCAGATTATGACCCCACAAAAAAACACTTGGTAGGGAGATCTGCTCATATATTACTACTTACGTGTACTCTATATGTACTGTGTATGTACTGTATATGTACTGTATGTGTACTGTACGTGTACTGTATGTGTACTGTACATGTACTGTACGTGTACTGTGTATGATACTGTATGTGTACTGTATGTGTGCTGTATGTGTACTGTGTGTGTACTGTATGTGTACTGTGTATGATACCAAAATATCAAATAAATTAAGGAAATTGTACAAGATTAAACAGTTATACACCATAATATATTTTGTACCAACACACAACCAAATAACTAAAACATTGCTGCATAAACATGAACAAGAAGAAGTCAACCTTTACAGGAAAAACAAGCAAAGAAAATGTTGCTCTTTGTTTTTAGTTTTTCTTTCGGCTCAGAGTCAAGATTCAACGCAACCCTAACATCCGATGGATCTTCAACTGAACATGGTTCGTCATTCTTGTCCATCTGGCCACTTCCTGTTTCATTTGTTTCAGCTTCCGTTAGCTCAACCAAGCTAGCTCCATATTTGTACAATTCATCTATAGTCATATTTCTCAGAGACGCTGGCTCTGTACTTCCTAAATAATAAACTTAGTTGTTTTAGTTCATTTTTCTAGCACAACACAGCCCATTGCTTTCCCACAAAAGTATTCAACTGTTATAGCTCTCTAAATTACCCCCAACTTCACAGCTTTAGTTGGAGTTGCTCTCCCGCAGTCCAGCAGATAATTACACGACAAGCTAATAATTTTAAAACTAAACTTTTTCTCATTGATTATTAGGTGGATAGAAAACTTTACCATGACACTTTCTGCAACCAAGATTTTAGAAGCAATGCTAAAACTTGATTTAGATTTTATTCAATATGAAGTTCTTATGACTTATATTCACCTGATTGACTATTTGTCACCTTCCTGGGTAGATGAAGTTTCCTTTCTCTTAGCTCCTCCCATATTGGGCTGACAGCTAAAACATATGAAACATTATTAAATTCTCCTTCTTCTTGTAAACTATTGAAACTGACTAGTAGATTTTTAGTCGTCAAAACTTTTTATGCTAATTAGCTCACCTAGCTCTTCCTTCACCTCCCTTTCCTCTCCAACAGTTTCTAACCTTTTACTGAGTTCAGGAGCGGAAGGAAGTTTGGGAATATCAGTTTTGCCAGTTGATTCCTCCACTTGGCTTTTCAATTTGTTTATTTCCCCACTTTTCCCATCACCATACCTACAATAATAAAATGGTTTATGGAATCACTACAATTATCCCTCAATTAACCTTCATCACATGACAATATTGCAATTGCATCAATTAGCAATTAACTGTTTAAATTAGGCACTAATTTGTTTTATACAGAAGTTATCTGCCCATGTCACAAGGCTGGTCATCAAGTGCAGACAACTATTATGATATCAGACTGATCCACTTAACGTCACAACTTTGCGTACAGCAGTGGTTCACACTACAGCTGTAGCTTACCAATGTATTACATCACCCTGTATAGCTTCATGTCAAGGGTTTGATATAAGTTGTCTTATAATGAAGCTATCTCAAGCATATTTGTGACAGAAACGACGTAATATTATTATAAAAAATAAAATAATCAAGTGACAATAAATCAACTCACCAAAACCAGAAAGTACAAGACCCAGTCAGCAGAGCTAAAGATCCAGCCACTAGTTTCACTAACTTCACAAACAAAGCTATCAATAAAGCTTTTACATCAATAATCAGCAGAAATAAAACTACTGGTAACACCAGCAACGCTAGAGAGAATGCCATGATAAAACGCATCTTGTCTGTGCAGATATCAACAAGAGAGTAAACATTTGATTGTTGACACGATGACTTCACGCCATAATAGATTGTTGGCTATAACCAGTTATAACTGCTGAATACTTTTCACACTCATCAAATCACAGATATTGACTACCTTTTTAAATAGGAGTCTTTTTAAATGGGTTTTTGTATCAGAGTGAGGTTTTTGTGTCTCACTAATTTATAGTCAACTTTTCAGTCATGAGTTACTCATGACTGAAAAGTATGAGTTTCACATGTGTTAATGAATAATAAACTACCTGAAATATGAATAAATATTTTTTCACTCCACCAAGCTTAACCTTTTGTTAGTTAACTGAAGATTAATTGAGCGATTAATTGCTTGCATTATGTAAGCAAATAAATGTTAGTAACTTTTGAGAACAAAAAAACTATGAAACAGTAGATGAAGCTCACAACTCTTTGGTGAAAACTTTGCATGATAAACCCAATTTACTTACGCACAAACCAGGTATAGGTTCATAGTTTAAGGGGCGTGTCACATTAGGGTGTATACTGTGGTAGATTTTGGTGAATGTCAGTGGTAAACTGGTTGTTTACTACTCAAACATCCACATCAGTGCGCTGGGATTCCACCCACGGCCATCATAAAGATGTTGTATTGGTGGAATGCCTAACTGTGCCGGTGGCACAACATGCAGGGCCGGTATTGACCCCTTACCAACCTGGCATGGTGATACTGGGCTGGTAAAAGATGGCCGCCATAGTTGAGGATCCTTAAAACCATCTAGGAACTTTCTCTAGTACAGAAACCGGAAGCACCTTTCCTCGAAATAGCAGATATAATGACCACGAGCTAGATATAGCCTTGGAGCCCTGCAGAGCTTTTGATTGGACAATGGGGACAGGACTCCGCCCTTTAGCCACTTGGCACCATTTACCTTTAACTCTTATTCATTGCATGATTTGTTCACTATTTATATATTTGTTCTAACTGGTCCATTTACTTCCTGTGCATTTACTCTTATATTTATTATGCCAATAGTTTCCTGTCAGCTACCTATAAAAGGTTTGATTCCGTTTATATTAATTGCATTCATTCATTGTGTCTTGCCAATCACCCTAGTGGATAGCCATCATAGGACATTGGTTTCTGATGAATAAAGCCAGTATTCAAACAGCACTCTGTGTAGCTTGTCTGAGCCTAGGGCTCTGTGCTTGCCAACTGATCTGGCAGTAGCTATCAAAGTAGTCACTGTCATACTGGCACCTCTGGAGAGAGGTATAATACTCGAGACTAGTGGAATTTTGTGGTAACCAGACCGAAATCCATTACAATACTGATAATTGACTGGGTCATTTTCTTCTGATTCTCAATCTCCTTTTTCTAGGAGTTGTCTACTTCTGTAAAAAAATTTGCTCCTGACACAGAATATCAGAAAAAAGATTATCATGTGCTGGCATTGTGATACACATGCATTGCTTTTATGTAGTGTACTTATATTCCAGGAGATGACAAGTCTAGATAAGTAAAACCCAAACACGCAACTAGTAAAGTGAATATACTCAAAGATCAACAAATCATTCTACTTCTCTCCTACTTCCCCTAAAAAGGCCTTTACTGTAAGAGGTACTGTGCATACAGTGATCTATATAGTAATAGAGCCTGGTCAGTTTGTGGTAGTTATATGCCTTACGTATAGTCATTAGGTCATGTGACCCATGGTTGTATTAAGTCTGATCATGTGATCCATAAACTCAGTGAGTAGGATCATTTAACCTAGCGCATTAGTGTGATCATGTGACCTAGCATTTTAGTGTGGTCATGAGACCTACTGTTTCATTGAGTGTAGTCATCTAACCCAGTGCTCCAGTGACTGTGGCCATGTGACCCAGTATTTTAGTGAGTGTGGTCATGTGACCTAGCACTTCAGTGAGTGTGGTCATGTGACCTAGCATTTTAGTGAGTGTGGTCATGTGACCTAGCATTTTAGTGAGTGCGGTCATGTGACCTAGTATTTTAGTGAGTGTGGTCATGTGACCTAGTATTTTAGTGAGTACGGTCATGTGACCTACTTAACAAACCATCCCTGATAAAGAACTTTTTTGTGAAGTTTCATTCAGAAGGTCATTTCAACCTACAATACAAAAAGTAACTTGAGGACAAAAAAAGTTGTAGGAATTCAACTTTGTATACAAGATGTTATCTAGAAGCAAAGTAGTTGGTAGCAAACGTGGGTTATGTTGATTTTCAAGCTTTTTTCATTTTGCTTTTGTCATATCTATTGTTAATATGTCTTCCCTACACTGATTATAAAACATGTAAAATTTCAACTTTTGGTTTTTTGAACAAAATATTTCTATGAGATATTTTGGTTGGCCGTTTTTTTCATATGGTTCATTTTTGTTGCGGGAACAAATCTTATGATCAGTTAGGCATCAGCACTTTCTGCAATTGCAGAAAACCTGACTATGACTAGCTGGTGTAATGGTTAATGTGTCTGCAGAGATGAATAGCTGGTGTAATGGTTAATGTGTCTGCAGAGATGACTAGCTAATGGTTAATGTGTCTGCAGAGATGACTAGCTAATGGTTAATGTGTCTGCAGAGATGAATAGCCAGTGTAATAGTTAATGTGTCTGCAGAGATGACTAGCTGGTGTAATGGTTAATGTGTCTGCAGAGATGAATAGCTAATGGTTAATGTGTCTGCAGAGATGAATAGCTAGTGTAATGGTTAATGTGTCTGCAGAGATGACTAGCTGATGTAATGGTTAATGTGTCTGCAGAGATGACTAGCTAGTGTAATGGTTAAGGTGTCTGCAGAGATGACTAGCTGATGTAATGGTTAATGTGTTTGCAGAGATGAATAGCTAATGGTTAATGTGTCTGCAGAGATGATTAGCTGGTGTAATAGTTAATGTGTCTGCAGAGATGACTAGCTGGTGTAATGGTTAATGTGTCTGCAGAGATGACTAGTTAGTGTAATGATTAATGTGTCTGCAGAGATGACTAGCTGGTGTAATGGTTAATGTGTCTGCAGAGATGACTAGCTGATGTAATGGTTAATGTGTCTGCAGAGATGGCTAGCTAATGGTTAATGTGTCTGCAGAGATGATTAGCTAATGGTTAATGTGTCTCCAGAGATGACTAGCTAATGGTTAATGTGTCTGCAGAGATGACTAGCTGGTGTAATGGTTAATGTGTCTGCAGAGATGACTAGCTGGTGTAATGGTTAATGTGTCTGCAGAGATGACTAGCTAATGGTTAGTGTGTCTGCAGAGATGAATAGCTGGTGTAATGGTTAATGTGTCTGCAGAGATGATTAGCTGGTGTAATGGTTAATGTGTCTGCAGAGATGACTAGCTGATGTAATGGTTAATGTGTCTGCAGAGATGACTAGCTGGTGTAATGGTTAATGTGTCTGCAGAGATGACTAGCTGATGTAATGGTTAATGTATCTGCAGAGATGACTAGCTGGTGTAATAGTTAATGTGTCTGCAGAGATGACTAGCTGGTGTAATGGTTAATGTGTCTGCAGAGATGACTAGCTGGTGTAATGGTTAATGTGTCTGCAGAGATGGCTAGCTAATGGTTAATGTGTCTGCAGAGATGATTAGCTAATGGTTAATGTGTCTGCAGAGATGACTAGCTGATGTAATGGTTAATGTGTCTGCAGAGATGATTAGCTGGTGTAATGGTTAATGTGTCTGCAGAGATGACTAGCTGATGTAATGGTTAATGTGTCTGCAGAGATGGCTAGCTAATGGTTAATGTGTCTGCAGAGATGATTAGCTAATGGTTAATGTGTCTGCAGAGATGACTAGCTGGTGTAATGGTTAATGAATCCGCAGAGATGACTTGCTAATGGTTAATGTGTCTGCAGAGATGATTAGCTGGTGTAATAGTTAATGTGTCTGCAGAGATGACTAGCTGGTGTAATGGTTAATGTGTCTGCAGAGATGACTAGTTAGTGTAATGATTAATGTGTCTGCAGAGATGACTAGCTGGTGTAATGGTTAATGTGTCTACAGAGATGAGTAGCTAATGGTTAATGTGTCTGCAGAGATGACTAGCTGGTGTAATAGTTAATGTGTCTGCAGAGATGACTAGCTGGTGTAATGGTTAATGTGTCTGCAGAGATGACTAGTTAGTGTAATGATTAATGTGTCTGCAGAGATGACTAGCTGGTGTAATGGTTAATGTGTCTGCAGAGATGATTAGCTGGTGTAATGGTTAATGTGTCTGCAGAGATGACTAGCTGATGTAATGGTTAATGTGTCTGCAGAGATGACTAGCTGATGTAATGGTTAATGTGTCTGCGGAGATGACTAGCTGATGTAATGGTTAATGTGTCTGCAGAGATGACTAGCTGGTGTAATGGTTAATGTGTCTGCAGAGATGACTAGCTGGTGTAATGGTTAATGTGTCTGCAGAGATGACTAGCTGGTGCAATGGTTAATGTGTCTGCAGAGATGACTAGCTGATGTAATGGTTAATGTGTCTGCAGAGATGACTAGCTGGTGTAATGGTTAATGTGTCTGCAGAGATGGCTAGCTGGTGTAATGGTTAATGTGTCTGCAGAGATGACTAGCTGATGTAATGGTTAATGTGTCTGCAGAGATGGCTAGCTAATGGTTAATGTGTCTGCAGAGATGATTAGCTAATGGTTAATGTGTCTCCAGAGATGACTAGCTAATGGTTAATGTGTCTGCAGAGATGACTAGCTGGTGTAATGGTTAATGTGTCTGCAGGGATGACTAGCTAATGGTTAATGTGTCTGCACAGATGACTAGCTAATGGTTAGTGTGTCTGCAGAGATGACTAGCTGGTGTAATGGTTAATGTGTCTGCAGAGATGACTAGCTAATGGTTAGTGTGTCTGCAGAGATGACTAGCTGATCTAATGGTTAATGTGTGTGCAGAGATGACTAGCTATTGGTTAATGTGTCTGCAGAGATGACTAGCTGGTGTAATGGTTAATGTGTCTGCAGAGATGACTAACTGATGTAATGGTTAATGTGTCTGCAGAGATGACTAGCTAATGGTTAGTGTGTCTGCAGAGATGACTAGCTGATGTAATGGTTAATGTGTCTGCAGAGATGACTAGCTAATGGTTAGTGTGTCTGCAGAGATGACTAGCTAATGGTTAATGTGTCTGCAGAGATGAATAGCCAGTGTAATAGTTAATGTGTCTGCAGAGATGACTAGCTGGTGTAATGGTTAATGTGTCTGCAGAGATGAATAGCTAATGGTTAATGTGTCTGCAGAGATGAATAGCTAGTGTAATGGTTAATGTGTCTGCAGAGATGACTAGCTGATGTAATGGTTAATGTGTCTGCAGAGATGACTAGCTAGTGTAATGGTTAAGGTGTCTGCAGAGATGACTAGCTGATGTAATGGTTAATGTGTCTGCAGAGATGACTAGCTAATGGTTAATATGTCTGCAGAGATGACTGGCTGGTGTAATGGTTAATGTGTCTGCAGAGATGACTAGCTGGTGTAATGGTTAATGAATCCGCAGAGATGACTTGCTAATGGTTAATGTGTCTGCAGAGATGATTAGCTGGTGTAATAGTTAATGTGTCTGCAGAGATGACTAGCTGGTGTAATGGTTAATGTGTCTGCAGAGATGACTAGTTAGTGTAATGATTAATGTGTCTGCAGAGATGACTAGCTGGTGTAATGGTTAATGTGTCTGCAGAGATGACTAGCTGATGTAATGGTTAATGTGTCTGCAGAGATGGCTAGCTAATGGTTAATGTGTCTGCAGAGATGATTAGCTAATGGTTAATGTGTCTCCAGAGATGACTAGCTAATGGTTAATGTGTCTGCAGAGATGACTAGCTGGTGTAATGGTTAATGTGTCTGCAGAGATGACTAGCTGGTGTAATGGTTAATGTGTCTGCAGAGATGACTAGCTGATGTAATGGTTAATGTGTCTGCGGAGATGACTAGCTGATGTAATGGTTAATGTGTCTGCAGAGATGACTAGCTGGTGTAATGGTTAATGTGTCTGCAGAGATGACTAGCTGGTGTAATGGTTAATGTGTCTGCAGAGATGGCTAGCTAATGGTTAGTGTGTCTGCAGAGATGAATAGCTGGTGTAATGGTTAATGTGTCTGCAGAGATGATTAGCTGGTGTAATGGTTAATGTGTCTGCAGAGATGACTAGCTGATGTAATGGTTAATGTGTCTGCAGAGATGACTAGCTGATGTAATGGTTAATGTGTCTGCAGAGATGACTAGCTGGTGTAATGGTTAATGTGTCTGCAGAGATGACTAGCTGGTGTAATGGTTAATGTGTCTGCAGAGATGGCTAGCTAATGGTTAATGTGTCTGCAGAGATGATTAGCTAATGGTTAATGTGTCTGCAGAGATGACTAGCTGATGTAATGGTTAATGTGTCTGCAGAGATGATTAGCTGGTGTAATGGTTAATGTGTCTGCAGAGATGACTAGCTGATGTAATGGTTAATGTGTCTGCAGAGATGGCTAGCTAATGGTTAATGTGTCTGCAGAGATGATTAGCTAATGGTTAATGTGTCTGCAGAGATGACTAGCTGGTGTAATGGTTAATGAATCCGCAGAGATGACTTGCTAATGGTTAATGTGTCTGCAGAGATGATTAGCTGGTGTAATAGTTAATGTGTCTGCAGAGATGACTAGCTGGTGTAATGGTTAATGTGTCTGCAGAGATGACTAGTTAGTGTAATGATTAATGTGTCTGCAGAGATGACTAGCTGGTGTAATGGTTAATGTGTCTACAGAGATGAGTAGCTAATGGTTAATGTGTCTGCAGAGATGGCTAGCTGGTGTAATGGTTAATGTGTCTGCAGAGATGATTAGCTGGTGTAATGGTTAATGTGTCTGCAGAGATGACTAGCTGGTGTAATGGTTAATGTGTCTGCAGAGATGATTAGCTGGTGTAATGGTTAATGTGTCTGCAGAGATGACTAGCTGATGTAATGGTTAATGTGTCTGCAGAGATGGCTAGCTAATGGTTAATGTGTCTGCAGAGATGATTAGCTAATGGTTAATGTGTCTCCAGAGATGACTAGCTAATGGTTAATGTGTCTGCAGAGATGACTAGCTGGTGTAATGGTTAATGTGTCTGCAGGGATGACTAGCTAATGGTTAATGTGTCTGCACAGATGACTAGCTAATGGTTAGTGTGTCTGCAGAGATGACTAGCTGGTGTAATGGTTAATGTGTCTGCAGAGATGACTAGCTAATGGTTAGTGTGTCTGCAGAGATGACTAGCTGATCTAATGGTTAATGTGTGTGCAGAGATGACTAGCTATTGGTTAATGTGTCTGCAGAGATGACTAGCTGGTGTAATGGTTAATGTGTCTGCAGAGATGACTAGCTGATGTAATGGTTAATGTGTCTGCAGAGATGACTAGCTAATGGTTAGTGTGTCTGCAGAGATGACTAGCTGATGTAATGGTTAATGTGTCTGCAGAGATGACTAGCTAATGGTTAGTGTGTCTGCAGAGATGACTAGCTGGCGTAATGGTTCATGTGTCTGCAGAGATGACTAGCTGATGTAATAGTTAATGTGTCTGCAGAGATGACTAGCTGGTGTAATAGTTAATGTGTCTGCAGAGCAAGGCATGTTGTTGTAAGGTCTGGGGTTTGATATCCAATCAGGTAAGATGTATTTTCTGCAGTTGCGTACACCATACCTGTTGACTAAAGAAATCGTTCTTGCAGCAAGATGAATTGATTCGTATGTAGATCTTTAGTTACAGTTTATACACAGGTTTGTTCCTCAGCGTAAAGATATGAAGTCAAAGCAGCCAAGCTTTTATTCATACTATTGAGGTAAATGTCAACGATTGAGTCAATGATCCATAACGGTGCAGACAAAACTAATAAAATTTGTTTTTATTTATTTTTTTCAAAAGTTTTTTGTGTTGGGTGCCGCAATGTGACTCACTATTCAAGTGGTAGTGGTCATGTGACCTAAGTGTATCTAAGTGTCTAAGTATCTAAGTGTATCTATTTTTGTACTTTATGCATATATTAGAAAAACTTTATTTGCCAGTTACAAGGAAACCTACTAAAGTTCTTCAGTGAAAATCTATTAAGTCAAGTATAATAATAGATTTTTGAAGAATCTGTAGCAGTCTCCAAATTTTCAAGAGCCGATGCTGTAGTAGTTTTGCATTGTCTACTATGAACACAACAGGTCCGGGCAAACAAACACTCCCTGAGCTTATATCTCTCTCTCTCTTTCTCCCTCCCCTCTCCCTCTCCTTCTTCCTTTCTCCCTCTCCTTTTCTCCCTCCCCTCTCTTTCTCCTTCTCTCCCTGTCTCCCTCCCCCTCTCTCACGGTGTCTATCCCGTCCACTCACCATGGAGTCCACTCCGTTTGTGGTCTACACCGAATGAAGACTAAAACAGAGTCCTAGACTCAACAACGCAGTATAGAATAAATATTTTATTGCACAATCTGTTTAGCGATACAACATGTAAGATACACTATATCTACAAGACTTCTGCTTCTCAGCAGCAATTTAGCACCTTATATAGGAGACGGTTGTATCTCTCATCTCTTAATGGGTATGAGCCAATCATACAAAACAATACATCAGATGCACAAATAACGAGATTCAATAGAAAATAGCATAAACAAAGGTAGCCAATCAGTCAATAAGCACATGGTCCATCTGCTTTGTTGGGACTCCTCAGCCAATCAAGAGGGGCAGGAAGTGAGTGCTATATATATGGTGTAAAGAGTTTTTTGGTGTGGGTTCCTACTTTTGTTGTCACTTCTCCTTATTATCACTAGAGGGGTTTCCACTCCCAGGAAGCTCAGGCTTCTGCCCCAACCAGTCTTAGATAATTAGGTGTGTATACTGAGTTGGTATAGACTCTATGTGGTGAATATAAGAGATCTCCAATCTGGATACTGTATTGGTATAGGAGGGATGTTAGGTCGGTGCTGTATATGGAATAATGGAGAGATCCTGAATTGGATAGCCAACGGGGCACGAAGGGAAATTACTGAAAAAATATAAAAGGAACAGGGGAGGGCTAGGGTAGGGGAAGGGGTGAATAAAGACAGGGGTAGGGTAGAACACTGCTGTTAAATTCTCCTACAATAAGTTTATAATGCCAGCAATGTGGAGTTGTCTCATTTTTTGGTAAGAGAAGGCAACTTCTGGAAAGTAAAAATCTAACTCTAAGCGATGCATTTATTGACTTAACAGCGTCATACCTATAATTGCATTTCTATTCAGTACAATTGATGGCAGTGCTTGTGTTTGTATACCCGAAGGATTATTAGTTTAGTCATAAATGTAATTAATATGAGAGAAAAGTTCTGCAACTGAGTAATAGGGTTTGAGTGAAGCCGTGCCAACACAACAAAGAAGACAACTCCTACTTACCAAGAACTCCACCCACACAACCTGAAGGGATGTGAGTTATTTGGTCATGTGTTTATTAAACTTGTTTTTGTTTTGTTTGAATATTCATTCTAGAATGTGTGACACTTACCTTGTGATACATTAGGCGGATTGTTTCTCTTCAGTTGAACAGGTCCAAATGAATAAAATAATAGTAGTAATATATGAGCAGATCTCCCTACCAAGTGTTTTTTTGTGGATTAGACCTTGGAGTTGAGACAATGGGTTACGGCGTTGGATGAATTCGCCGAGTTTATATTGTATTTTACTTGAGGGGTACTTGAGTGGCATTTGAATGGCATTTAAGTGGCATTTGAGTTTTGATTAGTTTTTTACTTAATTTGAACTTATATGGCATATAGATTTTGAATGTATGGCATTTAAGTTTTGATAATTTTTTTACATAATTTGAACTCATATGGCATCTTGAGAGAGAGGAGAGAGAAGAGAGAGAGAGAGGAGTTTTATCTACATTGAATAAATATATTGATCAAAAATGAAACATTATAAGATTATATACATTGATTACATAATAAGTAGGGAAAATCTTCCTATATAATATAGCTAGAGTCAGTAAATACTAAGTAATACAAAGCACTACAACTTGTAATGACAATCAATGCGTACATACATACATATGGTATCTTGAGAGAAAGAGAGAGGAGAGAGATTTTTTAGTTTTCTATACATTCATGTATATATGGTTAATTATGTACATATTTATGGGTATATTTATATCTACATAGAGAGAGAAGAGAGGAGATATATCTAAATTGAATAAATATATTGATCAAAAATGAATCATTGTATGATTATATACATTTATTACATAATAAGTAGGGAAAATCTTCCTATATAATATAGCTAGAGTCAGTAAATACGCATATGTCCATATTCATGTGCATGTGCATAAATGGACATGAATAGGTACATGTCCATATTCATGTCCATATTCATGTCCATATTCATGTCCATATTCATGTCCATATTCATGTCCATATTCATTTCCATATTCATGTCCATATTCATGTCCATATTCATGTCCATTTATGTACATGTCCATATTCATGTCCATTTATGTACATACCTATGTTCATATTTATGTACATGCGCATGTCCAAATTCATGTCCATATTAACATTTTATAGCTATGTACAGAGGAGAGAGAAGAGAGGAGAGAGAGATTTTTTAGTTTTTTATACAACCATGTATATAAGGATAATTATGTACATATTTATGGATATATTTATATCTAGATTGAATAATATACATTTATGACATAATAACTATATTGAATGCTATAAAATATGTTGGAAAATTACCAAATTAGTCCTCTAGATGGTTAAAATTTACAGTATTTGGGAAATAACTGCAAGAGAGGAGAGAGGAGTATTTGGTAGAGGAGAGAGGAGGCTTCAAAAAGAGCTACAAATAACTAATCAGTACACAACTCAGTTTATTAGGTAGTAGCGCTTCAAGGAGGTACAAACACTGATTGCTGACAAACAACAAATTTTAATGCAGATTGGGAGAGGTAGCTTTTTTTAGACCCTATAATCATCCTGATTGCACAGGTTTTAATATCAATACAAAATGAATCTTCCGCCTTTAAAATATGATAAACGTTATTTTGCTATACCAGAAGAGGAGTATCATAGTTTGATGGAAAAGATCAGTGGGGCTAAATCAACCGACCAAGACAAGTTTGCGTCATCATTGTATGACAACCCGACAAAAGACAAAATGGTGAGAGATATCGAGAAAATCCAAAATATTTTGGTTGAAACGAATGAAATAGTAATGGGAATCAAAAACGAGTTGCTTGAGCGCAAAAAGACAAATGAAAATGTTCAAAGCACAAAAACCTATCGGAGTGATGTTGGAAAGATTAGGGGAGAGTACAAGCAACCAAAGAGCTGGAGCTCTGCTAAAACACCAAAGCTCTCACCATCATCGTTTGATAGAAACACAATTGACGATGATAGCAATAGAGATTCGGAGAGAATGATGCAACAATTAGAAGAGTTTAAAAAGAAAGTATCCGACATGACAGCTAGTAAAGACAATCAAGCGTTAGGTGTAAAAATATTGTATCAATTGAGAGATTCTGGAAAATACGATCTGGATACTGACAGGATAAAACTCAAGGGAAGATGGCTTAGCGCTAAGCTATCAAAGAATTTGTTGCATGATGTACTAACTGATAAAGACTCAATAAGATCAACAAAAGATAACTACAGTAGATTTAAAAGTCTGCTCACCACTCAAGGAATCACAACTGTCAGGAGATCCTCATGAAAAACTTATTTTAGCTACCTAGTTGTTAATTCAAACATCTTAGCAACAACTTATTAGCTCAAACATGACTTTGTTATACTATTTTTTTTGGTTAATGTCATTGTTGAAAAGTCTATGTTTATTGCTAATGCTTGCTAATACATTACTGCTTAATCCTTTATCCAACACCTACAATAATTCTTAGTAATAGTAGTGTAATGAGACTGAGTAATAATCTACACACACCTTGTTCACTCTGTATGCTGTAGTACATGTTATTTCTTTAGTTATCTGCAATTTTAGTTATTTACATAATAAGTATATTGAATACTATAAAATATCTTGGAAAATCGTCAAATTAGACCTCTAGATGGTTAAAATTTACAGTATTTGGGAAATAACTACAATAGAAAACATTATGAATGTATGGCATTTAAGTATTGATAGTTTTTTACATAATTCGAACTCATATGGTATCTTGAGAGAAAGGAGAGAGGAAAAGAGGACAGAGGAGGGGAAATAATTGCACTCAAATGAAAAAAATAGATGAAGCTAGATATTCATCTATTTGTATATATCCAAAAGAAAACAGGGGTATTTGGTGAAATATTCTTTTATTCCATTCAATTTTCATTAATTTTATTTGAGTTGAAGTATTATTTACAATGGTTAGAATTTATTAACATTACTGCTCAATCCTTTATCCAACACCTACAATAATTCTTAGTAATAGTAGTGTAATGAGACTGAGTAATAATCTACACACACCTTGTTCACTCTGTATGCTGTAGCACATGTTTTTCCTTTAGTTATCTGCAGTTACTTCAATTGGATCTTATCCAGATGTTTTATAGTCTTTGCTGCTGCTGTGTTTTGTCTCAAACAGAAGTCCAAAGTAGGCATTGTGTCTAAAAAATACAAAAAAATTGATTGTTACAATTGATTCATTTATTTTCATTGACTTTATCTACATATACATAAAGTAGCGAAGAAACAGTTTGTGTGAGTATGAAACTATCTAGAGCATAAATATTTCTGTTAGTTATATATATTTACACTTATTATGTTTACCATACATGTAATCAGCGTTAATTTTTGATTTTTGTTTAAAAACTATTATTATTTCTGGTAAAAAACTACATTAGTTAAGTTTTAGAATCATATAAATGAAATTTGTGTCAATTTAGCATCTACTGCATTATATATTTACAATATTACTTTGTAAATATTAGTGAAAGAAATTATGAAATACCTGCGAGTAATTAAGTAATTCAGTAAGGAAATTGATTGGAATCGTAGTAATATTTTTCAAATACAACATTGCTTTGCAACGACTATTAATGAAAGCGATTATGAAATGTTGATGAGTAACTAAGTAATCTAGTAAGGAAAACTGATCGAAATCACGGTAATATTTGTTAATAGATACTTGCGACAGGTTTTATCAACGAAAAAGTCAAGCGATTTTCAAATGTTTACGAGTAACTAAGCGATTCAGTAGAAAAAACTAACAGAAATCACGCGATATCCGTTTTTGAAATATTTACGATAAACCAAATTGGGATATTGCTGTTATCAACCAAAAGATCAAGCGAGTATCAAATGTTTACGAGTAACTAAGTGATTCAGTTGGCAAAAACCGATTGAGATCATGTGACATCCGTTACAAATATTTACGTCAAGTTAGCAACGGAAAAAACAAAATATTTCTTAGAATATTCGCTATAGCAAGTTACGATAATTTTGTACTCGCTCTAAAGGTAAAGGTTTTCAGTCCATTTTTGGTCAGACCAAAATTTATGCGAGACGTTTTAGGCATTATTTCAGTCAACGTAATGTTACCAGTTCATTTTCACAAGTTTTTATTATTTATTTTAAAAATAAATAATTGGAGCTTTCTACTGGTGTTAAATTATTATTGATTGTTTTTTACCTTATCACCACTTAGAGCCAGATGATTTAATTAACTAAAGACAAATAATTATTTTAGCGTTTCTTACCTTGATGCTCTCCTAGTAGCTGTAGTAGATGATGCTTCTCCGCTTGCTGTTGAAGAACTGGATGCTTTCTATGTGAAAACAGTGGCTCTTAAATAGCTAAAGTTGCACTGATTAAACCCTATGAATCAGCATTTTTTCCAATGCTTTCGCGGGAATAAAAACTGTTTATTCCCGCGAAAGCAACGGTTTCCATTCGCGTGAAAATAAATTATTTATTCCCGCGAAAGCAACGGTTTCTATTCGTGTGAAAATAAATTATTTATTCCCGCGAAAGCAACGGTTTGTATTCGCCTGAAAATAAAATGTTTATTCCCGCGAAAGCAACGGTTTCCATTCGTGTGAAAATAAATTATTTATTCCCGCGAAAGCAACGGTTTGTATTCGCCTGAAAATAAATTATTTATTCCCGCGAAAGCAACGGTTTGTATTCGCCTGAAAATAAAATGTTTATTCCCGCGAAAGCAACGGTTTCCATTCGTGTGAAAATAAATTATTTATTCCCGCGAAAGCAACGGTTTGTATTCGCCTGAAAATAAATTATTTATTCCCGCGAAAGCAACGGTTTGTATTCGCCTGAAAATAAATTATTTATTCCCGCGAAAGCAACGGTTTGTATTCGCCTGAAAATAAAATGTTTATTCCCGCGAAAGCAACGGTTTCCATTCGTGTGAAAATAAATTATTTATTCCCGCGAAAGCAACGGTTTGTATTCGCCTGAAAATAAATTATTTATTCCCGCGAAAGCAACGGTTTGTATTTGCCTGAAAATAAAATGTTTATTCCCGCGAAAGCAACGGTTTGTATTCGTCTGAACATAAAATGTTTATTCCCGCGAAAGCAACGGTTTCCATTCGTGTGAAAATAAATTATTTATTCCCGCGAAAGCAACGGTTTGTATTCGCCTGAAAATAAATTATTTATTCCCGCGAAAGCAACGGTTTGTATTTGCCTGAAAATAAAATGTTTATTCCCGCGAAAGCAACGGTTTGTAATCGCCTGAACATAAAATGTTTATTCCCGCAAAAGCAACGGTTTGTATTCGCCTGAAAATAAATTATTTATTCCCGCGAAAGCAACGGTTTGTATTCGCCTGAAAATAAAATGTTTATTCCCGCGAAAGCAACGGTTTCCATTCGTGTGAAAATAAATTATTTATTCCCGCGAAAGCAACGGTTTGTATTCGCCTGAAAATAAATTATTTATTCCCGCGAAAGCAACGGTTTGTATTCGCCTGAAAATAAATTATTTATTCCCGCGAAAGCAACGGTTTGTATTCGCCTGAAAATAAAATGTTTATTCCCGCGAAAGCAACGGTTTCCATTCGTGTGAAAATAAATTATTTATTCCCGCGAAAGCAACGGTTTGTATTCGCCTGAAAATAAATTATTTATTCCCGCGAAAGCAACGGTTTGTATTTGCCTGAAAATAAAATGTTTATTCCCGCGAAAGCAACGGTTTGTATTCGTCTGAACATAAAATGTTTATTCCCGCGAAAGCAACGGTTTCCATTCGTGTGAAAATAAATTATTTATTCCCGCGAAAGCAACGGTTTGTATTCGCCTGAAAATAAATTATTTATTCCCGCGAAAGCAACGGTTTGTATTCGCCTGAAAATAAAATGTTTATTCCCGCGAAAGCAACGGTTTCCATTCGTGTGAAAATAAATTATTTATTCCCGCGAAAGCAACGGTTTGTATTCGCCTGAAAATAAATTATTTATTCCCGCGAAAGCAACGGTTTGTATTTGCCTGAAAATAAAATGTTTATTCCCGCGAAAGCAACGGTTTGTATTCGTCTGAACATAAAATGTTTATTCCCGCGAAAGCAACGGTTTGTATTCGCCTGAAAATAAATTATTTATTCCCGCGAAAGCAATGGTTTGTATTCGCCTGAAAATAAAATGTTTATTCCCGCGAAAGCAACGGTTTCCATTCGCGTGAAAATAAAGTATTTATTCCCGCGAAAGCAACAGTTTCCATTCGTGTGAAAATAAAATGTTTATTCCCGCGAAAGCAACGGTTTGTATTCGCCTGAAAATAAATTATTTATTCCCGCGAAAACATTGGTTTGTATTTGTGTGAAAATAAAATTTGTATTCCCGCGAAAGCAACGGTTTCCATTCGCGTGAAAATAAATTATTTATTCCCGCGAAAACACTGTTTTTTATTCACGCGAAAAAACAGTTTATATTCCCGCGAAACCATTGGAAAAAATGCTGATTCATAGGGTTTTATCAGTGCAACCTTAGCTATTTAAGAGCCACTGTTTTCACACAGAAAGCATCCAGTTCTTCAACAGCAAGCGGAGAAGCATCATCTACTACAGCTACTAGGAGACCATCAAGGTAAGAGATGCTAAAATAATTATTTGTCTTTAGTTAATTAAATCATCTGGCTCTAAGCGGTGATAAGGTAAAAACTAATCAATATCAATAATTATTTAACACTAGTAGAAAGCTCTAATTAATTATTTTTAAATTTTATGCTAGTTTGAGACAAAACGCTGTATATAAAGCCAATGAAAATAAATGAATCAATTGTAACAATCAATTTTTTGTATTTTGTAGACACAATGTGTACTTTGGACTCTTGTTTGAGACGAAATGCATCAGTAGCAAAGACTATAAAACATCTGGTTAAGATCTACCAACAGCACACTTCTCCAACACAGCAAGAATTTCTTTCAAGATCTACCACCTACTTAGATGATACCAAACCAATGAAGACTCAAACTACATGAGTTTTGAAAACCAATGAAGACTCAAACTACATGAATTTTGAAGACAGCATACTTCTCCAACACAGCAAGAATTCCTTTCAAGATCTACCACCTACTTAGATGATACCAAACCAATGAAGACTCAAACTACATGACTTTTGAAAACCAATGAAGACTCAAACTACATGAATTTTGAAGACAGCATACTTCTCCAACACAGCAAGAATTCCTTTCAAGATCTACCACCTATTTAGATGATACCAAACCAATGAAGACTCAAACTACATGAGTTTTGAAGACAGCATACTTCTCCAACACAGCAAGAATTCCTTTCAAGATCTACCACCTATTTAGATGATGCCAAACCAATGAAGACTCAAACTACATCAATTTTGAAGACAGCACACTTCTCCAACACAGCAAGAATTCCTTTCAAGATCTACCACCTACTTAGATGATATCAAACCAATGAAGACTCAAACTACATGAATTTTGAAGACAGCATACTTCTCCAACACAGCAAGAATTCCTTTCAAGATCTACCACCTACTTAGATGATACCAAACCAATGAAGACTCAAACTACATGAGTTTTGAAAACCAATGAAGACTCAAACTACATGAATTTTGAAGACAGCATACTTCTCCAACACAGCAAGAATTCCTTTCAAGATCTACCCCTACTTAGATGATACCAAACCAATGAAGACTCAAACTACATGAGTTTTGAAGACAGCATACTTCTCCAACACAACAAGAATTCCTTTCAAGATCTACCACCTACTTAGATGATGCCAAACCAATGAAGACTCAAACTACATCAATTTTGCAGACAGCACACTTCTCCAACACAGCAAGAATTCCTTTCAAGATCTACCACCTACTTAGATCATATCAAACCAATGAAGACTCAAACTACATGAATTTTGAAGACAGCATACTTCTCCAACACAGCAAGAATTCCTTTCAAGATCTACCACCTACTTAGATGATACCAAACCAATGAAGACTCAAACTACATGAGTTTTGAAAACCAATGAAGACTCAAACTACATGAATTTTGAAAACAGCATACTTCTCCAACACAGCAAGAATTCCTTTCAAGATCTACCACCTACTTAGATGATACCAAACCAATGAAGACTCAAACTACATGAGTTTTGAAGACAGCATACTTCTCCAACACAGCAAGAATTCCTTTCAAGATCTACCACCTACTTAGATGATGCCAAACCAATGAAGACTCAAACTACATCAATTTTGAAGACAGCACACTTCTCCAACACAGCAAGAATTCCTTTCAAGATCTACCACCTACTTAGATCATATCAAACCAATGAAGACTCAAACTACATGAATTTTGAAGACAGCATACTTCTCCAACACAGCAAGAATTCCTTTCAAGATCTACCACCTACTTAGATGATACCAAACCAATGAAGACTCAAACTACATGAGTTTTGAAAACCAATGAAGACTCAAACTACATGAGTTTTGAAGACAGCATACTTCTCCAACACATCAAGAATTCCTTTCAAGATCTACCACCTACTTAGATGATGCCAAACCAATGAAGACTCAAACTACATCAATTTTGAAGACAGCACACTTCTCCAACACAGCAAGAATTCCTTTCAAGATCTACCACCTACTTAGATCATATCAAACCAATGAAGACTCAAACTACATGAATTTTGAAGACAGCATACTTCTCCAACACAGCAAGAATTCCTTTCAAGATCTACCACCTACTTAGATGATACCAAACCAATGAAGACTCAAACTACATGAGTTTTGAAGACAGCATACTTCTCCAACACAGCAAAAATTCCTTTCACAAGAATTCCTTTCAAGATCTACCACCTACTTAGATCATATCAAACCAATGAAGACTCAAACTACATGAATTTTGAAGACAGCATACTTCTCCAACACAGCAAGAATTCCTTTCAAGATCTACCACCTACTTAGATGATACCAAACCAATGAAGACTCAAACTACATGAGTTTTGAAGACAGCATACTTCTCCAACACAGCAAAAATTCCTTTCAAGATCTACCACCTACTTAGATGATGGCAAACCAATGAAGACTCAAATAACATGGATTTTGAAGATAAGATGATAGCAAACCAATGAAGACTCAATGTTACACAACATTACTTTCTCTCCTGCTTAGATGATACCAAACCAATGAAGACTCAAACTACATGGATTCTACTTCGATGATGCTGAAAAAGAAAACTGTCCAGAACAAGAGCTCAAGAAGCTAATCTATAACTCAAGGCTATCATATCACTATAGGTGAGTTTTACTAATTTTTACCATAAATTAAACAAAATGCTGAATATATACATTTTACAAGTGAAAAAAGGACTTTTTTGGTGAAATTAGTGTAATTTTTACAACAAAATGCTAAATATATACATTTTTCAGGGAAAAAAAGGACTTTTTTGGTGTAAATAGTGTATTTTTTTACAACAAAAATGCTGAACATATACATTTTCTAGGTGAAAAAAGGACTTTTTTGATGTAATTAGTGTATTTTTTACAACAAAATGCTGAATATATACATTTTCATGGTAATTGTTTTAGATAGATGAAAGAGAATCAAAAACACTTGGTGAAAATAATGCTCAAGAAAGAACAAGTTGAACAATGTAACTTGGTGAGTTATTTCCCTTTTCTAATAATGTAAACTATCCAATGTAACTAGAACTATAATTCAAATTCATGTAATTATTTTACATTTTCGCTTAATCATTCTATACTAATGCATAACTTTTTTATTTTAGTTCATTACGAAATTAAAAGCACATAGAACAGAAGTCTTCCTTCCTAAGATATAACATCACTACATCAAAGACATCATTGTAAAGGAACAAACTATGCATTAACTGTTACTACTTTGTATTTATTACAAGTTGTAGTGCTTTGTATTACTTAGTATTTACTAACTCTAGCTATATTATATGGGGAGATTTTCCTTACTTATTATGTAATAAATGTATATAATCATATAATGATTCATTTTTAATCAATGTATTAATTCAATTTAGATATATCTCCTCTCTTCTCTCTCTCTATGTAGATATAAATATACCCATAAATATGCACATAATTGACCATATATACATTAATTGCTAGAAAACTAAAAGATTTCTCTCTCCTCTCTCTCTTTCTCTCTCAAGATACCATATGTATGTATGTATGTATGGACGCATTGATTGTCATTACAAGTTGTATTGCTTTGTATAACTTAGTATTTACTGACTCCAGCTATATTATATAGGAAGATTTTCCCTACTTATTATGTAATCAGGTATATAATCATATAATGTTTCATTTTTGATCAAAATATTTATTCAATGTAGATATATCTCCTCTCTCTATGTAGATATAAATATACCCATAAATACGTACATAATTAACCATATATACATGAATGTATAGAAAACTAAAAAATCTCTCTCTCCTCTCTCTCTCCCTCTCTCCTCCCTCTCTCTCCTCTATCTCTTTCTTTCTCTCAAGTATGTATATAGTTATGTAAAAAGATTATCAAAACTTGAATGCCATACATTCAAAATCTATATGTCATATAAGTTCAAATCAAGTAAAAAAATAATCAAAACTCAAATGCCACTTAAATGCCATTCAAATGCCCCTCAAATAAAATACAATATAAACTCGGCGAATTCATTCAACGCCATAACCCATTGCCCCACTCCAAGATCAGATCCACAAAAAAACACTTGGTAGGGAGATCTGCTCATATATTACTACTAATAATTAATAGTTTTCACACAAAAAGTCATTTGAAATATGTAACAGGTTTCTTTTTTGTAGAAATTACAACTCTGCGATAAAATATATGAAGCTGAAATAAAAAACACACAATTGCTTATTGTGAAACAAAAGAAGTAATAACAGAACGTTTGGTGCCATACAATAATTATTTCTTACAATACTAGTTTTGCTGATAATGAATTAAAAAAACATTTTATATACCGAAATCAAATTAACATTACATATTTATTATAATGGAATTGCCTGCATTTTGTATTTACTCAATATCCACCCCCTATGACTACAACCCTTTCTACACCCCTGTCATTCAGTAGTCCACCCCTCCACCCCCAATCTCTACACCATTAAAGTGTTCATCTATGGAACTACATTTACCTTTGAGCTAAACCAATCCCAGTCTACAGATAGCGTTTTTACACAAACGGTAACTGTTTTATATGACACACTTGAAGTTGTCTGCTCTTGAGTGGCTTCCCCAACCAGTTCTACTGGAACCCCACCCTTACTACACCCGTGACTTCACCCCCACACTAGTAGCTTATTCACCAGCTAGTTACAAAAGATACAAGTGCGTTGTCTCCTACTACTGCTTGACGGAAATTTTCACACCGAGTACAAACTTGTGACATAAAATGTGATGTTGGGAAACTTGGATTCAAAACTCAATTTCAAAGTTCCAAAATGGTTTCATTTTCACCTCAAACAAGCTTCTTGTCGAGTCAGAATGTGGAAATCTTGAACCAGATGAGAGGTAATTGCCAGAGTTGAATAGAATGGCAAATAAGTGAGGGATGGAGAATAGAAGTACTAGAGTACCAGAAGTATCCTCTCTGGTGATGTAACTTTATTTGATTGGGTAATACCTGAAATGCTAATTGATAATATTGTAAAGGATTTCTGTGCGATTTGACAACAGAAGCTTTACCGACACCTGTTGGGAGTACCCCGTATGTTGTAACAGAGCATACGATAATTACTGAAAGCAAACAAGTGGTAGCATGAGCTTCTCAGTGAAAGGCAGTTTTTTATCGTTATCCAAGGCTACCGGTATGAGGGTAGCAATCTTCAATGTAACGGTTTTAATATGGACTAGAGCAAGAGCAATACGGTAATGTCCTGTTCTTTGATACGGTAGATCTGTATTTATACAGACAGATCCGGTTTATTCAAGGTCAAACTAGTTTCCAAGAACGTGTTATAGACAACTTAGGGCTGTAGGCAAAGCAGTCAATAATTAGAAGAGTTTCAGGTTTAATAACAGTGTATTATCGATGATATACAAAACCTTGTAACGAGAAAAAGTCTGCGAAGTGTATAACAAACTTGACAATAATTAGAAACCCACAAATTCAGTCCAAGTTTATCCTAGAACACACTACGTTATCTCCAAACGCACAAGGTGTATTCAATACAAACTCTCCACTAACTCTAACTCACTGGGCGATCTGCCCTTCTATTTATAAAAAAACACAGCAGTTGAAATGGCTCACATGTGGAACAATACGATTGGATAAAAACATACAACAGTGAATGACTGGTTAAATATAGGCGAGCTCATTAGCAGTCATATTCCTACAGCGCCAGACATAAAATATATAGATAAATGTAATACACAAGCTGGCGCTCCTAGGACATTGCTAAATTATAATAATTATAATAATATATATATGTCAAAGATGGCTACGTTAAACTACCATAGCCTGGCTCTCCTTTGATACAATCCTGGATACGGCTGGTATCTTCACGTCAGGTAGGAACTGTGTATTGACTGGTTGCTAGATGTCCAAAGTCACTGTCATCTTCTTCATAATAATGATAGTAGGAACTGGTCCATCATCCAGCGCACGGCTGCTTTGTATATGTCTATCACAATATTTTGCTATATATACCACAGCTACAAAAATTGTAGTAAGGGTCGAGTTTGGGTTTTGTTGACTTCTGTGGAGTGGGTCTGGGAGAGAACAGAGAAGGAATATGTACAATAATTGTGGTGGCTGTCTTGTGTCTATTAGTTGTAGTTACCGTCTTTATTACTGACTGATTCTTGTGTTTTCTTTGTGTGTGTATTGTGTGTGTACTGTGTGTGTACTGTGTGTGTACTGTGTGTGTACTGTGTGTGTACTGTATGTGTACTGTACATGTACTGTATGTGTACTGTGTGTGTACTGTATGTGTACTGTATATGTACTGTATATGTACTGTATATGTACTGTATCTGTACTGTGTGTGTATTATGTGTGTACTGTGTGTGTACTGTATGTGTACTGTATGTGTACTGTGTGTGTACTGTATATGTACAGTATATGTACTGTATGTGTACTGTATGTGTACTGGATGTGTACTGTATGTGTACTGTATATGTACTGTATATGTACTGTATATGTACTGTATGTGTACTGCTTATGTACTGTATATGTACTGTATGTGTACTGCTTATGTACTGTATGTGTACTGTATGTGTACTGTATATGTACTGTATGTGTACTGTGTGTGTATTGTGTGTGTACTGTGTGTGTACTGTATGTGTACTGTATGTGTACTGTGTGTGTACTGTATATGTACAGTATGTGTACTGTATGTGTACTGTATATGTACTGTATATGTACTGTATGTGTACTGTATGTGTACTGTATATGTACTGTATATGTACTGTATGTGTACTGTATGTGTACTGTATGTGTACTGTATGTGTACAGTATATGTACTGTATGTGTACTGTATGTGTACTGTATATGTACTGTATATGTACTGTATGTGTACTGTATGTGTACTGCTTATGTACTGTATGTGTACTGTATGTGTACTGTATATGTACTGTATGTGTACTGTATGTGTACTGTATGTGTACTGCATGTGTACTGTGTATGACACCAAACTATCAAATAAAGTAAAGAAAATGTACAAGATTAAACAGTTATACACCACAATATATTTTGTACCAACACACAACCAACTAACTAAAACATTGCTGCATAAACATGAGCAAGAAGTCAACTTTTACAGGAAAAACAAGCAAAGAAAATGTTACTCCTTGGTTTTAGTTTTTCTTTTGGCTTAGAGTCAAGATTCAACGCAACCCTAACACCAGACGGATCTTCAACTAAACATGGTTCATCATTCTTGTCCATCTGGCCACTTCCTGTTTCATTTGTTTCAGCTTCCGTTAGCTCAACCAAGCTAGCTCCATATTCGTACAATTCATCTACAGTCATACTTCTCAGGGACGCTGGCTCTGTACTTCCTAAATAATAAATTTATCCACATTAGTTCTCTAGTGCAACACATACCAATCCTTGTTTACAATTTTAATAAACCATTATAACTCTGTTTCTCTCGATTATCAACAATCACGTGTGTCCATTGAGATAATTGTAGTAATCAGAAAACTTTCAACATGTAGTTGGAGTTGCTTCCCCACAGCAAAACAAATATTCCCAAAACAAACAAATGATGTTAATACTAGGTTGATTGACAAACCCATTGATGTCAGTTTGTATAGTTTGTAAATTGTTGAAAACTTGTTGCAATAATTAGCACACCTGTTTCTTCCTCTACCTCTCTTTCCTTTTTAACAGCTTCTAAACTTTCTTTGAGTTCAGAAATAGAGAGAGGTTTGGGAATATCAAATTTGCATTTTGATTCCTTCACTCGATCTTCAACTTCATCGATTCCATCACCTTTCCCATCAATGTACCTACAATGAAATGGTTCATATTGTCATCTCTACTTATTCTTTGGTCTAGTATATGTGTACTACAGCTGTCATTATTTGACAACATTATAACTGGACCAAAATAACAAGAATATCACAATATGTGGAAGTTATCTGTTTATGTCATAAAGCTAGTCACTAAGTGCAGACAACTTCTATGATATCATAATGATCTACTTAAAGTCACAATTTTGCGTACAGCAGTGATTCACACTACAGCTGTAACTTAGTACTGATATATTGCATCACCCTGTTTAACTTCACTTCAAGTGTTAGATATAAATTTTATAGCTATACAACCCATTGAAGTCATAGATTTACTAGTTGATGGCGTAATATTATTACAATTATAAACAAAATAAACATCTAATAATAATAATAGTTCAGCTCACCCGAACGAGGAAGCACAAGATGTAACCTTAACATCAGGCTCATCTTCAACTAAACATGGTTCATCGGACTTGTCCATTTGTGGACTTCCTGTTTCATTTGTTTCAGCTTCCGTTAGCTCAACCAAGCTAGCTCCATGTTCGTACAATTCATCTATAGTCATACTTCTCAGGGACGCTGGCTCTATACTTCCTAAATAATAAATTTAATTGTTTCAGTTCATTTTTCTAGCACAACACAGCCTGTTGCTTTCCCACAAAAGTATTCAATTGTTATAGCTCTCTAAATTACCCCCAACTTCACAGCTTTAGTTGGAGTTGCTCCCCCACAGTCCAGCAAATAATTACACAACAAGCGAGCGATTTTAAAATTAGTGTTTTTTTCAATTAGTATTAGGTTGATGGAAAACTTTACCTTGTCACTTTCTGCAATCAAGTTTTTAGAAGCAATGCTAAAACTTGCTTTAGGTTTTATTCAATATAAATTTTATATGATTTATATTCACCTGGTTGGCTGTTTGTCACCTTCCTGGTTAGATAAAGTTTCCTTTCTCTTAGCTCCTCCCATATTGGGCTGGCAGCTAAAACATATGAAACATTATTAAATTCTCCTCGTTCTTGTAAGCTATTGAAACTGACTCATAGATTTTTAGTCGTTGAAACTTTTTATGCTAATTAGCTCACCTAGCCCTTCCTCCACCTTCCTCTCCTCTTCAACAGTCTCTAACCTTTTTCTGAGTTCAGGAGTGGAAGAAGGTTTGGGAATATCAGTTTTGCCAGTTGATTCCTCCACTTGGCTTCTGACTTTGTTTATTTCCCCACTTTTCTTATCACCATACCTATAATAATAAAATGGTTTATAGACTCACTCTAGTTATCCCTCAATTAACCTCCATCATATGACAATATTTGCAATTGCATTAAATAGCAATTGAATGTTTAAGTTAGGCACTAAATTGCTTTTTACAGAAGTTATCTGCTCATGTCACAAGGCTAGTCATCAAGTGCAGACAACTTCTATGATATTATAATGATCCACTTAACGTCACAACTCTGCGTACAGCAGTGGTTCACACTACAGCTGTAGCTTACTGATGCACTGCATCACCCTGTATAGCTTCATGTCAAGGTTTGATATAAGTTATGTTATAGTGAAGCCATCTCAAGCATATTTGTGACAGAAACGACATAATATTATTATAAAAATGAATATAATCAAGTGACAATAATTGAACTCACCAAAACCAGAAAGTACAAGACGCAGTCAACAGAACTAAAGATCCAGCCACTAGTTTCACTAACTTCACAAACAAAGCTATCAATAAAGCTTTTACATCAATAATAAGTAGAAATAAAACTACTGGTAACACCAGCAACGTTAGAGAGAATGCCATGATAAAACGCATCTTGTCTGTGCAGATATCAACAAGAGAGTGAACATTTGATTGTTGACACGATGACTTCACGTCGTAATAGATTGTTGGCTATCCAACCAGTTATAACTGCTGACTACTTTTCACACTCATCAAATCACAGATATTGACTACCTTTTTAAATAGCAAGTCTTTTTAAATGGGTTTTTTGTGTCTCACTAATTTATAGTTAACTTTTCAATCATGAGTTTCACAAAGACCAATGAACAATAACTAACTTGAAATATTATGATTAAAAGTTTTTTGACTGCACAAAGCTTAACCATTTTTTAGTTAACTGAAGATTAACTGAGCGATTAATTGCTTGCATTATGTAACAAAATAAATCTTAGTAACTTTTGAGAACAAAAAACTAAGACACATTTGATGAAGCTCACAACTCTTTGGTAAAAACTTAGCATGACAAACCTAATTTACTGACGTACAAACCAGGCATAGGTTCATAGTTCAAGGGGCGTGTCACATTGGAGTGTATACTGATAATTGATTGGGTCATTGTCTTTTGATTTTTGTTTTTCTCATTTTTCCAGGAGTTGTCTACTTCTGTAATAAAATTTGGTACTCAGACAAAACATCATAAAGAAAATTATCATGCGGTGGCATTGTGATACACATGTGCTGTGTCTATGTAATGTACTTACAGCCCAGGAGATGACAAGTCTAGGTAAGTAAAGCCAAAACACAGAACTAGTAAAGTGCATATACTCAAAGATCAACAAATCACTCTACTTCTCTCCTACTTCCCTTTACATCTCTACAGGCCTTTACTGTAATACGTACTGTACGTACAGGCATTTATATAGTAATGGAGCCTTGTTGTTGTAGTTATATGCCTTGTGTATAGTCGGTAGGTCATGTGATCCATGGTTCTGTTAAGTCTGATCATGTGATACATAGTTTTAGTGAGTAGGATCATTTGACCTAGCATTTTAGTGAATGTGGCCATGTGACCTAGTATTTTAGTGAGTGCGGTCATGTGACCTAGTGTTTTAGTGAGTGTGGTCATGTGACCAAATGTTTCAGTGAGTGCGGTCATGTGACCTAGTGTTTCAGCGAGTGTGGTCATGTGAACTAACCAATAAAATATCCTTAATATTCATAATAGTGCAGACTCATCAAGCGACTTAAAACAACTTAGAACAGAGCCCTCGGCTCAGACATATCAGTGATTTCAGAAAGTTTCTCTGCATTCCTGAAAAAAATATCACTAGAGTAGGAAACTTTGAATGAATCTGTCTGCTAACACCAAAAAGAAGACAACTCCTACTTACCAAGAACTCCACCCACGCAACTGAAGGGATGTGATTTATTTGGTCATGTGTTCTTTAAACTTGTTTTTGTTTTGTTTGAGTGTTCATTCTACAGTGTGTGACACTTACCTTGTGATACATTAGATGGGTTGTCTCCCTTCAGTTGAACAGGTCCAAATGACCAAACAGAAATGGTCATTTTCTCAAAAAACTCATATCAACGCTGTAACAGAAACATTTTCTGTAGAAATGATAACTCTACCATAAGATTTATGATGCTGAAATAAAAGCACATAATTGTGTTTTTTTTATGAAACTGCTAAACTAATAGCAAGGCTTTTGTTGCCATGAGAAAAATTATTTCTCATGCTACTATTTTTGTTAATACTACTTTTGTTATGCTGAAATGGAAATAGGGTTACATATCTATTACAATGAAGTTTCACTCATTTTGCATCTCTTAGGCCTCTCCCCCCCCCCCCCTCCCCCACCCCCCCCCCCCCCACCCCCCACACACCCCCCCACCCCCCCCACCCCCACCCACCCACCCCCCCCACCCCCCCCACCCCCACCCACCCCCCCCACCCCCACCCACCCCCCCACACACACACACACACACCTTTAGGTCCTTTTCTAGGAATGTACAATTACCTTTTAGCTCTTGGGTGGTTGTCAACTAATGAAATATGACTCTTCATGTTGATAGCCGTTAGTAGTGGTGGTAGATTACAAGTGAAACAGGTCTTGCTAGCTAGTAGTCTATTGTGGGTACGAATTTGGTGGTAGTAGTAAAGCTAGCTTTGTCCAGCTTTTTTCCTACTAGCCACTACTACTAGCCAGATGTGTCTTTTTAAGCATCTGGGGGTGGGAAGGTTTATAAACAAACTTTAGAGGGCCGGAATTCACTGGGAGTTGAAGGCTGCTCACTGATTTTTGGTAAAGGGGTTTGCTGGTTATCTTTTTTCTTTTGACATTAAGAAAGATTGGGTAACTATTCTTGTTTTCATGGGGAATTACTAGTATGGGCTATTGTCCCCTTTTTTCACTCCAAGAGGTTGAATTTGGGGTGTCAGGGAGGGGTTGGCTTGAGAGTGCTGAGAGTTTGAGGGTAGCAGCGCTATATCCTGTAGACACCATGGTGGGGGAGGGGGTAACTCTAACGGGTTGATCAGGATAGGGATTTAACCATCAGGGACTTTGCTCTTTTCTTTTTCATCATCCACACCTTCTTGGCTTGTTGCTGGCTGGTATAGCTGGTCTGCACCAGGTGTGGAGGGACCAGTATCATTACCTGACCGTGATTGGGCAGAACAGAACTCATGATCCTTGCATTGTGTAAGTTAGTAATTTGTAGCAACTTTTGAGAAACAAGAAGTAAGAAAAGATTGAAAAACCCCCGACTCTTTAATGAAAACTTTTTCTATGTCAAACTCAATTTACTTACATACAAAACACACTTAAATGGTTGTTTAAGACATGTGTTCCTTGATGTGTATACTGATAATTGGGAGTTGTCTTCTTCTGTAATAGATTTTGTATCTAAAACAATATGGTATAAAAAAGGATATTTTATGTCATCTTTATAACATTTATACACTGTGTTTATGTAATTCAGGCATACATTACTTACAGCCCAGGAGAAGACAAGTCTAAATAAATAAAACCCAAACACAGAGCTGGTCAAGTTCATCACTCTATCCTTCTCCTACATCCCCTAAGAAGGGGTTTACTCTAAGAGATACTGTACATACAGGCATCTATATAGTGATGAAGCCCTGTTGATTTGTAGTAGTTATGCAGTGGATCGTGCCGGTAGGGTTCCTACTACCGTCAACTAACAACAGCTGTTCACAGTGCGCAGTCCGTGAAACAGCCAAGCAACACCTCTCTCCTAGAGGTATATGCAGGGTCGGTCAGACCTGCAGGGTACAATGGAGAAGTCGGTAACAACTTCACTACTAGTGAGGCCACGGCTCAGACAAACTAGGTACAGTTTTATGTAATAGAATACATGTATTGTCCACAGATCAAACTCTAGGGAGGCAATCGCCTTGAGAAGTCCACAGCAGCAGCGGTAAGAGATAAGTGGCAAAGTATAATGGCAAAAGCAGCCTTTTATAGGCTGGTGACAGGAAGCGTATTGCATCATGTTGGTGCAACAAATAATATATAACAGGAAGTGGTACAGCCAACCAGAATAACAATACATACAATGGTACACAATATTAAAAGGGTAAGGCGCCTAGTGGCAATGAGTAAGGCTATAGGATCATGTTCTCAGTCTAGTTAGCCTTGTAATCCAGGTAAAAGGAAAGTAGAGGTTGCTGGGTCCTGGATTCGTATATGGGCATCGACAGAGTCTGTTTTTGAAACTCTGGCTATGGGGGCCATATTTTTTGCCGGCCCAGTATGTCACTGCAGGGCCAGTAGAGGTCACTCTCGGGTCAGTAAAGGTCACTGCAGGGCCAGTAGGTAAAGCTGCAAGGCCGGTATAGAGTTTACAGGGCCGGTATCACATCTGCAGGGCTGGTAAGGTAACTTGTCTGTCTCTGAGGTGATGCCCTTTGGGTGCATCACTTTTGGGTACATCACTTGGGGAGGCCTGTATGACTAAATACTGTTGTCAGAGTCACCTTTAGGTTAGGGTATATACAGGTGCAAAGTATGTGTGCTGCCAAAATCAACCACAGTTATATGCCTAATGTATACTGTGTAGGTCATGTGATCCATAGTTTTAGTGAGATGGTCACGTGACCTAGTATTTTAGAGAGTGACGTAATGTGACCAAGCATTTTAGTGAGTGCGGTCATGTGACCTAATAGTTTACTGAGTGCGGTCATGTGATGTAATTAACAAACCATCCCTGATGAAGAACTTATTTGTGATGAAGTTTTATTCAGAAGGTCATTTCAATCTACAGTACAAATTAACTGGAGTTCAAAAATATTGTAGGAGTTTGACTTTGTATACAAGATTTTGTCTAGAAGCGAAGTAGTTGGTAGCAAATGTAGGTTTTGTGGATTTTCAAGTATTTATTATCTAGCTTTTGTCATATCTATTGTTAATCTGTTTTTTCTGCACTGATTATAAAACACATAAGATTTCAATTTTTTGTTTTTCAAACAAAATATTTCTATGAAATATTTTGGTTGGCCGTTCTTTTCATCTAGTTTATTTTTGTTGCGAGAGCAAACCTTATGATCAGTTAGGTATCAACACTTTCTGCAGCTGCAGAAAACCCACCATACTTGACTATGACTAGCTGATGTAATGGTTAATGTGTCTGCAGAGATGAATAGCTGGTGTAATGGTTAATGTGTCTGCAGAGATGACTAGCTGATGTAATGGTTAATGTGTCTGCAGAGATGACTAGCTAATGGTTAATGTGTCTGCAGAGATGACTAGCTAATGGTTAATGTGTCTGCAGAGATGACTAGCTGGTGTAATGGTTAATGTGTCTGCAGAGATGAATAGCTAATGGTTAATGTGTCTGCAGAGATGACTAGCTGGTGTAATGGTTAATGTGTCTGCAGAGATGACTAGCTTGTGTAATGGTTAATGTGTCTGCAGAGATGAATAGCTAATGGTTAATGTGTCTGCAGAGATGACTAGCTGGTGTAATGGTTAATGTGTCTGCAGAGATGACTAGCTTGTGTAATGGTTAATGTGTCTGCAGAGATGACTAGCTAATGGTTAATGTGTCTGCAGAGATGACTGGCTGATGTAATGGTTAATGTGTCTGCAGAGATGACTAGCTAATGGTTAATTTGTCTGCAGAGATGACTAGCTGGTGTAATGGTTAATGTGTCTGCAGAGATGAATAGCTAATGGTTAATGTGTCTGCAGAGATGACTAGCTGGTGTAATGGTTAATGTGTCTGCAGAGATGACTAGCTTGTGTAATGGTTAATGTGTCTGCAGAGATGACTAGCTAATGGTTAATGTGTCTGCAGAGATGACTAGCTGGTGTAATGGTTAATGTGTCTGCAGAGATGACTAGCTTGTGTAATGGTTAATGTGCCTGCAGAGATGACTAGCTAATGGTTAATGTGTCTGCAGAGATGGCTAGCTGGTGTAATGGTTAATGTGTCTGCAGATATGACTAGCTAATGGTTAATGTGTCTGCAGAGATGAATAGCTAATGGTTAATGTGTCTGCAGAGATGACTAGCTGGTGTAATGGTTAATGTGTCTGCAGAGATGACTAGCTTGTGTAATGGTTAATGTGTCTGCAGAGATGAATAGCTAATGGTTAATGTGTCTGCAGAGATGACTAGCTGGTGTAATGGTTAATGTGTCTGCAGAGATGACTAGCTGGTGTAATGGTTAATGTGTCTGCAGAGATGACTAGCTTGTGTAATGGTTAATGTGTCTGCAGAGATGACTAGCTAATGGTTAATGTGTCTGCAGAGATGACTGGCTGATGTAATGGTTAATGTGTCTGCAGAGATGACTGGCTGATGTAATGGTTAATGTGTCTGCAGAGATGACTAGCTGATGTAATGGTTAATGTGTCTGCAGATATGACTAGCTGGTGTAATGGTTAATGTGTCTGCAGAGATGACTAGCTAATGGTTAATGTGTCTGCAGAGATGACTAGCTGGTGTAATGGTTAATGTGTCTGCAGAGATGACTAGCTAATAGTTAATGTGTCTGCAGAGATGACTAGTTAATGGTTAATGTGTCTGCAGAGATCACTAGTTGATGTAATGGTTAGTGTGTCTGCAGATATGACTAGCTGGTGTAATGGTTAATGTGTCTGCAGAGACGACTGGCTGATGTAATGGTTAATGTGTCTGCAGAGATCACTAGCTAATGGTTAATGTGTCTGCAGAGATGACTGGCTGGTGTAATGGTTAATGTGTCTGCAGAGATGACTAGCTGGTGTAATAGTTAATGTGTCTGCAGAGATGACTAGCTGGTGTAATGGTTAGTGTGTCTGCAGATATGACTAGCTGGTGTAATGGTTAATGTGTCTGCAGAGACGACTGGCTGATGTAATGGTTAATGTGTCTGCAGAGATGACTAGCTGATGTAATGGTTAATGTGTCTGCAGATATGACTAGCTGGTGTAATAGTTAATGTGTCTGCAGAGATGACTAGCTGGTGTAATGGTTAATGTGTCTGCAGAGATGACTAGCTGGTGTAATGGTTAATGTGTCTGCAGAGATGACTAGCTGGTGTAATGGTTAATGTGTCTGCAGAGATTACTAGCTGGTGTAATGGTTAATGTGTCTGCAGAGATGACTAGCTTGTGTAATGGTTAATGTGTCTGCAGAGATGACTAGCTAATGGTTAATGTGTCTGCAGAGATGACTAGCTGGTGTAATAGTTAATGTGTCTGCAGAGATGACTAGCTTGTGTAATGGTTAATGTGTCTGCAGAGATGACTAGCTAATGGTTAATGTGTCTGCAGAGATGACTAGCTAGTGTAATGGTTAATGTGTCTGCAGAGATGACTAGCTGGTGTAATAGTTAATGTGTCTGCAGAGATGACTAGCTGATGTAATGGTTAATGTGTCTGCAGATATGACTAGCTGGTGTGATGGTTAATGTGTCTGCAGAGATGACTAGCTGGTGTAATAGTTAATGTGTCTGCAGAGATGACTAGCTGATGTAATGGTTAATGTGTCTGCAGATATGACTAGCTGGTGTGATGGTTAATGTGTCTGCAGAGATGACTAGCTGGTGTAATGGTTAATGTGTCTGCAGAGATGACTAGCTAATGGTTAATGTGTCTGCAGAGATGATTAGCTGATGTAATAGTTAATGTGTCTGCAGAGATGACTAGCTGGTGTAATAGTTAATGTGTCTGCAGAGATGACTAGCTTGTGTAATGGTTAATGTGTCTGCAGAGATGACTAGCTAATGGTTAATGTGTCTGCAGAGATGACTAGCTGGTGTAATAGTTAATGTGTCTGCAGAGATGACTAGCTGATGTAATGGTTAATGTGTCTGCAGAGATGACTAGCTGGTGTAATAGTTAATGTGTCTGCAGAGATGACTAGCTGATGTAATGGTTAATGTGTCTGCAGAGATGACTAGCTGGTGTAATAGTTAATGTGTCTGCAGAGATGACTAGCTGATGTAATGGTTAATGTGTCTGCAGAGATGACTAGCTGGTGTAATGGTTAATGTGTCTGCAGAGATGACTAGCTAATGGTTAATGTGTCTGCAGAGTTGACTACCTGGTGTAATGGTTAGTGTGTCTGCAGAGATGACTAGCTGGTGTAATGGTTAATGTGTCTGCAGAGATGACTAGCTGATGTAATGGTTAATGTGTCTGCAGAGATGACTAGCAGGTGTAATGGTTAATGTGTCTGCAGAGATGACTAGCAGGTGTAATGGTTAATGTGTCTGCAGAGATGACTAGCTGGTGTAATGGTTAATGTGTCTGCAGAGATGACTAGCTAATGGTTAATGTGTCTGCAGAGATAACTAGCTGGTGTAATGGTTAATGTGTCTGCAGAGATGACTAGCTAATGGATAATGTGTCTGCAGAAATGACTAGCTAATGGTTAATGTGCCTGCAGAGTTGGCTAGCTGGTGTAATGGTCAATGTGTCTGCAGAGATGACTAGCTAATGGTTAATGTGTCTGCAGAGATGACTAGCTGATGTAATGGTCAATGTGTCTGCAGAAATGACTAGCTGATGTAATGGTTAATGTGTCTGCAGAGATGAATAGCTGGTGTAATGGTTAATGTGTCTGCAGAGATGACTAGCTTGTGTAATAGTTAATGTGTCTGCAGAGATGACTAGCTAATGGTTAATGTGTCTGCAGAGATGACTAGCTGGTGTAATGGTTAATGTGTCTGCAGAGTTGGCTAGCTGGTGTAATGGTCAATGTGTCTGCAGAGATGACTAGCTAATGGTTAATGTGTCTGCAGAGATGACTAGCTGATGTAATGGTCAATGTGTCTGCAGAAATGACTAGCTGGTGTAATGGTTAATGTGTCTGCAGAGCAAGGCATGTTGTTGTAATGTCTGGGGTTTGATATTTAATCAGGTAAGATGTATTTTTTGCAGTTGTGTACATCATACTTGTTGACTAAGGAAGTCATTCTTGCAGCAAGATGAATGAATTCGTAGGTAGATTTTTAGCTACAGTTTATACGCCGATTTTTTCCTCAGTGTAAAGATATAAAGTCAAAGCAGCCAAGCTTTTATTCATACTATTGAGGTAAATGTCAATGATTGAGTCAATGATCCATAATGGTGCAGACGAAACTAATAAAAATTTATTTTTAATTATTTTTTCTAAAATGTTAACTTTTTTGTTGAGCGCCGTAATGTGACTCACTATTCAAGTGGTAGAGATCATGCGACCTAAGGTTTAGATTAATAGATGAAAAGTGCGTCTATTTTTGTGCGTTAGACGTGTTTGATCTTCTATACAACTTTTCTCGTTACATTAAAAAGAAACTTTATTTGCCAATTACTAGGCAACCTACCAAAATTTATAAGTGAAAATCTATTAAATCCAGTATAATAATATAATTTTAAAGAATCTGTAGCAAAGTCTCCAAATTTCCCAGAGCCGATTCTGTAGTAGTTTTGAATCGTCTACTATGAACGCAACAGCTCTGGGCAAACAAACACTCCCTCTGCTTATATATCTTTCACTCACTCAAGGTGTCTACCTCGTCTACTCACCAAGGAGTCCACTTTGTTTGTGGTCTACACCGTGTGAAGAAATTATCGACTAGAACAGAGTCCTAGACTCAACACCGCAGTATAGAATAAATACTTTATTGCACAGCCTGTTTAGCGATACAACATTTTAGATACACCAGATCTACAGGAGTTCTACTTCTCAACAGCAATGTAGCGCCTATTATAGGAGACGGTTGTAACTTTCATCTCTTAATGGGTATTAGCCAAACATACAAAACAATACATCAGGTGCACAAATAACGAGATTCAATAGAAAATAACATAAACAAAGGTAGCCAATCAGTCAATACGCACATGGTCCATCTGCTTTGGTGGGACTCCTCAGCCAATCAAGAGTGGCAGGAAGAGAGTGCTATATATATATGGTATAAGAGTTCCTGGAAGTGGGGTCCTGCCTTTGTTGTCACTTCTCCTTATTATCACTAGAGGGGTTTCCACACCCAGGAAGCTCAGGCTTCTGCCCCAACCAGTTTTAGATAATTAGGTGTGTATACTGAGTTGGTATGCACTCTATGTGGTGTATATAAGGGATCCCCAATCTGGATACTGTGTTGGTATAGGAGGGATATTGGGTCAGTGCTGTATATGGAATAATGGAGGGATCCTGAATTGGATAGCTAACGGGGCACGAAAGGAAATTACTGGAAAATATAGAAGGAAAAGGAGGGGGTGGGGTAGGGGGAGGGGTGAATAAGGACAGGGGTAGGGTGGAGCACTGCTGTTAAATTCTCCTACAATAAGTTTATAATGCCAGCAATGTGGAGTTGTCTCGTTTTTTGGTAAAAGAAGGCAACTTCTGGAAAGTAAAAATCTAAACCTAAGCGCTGCATTTATTGACTGAACAACGTCATACTTATAATTGCATTTCTATTCATTACAATCGATAGCAGTGCTTGTGTTTGTATACCTGAAGGTTTATAACTTTAGTCATAAATGTAATGAATATGAGAGAGAAGTTCTGCAACTGGGTCATAGGGTTTGAGTGAAGCCGTGTGCCAACACAAAAAAGAAAACAACTCCTACTTACAAAGTACTTAACTTATTCCCAAACACAACCTCAGGAGACTCGGTTTCTAGGGGTGTGAGTTATTTGGCCATGTGTTCTTTGAAGTTGTTTTTGTTTTGTTTGAATATTCATTCTAGAATGCGTGACACTTACCTAGTGATACATTAGGTGGATTGTCTCCCTTCAGTTGAACAAGTCCAAATGACTAAAATAATTAATAGTTATCATACAAAAAAATCATTTCAAATATGTAACCGAGTTATTTTTTGTAGAAATTACAACTCTGTGATAAAAGTTATGATGCTGAAATAAAAACCACACAATTTTTTATCGTAAAATAAATGAAATAAGAAATGAAAGATTGATGCCATAAAATAATTATTTCTTACGACACTAGTTTTGCTGATAATCAATTAAAAAATATTTTACATACCAAAATCAAATTAACATTACACATTTATGATAATGGAATTGCCTGCATTTTGGATTTAGCCTGTATCCACCCCAGATGACTACAACCCTTTCTACACCCCTGTCATCCAGTAGCCCACCCCTCCACCCCCAACCTCTACACCATTAAAATGTTCATCTATGGAATTACATTTACCTTTGAGCTGAACCAATCCCAGTCTACAGATAGTGTTTTTACACAAACGATAACTGTTTTATATGACACACTTGAAGTTGTCTGCTCTTGAGTGGCTACCCCTAAACCAGTTCTACTGGAACCCCACCCTTACTACACCCTGATATCACCCTCACCCTAGTAGCTTATTCACCAGCTAGTTACAAAAGATACAAGTGTGTTGTCTCCCACTATTGCTTGAAGGAAACTTTCACACGGAGTACAAACTTGTGACATAAAATGTGATGTTGGGAAACTTGGATTCAAAACTCAACTTCAAAGTTCCAAACTGGTTTCACTTTCACCTCAAACAAGCTTTTTGTTGAACCAGAATGTGGAAATCTTGAACCAGATGAGCGGTAATTGCCAGAGCTAAATAGAGTGGCACATGCCAACAAAGAGAGAACTCTGATTGGTCAGAGGAAGGAAACATGTGAGGGATGGAGAATAGAAGTACTAGTGTATCAGAAGTAACCTCTCTGGTGATGTAACTTTATTTGATTGGGTAATACCTGAAATGCTAATTGATATATATTTTGCATTTATACCGCTGCTACAAAAATTGTATTCAGGGTTGAGTTTGGGTTTTGTTGGACTTTTGTGGAGTGGGTCTGGGAGACAATAGAGAGAGAATAGAAAGGGAATGTGTAAAATAATTGTGGTGGCTGTCTTTTGTCTAGTAGTTTTAGTTACTGTCTTTATTACTGACTGATTCTTGTGTTTTCTTTGTGTGTGTACTGTCTGTGTATTGTGTGTGTACTGTATGTGTGCTGTATATGTACTGTACGTGTACTGTTTGTGTACTGTATGTGTACTGTATGTGTACTGTATATGTACTGTATGTGTATTGTGTCTGTACTGTGTGTGTACTGTGTGTGTACTGTGTGTGTATTGTGTCTATACTGTGTGTGTACTGTATGTGTACTGTGTGTACTGTGTGTGTATTGTGTGTGTACTGTGTGTGTACTGTATGTGTACTGTGTGTGTAATGTGTGTGTATTGTGTGTGTACTGTGTGTGTACTGTGTGTGTACTGTGTGTACTGTATATGTACTGTATGTGTACTGTATGTGTACTGTGTGTGTACTGTATGTGTACTGTGTGTGTACTGTGTGTGTATTGTGTGTGTACTGTATATCTACTGTGTATGTATTGCATATGTACTGTATATGTACTGTATGTGTATTGTGTCTGTACTGTGTGTGTACTGTGTGTGTACTGTGTGTGTATTGTGTCTATACTGTGTGTGTATTGTGTGTGTACTGTATGTGTACTGTGTGTGTACTGTATGTGTACTGTATGTGTACTGTGTGTACTGTGTGTGTATTGTGTGTGTACTGTGTGTGTACTGTATGTGTACTGTATGTGTATTGTGTGTGTACTGTATGTGTGTGTACTGTGTGTGTACTGCATGTGTACTGTATGTGCACTGTGTGTACTGTGTGTGTATTGTGTGTGTATTGTGTGTGTACTGTATGTGTACTGTATGTGTATTGTGTGTGTACTGTATGTGTGTGTACTGTGTGTGTACTGCATGTGTATGCATGTGTACTGTATATGTACTGTACGTGTACTGTATTTGTACTGTATGTGTACTGTATGTGTACTGTATGTGTATTGTGTGTGTACTGTATGTGTGTGTACTGTGTGTGTACTGCATGTGTATGCATGTGTACTGTATATGTACTGTACGTGTACTGTATTTGTACTGTATGTGTACTGTATGTGTACTGTATGTGTATTGTGTGTGTACTGTATGTGTGTGTACTGTGTGTGTACTGTGTGTGTATTGCATGTGTATGCATGTGTACTGTATATGTACTGTACGTGTACTGTATTTGTACTGTATATGTACTGTATATGTACTTTATGTGTACTGTATGTGTACTGAATGTGTATGATACCAAAATATCAAATAAACTGAAGAAATTGAACAAGATTAAACAGTTATACACCATAATATATTTTGTACCAACACACAACCAAATAACTAAAACATTGCTACATAAACATGAACAAGGAGTCAACTTTTACAAGAAAAACAAGCAAGAAAAATGTTACTCCTTGTTTTCAGTTTTTCTTTCGGCTCAGAGTCAAAATTAGACGAAACCGTAACATCAGACTGATCTTCATCTGAACACGGTTCGTCATTCTTGTCCATTTGGGCACTTCCTGTTTCATTTGTTTTGACCTCCGATAGCTTCACCAAGCTAGCTCCATATTCGTACAACTCTTCCACAGACATAGTTTTCAGGGACGCTGGCTCTGTACTTCCTAAAAAGTAAAATCAAATATTTCCATTTAGTTCTCTACTACAACACAGCTTCATGTCGTTTACAACTATAATGAACCATTACAACTCTGTCTTTTCCCGATTCTCGATAATAAATAATAATTGTACTAATCAGAAAATTTCCAAAATATAGTTGGAATTGCTTCCCCACAGAAAAGCAATTATTCACAGGACAAACTAGTGATGTTAAAGTTATTTATTTTTAACACTTATCAAGTTAATGGATAAACTCGCTGATGACTGTTTGTATACTTTGACATGCAGATTTAGATTAGGATATCTGAAGGTTACTTTATTGAATTGCTTTATTATGAAGTAGTAAGAGTTGTATTCACCTGATGGACTGTATGTCTCTCTTCCGGGTAGATCTAATTTCCTTTCTCTTGGCTCCTCCCATATTGGGTTGACAACTACAATGCATGACATACTATTGGATGTTTGGTGATCTCAGAGGTTAAGTGGAGTCCAGTCAACGATTTGTTAAAAATTGGTTTGTAGATTGTTGAAAACTTGTTACAATGATTAGCTCACCTGGCTTCTCCTTGACCTCTTCTTCCTTTTCAATAGTTTGCAGTCTTTGTTTAGATTGGGAAATAGGACGAGGTTTCGGAATATCAAGTCTGTCTTTCGATTTTCTCGCTTGATTTTCTCCTTCATCGATTCCATCACCTTTTTCATCACCAAACCTACAATGAAATAGTTCATATTGTCATCTCTAATTATTCTTTGGTCTAGTATATGTATGCCAAAGCTGTCATTTATTGACAACATTATAACTGCATCCAGCAAATCGTAGTTAATTGTTTAAATCAAAATGTACTCATTTAAAGCAGAAGTTATCTGCTCATGTCACAAGGCTAGTCACTAAGTGCAAACAACTTCTAAGATATTATAATGATATACGCCGGGTCGTAACTCTGTGTACGCCAGTGGTTCTCACTGCCCACAGCTGTAGCTTACTGATGAATATCATCATCTTGCTTAGCTTCAAGTCAACTGTTAGATATAAGCACCATAACAATAGAACTATTGAAAACATTATTGTACCATTTGATAACGTAATATTATAAACACGATAAATAACTAACAATAATTCAACTCACACATCCGAGAAAGCACAAAATGTAGTCGTAACATCATCTTCAACTGAACATTTTTTATAGCCATTGTCCATTTGGGCACTTCCTGTTTCATTTGTTTTGACTTCCGATAGCTCAACCAAGCTAGCTCCATATTCGTACAATTCTTCCACAGTCATACTTCTCAGGGACTCTGTCTGTGCACTTCCTAAATAATAAGACAACCCTTTTAGTCCAGTTATCTTTCACAAGACAGTCACTGCTTTCTCACAAAGTTGTTCAGTTAATATAGCTTGCTTTTTTCTTGCTATCAATGTTTTATCAACGGTACCCTTTGGGATATAATTTGTATCTATAGTTGGAGTTGCTCCCCCACACTCCAGCAAATGTTCACATGAAAAGCCAATGGGGTTAAAACTAGTTTTTTTCAATGATTAATAAGTTGATTGAGAAAATTACCGCATCAGTTTCTGCATGTTGATCACTCAAGTTTTTAGTAGCAATGCTGAAGTTGTTTTATTGTGCTGGTTAAAAATCAAAATTGTTAGAGTTATATTTTACCTGATGGACGATTTGTCACTCTCCTCAGTTGATGAATATTCCTTTCCTTCAGCTCCTCCCATGTTAGGCTGGTAGCTGAAATTTATGAAATATTATATTCTTGTTCTTCTGGCATGTAAAGTTCAGATCAAAACTTGTTAAAACTGATTTGTAAATTTTAGTCATTTGATTTTTTTACAATAATTAGCTCACCTAGCTCTTCTGCTACTTTTCCTTTCTTTTCAATAGTTTCTAACCTTTCTCTGAGTTTAGGAATAGAAGGAGGTTTGGGAAATTCGATATGTCCATTTGATTCCTTTACTCGATTTTTAAATTCATTGATCTCATCACTTTTCCCATCACCATACCTACATAAAATGGTTAATAGAGTCATACTAATCATTCCTCAATTAACCTCCATCATATTACAACATTGCAATTGCATTAAATAGCAATTGACTGTTTAATTTAGGCACTAGTTTGTTTTTTATACAGAAGTTATCTGCTCGTGTCACTTCACTAGTACCCAAGTGCAGACAACTTCTATGGTATCATAATGATCCACTTAACGTCACAACTCTGCGTACAGCAGTGGTTCACACTACAGCTATAACTTATTACTGGTGTATTACATCACCCTGTATAGCTTCATGTCAAGGGTTTGATATAAATTATGTTATAATGAAGCTATCTCAAGCATATTTGTGACAGAAACGACATAATAATAATAATATTATTATAAAAACAAAAATAATCAAGTGACAGTAGTAATTCAACTCACCAAAACCAGAAAGTACAAGACCCAGTCAGCAGAACTAAAGACCCAGCCACTAGTTTCACTAACTTCACAAACAAAGCTATCAATAAAGCTTTTACATCAATAATAAGCAGAAATAAAGCTACTGGTAACACCACCAACGCTAGAGAGAATGCCATGATAAAACGCATCTTGTCTGTGCAGATATCAACAAGAGAGTAAATATTTGATTGTTGACACGATGACTTCACGTCGTAATAGATTGTTGTCTGTCCAACTAGTAATACCTGCTGTGGATACTGGAGCCATTTTATATCAGATAGGTTGAAGCTTCAAGTTCCTCACTGAAGGTTTTTCCTATTTATCAATCTATAGATTTAATTATTTTTTGAAAAAACAAGTTTTCTTAAATGGATTTTTTTTTACATCAAAGTCAAGTCTTTACATTTTAATAATGTTTAGTTAACTTTTTAGTCATGAATTTCACATGCGCCAATGAATGATGAATGAATAGCTTGAAAAACAAAAAGATGTGATTTGTTTCTCCCAACATTGATCTTTTGTTGGTTAACTAAAGATTAATTGAGCGATTAATCAACTGCACTCGTTTTAGCGTGTTGAAGCCCATCACTCTTTGTTACAAAACTTTCTGATAAGAAACCTAGTATACATACAAACACACAAAAAACACATAAAACGGCAGTTTAAACGATGTGTTACATCATGTGTATCTTGACAACTGGCTAGGCTATTGACATTTTATTTTTAACCTGGTCTTTTTGGGAGTTGTCTTCTTTTGTAATGGATTTTACTTCTAAACCAATATGCTATAAAAAAGTTTTTCATTTTATATTATATTACATATACATTGAGTCAATTTAATTCAGGCATACATTACTTAAAGCCTAGGAGAAGACAAGTCGAGATACAAAATCAAAACAAAAAAATAGTAAAGAACATATACTCCAACGAATCACTCTATTCGTCTCCTACATCCCCTAAGAAGGCCTTCACTGTAAGAGATACTGTGCATACAGGCATTTATATAGCAAAGGAGCCCTGTTGAATTATTAGTTGGTATAAGACGCAGGTTTTTAACCATGTGACTTTATTTACTAGTGATCGTACCTCATGCGTGTAAAACTCATAGATCGTTGATACGGGGAAGGAAAAGGCGCTTGTCGGCACGGGAAAACTAAAACGCGCTAAAAAATTAAGCACACGCGTGTGAGACTATGCATTGTCACTCAAAATGTGCAACTAAACACTATTTGATGCAAAAACGTTTGTAAGAGAGGCCTGTACTGTATGAACTAAATTTGCCATTGATCCGTATTCCATTGCATACATATATACATACTACCCTTTATTACTACATTACAAATCAGTAAGTTTGTCATGTCTCCTGATTTCTATGCACCATCCTGGATTCCCAGCACAAATTTTCTCACTTTCTGAAAAATTTCAAACTCTGTAAAAATTCTTGAAAAAGGCTTAAAAATCAAGGAATGTATGAATTGTCAAGTAAGTTAGTGTTTTCCTCTAAGTGGGTATCTCTGAGCAGTTGGCCACCGCAATTAGGAGTTGTCTGCACAGCAATCTTTTTTCGAGATCTTTTAGTTCCGACCATAGGACACTACGAGTCGAAATAATTCATAACCCATCTGGTACTTCTGAAACACATATCCTGTTGCCTAAAACGATTTTTACTAATAATAATAATTATAAATAATAATACCAAGTTGTTTTATATTATTATTTATTGCTGTCAGTCAGTATTAATTATCATTGAATAATCATTACCTGTATGTATACTATTTGGTTGCCTGTTGTTGTTGTTTCAAGTTAATAATAATAAATGTTAAATAAATAATATTATAATTATTTATTTATTATTATTATAATTTATTATTATATAATAATAATAATAAATCAATGATTATTATTATTATAATATTAGTATAATAATTAGCATAACAATAATATTATTATTATTTTATTTAACGATTATTATTTTTTATAATAGTGATAATTAATAATTTATCATAATAATAATAGTTATTATGATAAATTATTAATATTATTATAATTAATTATTAATTAATTATAAATTATTATTATTATGTGTTATTATTTTTTTGTTTGTGAAGAAGAAGTTTTTCTTTTTGGTTGTTGTTGTTGTTTTTTGTTTATTGTTAAATATTATTATTATTTATCATCTTATTCATCGCTCTGTCTATTATCTTTCTTCTCACATTAAACATTTCTTATTCTTCTTTCATTATTATTATTAATCGTGTTTTAATTAATAATATCAATATATATGTATGTATTGTTTTATAGTCATGAATCATTACGGTTACAATTATTATTATTTTTACTTAAATTATTACTGCATGTTGTTGTTGATTTTTTTAGCTGTTATTATTATATTATATAATAATAAATAATATATAACAATGATAATAATAGTCATTATTATTATTATTGTTGTTATGTGATTGATTATTTATAGATTATTATAATGAAGATGATGATGATAATACTACTCATTGTTATTAAATATTGAGAATAGTTACTACTACTACTACTTCTTATTAACTTTTAATAATAATTATTATTAATTAATTATTGTTGGTTATTATTATTAGCTAGTTCAGTTATTAGTAGATGATGGATTATTATTTATATTAATTGTCTGTTTTCTTCAGTAATAATAATCGCAATTATACCTTTGACTGAGAATTGAAAGTGAATTATTATTATTCATCATTGTTTTTAGTTCATTCTTTCTCAACTACGAATATTCTGAATACTCTGTTAATTATTATTATTATTATTATAGTTATTGTTGATGATTATGATGGGTAGCTTTTTTTAATGATACATGCGCGTTAATGATTGATGTTTATAATTTTTATTATTAATAAATTTTTCATTAGAATAATAACTACTATCATATATATTAATTTTTTAAGATAATTTTTTACATTATTATATACTTTGTCCGGTATAGTGGCATTTCATAACAGACTATTAAATAAGATAGAACTAATTTTATCAGGAGCTCTCATTAGCAAGGGCAATAAACAGTAACACGGTTTTCTATTTATGAAACAAAAACACTTAATTGAGGGTACTTAATTGCAGTACTTATATATCTTTTTGTTGTCCAGGTTCTCAACATGTCATTCGTGTTGAATGAACCTCCATCACTCATAGCCAAGGAGGCAAAACAGAAAGCCTTAGAAGATGGAGACGAGCCGGTTAAAAAGTCTCGAGAGGATTACAAGAAACAGAAGGAGCTGGAGGAGGCTCGTAAAGCGGGAACAGTGCCGGCTATGCAAGATGAGTCGGGCAAGTGAGTATCTCTCTGTGACATTACTTTAGGATAGGTGCACGAACTTCATTTGAATACAAATCTCAAAAAACTAGAGTTTTAATTGGCCAATATAAAAGACCATGTTTACCAGTTTCTTATAAAAATTGTAATTGTTACGAGAAACTACATTTTGGGTATGTCAACAATAACTAAAGGTTTTCATTATTTCAGAGACATCAATCCCCATATTCCACAATACATAATGAACGCTCCCTGGTACATGCACTCTAAAGTTCCCACCCTCCGCCATCAAAGAATTCATGATGAGAAAAAGAAAGTTTTTGCCGCATTAGACAAATGGCAGGCAAAAGGATTGAAGGAAGGGCCGGTTGCAACCAAGTTTAGGAAAGGAGCGTGTGAGAACTGTGGAGCCATGACTCACAAGAAGCGAGACTGTCTGGAGGTGTGTTTATGTTACTTCATGTTTGTGCAACCAAATGGGGGCTGTGACCATTTTCTCTCAAACGGCATTTGACCCGCAAACAGCTCGAAGGTCACAATCTTGCTGACAAATATTTATCAAATTGTTTTTTTTTATAGTAAATAACAAGGCTTGCTTTTCAATTAGTTTAAATGAACATTGAAACAAAATTTAAAATAATTACTTCAAAATACTAGCACAAAATTTGGTGATAAGGAAAAAATCTCTACTTTGAAGACCCAACAGTTCTGAATAATTTTTATTTTATGAAAAATGTTATGTATTATCATTACTGTGGCGACAACTTGTCTTTTTTGTAGAGATAACTCTGTTACAAATGTGGAGTTTTTTTTAAGAAACACTCCAGTTTTATCTATATTATCCTGGGAGAAAGATGCTCCGATTCACACAATTTTCACCGATCCAATTTTGGTATTAAACCGATTCGATTCTGAGTCAAACCGATCGTGGACCTTCAACAGTAATCACAAAAGATGTGTAAAAGCCTGTCCGGTTTGTCAGTCGGGTAAGAAAACCCGTTTCCTGAAGCTTCAAAATGACGCAGTATTGCATGAGCGAAAATAAGCTAATAATAATGTGAGGCCAAGGCAGTAACAACATTTGTAATTGGAATGAAACGGCCTGATATTTATTGTTGATGAAAAGATCTATCAACGACAATGCAAGTATTGCGATTCCGATTTTTTATTGGTCCATGGAATGGTTGATAAAATCTGCCGAGTCCGCTCAAGTGAGTGTGAATTGGAGCATCTCAACCAGGAAGTGCATGCGACTCTTTGCAGTTGTATTCTTATCTACGCAAACTCTATTGTTGTGTTTTACAAGGAAAATAAATATTTGTTAATCATTATCAATAATTTATTTTTCTAGCAACAATATTATTAGCATGTGATGTAATGGCAGTTTTTTATGGCAGAAAATGGCTCTAGTAATGAACCCCGATATTTAGCAAAATACAAATTCATGAAACAATTATTTTTATTAAATAACTGTTTTTTGTTGTTGTCAGGAAATATAAATTTCTTAGAATGTTTTTGATCGTTACAAAACATTAGGTCGCCATGAAAACTTATTTTAGTTACTTTACCAGTAATAATTATTGTGTGACCGAGTTGTCCTGGCTGAGACAAGTTGAAATGTTTATTCCTGTTCTTCTCTACTCGCTGGGAGACAACTACTCATATACCTGTTATATATGTCACAGAGGCCTCGTAAAGTGCTCGCTAAGTACTCCGGAGACGCAATAGCCCCGGATGAGCACGTACCAGACAGCTATAACTTTGACTATGAAGGGAAGAGAGACGCATGGAAATCATACGATACAGGTAGGTGTGGTATCGTCTTTGCACACCAGTTTAAGTAGATCTGGTATTCTCTCTGCACACAAGTTTAAGTAGGTGCTGTATCCTCTCTGTACACAAGTTTAAGTAGGTGCGGTATTCTCTCGGCACACAAATTTAAGTAGGTGTGATATTCTCTCTGTACACAAATTTAATTAGGTGTGATATTCTCTCGGCACACAAGTTTAAGTAGGTGCGGTATTCTCTCGGCACACCACAATCGTGTCTATTTATCTGCCGACAGAGACGTACAACGAGGAGAAGCAGAGTGAGTATGACCAGGTGGAGGAGGCCAAGAGACAGCTCAAGGCAAGTAAACTAGACCAGATGATAGAGTCTGGAGAGACAGAGGAGATCAAGGTTGGTCTATCTATACTTTACAGCAGTCATTGACGTCTGCATCTGCTTGTGTGAGCGGTAGACGTGACACAGAGTTCACTTGATGCGCTGCTGCAGGCAAGAGACAGCGATGATGAGGATGAGCTCAAGTATGCTGACGACGTGGACATGCCTGGCCAGAAGTTTGAGACCAAACAGAGAATTACTGTCAGAAATCTTAGAATTCGTGAGGATACTGCTAAGGTTGGTACTGTAGAATGACATTTCCTCTTCCTGTTGATTTGTTAGGTATACCAGGAGTGTAAAATCACAGCTCAGTGGTGTGTGGAATATCAAATACAAAGCATTGCTAGACAGAGCTTTGTGTGTTCAACTGTTGTCTTGTTTCAACAGCAAAAATAGTTTAAGAATTGTGCGGAAATACAGAAATCGATCTTTCGGTGAGACAAATAGCTTTGTTGGACGTGTTCAAGTTTTGTCAACGAAAAGCATCTCTACGGTGTTAGATTTAGAAGTGGTTGCTATGAAAAATTTGGAAAAACAACTTCAAATCAAATTATTATTTCTGATGTGTTATGGAGTTGTTCATTCATAGAGCAGATAACTTCAAATTAATTTGCTTACAATGTTTTTGAATTTTGAAAAATAAATTTTTATTTATCAGGTTGTAACAGTAAATTTTAAATTTTCTGGATTGCTTTTGGTGTCAGTATTATGAAACCTCGGTAACTGTAGTCATCCATCGCTTTTATTAAGCATTTGAAAGATGAATTACTTTCTGTAACAAATAAATTGTGGGTTTTAAGTAAATATATTTAGTAGTAATTTTTGTCTTCCGCTCGTGTCCGGCGAGATTGTGGCTTTTTCATTTAACCATCTCTAACCCCTCAATAGGGAAGACCTTCCTCGTTGCCCCCCCCCCCCCTCTCTCCTTCTCTACATCCCCCCCCCCCCCCCTTCTCTACATCCCCCCCCCTCCCTCCTCCTCTACACTCTCATTTCAGCAACAAATCTCAGGTCAGTTGATCAATTAGTCTGGCTTACAAACCACTTCCTTGTATTTATTGTGTCGTTGCGCTTTCTGCTACACAAACAGTATTAACCGGTGCTTGTTATTTGTTTTTGCTGTCAGCATTATGCAGGTTCACTTGTTTCTAGAGTTGTCTTCTTTATTATGGCTTTTGGTTGCACAACTCCATATATTCTCCCATTAAAGTCAATATCATCTATCATACAAAAATCAAATATTACACGCATGTTTTTGTACTGGCAGCAATAATATAGAGGTGGAAGTAGGCACCAAACAAGAAAGGAATAAACAGAAGTACACAAAAATCACTGGATTATTTATGTTTGTTTTTAATGATGTAATGAATACAAAGTCAACCAGCTGTACATGCTGTTGTAACATCATGAATAAGTGAACTCATAATAGATATCTATTGACAGCGTAATAAATATATTGATACGTGATAGAGAACATAGCTAGAGGTGATTTTACGGGTTAGCATTACACTATATGTTATATATTAGTGAACTAACCTAAATTAAAAACAATTGTATGATAATAGTTTATATAAGCATGAGAGATGACACCACTACAAGCCAGCTGGTCCTCTGCCAGGTGTCACCAGAGCTACTGTAGTTTTATGTAACTTTGTCAGTCGCACTCTTTGGTAGAAATAGATTGGTTAGTACGTACAAACCATCTAAATATGAGTCCTACAAGGTTTGTGTTAAATGGAATGAGAAGGAACTGACCTAATTGCATCTAAGATATTTCTTGTAGTCTCTGATAAGATATGGTTGTTTGCTTTATTCCAAATAATGTTTGTGTGTTGTGTTTTGTTATTTAGTGACCTAGAACCAGTCCCTAAATAGTTTTATCTAGACGGATGCTCAAGACCTCTGTTTGTTTGTTTGCTGCATCAAGTTTTATATCACAAAAATCATTTATTTCATTTTTTATACTATTATTATTTTATTCACGGCCAAGATTTAGTGATTGGCTCACTGAATATCAAAATAGAATGCAAAGAAAAACTAGTTAAATTGTTGGTATTTTCAGTTTTTACTCTGAATATTCTATGCATGCAGTACCCCAAGCATCAGTGTTATAATTAGATGAATAGTCAGTAGAAACTTTTGTGTTGTTTATGATGACCATGTGGGTATTAAGACAACCTCATTTTGACTTTTTAAAGATCAACTTTATTAAAATTGATTTTAGGTGTTTCTTCAGTATTTTAATTATTACGGTCGATCAATGGTATTTTAATCCTAAACTCATGTCTTCTACGATACAGTATTACATAATCATATACAGTATTACGTAATCAATTATATTTGTGATCTGTTATTGTTAGTTAATTTGTGATTATTTATTTCTCCAGTCCAATTTGCATTTATTCATTTTCCCCCCTCAACTCCCCACCTCGTTTTGTGACATGTACTTTCACTATTTCTTTCAATGAATGAATCAGTAGATTTTTATAGAGTTTAACCTCACATGACAGTGAATGTATGTATTATGAGGTCAGGTGGTGATATCATTTGTTGTATCAACATTACCAAATCTCTTTTGTACTGTAATATAGTGTAGAAGTGCACTGTTCAGCTATATATGTGCCAGTTTAGCGTCCAACAGGCTACAGGTAAAATATTCTACCTGTGGTAAAGTAATTTATTACCTAAAATATGTCCAATAGCTGTTTGGAATTATGTAATAGCGATTTAAACTACCCACACCTGGACAATGCATCTCGGCACTGTTACCCTTTGGTAAAATGATCGATAAAAGAATTTGTTGAGCTGTTATTTTTATGGGTAGGTGGATTGCGAAATAGTTGGACTCCATTGTTCTGTGGTCGCCACCAGTTTTGTCAATGTCAAAACAGTTAATGGACATTTCATTGACTGGTAGACTGTGCATTGGCAGGGATTTCTCTGGGCGGGTTTAACCGCAAGGTTCATTCCTGTCGACTTTATTCTTACCTTACAGCTCCTTGCTGACGTACAGACCTTCCACCTTGGCATTGCTTTAGTTTTATAAATGCTATGCCAATGTTTTCGCTCTTTTTTTGCTGGATTGTTTTGATTGCGCTACCGGTCTGAAGCTTGTTTTTCGAACAACTTCGCTAAAAATCTAGTATTTTAATTCTTGTTTAGGGGACTGTGTTAAAATTTTATTTAGAGTATCTCATACAGACTTATGAAAAAGTCGTTGGGTATTGGAATAGTTTCTTGCCACTTTGTCAGTGTCTGCTTGCAACGATCTGCACCGATGTGTAAACAAATACTTTGTGCTGAACTTGGCCGTTGACACAAGTCACATATCTACGTCATTTATTATCAATACTGGTGACAGCAACCGAACTCTGCCAAAGTCAATGCCACCTTCAATTATATTGTAATTATGACAAGTGGCACAGGTGCTGCTCAGATACTAGAATGTTCTATGGCTCTAGCAGACACTTGTGTGCAGGTAACCCCGTTGAGGTCTACCTATGGTTTGAGAATTTAATGGGCAGGTCAAAGTGGCCAGCTTGGTGTTATGTCATTGCTGCCCCGATGACCACAGGCTCTCTTTAATAAACAAAAAACTTCCCCTTTACCTCTCTCCTTGCTGCAGCAAGACAACGTTGATGGTTTGTCTTACATAATCATTGCCTGCTGTTTACTCATTTTACTCTTTTTTATTTGTTAGATGATTGTGTTTTTTATCACTGCATTTTTGTAATTTTGGATGATCTTTTACCTTTTTTGCTTCCAGTTACTTTCAAGGAATACGTTTTGCGCGGAAAACTGAATTTTTCTGTTTCATTAATTTGAAAGAATTTGGATTTCAAATGGATTGCCGACAATTAATACTGCTAACCAAAAGTTCCAGTATCCCCCAGTATACATTCGTTGCCACTTGGTAATTAGAATCAATGGGTCTTACATCTTACATTTGTATATTCCTGCAAGAGCTGATCTTGTGAAGAGAGGTTTTAGTGAACTAGTTCATATACGATTATTAAGATAAAAAATTACGGTAAATAGCTTAGCTGGGGTTTGAACCTGGGCCTTTCACGCAGCTGTACATGTTCATCCTGGAACATTAACCATTACACCAAGTTCATCATCTTCGACAGTTGTTCTTCGAGTATGAATGGCTTCGATGTGATAAACCAATTGCGCTCCGGAACTGCCTTGCTAGGTGATCAATTTTTTTACCATAATTTTTAATTAAAATTTTTACAGCTTGGTCTTTTCGTCTAACCAAACTTTGTGTTAATTTTGTGTTCAAATTTGTCTACACTTGCCCAGGTGTGCATATTCTATGATTTTTCTTTAATATTTTGTCCGATATTCATTCTTATCTCTCATTTCCTGCAGTGAAGTTTCACAACAAAAATTATTTAGCATTTATAGAACAAAATAGACTAATCTATTTTTTATTTGTTTTTGTGTTTTTGTTGGTTTTATGACCCACTGTTTGTGCCAACAGAGAAAATGGTTGTGGGGAGATAACTCCTTGTGGTTGATCAGACCACACGCAGACACCAGCACCTAAAAATTGGTATTTCAGTGCAGTAATCTGTGGTAACAGTAATAAATATAATCATTTATTTCGGTTCAATTACATGTAATAGACCTCCTTAGTCGGTATCTGTTTGTTGTAGTACAGTGCACTGCCATAGTCCCATTTGTTCTGTTCTTTGTCAGCTTTCTCTCTATTATGATCATTTTCACTTTGACCATTTTCTCATTCTCCCGCTCTTTTCCTGTCACTTATTTCCATCTCTCTCTTCTCGCTGCTCTCCTTTATCCACCCCTCCCTCCCCTATCTTTTCCACCCTTTTTCTCCCATCCGCAGTACCCCTCTCTCCCTCACATTTGATTACCTTCAATATCACCGATCATTTACGATAATTACTATCTCTGAGAAGATGAAAGCGTCACCAATGAATTAATGCGAGGGACAATTAGCTAACATTACCGCTGTCACTTGTTGATTTATGCGCTTTCAATTGCATTGATCATTTGTAGTATCTACTCAACCTGGATGTAAACTCGGCCCATTACGATCCTAAAACAAGAGCTATGAGGGGAAATCCATTACAGGGATCTGTTAAGGATGCTACCACATCGTACGTAATACATATATTGTCTCCAAGCGTGCGCAATCTGACAGTTTCATTTGTATACACAATCTTGCTTGTTTAACACAACAGGATGTTGTAGTAGGTGAATGAAGTCCAATCCATCACCAACTTAACGGATTCGTTCAAGAAAATGGTTTTTTTATGGAAGCTGTGGAAAATTTCGCAATAATTGAAAAAATGTATTTTCAAATCATATCATATTTTGACAGTATTGAAAATGCATAGAAATAGTTGAAGAAAAGTTATTTTCACAAAAAAGACTGCAAGTTTTCCTATTTACTCTTCTATTGTTAGCCGGGTGTGTTGAATATTTAATTATTAAAATTTATTTCAAGTTAAATTCAAGCTTTAGTTTTGATGGCTTGTGTTTGTCAAGTCCGTCTTTAGCCTTTAATTTATTCCAAGTAGTATGTTGACATAGCAGTGTAAACCACCAATGAGGGGCACTACCTGCCATCAATCACTGCCTTATCAGCCAGTCTACCATGCAAGCTTGTGGCAGGTTAACCCGCTTGACACCTGTCTGCGTACTTACTTACTGTTGGTGACAGCCTGTACCAGCCAATTTGGGCCGGCTAGTGGTAGTTGAAGTTGTCTTCTCTCTGCTACATGTATTTATTTATATACATCACATGATGTTTTTTGTTAAAATATTTATTTTATCTTCTAAAAGTATTTTTTTTTTTTTTTTCACTGAAATCAAAACAAAGTGATTTTGTTCAATTTGTTATGAAAACAAACACGATGATTTGACAAATTTTGTTTTTTTCTGACTGAAAATATTTTTTGGTTTCTCACCTTCAGTTGCACCTGGCGAGTTTCTTTTTTGGCTTCATAAATATATTCTTTGGTTTGTTTATTTCAACTTTTTAATGAATGAATCAAATACGATTGTTTTGTCACACCTTGAGGAAGGTGTCGTCTTGCAGGCCGCATTCAATCACCTGCTGCCGCGAGCCTTTGTAGGTTTCCATAAGATGACCAACAAGAACACACAATGTTTACTTCTGATACGAAGTCACACGAAAGCCGGTGGTCCCCTTTGTAACTGATCACTTTTGACCGAGTTTTAATAATTTAATATTTGCTGTCGAACCACCTGCACGCTGTCTTTGCTGCCGTGTCCCGGCTACTGAACTATCAGTACCGCTGCTATCACTTGTTATCGATATCTAATTATTTTGTGTGTGGTTGACTCGTGGCTCTAATTGGTAGATACATCTGCTCACATCAAACGTATAGCCGGCTCGTGTGGCACTGTTTCTTTAGCTAATTATTATTATTCACCCATTAGAAACTGCAACAGTTTTTTATCCTGTTTGTTTTCCTCTTTATTGCCGATTTAGCGCGATAAAATAATTGCAGTAGCTTTAGCTTTTATCTATCTTTTTCCATCCGTGTGAGTAAAAGTATACGGGTAATTTTTACTCTATTATATCTATCGAAAATTTCTCATTGTTTTCACTTGGTTTATTTCTTAGAAAATTAGTTTTGGTGTTGTCCTATCCCGCTATAATAATATAGTCATTGTTTTGTGTACCACAAAATATTTATGTGGTTACTGACAATTTTTTGTTTGGTTAGTTGAAGCTGCCCTGACATAACTATAGAAGTAGTGGGTCACCACTGCTGACTGCATCACACCTTCTCTATATCTATAGCTTTGTAGGTAGTAGGTAGGTAATCACTGCATCAACCTGACATAGTCAACTACTGTGTCAGTTGTGTACAAATTACATTATATTGAAGTCTGTGGGGCTATTTGTGCACAGCTCTAACGTCCACATTTGAAATTCTTATATTACAGTTTTAATTTTTATAGTGAAATAAAAAATTGAATTATTTCTGCTATGAGGCACATTTGTGAAAGTTTTTCTCTCAAAATTAATGATAAAATAATTTATGATTATTTATCAATGCGACAAAAAATACTAAGTTTCATTTATTTCCTATTGATTTATATTTGTTCTAATTTTTCTGTCTTCAAAAGTAGCTTGAGGAACAAAAAATATTTTAATAATAATAAATTTCATTTTTCCCAGGTGTAGTGAATACTAACACATATTGATGTAATAAGCAATTTACTTTTAGCGCTTTTTTAAAGTTTTTTTATTATACTTTATGTTATATATATTTTCGCATTGTATTGTACTTTACAAAAGTCAATTGAATGATAATTCTTTTTCTTTTATTTCTACTAAGTTTATCGCAATACTGGCCACAAATAGTTAAAATGCTCTGGGCTAACAAATTTTTTATTAATTCTGAGACAGCAACTTGGCGATGTTTCACTATATCCATTGTGTATATGAGTAAGAACATCCCGATGTCTATGGGTGCACACAATGCCTGCAAGGTCTATGTGTCCGCCATGGCTTTATCAGTTGACATTGAGTGGAAATGAGACACAATATAAGACACGCAAGGGATTGTCGACATGCGCTGGGAATACAACCACTCTGGTACAGCCCTGTGTGACAGAGCAATTATGTAACAAACCAGTAATGTCAATACACCCTTTGATGCAATTAACTGACTGGACTCCACCTTAGCCTGACTCTCTATCCCTCCATGCTTAGTGCAACTCTTGCGTTATGGTCTGTGGCTCTTCCATTTTCGTTCTTTTTATGAATAATATTTTTGTGTTTATCGTTAATGAGTTTTCCTGGGTGTTTTCTCATGCAGCTTCCTCTAACCAGACGGTCGCTGAGGTTCCTGCTGAATCGACTTATTAATTATGAATAGCTCTGTTATCAATTTGTTGATGGCTCGAGAGATCAATTATTCATTATTTAATTTGTAGATATCAAGGCGAAAACTTTGCCAGAGCCTCCGGAGATGCTAATAATATGGCCAAACAGCAGCGTGAGTAGAAACAGGGCTAAGTTCTGTTTAGAGAAATGTTAGATTGAGATAAAACAAGCTATAATTACTGCTTTCCGGACTATAAAAAATTTAACCAATCAAAGTTCGTAGCAAAATGTCTTCAGTTAGAAAAGCTTTGGTAGAAAGGCAACAGCTGTATTGTCATAACGACATGTAAAAAATTATTTTTTTTAGTCGGGTGAAAATATTTTGGCAAAAACTCAAAATTGACATTTTTTGCGCGTTTATGAATATGACACAAACAGAAAGACGATGTTTTAGCTTTCGTGAATAATGTGGGCTTAGAAATCTGAAATCCCATTTGTCATAGGCAATTGCTAGCAATACTAATTTAAACCCAGTGATATACTCAAGATGTTCTATGAAGCATTTTCCTATGAATGATAACTAGCTTTTACCACAAAAATGTATTTTCACTTTTTGTCTACTTTTCTTTGTGTCCATTCACAAGTAGCTATTTCCTTCTCATGCATTGATAGCATGTAATAGATGGAGGGGGTAACTGCCAGCCTTTGGTCTGTAATACGACTTCATTGCTCTGCGGAAAATCTCACCCATCAGTTTTGGCTCTGGACGCTTTCCCTGCACGCAATCATCCTTAAATTTATTATTTAAAAATTCATATTTTTTGGCAGTAAGAGAGATAGAGCGTTACATTGTATTCTAGCGTCGGCATTGACAACCATTTGTAATGGTGACATCCTTCCCTTGACAGGGTGGTATGTGCCGTCTATGCAGTGTCGGCAATCACTCATTCTGCCAATAACGTCAACTGGTGGAGTCGATTTATGCTAATTTTTCACCAACATTCGCTTTCTCCGTCTCACATTATCTATTCAACAAACAGCGTCTTATCAGACTTTGTGTCTAATAAAACTTTATTTCCAAATTTATTTATTTTTGTGTAAACTATGGTGTGGAGTTGTGATGTCATATCCTGCTTGTGTTTGTCACTGCAGTGTTTGCGTGGGAGGCGTACGAGAAAGGAGCAGACGTACATCTGCAGGCAGATCCTACCAAACTGGAACTGCTCAAGCGAGAGTATAGTCAGCGTAAGGAGACGCAAGAAGACACTAAGAAGAACGCTGTCCTTGACAAATATGGGGGAGAGGAGCACCTTCAAGCTCCGCCCAAGGAACTTCTTCTCGCTCAATCCGTAAGTAAGCCAAAGTGCCTGTTGGTTTCTTTGACTATAATTGCAAACGAGTGCAGAAACTTTAGCAAATTTATCTTTTTTTCAAAAGAAACGCGCAACGCTGATTTTCGTGTCTTTACTTGCTATTTATACTAGGACTAGTCGACGTGGACTTTTATTCCAGTCAGTGTAAACACAGAGGTTTGAATCACTGCAGATGTTTGTCAGATTGGTTGGTTTGTGTTGGCATTGCAGTAGATTTACACAGATGCTTGGTGTCAAGGGGTAAAATGATATGTTTGTTGGTATCTGCTTTTTCCTACTAAATTAATTCTTTTTCAACCGTTCAGACCATCTACGACTGAGACATCTAAATGAGTGAATTTATTGCTAATGTTATAAATGAATTGTCAAACATCAATTACTGACGTAGTCCATCAGTAATCAGTGCAGTTATTGATTAGCAATCAATAATACTTTGATGTGATACTACTTTATTTCTTTTGAATTGTGGGTCATCATCCAGATGTTTAGAAATTATAATATAAATTGAAACAGCGTATTTCTTTTTGACACACTTGTTTATTGTATTTCTAAGTATTTATCATTATTTTATTTGATCATTCCAAGGACCATTACAGAAGAATATCAGTAATAAAGGTGTGTTTAGGCCTTTGTCAATGTACAATTCAATGATGCTAATTTTGTATCAAATTCTGTCAATGAACATTGACATGTGATCAAACTTCTCTCTGCTTCTGATATGTGTCACTTCATGACATGTACCTCTCATGACTCATTTATGTCTGTGACATCTCTATACAGGTTGCTGTCAATAAAACAACAATAAACTGTGTCTACCGCTGACTGCTGCCCCCTTATTTTACTTTTATGAAAATATACAAAGTTCAGTTCATTTCTCTCCTTCACTCCATCAGTTCTCCCAAAGCAAACAGTAGACATCAACAACTAATGCTTGTTGGGTGTAGCCTAGATCCTTGCTATCGCTATAGGTAACATGGGGGGGGGGGGGGGGTGGCGACAGTATGCTCTGCCTCTACTGCAGTGGCAAAACAATTTTTACAAACAAAGAGCGATTTTTAGATGGTTTATCGTATTAGGTGCAACGATATTATCTCATTTCACTGTTTATTCTTACGACTCTTTCTTACAAAATCCAGCAGTGTCCAGGGTTTTGGGTCGGCATTCTTCCACACTATGTAAATAGTCATTAGCTGTCGGGCAGCGTTTAAACATCCATTACCAGAAATTAAATACATTGTTTTATTACCAAAACTATAATGGAAACGCCACATTATAATAACTAGTAGCTTCCATATAGGAAATTATAGTCAATTCCTGATTCTGGCAAGACGACTTTGTGGCGTTGTGGTTACTAGCTCTGCTCTCACTAATAGCTCTGGCAGACTCTGTGTGTGGCAACAGCAGATTTTACTGAAAATGTTTTTTCTTGTCTCAATAAAACTTCAATTTTCTGGTTTACCTTGGTGTGAATATGCGATGTTGTGGCCAGAATTGGCGCGCTTACAATACAGAGTGCTTACTGGTTTTGTATTCAACAATCTGAAAACTACACCAAACTGTAATATTGCTTTTTTTTCTTTGACAGCAATCCAGAAATTCTTTAAACCTGGCATCGTTTATAAATGTTTATTTTTGTTTAAAACTGAGTACCATTGCAACAGCGCCCTTAGCCAGGGATGAATTGCGTGTTACGTATCAAAGTTTCTTGGTGACACTGGGAGAGTAGCGTGTACATCTCTCTAGCAAGTATATGGCTTATTAGTAAATATTTCAATTTAATTTCTTATTTTCTCCGCCTAAAAAACTAAATATGAGCTACGATCATAGAAAATGCGCGTGAAATAAAAATTTGTTTATCCTTGAATATTTTCGGTTACAAGCTGCTGTTTTGCGTTAAATATATTTTATAACAATCAAACCGGAATAAAATATTTTGAACCAGAAAATTTTGTAAATAGTTATTTTTAGTTTTTGTGAATCTTATTAATCTTTCTCCAATTATTTCGTGTAGAATAGTTAGTAGTAAATTGATTCGTTTTCGCCATATCCTGTTTTGAAAATGTTATAATCCTTTTTCTAGAAAAATTTAATTGTTGCCCATCAAAAACTCATCCTTCTACATTTAAAACAAAAAGTCACACGCTTACGAAATAATAAAAGTAATTAAAAATTGTCAGTTGTATTCATATCCAATTTGAGTTAGTTTTCTACGTATGAGCTATTAACATTATCATCTAATATTGTTTTACATTCACAGATCTAACATGTTGTTCTTATAAATGTTTGGAATCGTATCAAAACCTTCATCCTTCTGTCAAATACGAAAGAAAAGTTGTTTTCGATGTCAACGCTCTCAGAATGACCCTTGAACTGCTGCCAAGCTGAAGGAATGCAGCAGCATTGTGTTTCTCGCAGATATTTGGTGTGAAAGCTAAGAGTATTATTTCTGTCAACAGATAAGCTGATAATCTTTGTTTCAGGAGAACTACGTTGAGTACTCTAGAACAGGGGTGGTGATAAAGGGTCAGGAAAAGGCCATTGCAAAATCTCGATACGAAGAAGACGTCTATTTCAACAACCACATGGTAAGATTTCAGGCTTTCCGTCGTTATAAAACTTTGTAACTGATGCATTTTTTTGCACTCCGAATTAAAATTTCATGGCTTGGTTTTTGTTGCAACACTTCTTTTTCCAATCAAGTAACCTAGCTGGCACAATTGAAAACACCAGATCTGCATGGCTATAGTTGACATTAAATCACTCGAGATGAGAATATTTCAGAGTTGAACGCTAGCTACTGTGAAACAGACTCTCTAAACAGTTATAATGTTCCCTATTTCGGTCGCTGCGGCACGGAACTTCCTGCGGACAAGAGCAGTAAATATTGTTGGGACTATCTGCTGTGGCCGGTGTCATCTAACTACCTTCCTTGTCATCTCACTCACTGCAGAGTGATCTACTTCACTCAATTATTACCTACTAATTATACTTGGCAGGCACTAATTCCTTTCTAATTATTATTCAATGGGTGAAAGTTGTGAAACAAACTAAAAATGTCACTTGGGAAGTAGTCAGACCAATCTGCATAGAATACATTTTGTAGCGACAAAATGTGTCGTCTGTCAGTTGTTAGTTCTTTCACTCCTGGCTACTTTCTGTCGACAGTTTAGTTTACTCGAAAGTTTAGAAATGTAGGAATTTGAAATGAAAATATACATCGCGCCAAACTGTCTGTCATTGATTACAAGATCGAAATATTTTGTTTGTTTTTGTGAACTAAAAACATGAGCTGATAGTGTCTCCCCAGTTCTGTTCTCTGTGACCTTTCAGTTTCTTGGCGCACAGGAGTGTAGGCAGCAGTAGATACTTTCAAGGGGTGGACTTTGGCTTTAAGGCCATATCAGGACTAGAGAGGCAAAAAACTGTTCACTAACTCGCTTATCTCATCCTTTCGTTTGCTCCTCAACTCTTTACAAGTTATTGAGGAGATAAATCGTATGAGAATTGTTGCATTTACTTGCGTTGTTGTAGCTACTCCCAAGGCGTGTGTGTTATCAGAGATTTTAAGGAGTAGTCGTGTTATTTTCTTCCTAAACTAACAAAATCGCCTCCCTCAAACCCCAAAGAGCATTATCGTTCTAAATCTCCGATACCACACCTAAAGTGCTACTTCCATAGACTTAGCAATCTGTGGATGTCTTTCGAACTATTTGACTAAACCATCTGATTATTTTCAAATACTTAGGCTCTCACAAATCTCTTGGGTTGAAGGTAAAGTTCTCATTTATCTCCTATGGATTGAGTAAGATCCTATCACTCTATGCAGAAGCTGTAGATGTTGCGGTAGTTGTTATTTAGCCAGTGGTTACAGCTGTGTTGTTCCCCTCCCATCACTCATTCACCACCAGTTAGTGCCATAAAATTGAGAAGCTATGAAATAACAAAGTTCTGTTGACTCTATAAATATATTGTGGGTTATACAGGTGGTGGAGTCTGGCTGGCCTCCAGTAGGAAGGCACTAAACGTTCAGATTGAATCGATTATAGTATATTTGAGGCAATAACCACAAAAATTGTACTGAATATGATACAGAGATATGTCCTACAGCTACTGAGTGTTGTATTACTGTACAATGTATATAACTTGTACTGAATATGATACAGAGATATGTCCTACAGCTACTGAGTGTTGTATCACTGTACAATATATATAACTTGTACTGAATATGATACAGAGATATATCCTTCAGCTACTGAGTGTTGTATCACTGTACAATGTATATAACTTGTACTGAATATGATACAGAGATATATCCTACAGCTACTGAGTGTTGTATCACTGTACAATGTATATAACTTGTACTGAATATGATACAGAGATATATCCTACAGCTACTGAGTGTTGTATCACTGTACAATGTATATAACTTGTACTGAGTATGATACAGAGATATATCCTACAGCTACTGAGTGTTGTATCACTGTACAATGTATATAACTTGTACTGAATGTGATACAGAGATATATCCTACAGCTACTGGGTGTTGTATCACTGTACAATGTATATAACTTGTACTGAATATGATACAGAGATATATCCTACAGCTACTGAGTGTTGTATCACTGTACAATATATATAACTTGTACTGAATATGATACAGAGATATATCCTACAGCTACTGAGTGTTGTATCACTGTACAATGTATATAACTTGTACTGAATATGATACAGAGATATATCCTACAGCTACTGAGTGTTGTATCACTGTACAATGTATATAACTTGTACTGAATATGATACAGAGATATATCCTACAGCTACTGAGTGTTGTATCACTGTACAATATATATAACTTCTCCTGAATGTGATACAGAGATATATCCTACAGCTACTGGGTGTTGTATCACTGTACAATGTATATAACTTGTACTGAATGTGATACAGAGATATATCCTACAGCTACTGAGTGTTGTATCACTGTACAATGTATATAACTTGTACTGAATGTGATACAGAGATATATCCTACAGCTACTGAGTGTTGTATCACTGTACAATGTATATAACTTGTACTGAATATGATACAGAGATATATCCTACAGCTACTGAGTGTTATATCACTGTACAATATATATAACTTGTACTGAATATGATAGTTTTATTTGCCGCGTTACTGGAAATAGACCAGCATCGTAGTGTTTACTCGTTTCTAAGACGGATACCTCTGGCAGCATTGTGTGTAGTGCAAAGTCAGTGACTGTAACAGCGAGATCTTTAATTATCTGTCATGTTATAGAGTGTTTGGGGCTCGTACTGGCGTGCTGGCCAATGGGGATACAAGTGTTGTTGTTCCACCATCAAAGAATCCTATTGTACCGGCGAGAAAGGTCGGGAGGCTGCTGCCCTGGAGCAGGTACACAGGCTATTCAATCTTTCTCATTCTTTAAATTGTTATTGTTTCCACTTTATTTTTTGTCAAAGATTTAAATTTAAGTCTATGCAAGTGTTCACACAACGTCTCAAAGTTATGTTAGTTAACCAGAAGTATATAATATTCCATTTGAATAGCCAAAAGTCAGTACATAGCAAGTTAAGCAAGCTGAAAGGGAGTTGTCCCCACAATTTCGGTATTATTCATCCAAGCTCACTACGTTCCTGCAACCTGCGTTTTCTTTTGATTATTATTATTTATTAGACTTTATAATTTTCAAATTCAAATCAGCCAAAAGACAAAATATTAAGCTTAAGGAAATACTCTGCATGTTATATACATTTTAGTTGGACACCTTCTGAATAATGAGTTTATTGTTGGTGCTGGTGTATGATTTGTGTTGCAAGCAGTAAATGAATATTCATATATATAACTCACTACCGTTGATACTAATTACCTACTGTATATCATTTTTTCCTGTCCAGAAATCCTGGTTTGCAACTAACTTACTCGCGCAAACATTTCTTTTTGCGCGTTCTCTCGGCGTTGTGTGATCTTTTGAACTTTTTCACCCAATTGTGTTTTTCTTAGAGGAAAAGTTAACAGCTAGTAAAGTTTCACAACAGGATGTTTCTGTGTCCTTCTATAGGTTTGATATAATCCTTCGCTATCTCCCGTCATACGCATCTGCAATGCACACAGATGGTCCCATGCCAGATATATTTGCCATTCAGCACGTGTCAATCTTAATTTCGACATCTTTGGACAAGTGTATTTATGGCTTACAACGTGTGGCCAATAACCACTGGTATTACAAGTCACCAAACTTACCTCTCTATTTGAGTCACATCTATTTTTGCTTGTAGTCTTCCGTCTCGCAGATGTTAGGCGCTGGTTCCTCGGGGCTCCAGCGATCTGACGAGGAAGAGGAGCCACAGAAGTCTATGGTGGAGGTGTGCTATCTATTTATTACTCTCCGTGTCTATGTTTGTGTATCGAACTTACCCAATCACTTTGCTCTCTACACATGCTTATGTTAATCGATGATTTATTTTAGATGTAGTCAATTTATAGAAAACCACAGAGCAGTCATTCTCACCTGTGGTTTCTGTTTTATGTTTTGTCTTTTTATTAATCATTGCCATTCACAGACCAACGCTTTGGCACCTGAAATCTCTCTCTCCAATTGAACTTACAGCAATGTTTCCCAGCTAATAGTCTCGCATCTGGTGTTATTTTCTTTGTATGTTTGCCAAATTGGTTTTTTTGTGTTGATAGTAATGTGAGAAAATGTTTTGTTTTGGTTTGCCTTAGCGGAATGTTATTCCATAAAAGTTAATGTTTGCATGTTTCCACAGGAATCCCTCAAAAATAGCAACACAAAACATGTGGAAAATAATTTTTAGATGTGGAGCATTACTGTCGCTTTCGGGGAAATTATTTTGCATTTCATCGAAAATTAATTTTCGGCTACCATAATTGGCTAGACTCTGAGGGGATTCCATCAACTGTGTATCCGGGGATGGTTAGCAGACAGTCCGTGGGGAGTTGGTTCTGTCTGGTGCCCAGGCAATTCGCCGTAGATAATAACCCACTCTGGAAGTGTCATCTTCTCTGTCTGGTTTGAGTGTAACCATTGTTAGGCCACCACCTGGTAGCTTTAGCATTCCTTGCTTCGCTCTACTTCATCTACTGGATCATTGGCCGTGGCCTTTGCCACTGCAAAACCAAACAAACAAAAACAAAACGCATGGCAGCAGGCATTTTGGAGGCATTTGATAATGTCTTGTTTATGATAGTTATTATATTTTAAAACTAAAAATTCATCTTGTGATTTTTTTCTTTAATTATAATATTTACCTTCATTAACAATCTGCTTTCAACAAACCTTTGCTGACGATTTGTTGAAAGTTTCTATCTAGTCTTTACTCTTTCAGGCGTGACGGATGATGCAGTGATTTGATTGAATTTTATCAACTAGGTTTTGGTGTCTCTTCCCTAGACATACGAATTGTGTGAAACCTTGAATTCACTGTTATGCTGTAAATTATCTTTTGTAGTAATCCAAAGCAATCTGAAGTGATTATATCCGTTAGAAGGCTTCAATTACAAACAATATTCTGTTGCTTTTGATTATTTGTTGTATATTTTACGGCAATGTCGCGCATAAATTTACTTGACAATTGACGAGAGGCGTATAAGACACGGTGTAGTGTTCCACTCTCTACCCTCCACTCTCTGCACTAGGTGTGTCCTACACAACACACTAGCGCACTAGCATTGCCTCCTGCATAATTAGCTGCCATTAGAGTAACAGTTCCGGGCTACGCCACTCTCTCATCTCTCTCCCATCAAGTAATTCGTCTATGAACCAATAAAATCAAATTATTATTCACATTAATTGCTTTCACTACTGCTCTTCAGCAACATGAGGTGATAACTGCCACAGAAATGATTCTATTCCGCACCTATGGATCAACACAATGTAGCGAAATGTAGGAAAATATCGAATGAGTGCATTTGGTTCAGTTTCTAGCATTTATTTGTAAGTCGTAGATACGGCTGAATAATCGTTAACAAACTGTCTGATCCCTTACTATCTGAATTTTGTTGGGTATCATGTCTCCTTGCCAGTTACACTCGGCTACAGAGCCGACTTTTGTACAAACTACTCTAAGGCCGCCTTAATTTATTAAATACATATTATTAAAAAAGAATTATCTACTCTGATTTGGTTTCAAAAGAAATGTTGCACCTCATACGTGGCTTTAATGCTTGAAAAGTCATTTGGTGTTTATTTTCTATGCAGCAAAAGCTGTCAAATCTTTTTGGTTGATTGTTGGGTAAAAGTTTTTGTGCAGTAGATACTAAAGTGTATGTTAATGCGGGAACGTTTTGCTGTTCCGACTTGTTTAGCTGCGTATTTTCTTGCAGCAACATCAGGAGAGGTTGGAGAGGAAACGAGCTAAGAATAAGAAAAAGAAAAATAAGAACAAAAAGAAAAGAAAAAGGAAAGACAGCACCAGCAGCAGCAGTAGTAGCAGCAGCGATGACTCCAGTTCCAGCTCTGAAGACGAAGAAGCCAAGAAAGAAAAGAGGATAAGACAAGTAAAATATATTATATACCAAAGTTTGATACTTAATAATTATTATTAATTAATTATTATAGTTAATAATTATTATTAATTATAGCAAATTGAGAAAAGCAAAGTTTTTTGAAGATATAAACTTTTCAAGTCAGTCAAAGTAAACGATATAAATGACCTATATAATATAATTGCCTGTTCAGTCTACGAAATGTCACATTTTCAGACCCCTGATGCCATCACATCCTGTTACTACAAACCGGACTACATTTTGTTGATACAACGGGAGCCAGCGTATTATCTGGTCACATGACTGTGTATGGTCCGTGCCCCTGCGAGTATTGTCGCTTCTTATCGCATATCTTAGCGGATTATCCTTTCCGTTAAAATAATTTCGATATTTTTTATGTTTTAATAAGAATTCATAGTCACTATTGTGTACTCCATTGACGATATCACTAAATAGAAATAAATGTTAGCTAAGCAGGTATTTTTAAGCCTATTCAGTTGACTCACTCTGGCAGTTAACAAAAGGCGAATGATGAAACTGGTTATTAGTGCACCGGTCATTGAAAGGTTGACGATAGGTCGTGACGTGCAACATTTCTATCAGTGACATCCTTCAATCTGTCTGCAAGTTATTTTCGAATGTTTCTTTCATGACTTGGACGACGGTTTGTTGACGGAATCTTTTACAAAAAAAATTTGATTCGAAAGCTTCATTTCCATTTTCCCTCAAACCTTTTCTACCACCTTTTTTGTTCCACTTTTTTTCTTTTTCCCCTTAGCACTTTTTTCCTAGACCGTGGTGTACCTGCAATGCTGGGAAAGTCCTTTGGTTAAGCAATCAACCGCTGTCCCTGCAATGATTCAAATCATTTCACTAAAAGTAAATTTATCAATTTTTGAGCAACAGTGAATACAAATATACAACAGCGGATACAAAAGTCTTTACACAACTACTGCGTAGTTCATTAATAATGCGGTTAGATTTGAACTTTTCGCCTCAATCAGTATCCGCCATGTGTGACAAATGCGTTTCAACAATTTGTGAGCTTTCCCCGCGATAGCTGCGAGAGAACACCTGCAAGCTTATGGTGTCACTATAGAACGTGTTCCGTCTATAGTATGGGGATTAAACGCTGGCTGTGAACACCCTGATATTTTCCCTGTATTCACAAACAGGTTTGTCATGGCCACAACATTGCCAATTCATAACAATCTGCAGATTAGAGAGAGCTGGATAGGCTCTGTGGTCAGTGCTGTGTGAGGGTTAGGTGTCCAACAATTGATTGCTAACGTGATGTGACGGTGAGACACGCAAATCGGTTTATCCATGTGGAAGTGACAAAGCTTCTTTTCAATGCTTGTCACATTTTAATTTGAATCTTCCCTCCGTTTGCGTTAGTAAAAGTAGAAAATTACATATATCTATCCTCAAATGATTTTTTATGATGGGAATAATATTATACTTGAAAGTATAATACTGAAAGCGCTGATGATAACATTAATAGTGATAGTATTCAAAATGATATTTATGGTAGAAAATGATACTAATACTAATAATAATAAAAAAGTAAAACGAAGTGTTTTTGGTAATAATAATTTTTTTCAGGCAAGATAACATTTTTTGGTTGATCTATAACTTTTAAGTATAAAACATTCTAATATTGAACTAATTTATTGCATTGGTAAACATCATGAGAATACCGTCAACCTCTGAAGCAGCAATCTGTACATAACCAAGGGAGATAACTACAGGCTCGATGGTTGTACTCGCACAGTTAGGAATGTACTAAAAATGTTGCTATTGATGTACTCGATGGGTTTATTGTTGTAATTAATAACTAATAAGCGTATAATAGCTAGTATGTGTATTATGTACTTGTCTACATAGACAAGTAGCGCTGCCTGCCGTAAATATCTGCTATAAAATATGTCATGTTTTGTTGAGAGGTTATTGCCCCGCTATATAATCATAATACGGTCAGCTATATATTTGCTGCCACTAAGTCAGCAAGTCGAATCAAGTATATTATTTACAATTAGTTGTAGACATGGCTTGAGCTAACAATACTGCGTTTTATAGCTTCACTCAAAACTGCTGCTAGTAACAGCAACAACACAAAGACCTGTCATACATTACGTTGTTGTAAGCTTGAAATCCGCCAAATCTGAAAGTTTCTCAACTATACTAGCAAATTTACTGTTGAACAGCGAAAAAGGATGTAGTTTTGTTTATGAAACTGATAATAAATTAATAATTGTGATAAGATTGATGGTAATAATAATAGTAATCATAATAATAATGGTAGTAATTATAATAAGGAATAATGATAAGGAACAATACTGTTGACATGGGGGTTGAGTTTGTTTTCTTTATCCTGGGTATAATAAGTTATTAGTGGATAAAATTAAATCGGTTTATTTTACTTTGAAACTTGTTACTTTTAATAAGATTTCAATTTTAATTCCACGTTTTACTTGGTTTATATTGTTTATTGATATTATTTATTTAAGTTACGTGTTTTCATTTTTTTCAGGAAAAGTTTAACTGCCTGTTGCCCTATTTGTTTGAGCTGAAGATTTATTGGATTTTACGCAAAAAAGTGTTAAAAATTATTAATTGAAAATGTTAATTATTTCGAGTATTTAACACAATAAATAATATTTGCATAATCTCTTCGGTTTCTACTCAGGTGAGCATTTCATTATTTTGGGTAGTTTTTTGCCGAAAATCTTGTCTAATTAGAAATGATGCAGGTGGGGAGAGAAAGCTTGTCATGTGATATTTCATCCGTAAGTACATTTGTACTTCTGATTATAAAATAATTAATTTCTTTATCTTATCAGCAAAATTAAGTTTTAGCCTATTATGCAGGATAAACGCTCCACAAACCCCTTTATTACCCAAAGAAATATAATACAACGTCATATGTTTGGTTTTTTTTTCGGTAATATATCCAGAAAAGCGATCAATTCACCGTAATACGCTATAATTGATGTGCTCAAGATAGTGTGAATTATTCATAAGTTTTTTATACAGGAAGTTAGATAAAAGTTTCTAAAACTTTCAATTTTACTAATTCTCCATTAAATGGAGCAGAGTGATGATAATAGTATTTTTTATTTTATTGGGGTTGTTCTATGACTGAAGTTTAGGCGAGCATAGCTTGACTTTCATAGAGGAGCCATTTTTGTCTCCAAGACTAACGTTTCTCAGTCCAGTTACCATTGTGGTTGAAGGCCTGAGTCATAACTAACACCTAAATATGTTTAGGGAATATTTTTGACGAACCGCATGTAGAGAATTAACCTGCCAGATGTCGTTGTTTTGATGAATTATGTGAATGGTAGTCAGTGCAATTGATGGAGTAGTTCTGTGTAATGGTAACAGTATTCTAATTAATCTATTGTCTTTCAAACTCGATGAAGTTGTACCTGGTTGATAGAAATGGCCTTCACCTCACCAAAATATTACTTTTGCGTTTCATAAGTTGTCAGCACACAAAATACTACATATAGCCATTGCTCTGTCAGATGCATGTGCGTACTTGTTAGCCTTATTCCCTTTGGCTATTTCCACCGATATATAGAAATACATTTTGCTGTGTTGTTATACCAATATAATTCACATATAGAACTGCAGTTGTGCAGCAATTGCAAAAACAATTTATTGAAATCATCAGTTTTGAGATCGAGAACTTTTGTTTGAATTACACAACTTTGATTTAGGTTTCAATTTAATTAAAACTTTTGGTTTAGGTTTTAAGGTTTTTCGTGTTATCAGTTTGTTGGAATTATAAGATGTTTGTTTGAATTATCCGATGCTTGTTTGAATTGTAAAATGTATATTTTAATTATAAGATGTTTGTTTGAATTATCAGATGCTTGTTTGAATTATAAAGTGTTTATTTGAATTATAAGATGTTTGTTTGAATTATCAGATTTTTGTTTGAATTATCAGCTGTTTGTTTGAATTATAAGATGTTTGTTTGGTAATGAGTTGATGTATCAGTATGAGCTTTTTACCAAACCACCAAATCATAGATAAGAGATTTTTTTAATAAATAACTTCACAAAAATGGCTAACCTTCGCTGCCTACTGTAATATTTTATTAGATTCCCATCAGCTGTTTTTTATTGGAGTTATACCAGACACCTTTACCTTTATCAATTCACTTTTAAAATATTAGAAAACAGAAAGGTTTCTTCGCAACTATTGCTAAAGACGAAATCAACTTATTTTTTTTATTTTTTGTCATACGGTACATTTTTTTTGTGTTCATGTTTTTTTTTATTAATTTACGTACTCCGTACTACTTATAATTTGTGTTATGTGATTATATAGGTTTAAAAAATTTTAAATTTATTAAAATCATGTCAACGAACGTGTGCATTACAACCACAATGGGAGTTTTGTTTATTACTGTAGTTTCATCTGTTCACTGAAACAACCAGTAGTCCGAAGAAACAATCAAAATTTTTAGTTATAAGAAATATTCATTAATTATTTTAGTATATGAAGAAACAAGAAGCAGAGGAGAAGCGTAACTCTATGATTATGTCTAGAGACGAGAGGAAGCGCCCATTTAATTCCATGATAGAAGTCAGTGAACCCACCGAAGAGGAAATGGAGGCATACAGACGTAGAATGAAACTATCGGAAGACCCGATGAGCAAGTTTCTCACGTGAACTAAACGTCATGCAGCCTCCTTTTGAGTTGACCAATCACATGTCAGATATATGTATACAGTTTTAATTATTTTTTGTACTATTGCTGACAAATGATATGGCAAGGAGTTAAGAGATCTCAGCTGTGAAGTGCTGACATACTATCATGTACATATATGTAGATGATATGTCAGCTTTCCATGTAACTGTTTGAGCTGTGTGTGACCACAGCCGATGACAGGTGATTATGTGCCTGGCGACTTCTCTATCTAACATTCGCTGAAACATATTTCCAATTCAGCTGCGTCTGCTTTCAGCTTGCCCTGTTGTGTTTTTTTTTTGTTTAACGGAAGCGCAAGACGCAATCTTAATTAAAACAATGCATATAGCTATTGGATAATTAAGGAAATCTTTTGTACAGATGAGCTATGAGCTGTGTGTTTGTTATTTATTGCTTTCGGTGATTTATTGTATATGTTGCTATTTCACAGTGTAATTATCTTGTGATAAATGTGTCATGCATTGACTATTTACTTATATCTACTGTCAATATATAATGAAATATACTATTCGTTACCTTCGAATGTCCTTTGAGCCGCTTGGTAGCTTAGTCAAGCACTCGTCCGTTCTTAAAGTGGGCATGTAATAAATAGGTATTGTTTTTGGTTTCCTTTGCTTTTTAGAATGTAACCAAAACTGCCGAGTCATTGTACCTGTTATTTATTATGTAATCGTAAAATTTGAGTGAGCACTCCTACCTACTAGTCTCAACACCCTGTCGAGTGGATCTCTTGAAAATGGAGGTTCGTTTAGTGCTTTTGACCATACAGCCTGACCAAATGGATGCCGGTCTATAGAGCAATGCGTCATACTTTTAATATGGGTGTGCTAAAAAACTAGCAATTCTTGATAACAATAATAAAAAACAATTGCATTATTATTTTCAATGATTGAGTCGTATGTCTACATATAATCCTGGATTAAATGGCATTAGCTAGTGACAGTAGGAATGGCTTGGGTCTCTCAATGAGCTCTATGAACTCTGCAAACTGTTTATCCAAGATTTAGCAATAGCTGGACGGAAGTACAGTTTCTGATCGAAACAAAGTGAATCACTTGGTGAAAGAATTTACAGTAAACCAGCAGACTGGCTTCTAGCCAAATCTTTCTCCATCCATCTTCATCCAAGGGGACCGAGGAGGTTTCTCTACACCACAACATTGTGAGGTAACAATCGCACTGCTCAATTAGTCTGTTCTACTTTTATCGTATCTGCAATAAAATGATTCCCACACATCCTGTTTGGTTAGTTACGTAAGGATGTTGGTAGCTTTAGTTTATTTGTGTAGGGCACTGATTACCTAGGCCCAACATTGTCATACCAACAAATCTATCAGATAAATACTGACTTAGTGTAGGCTGTGAACTAGATAATATTACAAATGCATATCTATGGCTGTAAGCTTTAACCACAAGCTAAGCTTTGACTCCAGCTATAAATCATTTCTCTTAGTCTAGATAAATGCATAGGTAAACAAATTGAGATGGACCTCTACCTGTCTAGGTGTGCCTGCACATCGGTTTTACCAATTCGATTATCCACAAATTTACTTGCTCTCTAGTTTAGGAGGTAAAAAATAACTATACTCTAGTGATATTGGATTAGCAAAAAATTATTTGGTCAACCTGCGTGCAGCCACACAGATTGAAGTGTTGGTTGTGTGTACCTGAACGTTCTAGTGCAAAACAGTTACTGTGGGCTGTATTAGTTTGTAAAAAGTAACAGCAAATGGAACTGAGTAGAATATCATTACTGTAGAAGTAATTATCAACTGTAGATGAACATCAGTGGAGAAGCTAGTTGGTGACAATGAACTAGTAAATGAGGAAGTGGGTACTTTGCATATTGGTTAGCTCAAACCTAATCGGTCTGCAACAATAAGCACAACTAAATTATTTTTACCATTTTGCATAATTATTGATATTTCCACCTATGGAACAATCAGTTTGTGAGAGAAAGTCAGCTTCATGTGCCGTGGGAAGATGGTTCTCTTTAAATGCTAAAAATATTAACTAAAAGTATACAAGATTATCGCACTATTTATTAATAATATTGTAAAAAAACGCAAGTTTATGTTTGGCTCTAAAAAGAATTTCAAACAGGAAAGTGAAGGTGTTTAGTTCCATTCAGCTCGTTTGGGAATCTTGATTCATGGTTATGCTTATTTGTTGATGATATCATAAAATATAACAAAGGAATTATTGTACGACATATATCAGTAATCTTTATTCAAAATGGGAGCCAAGATAATGAATAGATATAGCCAAGAATTAGCCAATCAAGGCAATATCTTCTGGTAAGCTCCGCCCATCAGTATTCAGATTTTATATTCTAGTATTGATAAAATGGTTTGAGTATTAATTCAGGTGATGAACTGTATGCAAGCCATAACTCTATTTTGTTCACTTGTCAAACGAACTCGGGAAGCATGCTAGACTTTGCAGCAAGAGTACCTGACCAGCAAGCTGTCGGCGGTGGATACTATCCAAGATATGTGTACTCTCAGCAGCCGGACATTAACGATACAAACTATCAGGTAAAATCTCAGCCGAAAGAATATCAGCAAGCAAACCGTCAATCACCGTTAAGCCAATATCCACCTTCACCAGAAAATGTTCCGCAGCAGACAACAGCCATCAGTGTATCTACTCCGTCTTACCCAGCTAACCCGGGACAGAACTACTACACCAACTGTATTGTTAGAAACTACCAACAGGGACTATCTGCTGCTGGCAGCATTTTTAATCCGGCAGCGGCTAATGCTGCCAGCAAACTGAACTTTAATCATGCAACTAATACGCAATATTCACAACAGCAATTATCTAGAGAAAATAGTGTACATCAGTCGCCCACCGGCAGCGGGGGCAGCGCGTCTTATTCACCCTCTCCTGTAGATACTAAACCCTATCAGGCAGCACTCTACTGGCCGTCAGCGCCTCCTCATTATGACTATGATTACATCACTAAGTCAGCAGATTATGTCTTTCAGCAAATGCATCATCAACCAGGTGAGCAGCGGAACAATTATTACTTTTGGTAAACAAGTTAATAATTTTATTTCAAGTAAACTAAAATAAATTGCGACTTTTGTACTTCAAATACTTTCTCTGCAAAGTTTGCCAACCATTTTTTTCAGAGACCTCTGAACGCCAAGTTTTATTACCAAAAAACCTGTAACAAATCAGTGTTGATGGATGACGGTAATTTTTTCGACTGTTGATATTAAATTGTTAGAATAAGTAATTAGTTTTAGAAGCGTATAATAAAAATTTATAACGTATGCATACTTCGACGTAGAAATCATTCGGTTAACTGATGCGTTACAAATTATATTAGATATTTTAAATGAGCCATTATTTTGGGTGGAATGAAACCTTTTTGATCACATTTAATTGCACTTGTCTGCAGGCTGATACACTTACACTTTTTGATATAAATGGGTGTACAGAAAAGTACCGTTACATGTTTTATTACCTGATTTCCTTCAATACTTAAACCAACCAATAATACTTGATAATTGGCTTCTCTTTGCTGTGTTGAATCACCAAAAAGTAATCTAATGTAGATTCTATATATAGGCAATAGCTAAATCAATTTGGTAATAATTTATAGCATTTTGTGGTCATTAATGCTAACAGCTTGCTGTAAGAATTAATCCTGTTTTTATTATTACAAGCCATAAATGTGCAAATGAATAGACTATGAATAATATAAAATGCATAAAATACTCGTTATAGTTGTATAGGGAACCTGTATTGCAACAAATAAATAAGTAGCATTTTGTGCATAGTCTAAGCTAATAAATTTAAAGCAAACAAGAGTTTAAAAAATAGTTAAAATTGTCATTTTGGCTAAAAGATTTTTGATTGCGACTTGATGTGAGCACACCTGGCTGCTGACAGCAATGTATAAACATCTACTGCTGCTTTGTGGTTGCTCAACATTAATTGACTCATTTGTTGAGATAACATGTGTTTGTTTTCTTGCTCCCAGGTAAAGTAGGCAAGGTAAACTCCTGTGGCTACCATACACAATGTGATTTTTTCTGTATGCTCACATTTGTGTAAAAGTAGATGTAACTTTTTTTAATGGATAATACAAACAATTTGATTCCAACTACTAACTCTGGCACAAATTAAACAAGAGGAAATTTAATAGTTAATTGATAGTGACACTATTATTACCTAATATAATTGCTCAAGCAGTGAGAGACAACAGCAGCACAATAGCTTCGGCTTGTCTGTATAAATCATTAACGACATCATTATTTTTTGTTGGTAAAACAATAAATTGTATATATAGGTCTATAACTAATTAGTGCCCTCAATGTAAGGCAAAGGTGAGGCAGATCTTTGATTGGTTGACCACTTGTGCACTGGTGTCACATTCCATAGCTGTGCTATCATCCATTGTACCAGATCGAAACCTGGCATCTGGACCCCAAGCCTTATTTGACTCAGTATTTTAGACCAATTACTGACAAGCAACACTCAATTCACTCGGTTAATTCACTCAGTTCTCACAAAAGTCTGTGAGCCCTAGAGTTTTGTATTCTGGGATGTGATATCAACCAGCTGTAACCCGGCATACTTGCGTAAAACTTTCTCATGATAAACTTCATGACACGAAGCGCTGATTGCTGCAATACCTTGTTTTACTTGATCTTATTGTTTATGTTAAAACTGTGATAATAGATTCTGGAGCATTTGAGGAAATGATGTTGTCTTACGTAACTGTTTTTAATCTATACGTATCTTAACCAATTATCATAATATTGTAGAACCCCATCCAAACGCCCAACGTCAGAGCTCTGGGCACAAGAGGAAGATGATTCGTCCAACGTTTACAGGGCCACAAATATTTGCATTGGAACGAACATTTGAGCAGCAAAAATATCTAGCAGGACCGGAGAGAGCAAAACTTGCCGAGGCAGTAGACATGTCAGAAAACCAGGTCAAGGTGTGTGCTATGACCTGCTTTATTTACCACCAATAATGAAATAATTACTCCATAAACAAAATTTTCAAACTGAGTTTTACGGTAAAAATGTTGGTTTAGGAATAAAAGTCATTGGATTTCAATCAAACGATTACTCATGCTTGTTTGCAAGCCATTAGTCAAAAGCAGTAGAAAAAAAGTATCAAGTGTTTGCCAACCACCTGGCTGGTGGTTGCATCTGATTGAAATGTGCCACTCCCAGCAAATAACCTAGATTGTATACTTGACAAGGCTACGAAGAGCTAGCATTTCCACTACTAGTACCATAGCCTGCTAACCTATCACTATTCACCATTTTACAGGTCTGGTTTCAAAATAGACGAACAAAATGGAGAAAGAAGCACGCTCCGTCATCTCCCGAATCAACCAATGAACCGTCGCCAAAAAAGCCGAAAACTGCTGAAACATCAACATAGTTGGCTCTTACTGACTGGTGGATCCTCCCCACCATCAACACAAAACTTGTGCGTTTTGATGAACTTCCACTGGAACTTTTGTTCAAGCCAAACTGTACATTGCTTTGGATGATAGTGAAGGCAATCGTGTATATTTTAGTGCTGCATCTACTTCTTATATGTTACCCAACTGTAATATAGACTTTTTTATGCGTACATTGCTACTTGGTTAGTTTTATATCTAATTTATGTCTTCAGTTCATAAATTATTATATGCTTATTGCTCTTAATTATTTTTTTGGTCTTTAGCCACATTCTAGCTATTCAGTGGATGGACCTGTATGGACCAAAGGATGAAGTTGATGTCATGTCAATGTTGTATTCCTTACTTGTGTATTGCCTTCAGGAATCAAATGATGTTGGTTAGGCTTGTTGCAGAACCAAAATTTGGTATAAATAAATGAATAAGTTATTGAATCATTTCTAGTCTTCTAGCTGGTTCGGAACAGGCAGCATTGGTTAACAAACTGACATCACAAACACTATAAATAAAACTACATTTAGCATCTTCAATGAAAATCATTTACAAGAAATAGAAGGATATATACAATGACAGATTAAGAGTTGCCCACTACTGCAAATGGGCAGACAACTCCGTAATTAACAACCAGAAATTCATTGTGGCGTACAGGGTAATTATAAGTTCTGAGTTTTAGAATTTCTAAATAATATGGAGATTTTGTGTATAATATTGCATATCACATGTCAAAAACATTGACTGGACAAAAACTTGGTGAGAAAGTTTTCAGTAGTGGAGGAAGTGCTGGCCGAGGCCCAATGTATGAATATTCCACTACAGCAGCCAAGTCACCCTCCTCATAACTTCAGCTGTCTTATCTCATGATCACTAAAGTCGACTCTGCAAGTAGAGAAAGATGGTGAGAGAGAGAATGGGGGTATCCATAAACTAGTGTGACTTCTATGTGACACAACTCGAGGAAAAGAACAACCATTAATCAGCATTAGCAATGACAACGTGCAATGCTTGATAATGTTGTTATTCTGCGTGTCGTTATATTGCGGTGAAGACAATACAGTAGTATTGATGGATGGCTGGGCTATTGACACTAGCTTAAGTATGATAGAACTACGTGATCTCAACAGTCCAGCTGCCCTAGCAGTGCCTATCAAAGACTCCCAGGTAATAAACCACTTGTCAAAATATAATGCTGCATCTTACAGAGTACCAGACCAATTCTTTTGAATAAAGTCTTTAAAAACAAATTAATGCAAAAACAATTAATTCTTAAAGTAATTCTTTATTCAAAGAAAACCTGTAACAAAACAATTTACTTATTTTGTTCATCCAAGGATTGTTTTTTATTAATGCTACATTTCTGAATAAATCCTGGTTGTGCGTTATAAACATTCATTTCGACGCCTTACAAGTAGATTATTTTTGTGAAACTCAAGCTGACAGCGGGAAGATGACTCCTGACAAAACAAAAATAGCAAATTTAAATCATTTACAGAAATAATTGTTGTCTATACATATGCGCACAGTTACAGAAATCAGCTTGCAATTAAAATGTTGAAAAAATATCTATAGGATCTTAACATTTCATAAACCCATAAATACTTTTGAACATCACCAAGCACTTCATATGGACCAAAATCTGCTACAAGCGTGTTCTCTCAGTGCCAAAGGAACAGTAGTTTGTTTCTGCATAAATAAGTTATGCTGTCATAATCGCTTGTTTTTAATGCAGCACCAACAGTAACTACACGGACTGTTACCACTTGTTTCACGGAACATTTTGATAAATTAATACAAAACTACAAAATCATCGATAATGAGTCATGCTGAATTTTTTATTGGAATATTCAGCATTGAACAAGGAAGCGATATCTCACAACATCACAAGGACATGTTACATTTGCTAAATTATTCACAAAAAACTGCACGGCTAGAATATAAATGAAATAATTTTTTTTTAAAACTCACACAAAGCACATAGTCACTTGAGCTGAGAATTATTCTAACTTGACAAATAAAATTGTCACACAGCATATAAAATAAAAAATACTCATGCAATATTATGAGACAGTGCGTATGATACAGGTGTGAAATGTAGCCGTACGGAGATTAGAGTCTGCAAGAAGCTCTAATCAGCTTATAAAGGTGTGTGTGTCTATTGTTGGACCTATAACAGTGACAACTTGCCTTCCTGTAGCGCAGTTGTACATAAATATGACACCAATATTCTCAGTGAGCCAAATTTCATCCAATACACATCGTATGCCAAATATCACAGTCACAAGATGACAGATTTGAATTGACAATTAGCCGTCTATATATAAACACCAACAATCAGAGCGAAAGAATTTTTTGACGCAAATAATACGTCTACCGTGGGATTTGTCCCCTCTAAGGGCCATAAACGTAATTGGCAGCTGTCCGAGGTGCATTAGTTTGTTCAGGCGCTTATATGTAACCATATGTACGCAAAAGCTGGTTATAAAAATTTGATATAAGATTAAATTGAAGTTTTAATGAAATAATAATAGAATAAATGATGCGGAATACGTAACGCTTGAGTCGCTTAGAGAAAACCAAAAATATTATTTCGCAATATAAATTACACAGACTGCCGGAGTTTTTATTGCGACCACACCAACAACGCACCTGCGACTTTGACTTGAAGAAAAACCCAGCTAGAAATGACCTACATGCAACAATCCCTTGGACTAAGCCTAACAAATGATCAGCACAGTGTTAAATTGAAACCCATTGCGCTTGCACTGGTCAATAACACTGACACAAAAAAATGGAGCGAAAGCGGTTTTTTTCGTTTATTTCAACAACAAAGAAAGAAAGGGTGTTTATTTTTTACCGCTCAAAGCGGCGTAGAAGAGGCTATACATCCCCGTTGATCTTGAATGATGAAATTTTAGATTTGAGTGAAATCATGAGCCACAAATGCTTTGCTAAGGAGACGCACTGGCCCCTAAGTGTTTGTAGTGAGAGAAGTGATGAAGGAACCGTCCATAACTCATTACTAATGGCACTAATGGGTGAGCTGAGAGAAATCCATTATACTGCGTATGCTAATCAGAACACACACATAGATCATCAATTACATAACGCAGTTAAACATAATTAATGCCACGGTTTATCTAAGATTTCAATAGACCGATGTTTTAATTACAAGTGCAGTAGCTGTGGTCATAGCCTCAGTTACAGACCTTAGAGCGAGAACTTGTCTCACTTCTGAAGGGGTCAGTCTCCATGTAACTGGTCCTGAGTTGGAGCCCCAGTAATCCATGATCTCCGCAACCTGCAGCAACCGACAATAGAGTTACTTCACTTGCTACAATAGAGTTACTTCACTTGCTACAATAGAGTTACTTCACTTGCTACAATAGAGTTACTTTACTTGCTACAATAGAGTTACTTCACTTGGTACAATAGAGTTACTTCACTTGCTACAATAGAGTTACTTCACTTGCTACAATAGAGTTACTTCACTTGCTACAATAGAGTTACTTCACTTGGTACAATAGAGTTACTTCACTTGCTACAATAGAGTTACTTCACTTGCTACAATAGAGTTACTTCACTTGCTACAATAGAGTTACTAGATTTTGCAGAGTAGAGTAAAATAATTTGGTGCAATAAAACTGCACGTACCGTAACTGAATCAATAAAGTTACTTTAAATGTAACAATAGAGCCATCTCTGTGTAAACAATAGAGTTACCTGAGAGGGTACAATAGATACAAACACACAAATCGTTGAGTAAACTCAGTGCCAATAAATGACTCACGAGGCAACCTCCGTTAGATTTGAAAGAATAGGACTGGAAATCAAAAATAGAAACAATAACCCCAAGTGTTTAAGAACTGGGACATTGGGAAAGACAACGCAACCTTAGACTTACTCAGCGCAACCATAGACTTACTCAATGCAACCATAGACTTACTCATTGCAACCTTAGACTTACTCAATACAACCATAGAGCTACTCAATGCAACCTTAGACTTACTCAATGCAACCATAGACTTACTCAATGCAACCATAGACTTACTCAATGCAACCATAGACTTACTCATTGCAACCTTAGACTAACTCAATGCAACCATAGACTTACTCAATGCAACCATAGACTTACTCAATGCAACCATAGACTTACTCATTGCAACCTTAGACTAACTCAATGCAACCTTAGACTAACTCAATGCAACCTTAGACTTACTCAATGCAACCTTAGACTAACTCAATGCAACCTTAGACTAACTCAATGCAACCTTAGACTTACTCAATGCAACCTTAGACTTACTCAATGCAACCTTAGACTAACTCATTGCAACCTTAGACTAACTCAATGCAACCATAGACTAACTCAATGCAACCTTAGACTTACTCAATGCAACCATAGACTTACTCATTGCAACCTTAGACTAACTCATTGCAACCTTAGACTAACTCATTGCAACCTTAGACTAACTCAACGCAACCTTAGACTTACTCAATGCAACCATAGACTTACTCAATGCAACCTTAGACTAACTCAATGCAACCTTAGACTAACTCATTGCAACCTTAGACTAACTCAACGCAACCTTAGACTTACTCAATGCAACCTTAGACTAACTCAATGCAACCTTAGACTAACTCATTGCAACCTTAGACTAACTCAACGCAACCTTAGACTTACTCAATGCAACCATAGACTTACTCAATGCAACCTTAGACTAACTCATTGCAACCTTAGACTAACTCAACGCAACCTTAGACTTACTCAATGCAACCTTAGACTAACTCATTGCAACCTTAGACCTAACTCATTGCAACCTTAGACCTAACTCATTGCAACCTTAGACTAACTCATTGCAACCTTAGACCTAACTCATTGCAACCTTAGACCTAACTCATTGCAACCTTAGACTAACTCATTGCAACCTTAGACCTAACTCATTGCAACCTTAGACCTAACTCATTGCAACCTTAGACCTAACTCATTGCAACCTTAGACCTAACTCATTGCAACCTTAGACTAACTCATTGCAACCTTAGACTAACTCAATGCAACCTTAGACTAACTCAACGCAACCTTAGACTAACTCAATGCAACCTTAGACTTACTCATTGCAACCATAGACTTACTCATTGCAACCTTAGACTTACTCATTGCAACCTTAGACTTACTCAATGCAACCTTAGACTAACTCAATGCAACCTTAGACTAACTCAATGCAACCATAGACCCAACTCAATGCAACCATAGACTTACTCATTGCAACCTTAGACTTACTCATTGCAACCTTAGACTAACTCAACGCAACCTTAGACTTACTCAATGCAACCTTAGACTAACTCAATGCAACCTTAGACTAACTCATTGCAACCTTAGACTAACTCAACGCAACCTTAGACTTACTCAATGCAACCATAGACTTACTCAATGCAACCTTAGACTAACTCATTGCAACCTTAGACTAACTCAACGCAACCTTAGACTTACTCAATGCAACCTTAGACCTAACTCAATGCAACCATAGACTTACTCAATGCAACCTTAGACCTAACTCATTGCAACCTTAGACCTAACTCATTGCAACCTTAGACTAACTCATTGCAACCTTAGACCTAACTCATTGCAACCTTAGACCTAACTCATTGCAACCTTAGACTAACTCATTGCAACCTTAGACCTAACTCATTGCAACCTTAGACCTAACTCATTGCAACCTTAGACCTAACTCATTGCAACCTTAGACCTAACTCATTGCAACCTTAGACCTAACTCATTGCAACCTTAGACCTAACTCATTGCAACCTTAGACCTATCTCATTGCAACCTTAGACCTAACTCATTGCAACCTTAGACCTAACTCATTGCAACCTTAGACCTAACTCATTGCAACCTTAGACCTAACTCATTGCAACCTTAGACCTAACTCATTGCAACCTTAGACCTAACTCATTGCAACCTTAGACCTAACTCATTGCAACCTTAGACCTAACTCATTGCAACCTTAGACTAACTCATTGCAACCTTAGACCTAACTCATTGCAACCTTAGACCTAACTCATTGCAACCTTAGACTAACTCATTGCAACCTTAGACCTAACTCATTGCAACCTTAGACCTAACTCATTGCAACCTTAGACCTAACTCATTGCAACCTTAGACCTAACTCATTGCAACCTTAGACCTAACTCATTGCAACCTTAGACCTAACTCATTGCAACCTTAGACTAACTCATTGCAACCTTAGACTAACTCAATGCAACCTTAGACTAACTCAACGCAACCTTAGACCTAACTCATTGCAACCTTAGACCTAACTCATTGCAACCTTAGACCTAACTCATTGCAACCTTAGACCTAACTCATTGCAACCTTAGACCTAACTCATTGCAACCTTAGACTAACTCATTGCAACCTTAGACCTAACTCATTGCAACCTTAGACCTAACTCATTGCAACCTTAGACCTAACTCATTGCAACCTTAGACCTAACTCATTGCAACCTTAGACCTAACTCATTGCAACCTTAGACCTAACTCATTGCAACCTTAGACTAACTCATTGCAACCTTAGACTAACTCAATGCAACCTTAGACTAACTCAACGCAACCTTAGACTAACTCAATGCAACCTTAGACTAACTCATTGCAACCTTAGACTTACTCAATGCAACCATAGACCTAACTCATTGCAACCATAGACCTAACTCAATGCAACCATAGACTTACTCAATGCAACCATAGACCTAACTCATTGCAACCTTAGACTAACTCAACGCAACCTTAGACTAACTCATTGCAACCTTAGACTTACTCAATGCAACCATAGACTTACTCAATGCAACCATAGACTTACTCAATGCAACCATAGACTTACTCAATGCAACCATAGACCCAACTCAATGCAACCATAGACTTACTCAATGCAACCATAGACCTAACTCATTGCAACCATAGACTTACTCAATGCAACCATAGACCTAACTCATTGCAACCTTAGACTAACTCAACGCAACCTTAGACTAACTCATTGCAACCATAGACCTAACTCAATGCAACCATAGACTTACTCAATGCAACCATAGACCTAACTCATTGCAACCTTAGACTAACTCAACGCAACCTTAGACTAACTCATTGCAACCTTAGACTTACTCAATGCAACCATAGACTTACTCAATGCAACCATAGACCTAACTCATTGCAACCTTAGACTTACTCAATGCAACCATAGACTTACTCAATGCAACCATAGACTTACTCAATGCAACCATAGACTAACTCAACGCAACCTTAGACTAACTCATTGCAACCATAGACTAACTCAATGCAACCTTAGACTTACTCAATGCAACCTTAGACTAACTCATTGCAACCTTAGACTTACTCATTGCAACCTTAGACTAACTCAATGCAACCATAGACTTACTCATTGCAACCTTAGACTTACTCAATGCAACCTTAGACTAACTCATTGCAACCTTAGACTTACTCATTGCAACCTTAGACTAACTCAATGCAACCATAGACTTACTCATTGCAACCATAGACTTACTCAATGCAACCATAGACTTACTCATTGCAACCTTAGACTAACTCATTGCAACCTTAGACTAACTCAACGCAACCTTAGACTAACTCATTGCAACCTTAGACTTACTCAATGCAACCTTAGACTAACTCATTGCAACCTTAGACTAACTCAATGCAACCTTAGACTAACTCAATGCAACCTTAGACTTACTCAATGCAACCATAGACTTACTCAATGCAACCTTAGACTTACTCAATGCAACCATAGACTTACTCAATGCAACCATAGACCTAACTCATTGCAACCTTAGACTAACTCAATGCAACCTTAGACTAACTCAATGCAACCATAGACTTACTCAATGCAACCATAAGTTACTCCATACAATCATAAAGCTATCCAATACAACCATAGAGCTACTCAACACAGCCATAGATCTACTCTACTCGATAGAACCATAGAGCTACTCGATATAATCCGAGACCATACACAAAATTAACTTGCAGACAAATATAAATCTAGGGGTGAATAGGCAGAAGTCGGAGACAGACCAGCCGACCTAGGAATACAGGAATTGTATATGTTCCGGGAGCTGACAAATCAGAATACATGTAACAAACATATGAATGCTCTACATAAGTCTTCAGATATTATTGCTCGACAATTAAATTCCAATAAATAATCATAATCAAACAAATACCATAGACTTATTTATGGTAAGTAGATGGAGTTCACAGGGGTCATCTGCTGCACCATACACAGTTATAGAGCTCACTCTATGATATCTCCACGCACACACGGCTTCAGTTTCTGACATACTATCATGGCATTCAAAGACCAAGGACTTGAAACTTTATATTTTATTCAGAAACTGATTGGTGCGCTCAGATTTGACCTACAAACCCTCCAATAGCCTGGCACAACCAGCAGATGTTCCACCCACCTTCTCTAGATTCAATATGGTAGCCATCTGGGTTAGTCTGGCAAACTTATCTCTAATAGTCCAAGTGGTGACATTGGTGAGATAGCCTAAGAGAGAACGCAACTCCTTGTCAAACTGCAGACCACCCAACTACAATGTGCAGTAGAAAGTAACATATGAGTGTAAGGAGTCATCTGCTCCTTGCAGTACAATATTCTTATAGCATTGTGTGAGAAGAAATCGTCTGCAGACTTTGATACAAAACGTATTATTTTTTAATTGTCGGAATTAATTTTATAGCAAGTTCAAAATTTCAAACCATCCTACGATAGGAACGGGATAGCTCTAAAGCCCATATGACTTTATCTATGAGGGTTTTATTGATAGGCAAACAGGGGTTGTTTTGTACCAGCAGTTGAGGAACCTTTTGTACCCGACTGTGAACAAACTTATCTGGTGAAAAAACATCTTATAACAAATGTGGCAGAAAAATATCACATACATAAGACTTTCTGTGACCAAAAGCACTTTACAGCAAAAGTAAAAATTCTGACATTGTAGATTTAGTGTCACATTGGCACAGCCAAATATAGACATTGTGATCTAACATGTCTTTGACACACAAAAATAATTCCAAATGGAGTGGTTTGGCATGCAAAGATGTGAGGGAATGGGACAAATGAGGACTTAGACAGTTTACTACTGGTGGAGCAACGCCTGTCCACTCCAACACAACACGTAAGCAGAGACAAAGACAGCCAACTGACCCTGTTAAAGGCGATCTTAAAGACAGCCTTCTCCATCTGTAGAGTGAGCTCCACAGTGAGTTGGGAGATGAACTTGTCATAGTTGGCAGTGGTGAGGGAAGACTGGAACGACTTTAGAAAGTTGTCTAAGACTACAATAAAGTTCTGTGTCCATGGGTCGACTGCTTCGTACTCAGAGAACGTCTCCTGCGAGAGAATGCATAACAGCAGTAGTAATATATGAGCAGATCTCCCTACCAACAGCATAACATTCATGTCTCATCCGCACACCAACAGCATTTCACTTGCAGCAAGTCAAACTTCAAATACACCAAACTGAATATATTCTTTATTTCATTGGGAAACTTGATATCTGCTAGATAAAACCAGTAGGGTGGTTTGCTATCCAGCCCTACTGTATGTTATACCACCCACATCTACTGCAGTAGGGGGGCTATGTTATTCCACCCACATCTACTGTAGTAGGGGGGCTATGTTATACCACCCACATCTACTGTAGTAGAGGGGCTATGTGATACCACTCACATCTACTATAGTAGGGGGGCTATGTTATACCACCCACACCTACTGTAGTAGAGGGGCTATGTTATACCACCCACATCTACTGTAGTAGAGGGGCTATGTGATACCACTCACATCTACTATAGTAGGGGGGCTATGTTATACCACCCACACCTACTGTAGTAGAGGGGCTATGTTATACCACCCACATCTACTGTAGTAGAGGGGCTATGTTATACCAACCTCATCTATATTATGGCTGGTGGATAGTAAGTCCTCCATTGAAGGTTTTATCCTAGATTTTATAGCTGAGCTCCTCAACTGATCAAACCCAAAGTCAACCAAATCTTTGAATCGTTTAGTCAAATGCCCCAAGTCTGTGAGACAACTCTGTAAGAGCACACAGGCTACATATACAGTATAGACAATCAGATAAGGTTAATCTTACATATACAAGGAGTGGAGTAGATACAAGATGGACAACTACCACTGTTATACAGCCAACTGCTGAAACAATCTAGAAATAGAGAGCGTTAACTAATAGAATGGAGGCTCAAGAATAAAAAATAATTTAGATCACTAATCCTTAAATTTTAATCCCATTTCTTGCCCAGCCTGTTGCTGCTATAAAACATAATGTAAAACATGATAAATGTAAATGAGACGGGGAAAACGTTATAATATTAGTTATACTGTGTCAACCGCTCTTGCAGATGTACAGATCTATGGAATTTACTATAAGTGTAGATCTATGGGATATACTATAAGTGTAGATCTATGGAATTTACTATAAGTGTAGATCTATGGGATATACTATAAGTGTAAATCTATGGAATTTACTATAAGTGTAGATCTATGGGATATACTATAAGTGTAAATCTATGGAATTTACTATAAGTGTAGATCTATGGGATATACTATAAGTGTAGATCTATGGGATATACTATAAGTGTAGATCTATGGGATATACTATAAGTGTAGATCTATGGGATATACTATAAGTGTAGATCTATGGGATATACTATAAGTGTAGATCTATGGGATATACTATAAGTATAGATCTATGGGATGTACTAGAAACAAACACTTAGAAAATGTACTAAACTCTAAAAGCACAGGTCTATGAAATGTACTAGAAAGAGTATAGACCTATGGAATGTACAAAGAGGTGTATAGGTCTATGGATTGTACAAAGCAGTATATAGGTCTATGGAATGTACAAAACAGTGTATAGGTCTATGGAATGCACAAAGAGGTGTATAGGTCTATGTAATGTACAAAAAGGTGTATAGGTCTATGGAATGTACAAAGAGGTGTATAGGTCTACGGAATGTACAAAGAGGTGTATAGGTCTATGGAATGTACAAAGCGGTGTATAGGTCTATGGAATGTAAAAAGCGGTGTATAGGTCGATGGAATGTACAAAGAGGTGTATAGGTCTGTGGAATGTACAGAGAGATGTATAAGTGTATGGAATGTGTTAGAAGGAGGTGCATTTCACTCACATCCAACTTCTCGTCGGTATGTTTGCTATCAGAGCTGAGAACTTTGGGTAATTCTGACTCAATGCTGTTTTTCAGAGTTTGTATGTTCTCGCTGCTCGCCTCTGCGTTGTTTAACGTCAGCTACAAACAAGAGGAAGTGTGTCACATTTAGTGATACGCTACACAAAAATAGCATGTCATATAGAAGTTGGCACAAAGTCAAGTTACTCAAGCAGACGATAAAAAACTTGGCCCAGCAGGTTGGTGAAAGCCAAAGAAATTAATTCAAGTGACAAGCTTGTGGAACTGGAACTGCTTTGTCACCAGACAATTCACGTAATCTGATCAAATGTTTGGCAAGAGAAGAAGCACTGTGTAGAGAGATAGATGAATAGAAGTACCAGTAAGGACCTGGATGTGTGTAGCATGTGTAACAGGATGTGACTTAGCTTATAATAGACCCAGAAATAATGCTCTCCCGACTTTAAATCAAAAAATGATGCGGAGATGAAGTTTTTAAAAAGTAATTTCTTACAAGGCTACCTTCCTGTTTTAATTACTCACAAAGTTGAACCGTAGAAGCATTGTTCAAACTCTTGAAACATTAGTGAATATGAATACTTGTAAAGGAGAGCAAACATTAGTGATATGAATACTTGTAAAGGAGAGCAAACATTAGTGAATATGAATACTTATAAAGGAGAGCAAAAATTTGTTCTTTTTCAATGAATTTGAAAGGTTTGAAATCGCTACATTATAAAAGGAGGTATAATGCCCTGTAGCGCAATAATAAACCATAAAACGCATAATATTGATTGCATATTATATGAAATAGTTGTTTTACATAATTAATGCATGTATATATAATTATAGTATACTATAAGCATATCATGTAATATTAATAAAAAAAGTCATTAATATAATTTGTTGCAAGAGCACTGAAATAATCTAAAACAGGAACAATAGAAAGACATAATAAAAAAGTGACTGCTTTAAAAAAGCACACAATTGCGATATTAAGTGGTGCACATGTTTGCTTTTAACGATTTTACGGAGTTGTCTTCCCAAAGCAAAGCCTTTAGACTTGGCACCATTTTAGAATATTACTAGCGGGCATATCCTTTGTAAACAGCAATTAATGGATATATTGTAGCCCTACTCCCCAGCCCTGTTTCCCTTGTCCTCTCTTCACGTGATCGCCTCCTCCCAGGGTCGCCTCTTCCATGATAGCCTCCACCCGTGGCCGACTCCTTGCGTGATGGCCTCTACAGGTGGTTGCCTCCTTCCATGGCCACCTTCTCCTATGATCGCTTCCACCTGAGGTCGCCTCTACGCGTGGTCGACTCCTTGCGTGGTGGCCTGTACAGGTGGTCGACTCCTTGCGTGGCTGCCTCCTGTGGTAGGCTCATCCTGTGACTACCTAATCATCCCTAATAACAACTCTGTCACTAATGCATACGTTGAAAGTAACTATTAGGAGTAGTTAGTAGGAAAACGTATAACAGCAGTATTGTGCTAATAATGAAATCAAATTAAAATATCTATCATTTTTTTTTATTATTTCAAAACTATCAATGATGATACATCATTTGTTTGGTAGCCAATTTTGCTGTGGTTATTTTTAATTGTCATCACTGTTGCCATAAATCAAGTTACTACAGCATGTATTCAATAAAAACAAGCAACAATGGCAGTAGCTGTTAATAAGTAGTAATAATAAGTAACAATAATAATAATTACCAGTAATAATAATAATATATAACATCATCAAACCTCGTCATGTATTATTATTTGATGGAAAAATTTGATTGAAAAAGTAGTAATTATAATAAATGATGTGTTTTTCCTGCATTAACACTTTTACTTTTTGCAAATGATATAAGTAAAACCAATAAGCGAGTAACGATGAGAAAAATACCTGACAACTAGAGCGACTTACACGGCTCGCTAAAATACCTGACAACTAGAGCGACTTACACGGCTCGCTAAAATACCTGACAACTAGAGCGACTTACACGGCTCGCTAAAATAACAACTTTGCCTTGCTTTCAAAGTGCAACCTATGGCAGTGGTAAACCAACCTATGACCATCGCAATTTACCATGCGCCTCGGTATGATTCGTCTCCTCCGGTATACTTCCTTATCAAAGACCCGGATGTAAGCGCGATTGGGGTACAAATTAGTTTTAACCTTTTAAAAACGATTCTAGCACAGAAATCTCCAGTTTATGAGCAAATGGAAAATTTCAACCCTCACCATACATTAGATTAAACCTCCGCCATACATTAGATTAAACCCTCGCCATATATTAGATTAAACCTTCACCATAAATTAGATTAAACCTCTCCATACATTAGATTAAACCCCGTCCATACATTATATTAAACCTCCGCCATACATTAGATTAAACCCCATCCATACATTAGATTAAACCCCCGCCATACATTAGATTAAACCCCATCCATACATTAGATTAAACCCTCGCCATACATTAGATTAAACCCCGCCCATACATTAGATTAAACCCCCGCCATACATTATATTAAACCCCCGCCATACATTAGATTAAACCCCCACCATACATTAGATTAAACCCCTGCCATACATTAGATTAAATCCTCGCCATACATTAGATTAAACCCGGCCCATACATTAGATTAATACAATGGAAACTTGTGAGGACAATATTTATTTGACCCGGCACGGCAGTTTAGGCGGTTACCCATCTGGAATGACAGACAAAGACACACAAGCTTATGTTTTTTGGTTTTATATATAAATTGCTAACTTTATATTTGTTTTTATGCGGTAATTATTTAGCAAACAGTTTAATAGTAATATTATAGTAAAAATGGTCAGAAGGGGCGGCACGCCCTAGTGACATTCATAGCTGCCCAAATTTTTTTTTTCAAAAAACAAAAAAGGTAGGTTAGCACAAGTTTTTAGCATCATCATTGCTGATTATTTTCATTGCCTTGGGTTCTTTTTTATTTACAGTCTTGGGTGGGAGCATTTATGGTACATGATACATCAGCAGTGTATCACGCTTGGCTAATGATTCTGCTCTTTCAACTCGGTATAATAATGGGTCGATTACCTTGTTTTCATAATCATGCCAAAATGTAGAACCTAAATTAACAGTTATACTTTTCATACTGCTGAAATAAAGAGAAAAAAGTAAAATAAATATTCAATTGTTATAATAACAGAAATATCTTAGTACAAAAATGTTATAATTTTATCCAAAAAACTGCCGCTCATTCTTTGCAACAGAAGTGGTAACCCTTAGCTAGCTGTAAATCCAAGCATTGTGGTTTACTCCCAAAACAAGTATGCTCTATGTTTTGGCGGTTCTATTTTTCGGTGGGTGTATATTCCGGTGGGTTTATGTTCTGGCGATTTCGGCTAAATATTCCGGTGAATTATTTTTCATAAAACAATACAATTGTGGAGCGAGATATACATTTAAATAAAATGGAGTTGAAAAGGATTGTACTAGTTGATTTTGCACTTGGTTTGAAAGAACTTTGATGGTAATAGTTTTATGGTTATGCAACAAGTAGTAAACTACTTTTAATAGTAATAAAAACAATAAGTAAAAATAAAATTTCATTATGAGTTAGTTTAGTAATAGCTTATCGCGAAATCTAACGTCTATTTTTAACAATGCTCCACGGTAGCAGTTTTTTTATAAAAAATAACTCACTGGAACATATAGCTAGACCCAGTTCTGAGCTGAATAGTGAAACCCAACGCTACCAACGCTACCAAGATGTTTGTAAACTGTCACTGCTAAAGAGGCCCCACTGACTTCACCCACCAGGAATTGGTGACGAGATTTCTCTACATCAGAAGACTGAAGTTTTCCCTGCTGGAAGCTGGAAGAGACGATATTGTATGCTTGGGAGAGAGCACCGGATGGATAGCCATGTTTTAGTCTAGTTCTCAACAGGTCTATAAACTTCTCATCTAGCACGGAGCAAGCGTGGTTGATCACTGCACAGACACCATCGATACTGGCACTTGAGAGAGCTCTCCTGTAATATAGAGGGAGGGTCTAACTACACTGCTAACATCGCAGGCACCAGAATAATGGAGAGTAAAAATAACAGAACAGAAATTCAAGAAGATGGGGAGAATAGAGAATATGGAAGTGCAATGAACACCAAAGCAGGTAACAAATATAAAAATAGTTACTACTCTTCTAACAATTACAAGTTACAATACAGTACCTAGGTACCACCCCTTTAACAGTTGCGAGTTGCAATACAGTAGCTAGGTACCACCCCTTAAACAGTTACAAGTTACAATACAGTAGGTAGGTACCACCCTTTAAACAGTTGCAAGTTACAATACAGTAGGTAGGTACCACCCCTCCAACAGTTACAAGTTACCAAACAGTAGCTAGGTACCACCCCTTAAACAGTTACAAGTTGCAATACAGCAGCTAGTTACCACCCCTCCAATAGCTATAAGTTACAGCTATGAGTTACAACACAATAATTAGTTATCACTCCAGCCTACCTAATACTTTTCTTGACCAGGTAGAAGGTATCATCGACCACACTTGAGGTGAGAGAGTCAGCGTCTGACGAGTCCAACGCTGCCGCTTTGTCAGCCATCTCTCTCATGTAGTACTCCTCCATCATTATGTAATATCCAATAACAACCTGCATCTCCTTGCTCAGGTCACTGCGACGTACCATGTCTTCTATCTCAGTACGGGTGGACTCTGTGACCTCCCCACACGACTCCTTGTCTGCCTACAACCAGTGTATTAATGAATGTTTGGTGGGTGACAGATAACACTCTGACATCAGCTGACGCAACCAACTCACCGTAACTCTACGCTTTAGAAATCTCAGGTATAGTTCACACTTTGAGTTCATTAGAGTCATCTCCCCCAGCAAAGCGTCTAGACTCTTAGGGTCACATCTAAAGTGGGGAGACAACCCTTGAATAGCTGATAGCACCAGTCACCGACCCACAGTACAATATATCTTATCTGCAGACAAGTGCACAAAGAAAAGACTGAGTACCTCTCTACTGAAATGCCCGGCTGAGAGAGGCCTTCCTGTATACCCCGTACTATAGAGTCAAACTTTCGTCTGCTTCTAAACTCTTCCATAATCTTCCTCGACTGCCTGTCGCACTCTCGCTGGATGCACTTGGCAAATGTGAGCAGCCAGCCGTGACCTAACGATAGAGTTATAGATATATGTAGACCTAACAATAGAGTTATAGATATATGTAGAACTAACAATAGAGTTATAGATATATGTAGACTTGACAATAAAGTTATGTAGCTAGACCTAACAATAACGTTGCATAGATAAAACTAACATTAGAGCGATATAGGCAATCCTAACAATGGAGTGATACCATAGAATTAACAATAGAGCTATATAGAGCAGTGGTCGAGAACAAACAGTGGTTGGGCCACTTGCATCAGATATCAAATATTAGTAATAGGTAATCTAATTATTACTGTTATTATGATTATTATTAGTATCAGTTGTGATAAAACAAATCATAATAAATCATAATTAATGATAATTTAGAATATGTAAAAAAGATTGCATGAAAAATAGACGTGAGTAACTATGAAGGCTTGCTGATAGAAATATCTTCCCTTCTATACTGCTAACTGAAGGTCAAATAGAACTTGAGCAGGCAATGACCGAGGGTGTACGGTTTATACCATGCCTTACAAGGTATAACCAGGATAAACGGTATAAAAAACCCAGCTTACACCTTTATTAGAATGGGGTCCCAGCAGTTTTATAGGTGGCGCTGGTAATGGAGTCCATGTCATTAAAATGAAAGTCAACTCATTTTGACATGATGATCAAACGTTTTTCCCGTTTACAGCAGTAGAGAGGTATGGGTGTACAATAATGACGGTGCGCCGTTAACCTAAATTATAACATTGCCACTGCCAAAGCAAGCCACAGTAATTTACCAAGGGCGCATCCTCATTAGTTTATGTTGGCAAGCTCAATGAAACCCAAAATACGAAACTATGGCTCTACCGATGAGCTTCATAATTAAATAATTTTGTTTGAAATGAATAAACGAAAATAATTTCAAGAAGAAACTTGAGAAGACTATATTGATCCCTTGAGCTTTCTCAGCAACATCATTTTTGTTATATCAACTGATTAAAATGTCTCAAATCAGGATATTAGTCAAGCAAGTCGTGATTTCTAATGATAAGTTAAACGATAGAACATGCTACTTTTTGTTGCATCGCTAAAGAGAAACTACTTTGACGGGACCTTATTGTTAAGCCTGGTTCACATACATATCGTGTATGCTCGCAAGTGATTGCAGATCCTCGTACGACGGATCCGCGATACATGTTTACATGAATTTGGCAAACTCATGATCGCAAGAGATATAATCACTCTCTTGAATGGGAGGTAATAAAATCTCGAAGCGCGTCTTCACTGACCAACAACTATACACATACTAAATGAATTATCGTTGTTCAATTACACCAAATAATTTATTATTTTTAACAATTTTAAAAGTTTTACTATATTTTTACTCATATTATCATTAAATATTATTCCATATTTTTTAATTAAATTTATAACTGTTGTTCAATGGTGCATTATTATTTTTTACCATCTCTTAGTACAAAATTTTGAATCTCAATTTATAATAATATACTAATTATGCTATTATATAAAAATTTACAGAAAATATATATATTTATACATTTGAATCAACTATCATAATATTTCATTCAAAAAATTAATAATAAATAATAACCAATATTTATAATTAAACAATAATAATTTTATTAATTGTTATAATTTTTTGATGGTAGCCATTTTTACATGAGTAACCTTGACCTAACTGTAGTTTTTGAGAAAGAAAATAAGAAAATTTACTCCCTGTCATACGACGGTCGCAGGAAAGTTTGTTCAGTTGAACTTTTCTACGAGCCTCTATGACAGCGTGCGACGTCGTACGAGCCACTGCAAATCCAGGTTCACATACATCGCAGATGCTCGTACGAGGGATCCGCGATCACTTGCGAGCATCTACGATATGTATGTGAACCAGGCTTTAGCAACCAAATATGCTGCTTTGCAAAGGGTGAATGTTTTAACTGAGAAGATAGACACGATCTGGTGAGACATTTTAATGTGGTTACAAAATCGCCAAAAGCTGCATTTGGTTAGCGTTTTTGAAAGGGAGATAATTCTATAAGCTGACCGCATTTCAAAAGTCGAAATTTTAAGCACAGCTGTCTTCCATGTGTTTGACGTGGTTATTGGTAGAAGACAAATCTGCATAGCACGAAGAACTCAATGATGCCTGCTCTGCTATGTGATGGATCAATCTCACAGTAATACTCAGCTGAAATGATGCTGTAAACAGTGTGCGTGTGCCATATAAAAACAGTAATAATGATTACTTAGCTGATGTGTACATGCATCGAATATTGGTTATCGTGTACCTACATATAGTATTGTATACACACTCTATTACTACACACAAAATAGACACCATAAGTAAACGCACACATTATTCCACATACGTACATGATGTTAATTGTTTAGGAGTTATCCTCTCACAAAAGAGAAGACAAATGAAAATCCCTTAAAAAGTCCTTCGACTAATATCTACCTTTACTCACCATATTTAGTTTCTATGAGCGGTTGGTGTATCTCTATTACTTTGGCTACGCTCTCAAACAGTGACTCCATGAGATCAGAGAAAACCACTCCTGCTCGTTTATCTGTTGACTGCATAGCTAATGCCAAGGTCATGCGCTTGTCAGCCTCCTCGGAGAGCTGTCAACACACAAGAGAAAATTCCGCAACAATTTTCAAGAATGATAACAGCAGGGAAACAGTATTGTAGACAAGTCGATAGCCTCACCCTTGCTGATTGCCAGCGAGCAAACTTGGTTAGGCCCTCTTCTTTGATGCCTAACAACGGAAATATCTTAAAAAATCGTTCGACGGATGCCACATCCCCAGTGGTAACGGCTGCATCAAACTTAGAGTGGGCGATGGCCTTTAACTTAGCCTCTGCTTCATGTAATGTAGTGAATGATTGCTTGAGACTGCTACCTACAACAGTAGAACCAAGGCTATCTAGTATGTGAGACTAAACCAACCCAATTCTACGACACAAGACAACGCTTGTAATAGTAACCTTCGGCAGCGTCAGCACTTAATTGTAGAATGGCCTCGTCCATAGACAGGAATCTGTGTATGAGCGCTGCAGCCTGTAACACACAGATGACATGAACACAGGCTATACATAAATAGCGCAAGTAAATAGATAAAACAGGGAGCTCGGACAAACAACTTACTTGTTCATACGACTCTTCATGTAGAGCTGTCTGTACCCCTTCAGTGCAGAACTTTAAATCAAGGATATCTTCAACGCGTAAAGAAGCAGCCAACACCCGACTCTGCATTTAATATAGAAAGACATCACGGGAAAACAATAGTCTCTGGTTAATAAGGTTCCGTTATACTTTTGCACTAAGGATTGAGAGAAAGGATACCTTAGCAAGGTCGAGCTGTCTGACTTTACCGCTGACATTATCAGCCAGTTGTGAAGTGAATGAGACCATTCCAGTCAACTGTTTGGCATCATTATGTATGAGTCCAAGATTAGGCCTACAACAAGCGCAATATTAGTGAATGACTCAGCCCAGCGGAATAACTAAACAGTAGTAAGGACTGAATGGTACAAACATCATCTTGTGAAGGGTGGTCAGTCTGCCTTCCAGCGTACTCCGCTCTCTTATCAACTCATCTAAACTTGTGTTTATCTCCTCCTAACAACAGACAACACTGTATAACTGACTGATACAACCGAGTCAATGTCGTAACTGTTAATAAAAAGTGTGTGGGGGGGGGGGGGATAAAAGGTAACAGAAGTCGGTCAAAAGAAAAAACGATGCAAAGAGAAAACATAACGGCAATTGGGAGGTTATAAAATGAGTGATCAGTCAACACCAGTCATAGAGACTGAAGAGTCAGGGTCTAATGAGGAAAGACTCTAGTTTATGCTGTCGCTATTGCCTCAGCGTTTGAATTTCAATGACCAACAAATAGGTCACTTTTGTATTTAACCTCATCGATATTTGTTTTTTAGTATTGAGCTGCAGCAATATACACCATAAATATTATACAACAAACAAATGTAGTTTTTAATCGAAATTTGAATGGAGAATTAACCAGAATGCATTGGTGTTTTAGCGTGTGAGCGTGAAGGTATAATTAAACATTAGGACTTGAATAGAAAGTTCAGATGGCCAATACGTAAAAAATCCAAGCCCATGTAAAAGTATTGATGGTTAGTTGAGCCCTACTATCTTGGAAGATTTATCAAAAATCAATCACATCAGAAATTTTATTCATAAACAGCAAAAACACATGTTGAATCCTTCATTTTTGGCTGAGCTACATACAAGTATCATATGAATTAAATATAATTATTGTAATTAACCAATAAGAATGATGGTTGAGATATCGAACCGCACATCTAATGTATTAGAGTCCAAGTGGAGTCCAAAGCACATTGCCAAAAGCGTAAAAGCTTTATCAGTGAAGCCCTCCACTAGAGGCTCATTATACTGTGATATGATGATAGCAGGGAAAACCTGCTTAGTATTTCCAGTGTTCAAGAGCAAACCAGGAATATGGCTTTCTATTTCCTACGCAGTTAACCTCGAGCAAGATATGAGGCTGATAGCAATGAATGTTTCGGGTATGTGCATAAAATGACCCAAGCCTTATAGAACTCTTTACATCAAATAAGGAGTTGTATGCACTTTTAGAAGAGCAGCCAGGCTTAAAGGCATGAATGGGTATAGGATGCCTTTCACATAATTTTATAAGGCTTGATCATTGACCTTGACATCTGTAACTGTAACGATACACCTTGTAGCAACGTGATACTAGTTGGCAACCTACGACAACCTATCGTGGGATGTACGAGAATGTACACAGCAAAACTTGGAGAAAACACGATTAGAACAAAAACAATGTCAATATTTAATTATTTAGATGTAGTAGATGTGCATAAACTTTGTTAACACCAGTCAGTCACTTTGTCCAAATGCTCTAAATTACCCACGGTAGGTAACTCACTAATATAATTATCTCTACATTAAAACAAGTTTCTTATTAACTACTATGGCACCAGATAATATTAATCGTAAGACTTACATGATTATTATTAATGATATGTTGTAGCTACTAATAATAAAATATATAATGATATAATCATTTTAAGAATATTTATTATTATTATCAATAGTAATTTGCTTGGTGGATGAATAATATTACAGGTTTAAAAAAAAACATCAGATGTCGTTGTGTAAATAATAAATAAATTGTAATTATTATTATATATTTTAGTAATAAAAAGTCATTAATAACCATTACTGCAACAACTTGAACAGTATAAGAAACTCAATAACTAATAAATGTTTTGTTTGTCTAGATTTCATAGACCCCTGAGTGTGGAAAAGGGGGAGAACTCATGATAGTTATCAAAACTAAAATCATAAAAGAACGAAGGAAAGCTCGACAGCCAGCACCACTATCTTTTGGGCTGAGCTCTCAACTCTCCGGAAGTGCGCCAGAAAACGCCTTGGTGCACAAAACTTGTATTGGAAACTTGCACCAGAGGCACTGACCTAACCACTGATCTCGTGAGATGTCTGGATTGAGAATAATTCTGGTGGTTTTCAAATTCCACCCGAAGAAAAGAGTAATGTTTGTCACTGACAACTTTATGAATAAACAATTTGTGACGGGCATCTCTTTTCTAATGAGGGCAACCCGAGATCCACCCTAGTCTTTGTGACACTGACGACTCCTCTAATAACTATTATAATAACTACTAATAATACCTGTTGCTTATTATTATTACGTCTTGTTAATAAATAAATCTATTATAAAAACTATTATAAATACTAATTATTATAGTTGCTATCAATCTATTATTATCAACAATCATGATCATCGGTCATATATATATTATTTATTTATATATGCATTTATTGTCTTTTAAAATTCTTTATTTATCTTAATTAAAAAATAATAATAACAACAATGATAGATATGAGCATCCTTATCTATGTATTGTAATCAGACCTGTGACAAATCACGATTTTCATGACTCAAATCAAATCATTTGAATTTTCCTTCAAATCAAATTTTTACAAGCGAGTAAAAAAGTTAAATCAAATCAAATCATGCGTTGTTCCAAATCAAATATTTGGAGTGTCATTTGCAGCAATTTTTTCAAATCATCACTGAAACTGTTAGAAATGTAATAAAAAGCAACCTTCAGCTTTTAATAGGCTGCCTGAACCAATTGACCCAAATTTAGATCACAATGTGTGTTTAGCTGGTCCCTAGAAAGCGATATTCCAACTTGATTACTTTCGCAAACTTGCATTTTTCTGTGTACACTTTCATGTGGAACTTATTTATTGGTATGGTGACCGATATATAATATTCCAAAACAATGCTTAGACTAGCCAAATGAATTAGCCAGTTCCATGCAATAGATAAAATGTACACCCAGTAGGGGTATACATTTTTGGCAATTCTTTCATTGCCAAAAATCTGTCATTGTGATAGCCTATTGCTACCACAATAGATAATTGATAAATAATAGCAAACACTGAGCATTAGTTTGCATATGTATCAAAGCAATTACCATTATAGTACATCATCAACTAATGCATTACTCACTACAGATAAGTAAATAACCAGGTCGCCATTCATAAACACTCTCAGCTCACTACATTCAAGTCAGAAACGAAAGTAGTCGACTGATAATTCAACTTTTGCTGATGAAAACTTAAAAGAAAAGAAATAAAAGACATAAAAGAAAAGGCAGCATAGTTTTCCATGACCCTTGATTACTATAGGCTAATAATTAGGTAGTTTTTTTCACTGCTTTTATTTATTTGCTACTATGAATTATGGCAAGATCAGGTCAATTACAAGCATTAATAAGAAAAGCTGCAAACATCATCACTGTTTTTTTTTATGATTTGCTATATTCTTGCAAATATTTGGTCAAATCTTGTGGAAAAATGACAAATCAACTAATGATGAAATTAACCAAATCAAATCACCAGTCGTATCAAATATTTGAAATAAATCATTTTTCAAATATTTGAGTCACCAAATATTTGAATCACGGTGATTTGGTCACAGCTCTGTCAATGATGAAGTGTAATAAATGAATTATTCAATAGTTAATTATAATAGTAGTTAGTTATTTAATTATCATAATTATAAATAAATAATAATAATAACAACAACAATCAATAAAAAATTACAATAATAATTAATAATAATAACGTATTGAATTGTTATTATTTATAAATAATAATTAATAACAACAATAAATTAATAAATAAATAACATAATAATTAATTAATTATTGTTATATAATAATATAATAATAATAATTGTTATTATTATTAAATTATACGATTTATTATTAATTTAATAATGAATTATTATTATTTATAAATATCACTATTATTATTATATTACTTATTATTATGATTATTATAATAATTATTTAATAGAATAATAATTATAATAATAATTAAATTATTAGCAGTAGTAGGTAGGTAGTAGTACGTACGTAGTAGTAAGTATAATTAATTTAATAATAATAAATAATATGAATGATAAATGTGACACTATCCACCAGCTCGCAAGAAAACAAGGAGAACCAAAATAAAAAAAAATCAGCATAATAACATCATAAGTACCTCTTCTTTAGCTAGAGCCGATATTTCAGCTCTTATTTCTTCCATTGTAGATAAACTTTTCCAAGTTTCATTACTGCTTATGGGGGCTGCCATTTTGAGTTGTAATCAATTAGCCTCAAAACCTGTGAGACTTTGAACCTTCATTGTTATAAACATGATCTGGTCCTACAATTAGTTATCACAGTCTATGTTTTTCGCAAATATTTTGCTGCAGCGCACCTCTTCTTGTACGTAGATAGCCTTTACAATGATCCTTTATAAACAACAAGCCGCACTTCCCTCGTCCTTTCGAGTATGCGTCCTGCAGGTTGATGTTGGAAGTGAGAGATACATCCGTCTGCTGTGACTTCACCAGCGTCCATCCAACAGAGGTAAACCGCTAATTCCGTTGATACATTAGGTATGCATGTTTCTGTATCAGCTATCAATTGCATAAGAGTCTTGAAGGCGGTTATTGTCAGCAGATTCTTCTTATTGCAATTTAGCACATGGTTTATATGATGATCACTATAGTTACAGTACGATAAGAATGAGTTATACAAATATTTGTCTCGTTCGTCTGATTTAATCAAGTGAAACTGAAAAAAGATTGTGTCATGTGCTTCACTCTCTGTTGACTGATTCCACTCAATGCTTTGCAGATGGCGGTACTGATGGCTGTACTACATGCTGTTATGCGACAATCATGGTGAGTAGGCTTGTTACTACTACTATTGCCGGAGTCTTTACTGCTGATTGCGTGTGTAATGTGTGGCTGAATGATGATTTGCATCACCAACTGAGTTATTTGATGACAACTGCCATCACTGAATCAACCTTTACTGAAGCTTCCCCTGGAGTTGTCTCTCCAATACCCTGCGCATCGTTTGTGATATGCTCAAAGTCGGACATTTTTTGCAGGTAACGGCAGATCTGTGGAATGCTCAAACTTGTATTTTGTAACTGTATCCTCTCTTCAGATGTGAAGTCGTAGGATGAGTAGGTAAGCTTTTGTTTTGGTAAATGATCTTGCATTTCTCACATTTGATGATTGTCTTGAGATAGTTTATTGCCGATTTGGATTGAGCTTCAATTTGAGCACTGATGAGAACTCATGCACCACTCTTAGGAGCCTTGCTGATAAACCATATAACCACATAATTCTGAGCTCGATCATTGGCACTATCTTCCCGTCAGTTGTTATTACTAGTTTGTTGAGGCAATTGCTGAGTAATTTGCTATTATTTTAGGTGAAAAAGTTGAATAATTCTGCTGTGGATTTTACTTTGAGGTAAGCAGGTTAAAGTAGCCAGTCAACTTTTATAGCTAAGGAGATGATTGGTTCTGCGGAACCCGTGTTTCACCTGACATATTGAAAGATTACAAACTCATTGCTGATCCTTCTATCTCTCTGAACATTGGGTAGCAATTGACTGACATATTACAGCTAGTTAATAGCACACTTCTAATTGTAGGTTGCAGCACTCACTGTTGATCAGGGGGACCACTAGACGCAATAAAAGATGTGGTAAGTTAGTGAGGTTTTCCTGTACTATGCAGTTGAAGCTATTAGGTGATGATAAGTTTGACGACGCTGATTAGTGATGAACTATCATTTTGCACATTTACACTGATAGTAGCTGTATTGATGTGGTCTATTGTCATTGATTCCGATTTGCATGTCTAGTACGTTGAATATCCTTTTGCTAGGTAGTTGCTGTTGAAGAGCCCACTTTATGGTGAACTGAAGAGCAGGTGAGAATAAACCTTTTGTTTACTGTTACTCGTTTGTCATTAATTGATCCATTGGATCAGTGAATATGATGTTGCATAGTTCAATTGATAATTCATGAAATTATACCCTACCACCTTTCGGCTGAGGCACTGATGGCACTAAGTTGTGATGCACATGATTATGCAGCGATGGTTTATTGTACCTTGTTTGTTATTTATTGTAGTTGGTGACTGGAGTTTAATGCATTCGTTTATTGTCAAGGTAGGCTTCTGTTTTCTTTCGCTAGCCATGATATGTTAGTCTTTTCAACATGAATATATTTGGATGGCAGCCATTTCTCAATGTCTTGTTGTTGCAGGTTACAGTGGTGAGTTCTTTAGCTGCTGATCATTTTAAATGTTGCTGCTGTGATGACCATGTTTGGGCCAACGATTAAGAATGAGCTATATCCCAGAGGACACTGAGCTGATTAATATGCCTCGCTGGTTATATTTGTGGTGTTGGCACGCTTTCACTATTCATATTGGTTGCAGGGGAGATAAAAAAAAAGATTATCAGCGAGCTGATGTGGTGAGTATTTCTTTGAAAGGAGCAATCCACACAATTGTAAGTGGCAGTTGAATGATGCTTAATTTGTTTTAATTTTCGATATTTCATGAGATATACTTTACTGACAATCTGTCATGATTCTTGCATTGCTCGTTGTAGCTGATGGTTGCAATAGTAAGTTACTGCACTGTTTATTGTTTTATTTAGGTGCTGCTGCTACTCTGGTTGAATGTAAGTGATGGCATACCTGATATCACTGTTCATATTGGTTGCAGGGGAGATAATGATTATCAGCGAGGTGATGTGGTGAGTATTTCTTTCGTAGGAGAAATCCACACAATTGTAAGTGGCAGTTGAATGATGCTTAATTTGTTTTAATTTTCGATGTTTCATGAGATACACCTTACTGACAATCTGCCATGGTTCTTGCCATGCTCATTGTAGCTGATGGTTGCAAGAGTAAGTTACTGAAATGTTTATTGTTTTATTTAGGTGCTGATGCTACTCTGGTTGAATGAGAATGACATACTTGATACACAATCTGAACCGGTTGTGCTATGGTGAGTGTTTCATCTGCTTGATTGTGGGTTTAAGTTGGTGTCAATGATGGTAGCATAGTTCATTTGAAAATTCATGAAACTAAGGTATTCACCACCTTTCGTCTGAGGTACCGCCTACCTCTTGACAGCTGTGGTTTCTTCTCTTTCAAGCCTGGTGTTGTATGCCATACTTGTGTTGTAGGCGAGGTGTTCTGTGAATGTGTACAGTGAGACCTGGGTGGTGCTGTCTGGTTAGTGGGGGTAAGTTGACTTGAATTCTACCATCTCACCTTATCTTGAAAGTCTGCGAAGGATGACAATATACTTTTTACTGAGTCCTGATTTTACCTTTCGGGTCTGATGCGGCAGCTAAGGTAGTTGCAGGCACTGGTCGCTCAGTTTTTATATGACTTGACTGTTGAAACGTCTTTTGTAGGAGTAGCTGAAATTTCTCGCTGTCTTCAAACTAAGAGGTGAGTCGCCATTGTGTACTCAGTAATCAGATGTTGGACAATATCGAAGACGCGAGATGCAATCATTGCACTGGTGTTCAATGACTGTCCTAGATGAAGTATTCTAACGGTCGTATCTCACTTTATTTTGGTGATGGTACAACATATGATGAATGTACAGGTCTAGCTATGCATAGCTTGTACACTGTCCTTCCTTGGGTGGCCTGTTACTGATATATTCTGAATTTTATAGATGCTGCAGTGGAAGCTTGGGATGGTGAAGGCTGGTGATGAATATAGTATTGTAACTTGCTTGTGTTGATTTTAAATATGTACAAGTTTTTCAAATAAAATATGCTGCGAACACTCTCTGATCAGCTCTTTGTTCTAAGGCTCCCCTGCAGGTAATTTTGCTGCTAACTGCCATAGCAAACATGTATTACATCCTCAACAGCAGATTTCTTAGATAGCTATAGAGAAAAAATCCATAGGTCCATTCTTGGTATTACATGGTTCCGACATTGGGTGCAGACACTTAAGGATAATGGTCATGGAATGTTAGTTTAATAGTTGGCTGAAGCGGTCCTGTGTGCAAAACCTAGCTCAGTCTGCAGTTGTAACCATAGAAATGATTACTACCAGACTTATCATTGGTAAAAAGGCCAATTTTAGTAGCTGGTATGATACAGGGAAATGTCTGGTATGACCGTCATGGCACTGTACAATGTGAATACTGTTCATTTGGCGGCAGTATTACTTGATGAGATTTTTCGGAAGCAACAATGGTGGTAGGTAGTGACCCTGTAGGGCCCTACAGGGTCACTAGTGGTAGGTAGTCCCAAGTTTTAGTCGGCGTATGTGTATTTTCGTGGCAAAATAATCGGTTTATATTTCAATGTGTACTTTGCTTGAAATATGCTGTGCTTTTTTCTATTGGGAGTTGCATGCCCCATTATTATTTTGGCAACTTGTAAATGGATTTCATTAGATGATTGGTTTAGTGGGCTCGGCTTTTTTGTGCTAGTATGTTGGCCTCATGGATGAAATATAAATATATTTCATCCATGGTTGGCCTAAAATTAAGGCTACAATGGTGGTTCATCATGGTTTATGGGATTTGGCAATAAAATGAATGGGAACTTTTCTGAGAAGATAAGTAAAAGTGATCATATTTTTTTGGGCTGCCCATGGAAACCTATAATTTGCGCTTGTGCTTAATCGATGAGAAAGCTGAACTGCCATGCTGTTATTTCTTTTCAACTTATACTAAAAATAGGCTCTGCCCCTTATTAGGACAGTCCACTTTTATGTTGGTGCAACTATACTTATGTCTGCGGTTCAAACTACAATAGGTTAACTTGCCTGGCGATCTCACTCATTGAGGTCGGATGTCTCTCTCCCTTTACCCCTCCTGGCAGTATTACTGAGAAGGTTAAATTAACAGTGCATGTTGATGTGCAAGTGTGTGAACATCATTTGATCCAGAAATGGATGCGCTACTCCTATTGTTGTTAGTAAAGGTGATGCTTGTCAGTGATAAATATCCTTAAAAAATTGTGCATCATTTTTCATCCCATTACCATCAACAGAGGTTGCATTGATTCTGTCCAAACGTATCAACAGCGCTGATAGAGATTATTTGAGTCTGTGGCATCAGTAAATCTATTTAATTCCAGCTGCATTTATTGAGGGACTTGGGGTTTGAATAGCGCATGCCTTACTGTTTTTTCCTTCTGTAATTGGTGACAGCTAGTTAGACAACGAGCTAGCTTGTGCTGTCAATTATAGTATTTGTATAAAATGTAAATAAATATTTATTAATACATATATAACATGCACTAGAGATATCCTGACATGAAAAAAACCAGCAAACATTTTTCAAGAAAATGATAATTGTGGTACTGAAAAGTTACTCCTCAAGATAGAATGTTACAAATAAAGTAATGGAATGCTGAAAAATGTAAATGTAACCAATATGGAATGTCTGCGTGGGACGATTTGCAAATCACAAAAACGATATATACAATGAAGAAAACGGGCAAATCTCAAATAAGATTCTCGATTTTGCTATAAAATACATCTACTGAAGCCTGATGCACAGTAAGCCATATATGGTTGGTAACAAAGTGGTGTTGTAATAAAAATAATTTAAAAAACTTACAATAATAATATATATAAGACTGTATTACATATTATTATAATTTTCTTTTAATATTTTTATTACAACGCCACTTTGTTACCAATCATACATGACTCACTGTGGCCTGATGTAGATATAAAAAGAACCAGCAAAATTAGCAGACACAGGAAAGAGTAAATCGTCTATAAAAAAAACTTTGGTGCAATAAATCTGTTGCGACAGAAGAGGTTAGTTGGAGCTGGTGAGTTAACAAGGCAGTGAGAAAGCTAGTTAGAGGTAAGCAGGATCTTGTCTTTTACGCGCCAATGCAATGGATACTAGCACGAGCCCTATCACCACAAGGACCAACAGGGACCCCAACGAATAAGTGGCTATCTGATATCTCTCATACGAATAGGTGGACATGAAGATGGGAGTTGTCGTATCTAAATAATAAAATACAACGCATAACCTATAATACTTGAAAGCTACTGGTAATATTTGGTGTTGGACTCGCGCCCTCTGCGCATCAATGCAATGGATATGAGGATGAGGCCGATTATTGCTAGCACCAGCATAGCTCCCAGCGAGTATGTAGCGATCTGATACCTTTCGTAAGGGTATGTAGTGACAAATATCGGAGTTGTCGTATCTGTATAAAATAAAACAAGGTTACAAACGACGGTCCCTCCAGAGCTGCTCATTCATTATCTACTCTACAGCAAACAGTTTATCAACTACTCAAAATTATATGCTAAAATACAAGCATCAACTGCTACAAAAGCACCTGCCACCAACTGCTACAAAAGCACCTGCCACCAACTGACAAAAATAAAACAACGGGCGAGGACAATTCCTTTAATTGAACTGTCAAGGCTCAAATAGCAACTATCCATGGGGCCAGACAAAACCACTTATACGCACTCTAAGCCATAGACCTAGTATTATTATCTAATAATACTAAATAATAATACTAGGTCTATGGCCATACCCTAACGTCGAAACCGCCGTACCCTGTGGTCGAAACTGCCGTACCCTGCGGTCGAAACCGCCTACCTCTAGCCGAAACCGCCTACTTCTAGACAAAACCGCCTACCTCTAGACGAAACCCCTACTAAAAGTACATTTTCAAGTTTTAAACATCTCATAAACCAAAGCAATATTGGAGGTGAAAAAAATAATTTTTATATAAAATAATATCAACGGATTTAAATTATCGTAACTTAACAATTATTTGTGACGAAAAAATTATCAGCCTTGCATTTTCGGCGTGGTCATTTTAAATCAACAACAACAATAATTTTCAAACTTGGATTACAAACTTTTGGAAAAAAAAACTCGCACATAGTAGAATAGAAATAAATAATAATTTTAAAGCAAAACAAAAAAAATAATTATGCGCTAGTTTTAGATTATTTTCAGTATTTTGGTTTTGACTATTCAGCACTCTTTGACTCTAAGAAAAGACAACTCCTCTAGAGACAGGGGGTTTCGACTGGAGGTAGGGGGTTTCGACGGTAGGATACAGCGTAAGGTATGGGTAGGAGGTTTCGCCTGGCCCCTCTATCCATAGCGGCTCAAACATGGCAGTCACGGAAAGTGGTTTATCGCTACTGTATATAATATGATGTTATTTGTCGTAACTGAATGTCAGCGTCCAGTAGTGGCTGTCAGTGAAGTGCAGTAGTTGGCAAATAACAGATCAAGGTTTTGTTCTTTCGTGTGCAAATAATGGTCATTGACATTTCGACAAGTAGAGTCGCGTGAGACTTTCCATTTAAACCTTAAAAACCACTATTTCATCAAATATACTTAATTGTCACAAATCATAATTATTCAGGTTTTGCTATCACATTCGGTCTGACTAAACAGCCGACTATATAATGGAGTGGAGGAGGGAGAGCTTATGTAGCGATCCCTCACACTACACCTACGGCATGTGGAACACATCACAGGTGCATCCCTGCAATATAGGGCCATAGCCGGTTTGTGGGATTTTGTGATGCCTTCTGTTGGTGGAATTGTCTGCTTGGTTTGTAAAACCCAAATTCTCCAGCAACTTGTTAAGAAAAAGTGGCTCACTGAATAAAATGACCAACCAGCGTTTATCAATTTCCTCCATCGGTAAAGAATGACACTGTATGCTAACACCGACGGGCATTGCGGTTTATCACAGACTTGGTGATGTGATTAGTTGTGACTGTCAAGGAATACTCACAGGGCTCCAAGTATAATATATCGTAGATATAATCCTGCCAGAAAGCCAGCTGAGACTGGTGATACTCCTTCTCATTCGTAGAATTGTAGTCCAACTCAAAGTAGGTGAGGTTACTGACATTCATAGGGTACCACGTTAGGTTACGGAAGTTCCAAGGCATTGTGGGATTGAGTGGATATAAAGTGGGGTCCCTACAACAGTATACATTCAGGTATTGGCTGGCCAACAACAAACTATTATATAAATGTCAAATCATTTTAATTATTTAGTGCAGAGTATAGCAGCAGTCAACAAAAGGTGAAAATTGGATGTGAAATACAAAACAAGATGCGATGAAAGGTTTGAACATTTTGTCTATTGTCTCCCAAAAACTGTGTAGTTTCCCGAAAATGTGTTAGTATTACAGAAGGCAAGTTGAACTAATTCAAATGGGAAAAAAGAAAACAAAAATATTTCAGAAGAATTGGAGAATTATGAGTTCAATTTCACCAAATGAACAATATCATCAAACTAAAATAAACATTATGTTGGATGAAGTGTTCAACTGAGGAGGTGGTAGCAGGCAAACATTCATTGATTGTCTGTGTTAAACCAGGAAACAGCAGAAACAATCTCAGGCTCGCCCAATTAGTGCATCATACACCGACAGCCTTGACCTCAGAAAGCGGTAGGGCAGACTTAATATCACTGGGCATACAGGAACAAAATACTCAGCCGTACGTCGGTACTAGTTAGCTATGTACTATTCACTTGTGGACGTACCCAGATTTAGCGAAGTCTTTCCACATCTGCATTGTACCATTGCTGATGTTTCTATCCAACTCATTGTACTGTCTGTCCAGTGTAATAGACATCAATTTTTGGTACGTTACATTCGCTGCTATGTACGGCCATCCAAACAGGAACTGCACGTCATAGTTGTGATACGCCCCTACAAAGGCATTGTGGGATGTTACTTATTGTTGCTTCATATAGAAAAGAATATTAAATACAGAATTTTACAAAATACATCGTGTGATCACATCACTCTGTGTATGTTGTGACTACAAAATGGGAGTTGTTCTCTCCCAAATTGTATTCTTGTAATCAGAGTTGTTTTCTCCTTACCAACTGAAGAGAAAACAACTACTAATTAAGGCAAAATGTTTTGTAGAAAGAATTGTTTGCTAAAGCTAAATTTATTGATGTAGCGCTATATATTTAATTTATTCAAAACGATAAACTTGTACAAAAAGGTGCAAATCTATAAAATAAAAACTGTCAACTTTTTTTTAAATTCTGGTTACGTTACATCATTTTATGAAGTAACATGTAGAAGGTCGCTGAAATGTTGAAGATGGTGTAAATTATTACTATTCTACGACCAGCTCTGACTACATTCTCACAAAGTCTCTGATAAAGTAAATACTGCCAATATTCGTCTGGAATATTCATAATTATTGAATGGGTTTTCAGAGCTAAAAATCCATTAGATAAATATTGCACAAAACATTGTGGGGTAGCCTCATGACCCATGACAAGATTTACATTGTAGCATATGGCTGTCTACCCAACACCCACAAAAGGAAACCACATAAATATAACGTACCCATCCAGTAGGTGCTTGCATTGTCTTTCTCTGACCGATAATCAAACTTGTACATAAATGCGTTCTTTCCTGTATTTTGTAGCGCCTTCACGGTAGACTTCATTGCAGCGTCGACGCCTGACGCGTAGAGCTCATCTGTGAACACCTGAAACATGCCGTAAAAGCACCTAACAAGCCTGTCAGCTTGAAGTAACATTCAATATAATATGGTGACAAAAATTCTCTACAAAATTCAATAAAAGCACAGAAAACTTCATACCATCCATTTAGTAACAATAAAAAGAGGTGCATGAAGCAGCCTCAATAACCATAACTTCAAGAACCAACGCAACAGCTTTCTACAGCAGAGTTATCTCCTCCTGCTCGACATATCCCTTACAAGGTACAAAGTACTCACGTCTATGAGCATTTTTCTCCTAGCAGTGCTATTGTCAGGATTCACCCACCAAGTGTACAAGAACTCAATGGCATCATCTACCTGTCTCTCATTTCTGGCTCGCCTCCTAACCGTTACATTGTGTACCACCTTTCTAAACTCTTCCTTGCTTACTCCTGATTGGATGTCAGCAAATATGTGCGAAACTGCAATCGAATAAATTTTTTGATGGTATTGTGGAGTTGCCTCCTTTTTAAAAGCCCAATGGTGACTGAAATTAATAGCAGAGTTGTCTTCTTTCATGAAATAAGACTGCTCAAATGGTTCAGACTTCTAAATCAGAGATTAATCAAGATCTTTCATCTTTTCAATATAAAAAATTTATCGAGTTATGGGCTCCTCAAATTTCAAAAAATAATCGAGTTATTTTTCCAAATTAAAAAAAAATATCAAGTTTTTGCATTAATCTTATTCAATTCTTAAGATTAATCTAGTTGATGTTTTTCTCCAACACACCAGATTAATCTAGTTGATGTTCTTTCCCAACACATCAGATTAATCTAGTTGATGTTCTTCTCCACTACATCAGATTAATCTAGTTGATGTTCTCCTCCAACACATCAGATTAATCTAGTTGATGTTCTTCTCCGACACATCAGATTAATTAGGTGTTCCACTTACACAGCTAATGTAAAATTACAATGGATATCCAATGACACCCAATACTCACAGTTCTTATTCAATATCCAGGCCCCATCATCCTTAGCAAAGCCTCCCATCACATCTATCTTCATTATATTATCTGGATCTTTCCTCAGCTCAGCAGGCATGGCTCTCAACCATCTTAGATTGTCGTCATAGAAGTCTATGGTGGGAGCGAATGGGCCAGCCGTCTCCTTGTAGTGTCCATTCTGTAAACAGTTGACAGTTTATATATATATGTGTGCGTGCTGTACGTGTGCTGTATGTGTGCATGCTGTATGTGTACTGTATGTGTGTGTGCATGCTGTATGTGTGCATGCTGTATGTGTGTGTGCTGTATGTGTGCATGCTGTATGTGTGTGTGCTGTATGTGTGTGTGCTGTATGTGTGCAAGCTGTATGTGCTTTATGTGTGTGTACTGTATGTGTGCGTGCTGTATGTGTGCTGTATGTGTACTGTATGTGTGCGTGCTGTATGTAGTATACTGAGCCTCGCTCCATCACATAAACTGCAGCTATCTTTTGTGACGTGCTTTTATATAAAACTGTGGGAGGACAACTTATCAAAACAATGTTCAGCTAGGTAGGAATGCCAAAATAGTTGCCATCTTATCACATTTTATCAAGAAAGAAAAGACTGGTCTACTTGGATCAATCGATAAAGGCATAAACTACAGAAGCAATGCTACCAACTATTTATTATAATTTAATACATTTTTAGTAAGATGGAATATTACTTAACCGTATTGATAATATTACTTAACCCCATTGATAATATTACTTAACCCCATTGATAATATTACTTAACTGTATTGATAATATTACTTAACTGTATTGATAATATTACTTAACCCCATTGATAATATTACTTAACCGCATTGATAATATTACTTAACCCCATTGATAATATTACTTAACTACATTGATAATATTACTTAACTGTATTGATAATATTACTTAACTGTATTGATAATATTACTTAACTGTATTGATAATATTACTTAACCGTATTGATAATATTACTTAACCGTATTGATAATATTACTTAACCCCATTGATAATATTACTTAACCCCATTGATAATATTACTTAACTGCATTAATAATATTACTTAACTGTATTGATAATATTACTTAACTGTATTGATAATATTACTTAACCCCATTGATAATATTACTTAACCCCATTGATAATATTACTTAACCCCATTGATAATATTACTTAACTGCATTGATAATATTACTTAACTGTATTGATAATATTACTTAACCGTATTGATAATATTACTTAACCCCATTGATAATATTACTTAACCCCATTGATAATATTACTTAACCGCATTGATAATATTACTTAACTGCATTGATAATATTACTTAACTGCATTGATAATATTACTTAACTTTATTGATAATATTACTTAACCCCATTGATAATATTACTTAACCGCATTGATAATATTACTTAACCCCATTGATAATATTACTTAACCCCATTGATAATATTACTTAACCGCATTGATAATATTACTTAACCCCATTGATAATATTACTTAACCCCATTGATAATATTACTTAACCGTATTGATAATATTACTTAACTGTATTGATAATATTACTTAACCCCATTGATAATATTACTTAACCGCATTGATAATATTACTTAACCCCATTGATAATATTACTTAACCGCATTGATAATATTACTTAACCCCATTGATAATATTACTTAACCCCATTGATAATATTACTTAACCCCATTGATAATATTACTTAACCCCATTGATAATATTACTTAACTGTATTGATAATATTACTTAACCCCATTGATAATATTACTTAACCCCATTGATAATATTACTTAACTGTATTGATAATATTACTTAACCCCATTGATAATATTACTTAACCGCATTGATAATATTACTTAACCCCATTGATAATATTACTTAACCCCATTGATAATATTACTTAACCCCATTGATAATATTACTTAACCCCATTGATAATATTACTTAACTGCATTGATAATATTACTTAACCCCATTGATAATATTACTTAACCCCATTGATAATATTACTTAACCCCATTGATAATATTACTTAACTGCATTGATAATATTACTTAACTGTATTGATAATATTACTTAACTGTATTGATAATATTACTTAACTGTATTGATAATATTACTTAACTGCATTGATAATATTACTTAACTGTATTGATAATATTACTTAACTGTATTGATAATATTACTTAACCCCATTGATAATATTACTTAACCCCATTGATAATATTACTTAACCGCATTGATAATATTACTTAACTGCATTGATAATATTACTTAACTGCATTGATAATATTACTTAACTGTATTGATAATATTACTTAACTGTATTGATAATATTACTTAACTGTATTGATAATATTACTTAACTGTATTGATAATATTACTTAACCCCATTGATAATATTACTTAACCCCATTGATAATATTACTTAACTGCATTGATAATATTACTTAACTGTATTGATAATATTACTTAACTGTATTGATAATATTACTTAACTGTATTGATAATATTACTTAACCCCATTGATAATATTACTTAACCCCATTGATAATATTACTTAACTGCATTGATAATATTACTTAACTGTATTGATAATATTACTTAACTGTATTGATAATATTACTTAACCCCATTGATAATATTACTTAACTGCATTGATAATATTACTTAACTGTATTGATAATATTACTTAACTGTATTGATAATATTACTTAACTGTATTGATAATATTACTTAACTGTATTGATAATATTACTTAACCCCATTGATAACATTACTTAACCCCATTGATAATATTACTTAACTGTATTGATAATATTACTTAACTGTATTGATAATATTACTTAACTGTATTGATAATATTACTTAACTGTATTGATAATATTACTTAACCCCATTGATAATATTACTTAACCGTATTGATAATATTACTTAACCCCATTGATAATATTACTTAACCCCATTGATAATATTACTTAACTGTATTGATAATATTACTTAACTGTATTGATAATATTACTTAACTGTATTGATAATATTACTTAACTGTATTGATAATATTACTTAACCCCATTGATAATATTACTTAACCGTATTGATAATATTACTTAACCCCATTGATAATATTACTTAACTACATTGATAATATTACTTAACCGCATTGATAATATTACTTAACCCCATTGATAATATTACTTAACTGTATTGATAATATTACTTAACTGTATTGATAATATTACTTAACCCCATTGATAATATTACTTAACTACATTGATAATATTACTTAACCGCATTGATAATATTACTTAACCCCATTGATAATATTACTTAACTGTATTGATAATATTACTTAACTGTATTGATAATATTACTTAACCCCATTGATAATATTACTTAACCGTATTGATAATATTACTTAACCCCATTGATAATATTACTTAACCCCATTGATAATATTACTTAACCGCATTGATAATATTACTTAACCCCATTGATAATATTACTTAACTGCATTGATAATATTTGAGACTTTAAAAAAATAAAACTTACAATAACACGGTTATTATTATGAATTGTTAGCAATTTCAAAAACATAGGATTGCAACTGCAGAGATACTTGTATTCACCAGTTGGAACAAACAAATAAATAAATACCCTTATTGATAATAACCATAAATAATTAAAATAAAAATTAACTTCATAAAAAATAATATAAATATTAAAAAACAAAACTGATATAACTATCTTGTGCTGTGACTGACTACACCATTCATGTTTATACAAAAAGCAACCACATCGGCTGATGGCGTAAGGTTACAGTCAAACACACAAATAACAATATAATGGGAGAAATTTTTAATCTTGAACCTTTAATCTTTTGCTTTCTCACAAAATCTTTATACGTAATTTCAGATCTATGAAGTAGAGGAAATAGAAACGGATACTCGCAACATGTAGAGCAGTTGTCATTGTGTTCAGGCATTCGATCTCATGCATCTTTTTACGCTTCATTTTGATAATTCATTAGTTACGAGTATTGTCCAGAGCAAACTAACCAACTTCATCTACTAGTGAACTTGCCTATTGCACCTCCACCACATATATGCACCTATTACCCTTCATCACCTGTGTCATATACTTATTAACAACTGTCTTCTAGTATTGTCTGCTTACCATTACTTATTGACAACTATCAGGCCTGAAATATGAGCATTTGTACTCACTAGAAATGACTTGTTTACTTGTTATCAACTACAATTGAGCTACTTGATACGTGTTATCAGCTCTAAATCTGCGGACTACTTGCGGCAGGCAACAAAGGCTGGGGTACCACGCAGACAGAATGCAGGGGACCCGCAGCAGCCCCCAAATAAGTGGAAATGTTTTTGCACTCTTGCAAGTTGAAGGAAATACAGGGTTTGCTAGCTGAAGGGAATACAGGGTTTGCTAGCTGAAGGGAATACAGGGTTTGCTAGCTGAAGGGAATACAGGGTTTGCTAGCTGAAGGGAATACAGGGTTTGCTAGCTGAAGGGAATACAGGGTTTGCTAGCTGAAGGGAATACAGGGTTTGCTAGCTGAAGGGAATACAGTGTTTACTAGCTGAAGGGAATACAGTGTTTACTAGCTGAAGGGAATACAGGGTTTGCTAGCTGAAGGGAATACAGTGTTTACTAGCTGAAGGGAATACAGTGTTTGCTAGCTGAAGGGAATACAAGGTTTGCTAGCTGAAGGGAATACAGGGTTTGCTAGCTGAAGGGAATACAGGGTTTTAAGGTGACTCACCCGAAGAGTGACCTTCTCGGCAGCATTGACAATATCAGGAGGGCTTCTACTTCTGAGGCAGCGAATCATAGCTTCACCTTCGACGCCTCCACAGCCAACAATGGCAGCCAGATCTCTAGCGTATTCCTTGGGGGCTTGTGTGCTGTTCATTACAGCCCAGGGACTCAGGTCCGAGCCTGACATGAGGATAGCTCTATGGAAAAGGCCTCCTGCAAGTAGAAATGTCACATGTTAATTTTATATATTTTTCCAACTACTACTACCACTGCTGCTACAGGTACTACTACTATAACTACTACTGCTACTACTATGACCGCTACTACTATGACTGCTACTACTATGACCACTACTACCATGACTGCTACTACTATGACCACTACTACCATCACTATTACCCCCGCTGCCACTTACTTGAGATTGGAGAGAGCATGTGAATTCCTACACAAGCAGCGCCAGCCTCGTGACCAAGCAGTGTCACCTCATCTGGTCGGCCACGGAAGCGATGGATGTTCTCCTGCACCCATCGCAGGGCCATCACCTGATCAGAGAGACCCATGTTTCCTGGCACTACACTATTGTCTTCCAAAGACAAGAACCCTACATCACAAATGGAATATGTAACATTAGAGATGGATTACGTAACATTAGAGATGGAGTATGTAACATTAGAGATGGAATATGTACCTTAGAGATTGAGAATGTAACTTAGAGATGGAGTATGTAACATTAGATATTGAATGTGTAACATTAGATATTGAATGTGTAACATTAGAGATGGAGAATGTGACATCAGAGATGGATTATATAACATTAGAGATCTAATATGTAACATCTAAGTAAGGTCTGCGACAAATAGCAGACCTACTCTTTAGGTTAGAGAGGGGATAACTTCGCTACTGATGATACTAACAGTCTGCAGTACTAATCTATTAATAATACTAACTTTTCCTGTTTAACCCAAAAGAAAACTTATGCTTCAATCAAGAGACTTTTATCAGTTTCACTGACTTTCAATGGCATCACTGACAACTTTACAACTATTCCAGCACAAACCAAAACACTCAGTCTATACGTATGTGGCACAGAGCTTACCGTAAGGTCCCAATCGATAGTTGAATGTCACAACTACCATATCTCTCTGTGCAAGGACAATTCCTGGATATTGTATTGCTGAACCCCTAGTAAACCCACCTCCGTGGATAAACACCAACACAGGGTACGTCCTCAGTGAATTACCTTCATTGGTCACCTGTAGAAACATTACATTGCATAACTCGTCTCCTCCCATAACAACATACTATCGTAAACTGATAGAATGTTGGCAGCAAGCCAACTGATCAACTGCGGACCAGTCTTACATTTGGTTGAAATACGTTAATGTGTAGACAATCCTCATTTGTGTAGGCAAATCCAGGAATATCTTCTTGAATGAGATCTTCTACCTGCGGGCAGGCAGGTCTGTAATATGTGGCGTCCCAGGCATCCCATGCATCTTGTACAGGCTGGGCTTCCTAGTAACACAACAACAATGTATACCCCAGTAGAGAGAGGACACAACTACCGAATGTCACAAGAAAACTGGAAAGTGAGATGTAGTGAAGTAGAAAGATTGATAGGACTAGTTAGCAGGGCCTAGCCAGAACACCGCCAGTAAATACTAGTTATTTGTAAGTAGCTACTGACACCTTCATTGCTATTGTGTTTAAAGGATTGATTGAAACAATGCAATGAATGGACAAGAACTTGATGTTTACATAGATGTACCCATAGTGATTATTATTGGTGATTGATTAATCACAGCCAAAGATAATACTTGAACACAAGTTTTTGGTTTCATTCAACTAGACAGCTAAATTGAATCATTTAATAAAAATACATCAAGGACGAACAATTAGGTAATCCTTGACAACAATTAGGCAACCCTTGACAACAAAATAAGAGACAAGACTGAAAGTTAAAACTTTCACACAAAAATCTTTAAAAACCGTCTGAAGTTTTTCCGACGATTAATAAGACTTACGGCCACTTTTATTGTTTGTTATCATCATTTTACTATGACAGTTAGCTATTGTTTGTTTACTTCAGCAAATGATGTACTAGAGTCAACAGTGCCAAAACTTGCTGCTTCTGTGTACATGCGTGACCTACAGTTCCATCTTTTGCTGGGAAATCTTATCGGTTTACATCAAAAAATTACCTGCGGGCACAAGTCAGCTGCCTCAAGACAATGCGCAGCACACTGCAAGCGCTAGGTTATACTTTTGTAATATTTTTTTTGTGATATTTAAGTACACCCACTGTGCTTTATTCTTGTCTGGCTCTTATTCCCACTCTACCTCACCTGGTCCATCGCCTGCCCCCATCCTTTTCCCACCACTCTCAGCCTTGCTTTGTTCCAACTAGTGTTTCGCCAACACCTTACATTTTTTGCGCTTTAATGAGGTATCGGCTTGCATTTGCGATACCGATCCCTCCAGTTGCAATATCTGCAGAACAGTGTTTGCGATACCAGGGTTACAGTATTATTTGCGCTTTTGGGATTGAAATCTTTTGTGCATATAAAAACTACCTATATTATTCAACGGTTATCGTGGTTAACTGTTACTACTGTTATTATGGTTAACTGCTCTTGTACGACAATAAAAGACAAAAAAGAGTGACTAAAAAGTGGGGTATATATACAATAAGCACGCACCAGAAACATGTGAATAAGGTGGAAGATGCTACAGACATATGGCTATAACAATTGCAATAGTGCTGAGCTAGTATAGGCTACACATGAATAATTTTAGTGAAGGTACCGAAAAGCAGCTACGACACGCAACAAAACCGCAATTATCATTCTGAAACTACTGCAACAGGGGATCGCAACTACCAAAAATTGAAATACTGCAAGCAGTTAGGGGGTAAGTGAATATTGTATTTAAGATACTTATGGTATGGGCTACGCATTAGTTCTAACACTGCTCTGTTATACCCTCTCCACCTCACCCTCCCGCCTCCTAAACTCCATTCAACAGAAAACACAGGAAGCTAGGGTGCAGGCACTAGGGTGCAACCCGTACCATTGAGCTCCGTGTTAATAATCACAAATGCATCCCAATATTGAAAAAAAACCAACTTGCAAAAAACTGAGAGAATTTTGCGATCGAAGTATAGTGGAAGAAAATAATGAGTCATAAACACTTGAACCATCTGGTTTTAACAAAATGTTTTTGTGATTCATCTCTCTTAGATAAATGAAGAAAATTAAAAATGCATAAATCTTCAGTTTTTCAGTTTTATCAACATAGAAGAATTAGGTATATATGAGCATGGACAAGCACACCAACAGACAGGCGTTCCTCACACTTATACATATATATAAGTTCATAAGCTATTTGTCCTTCTGCTTAGTGAGTCCACACATATACAACCATAATTCTGTCGCGGGCATTTACCATCCATAATGGTTTTCAAGCAAAATATCCATAATACTTGACAGCATGTGTATGTGCGGTGATTCGTCGAAAAAAAAAAACCAGTCACCAGCAAAATATGTGGACCAAATAGACACTCAATGCTTCCAATGTGTTTGACTTAGTGAATTCAACTGGTGAAATGATAAAAAAATTGGTTGATTTTTTTAGCTAAAATAATCATGTTAATCTATGAGCTACTCTGGTTAAACAAACATGAAATAAAAAGACATGATCACATTAAACTTTTCACCAACAAGTAAAAACAAAAACCACATATATTTGCTGATATAACACATTTCTCTCATCGTGACTTCATGTTTTGCCATGGATTATAATTATTACTATAACCTCATACATGATCACAATAACATTATTTTCTTCTCAGTATCATCAAAAGCACATCTTCCTCATACACATAACAGGGAATATAACAGTTTGAACATATTGTTGCTGTCTTCGTTAGTCAAAAATTACAGCCACAACATCAATCGATGATGATGACGATGAAATGAAATCAGAAGAATTGAATGTTGAAACAACAATAACCAAACAAATAGCCTGTGGTGATGATGACGAAAAAGTTGTTTATAATCATAATGATTATTACTAATTATTATTCTCGTTACTGAAACTTACACTACCACTACTATTTACTAGTACAGCCCAGGTGAGTTATTTTTACTACTTTATACAAAACAAAAAATAATAATCATTAATCAATCAATGATAAAAATAATTATTATTATTATAATAATAATTATTTTTTATCATTATGTATATAATAATTATGATAATAATTATATTATAATAAATATTTATAAATAATAATAAATAAATAACAACACACAGTCAGTGACACACTACTACTACTATCATTGCTGTTTTTTATAACCATAACGACGATTAATCACTGATAATAACAAATATTATAGTCAATTATTATCATTGATGATGGCTGTTGTTGAAATTTAATAATTGTTGTAGATAGATCATCTACTATCTACAACAACATGAAGATCATGATGATTTTTTTTTTATTTTGACCTACCTTGAACATATCAAGACCAACTGGTGGCTTAGCATAAGGAATTCCAAGAAAAATGTCGACAAAACTACTTGTATCATGAACTCCTGGCACTGATATTCCTTCCACAGGTCCATGTTTAGTTGAGCCAATAATCCTAGTGATTCCTTGACGTTCCCTGTAGTCCATTCCTTCTCTCCAATTCATATAACTTGGAAGGCCATTCTTGCAGTAGAGATCGCAATTAGTATTGTCGTGCTGTGGATTTTCAGTGATTTCTCTGTCTCTATCCCAATAACAACCTATTAGATCGATGGTTAACAAAAACAATAGAAAAGTGGCGTGCCTAATCATGATCAAATTCAGCTAAAATATCATAATAAACGAAAAAATAATGTTAAAACTTGTCACAACTCGTACAAACATGAATCACAGCCCATGGTCAAGTTGTGAATTTCCGATTCTATTTGGAATATCCGTCGTGAATGCGCTACATTTATCGAGCAGTGCGAGAATACTCGAACACCAGTATTTTGTGAGTTACCCTTTCTTTGTATTAAAGAATGGATAACTCCGTTACAAATGATATCAATTGTCTACAGTATTTATTAAACAATTAGTAACACTAACTTTCCTGTTTAAGCCAGGAGAAAAGTTATACTTCAATCAAAACTTTTTTTATCAATTCACTACTTTCACTGGAATCACTGACAACTCCAGCAGAAAAGCTTTTTTTTTCCCTCCAGCTGCTTCATACTTTCTCAGGTAGTTTGTTGTACCCAAAATTGTCATATAAAAAACAAGCTCTTCGTTATTGCATAAATTTGCTCACAGTTTTGTACAGACAAAGGTTTAACCAACTTAATGTGATGGTCTATGGATTATAATCAGCATATTTCTGCTTACTTATTAAAAAATTTGGGAGTTGCTTACACTTTACTAAACTAAATTAGTACACAACTCCTATTAGCTTTTTTTTTATAAAATTTAGTTTACATTTTGCCATGGCGCAGATAATGTTTAAAACTAGTTTTTTTTACAGCGTTGAATGAAGCTATAACAACTAGCATGTGATCAACACTGATTTTGCACCAACAGCCATCTTACAAACTGATATAGACGAGATCTGATCTTTCTTTCTGGCAAGCCTCTGATGTACTTGTTTTGTTCACTGTATGCTATCCTTGTTTGCTGCAGTGCCAGAGAGAAAGCTGTGGAGAGAACTTCAAGTCTTTTATCTTTTATCTGTTCTCTTTTTATTACTGTGATTAGGAAAGAAGTGCAGCCTTATACCTGTGAGTGCACCGATTATTTAACAGTGCATGTTTAAACTGCAGGGCAAAAGCTATTTATTAATGAAAAGCAAATGATGAAATCATTAAAAATTATGACGATGATTATGCAACTTATGCTTATTAGTTGCAAATCGTTCAATTGAGATTGTGCTTGGTTGTTTCCTGCAGAACACTGCAACGTAATTGGAGACGATTAAAATCATTATAATATATGATCAATTAATCTACACTACAAACTTACTCCATTAAAAGATTAAACTGGCAAGGAATATAATAATCTGTCGCAGTGAGGAGTTGGGATACTAATTTTTTTACGCGTAGCTTTGTAGTTGAGTTAATTTAAAAAATGGCTAAATCTTTTTTCCAAACTTCCACAAAAAAACAGACCGGAGATTGATAGATGTGTGCTATAATCAAAGTCATCTGTTTTCATTTCTCTGTAGCTTTTATGAAATCATCTCAGTTCAAAATTATTGTAGAGATGACAACTCTTAACATTTTGCTTCATTTCAACATCAGTACTAATTTATTGAAAGTTTTCCCCTCTTTCTTATAAAATATCATTGAGCAAATAACTCCCAATTGTCCAGTGATACATATCAACCTGATATGTAATCACATCAGTTCAGTCTAAAGCCAACAACTGGCCAGTCAACCTACCCTACATTAGAAGATATACGCAGACCAACAAACAGCTCTCAAATTTAATCATAACTGGAATTGATCAACATGTAATCAATTTCAAAAGACGTTCACTACTCAACCTAAGCCCAACATTCATGGGATGGTGAATGGAGAGTGAATGAAGTGAAAGTGAGCGATGATATTTTGTTCAACTAACATATATGGGCCAATCTCTAAGCTGTTATTGTAAATGTGGCAACAATTTCATAACATTTACCCAAGCTGACACAAAGGATGGGCTTACATTGATGTGGTTAGGATTTGAGGAGCCGAACATACAACTAATTAAGCTGTGACAAACATTAACCTCAGATTTATACGCATCATGCATTCGAGTTTCTTTTTAAATTTACACAGCTGAATATTTGGCACAAATAACATGGGCTACAAGCTAAACATTTGCACATCCCACCCCTATTTCAGAGTTGTTTTCTCGTGCATTGGCTCTACCTCTATGCACTATTCTTTTGAATTAGCCCTATTGATCACCTAACTGACCAATCTAAGAGATCAAGCATACTTTTACTGTCATCATTTCAATGCCCAACTGGTTTTAATAATGGAATGTGCATCAAGTTAGTTTGGTATTTTAACCACTGCATGTAATTTTTTTAATTGATGAACTTTTTCTTTTATAAGTCATTTACTGTATATCTCTCATATTCATTGCCTAGGCCCTCATTAACCTACATTGGTTTTACTTTACTACCAGCCGGGTACCAGCCACATTCATATATACATCCACTTGCGCGAATCATGCAGCTTATATAAAAGTGGATTTTAGGTTCTAAAGAAAAGGGGCGGAGCCAATTTTGTATATAAGTTACAATGGAAAAATTTTGTGGAGCATATTAACAATTTATCAAAAGGGAATAGCATGGCATTTGAGCTTTGATTGGTTACAAAATATGAAAGAAAATCTTTTTATCTACACAATCACACAAACTTTAAGTCTCTATGGGCAGTCTAAGGAAAGATTGTCAACCACATCTAAGTGTCAATTTTTTTTTATAAAATTTCTCACTTCTGATGAAAATGGCCTTTATGAGTTGAAATATTTCCCATAAGCAGCAAACTTTCCACTGAATTATCTTACCAAAGACCTTGCTCGCTAGTAATAAGAAAAAATCTTACAAACTAATACTGCAGCCAAATGTCCATCATTCATATTTATAATTGCCCAGGCTCACAATGGCAATTGGTACTGTTCAGTGATCACCATAGATAATTTCCTGTATTAGCTTTCAAAAGCCAAGTAATTGACTATTGAGTGTGTCAAGTAGGTTCTTTAGCACACATATTTGTAAGAGAGTGCAAGAGATGACAAGTATTTGTATGGTATACGACGTTTTTTTTCGGAACAGGTCAACAATTTTTAATGGTAAGTTATATGATTGGTAATAATTGTTTGGACTTGTTTCCGCGGTAACAGCTTCCGTTCGCGCAACTGCGTATACGACTGTGGTTTTAGCATGGACCTGGTATACATATTATAATAGGTTCATGGGTTTTAGCCTCACAGGTCTATGGGATTTCCATTTTATCTCCAAAGAGGGCATACACTCTTTGGTATCTCTCGTGCAGCGAGAACTTTACGGTGCTTGATTGTCGGGGAATTCCCTGGTTACAGCAAAGAGGATTTAAAGAATTTGCTCGCCTTTTAAAGTTTTGCAATAACAATGAGCCGCTTGAAGCACTACATTTGCAACTTCTAGTTTTAAAATTAAATCTCACGGATTTTTGTGGATAGTTCCCCTAGATTGGTTGTATAACTGATTTGGTAGTTTCTTAGTTGTTATGACTTTACTACTATGAAAAAAAACAATAATAATATAATATAATAATAATAATAATAAATAATAATAATAATTAAAAAATAATAAATTATTATTTATTATTAATAGCCAAGAAAATGTACCCACAAAAACCAGCAAGGTAAGAAAACGATTCCATAGATATATCATTATGATTATTAATTATATATATATATTGTGCAGGATTTCACTGTGTGAGTTGGTAGCTCGGCCTACCTGCACAACTTCCCGAACTGAGTTGGCAACTGTGTCTATCGCTGAGCAATACAGCCCTCCCACAGGTCGACTAGTATCCTTGGGAATGGTGTGTAACCATTCCTATTTTACTAGTCTAACTGCCGGCTGCGTTAGCTTGTTTCAATGGGCAAGGCAGAGGTCGAACTTTGAAGGCGAACTAGGCAAGCTAGGTTCGGCCAGCAGAGGTTCGAACTGTTCTGCTGAGTGCAAGTCAGTGACCGAACTTTGAAGGCGAACTAGTCAGAGCTAGGTTCGGCCAGCAGAGGTTCAGGCTGATCTGCCTATGTATTACTACTCGAGTAATAGAGCATTCGGTGTACGAGCATGTACTAGCGCTGTGAAGTTATTATTGCTAAAGAACAAAGAAACTTCTGAGAGTGGGGCAAGCTGACTCTGATTTATTGTTGCCTTAACACGGCTATTTATAAAAGGAGTTACATAACCAGTAAATATGTAAACAAGACATGACAAAAGAATATTATAAGACACGCCTGTTAAGAAAGGCTAGACAAATAGAAATTGAGTGTACATAAAATAGGCTGGCTTCACAGCTACGGCTGGGTGCATCCACATGTGTTACGTATAAGATTGCATGCAAGGTAAATGAGTAAAATAAATGAATAGTGTGCATAGAGTGAATAGTCATTGAGTGTATGCATAGAGTGTCATACTGGTTAAATATGGCCGCCGTCCGTCACACACTCCGCCCCATTGGCGATGGTGGCCAATAAAACAAGGTCGGCGGTGTTAGTGTGTTACCTTAGGGGTGTTCTCTTCTCATCTTCTCTTTTATAGCCTCCGCTCGTCTTAATAGCTTGAGGGCGTCGTACGTCCTGCGGTGGAACTCCCTCCGGTATTCCTCTAGCTGTCTAGCTCGATCTCTCTGTTTCCTGCTCTCTCGTATCTTTATCGACCTCCCTTGGCTAGTCCTCCTCCCTTCGATTCTCCTTCTTGTGGGGGTAGCTTGTCTTCGTCTAGGTGGTGTTAGACGTCTCTGTAGTTTTATCTCTACTTGGGGGGTCGGTATGCCGAATGGTGGGGGTGTCGACCATTCCATGGTGCTGCAGAACTCCTCATATCTGGCAGCGTCGACTTCGTATATGGGCCTGTTCTTTCCTCCATGCTCGACTGCTCTGTCTTGGGCGTGGACATGTTGGCGGATGATGTCTATACATGAGTCCCTCTGGCCACACAGGCAGAAAAAGAATGTGTAGTGTTGCCGAACGTGGGCCGCTACCTTCTTTTTGTCCTCCTCATATCCGCACTCTTTGCATCGCCATTTTCCTTCATCTCTCTCTTCTATTGCTGCTTTAATCTTCCAGAGTGTTGTCCCGCTGACCCAGATTTCTCTCGACTTGGCGGTTATTGGCTCGGTCGGTTCGTTTGCTATGTCGACTTGGTTTAGTCTAATGGTGTCCTCGAGTGCCTGTGTCAGCGTCTGCATTGAACTCTCTGGTAGCTCATCTTCCGTGGTGGATACAACGTCGAACTGGTTGTACTGTTCGGCTAGCATTGCCATCCTTTCGAATAGTAATTCCAGCTGTTCGTTGTTTGTTGCGTGTTGCTCTTCTTGCGGCTGGTTGAGTAATGAATGATGGCGGGTCCTGTCCTCAACTTTATTGTCTCTGCTTCCCACGTGTTCTCTCAGTATTGCCTCCCACGTGACGAGTTCTGGGTGACGTAACTCCGCGGTTACTTTGGAGTTTTCATCGACGGTTTTCTTGGGGGTTGTTTCCTCCTGCGTCGTTTCTGCTGTTGGTACTCCGTGACGTGGTATGGCGGGGTTGCTGGGTGAAGCGTCAGTAGGGTTTATCTCCCCATGTGTTTTGTTGATTTTCTCGTCTGCACTCTTTTGTTGTTTTGGATCGTGACTCCTCCATTTTTTCTTTCTCTCTACCAGTACCCAACCGTTTTCCTCGCAATTTTTTGCAGTTTTGATGGTTGGGTTGGTGTCTCCTGGTGCCTTGTCTCTCTCTCCCCCCTGGGTTTGGCCAGTTGGTGTTTTCGGGCTGGGATGACTTCCTGCTTGATAGCACTGGTAGTCATCGAATCTCTTCGGTCGATTCCTTTCCCTTGTAGGCCGGTTTAATGGGGAGGTTGTGGTTCCTGTGGGGTTGAGTGGTGGCCACTCGTTGGCGTCCAGGTCAGGGGTCACTGTTGACCTTCTAGTGACCTCGGGGGGAGGCGTCTCGTTCCTTCTCCCTTCTGCTGGCTGTTGCTCCTCTTCTACTGGCAACGTCTCTTCTTCTATAGTGTCGGTGCTCTCTGGCACCCTTCTCTCTTCGGTGACTACCGCTGGGGATTCCTCTCCATCGTTGGGCGGTGGTGTTGGCGCACGTTCTTCATACGTGGGTAGAGGTGTTGGCGCACGCTCTTCATGGGCGGGTGGCCGCTCTATCCAGTGTAGTGGCATTGGCAATGGAGCGACGTCTTCTTCTGGTCCTGCTGGAAGGTGCTTCTTCTTGGGTGGTCGACCTCTCCTGGCTCCTTTCATGTTTGGCATCAGAGCCGGCTCCCGACACGTGGGTGCCCGCCCTACAGGCTCCTCACAGGTGCGGTAGGACCGTAGCCGTTGGCCGTTCTGGATTGACCATTGTCCATTTCTCTCCAGCTTATATGTATGGTTCGGAAATACCTCGGCGACTTGGTAGGGTCCGACGAATCGTGGCTGGAGCTTGGGGTTGCTTCCCTTGACTCTGCGCTTGTTTTCCAGCACCACTAATTCTCCTTTCTGGAACACGGGGGGTTCCTCGCTCTCCTGGCTCCTTATTTCTTGCTGGCGCTCTCTGAGGTAGTCGTGCGCCTTTCGTAGGTTCTCTTGTATTTCGGCCGTGTACTCGGTGATGTTCTGGGGGTTCAGCGAGGGGGGGGGTCCCTGTCAGCTGGTCGGGAAGGCGTACTTCTCGTCCCATCATCATCATATTGGCCGTCTCTCCTGTGGCGGAGTGGGGGGTGCCTCGGCATACTCGCATGATCTGGGGGAGCAGGCTGTCCCACTCGTCTTGTCCCTTCGTGAGAATTAGTGTGCGAAGGGCGTCTCCCAGGGTGCGATTCTGCCTCTCTACGACTCCGTTTCCTTGCGGATGGTATGGTGTGGTGCGAGTCTTCTTTACTCCCCAGAGACTGCACAGTTCTTCCAGGAGTACCGACTCGAACTGCGCACCCTGATCTGAGTGCAGCTGTTCGGGCAATCCCCAGTATGCGAATACCCTCTCGTCAAGTGCTGTGGCAACTGTCGGGGCCGTGGCGTCTGGTAGAGCGATGGCATCCTGCCAGCGGGTGAAGTGGTCGGTTAAGACCAGTGCCCAGCGGTTCTTTCTTTTCGTCAGTGGCAAGGGGCCGACCAGGTCGACTGCCAACTTCTGAAATGGGCGTCCTGCGTACATCCGCTGTCTCCCGGGGTTCTCTGTCCTCCTCCCATTCTTCGCCACCTGACACACCTCACAGTCTTTGATGAGTCTCCTCACCAACGGAGAGATACCCGGCCAGTACCAATCCAAAAGGATTCGTTGTCTGGTTCGGTGTATCCCTGTGTGAGCCATCTTGTGTGTATCCCAGACAACCTGTGTTCTCCTGCTGGGGGGGCAGATCACGCACTGCTTTGGCTTGGTGGGGTGGGCGAGCTTGATGGTGAGTATGCCATCTGGCCGAATACTCATGGCCTCTCGTCTCTCGTACAGAGTCCTCAACTCCAGCTCTCCTTCTGCCAGCTCTCTCTCGGATATGCTCCCAGGCCGCTTCACCTCGGCGTAGATTCGAGCCACTGGTCCTCCTCCTTCTTGCTGCTCTTTAGCCAAGTCCCTGGTGGTCTGCATTGGGTTGGTCACCGCAATGTTGACTCTCTCCTTCTTCGGCGGGGCCGACTGGACTTCTTGAGCGAGCTCTGCGTGTGAGGGTCCTCCGTCTCTCCGTTCAATGGAACTGCATTGCCGACAGTCCGTGCACACACCTTGGCGACTGAGCCCATCAGCATTCCCGTGGCGTACTCCTGCTCTGTGTTCTAGTTTATACCGGAACTCAGCTAGCGTTTCCAGCCAACGGGCGATCTGATTCGACGGCTCCTTCCGTCGACACAGCCAGCGTAGGGAGGCGTGGTCGGTCCTGAGCTTAAACTCCCGTCCGTAGAGGTAGGGGCGGAAGTGCTTGACCGCTCTGATCACTGCCAACAGTTCTTTCCGAGTGACGCAGTAATTTCTTTCAGCAGGCGCTAGGGTCTTGCTGAAATAGGCTATCACCCTCTCTTTTCCCTCCTGGACCTGTGACAACACTGCGCCGACTCCTACTGCACTGGCGTCTGTGTCGAGAGTGTAGGGTAGACTGGGGTCGGGGTATCCTAGCACAGGGGCCTGCGTTAGTCGTGCCTTGAGCTGATCGAACGCTGCCTGTTCCTCTCCTCCCCATTTCCAGGGTATCTCCTTTCCGGTGAGTACCGTCAACGGCTTGGCTATTGTCGCATAGTCGGGAAGATACTGTCGATAGTATCCGGCCGTCCCGAGGAATGCCTGCAGTTCCTTCACCTCTCTAGGTGCTTCCCACTTCCTTACTGCTTCGACCTTGCTTGGGTCGGTGGCTACTCCTTGGGCGCTCACCACGTGGCCCAGATACTTTACTTCCTTCTGAAGCAACTCACACTTGGAGGGTTTCACTTTCAGGTTGGCTTGCTGTAGGCGTCCCAATACTTCTCCGAGCCTTTGCAGGTGTGTCTCGAAGTCCGGGGCGATGATGATGACATCATCGAGGTACAGCAGCAGCGTCTTCCAGTGTAGGCCCTTCAACACTTTCTCCATCAGCCTTTGGAAGGTGGCGGGGGCCGACGTCAATCCAAAGGGGAGCACCTTCCACTTCCACAGTCCACTGCGTGTAGTGAAGGCGGACTTGTCCCGAGCGTCTGCGTCCAGAGGCACCTGCCAGTACCCGCTAGTCAGGTCCAGCGTTGTGAAGTACTTGCTGCCGGCCAAGGCGTCCAGAGACTCGTCTATGCGGGGAATAGGGTAAGCGTCTTGCTTAGTAATGTCGTTCAGTCGCCTGTAATCGACACAGAACCGCCACGAGTCATCCTTCTTCCTGACCAAAACAACGGGGGAACTCCACGCTCCATCTGCTGGCTCTATCAAGTCTTTCTCCAGAAGGTCCTTGATTTGCCTTTCCGCCTCTGCTTCCTTTTCGGGTCCCAGCCGATGGGGGGGGGGGCACCTGATTGGTCGAGCTCCTTCTATGGTGGGAATGGAGTGTTCGGCCAGAGTGGTTCGGCCCAGGTCTCCGTTGTGGCTGCTGAACACCGTCTGGTACTGGAGCAGTAACCCTTTGAGCTGTCTTTCCTGCTGGGGTGTCTGACACCCTCTCTTGGCCTTGTCAAAGAGTTCTTGCAGGTGGGGGGGTACTCTTCCTCCTGCCGCTGCTCGCTCGTCTGTCTTCCTGGGCTCGTTCAGCGTCTGGATTCCACCTTCATCTACTCCGGTGAAGGTGCCAATCACTTCTCCTGCCGACAGCCTCAGCGTGTCCTGGGTTGGGTTTAAGCATCGTACCAACACTCTTCCTCTTGCGTCCGGCCTGTTGACACTCGTGGCGATCGGTAGCCCACCCTGCAGGCTCTCTATCACTCCCTGAGGACAGGTTTCCCTGGCACTCAGGTGGCAGGGTATGGTGACCTCCGTCTGTGGGGGCAGACTGGTGTCTTGCCGAACTTGTACTTTGGAGACAAGGCTCCTTCCATGCCGATCTGTGCAGGCCAGCTCTCTCCCCTGTATCATCAATACAGGTCGGTCGAACCCTAGCTGGCATTCCTGGCTCGTCAGAAATGGCATCCCGAGAATAACATCCTCGTTAACTTGACTCACCACGAAGGTCTCGGTGAACTTGACATGCCGTATTCGTCCTTTCAGGGTTAGCAATCCGTAAAAGGGTAGCCTCGTTCCATCTGCCATGAGACCGTGCGAGTCGTACGGCTGTAGGGCCTGTTGTAGGTGAGAGGGTAGTCGGTCAAAGACGCGTTTTGCCAACAGGTTAGTGTTGCATCCCGTGTCGATGAGGTGCGTGACTGCTTCTCCCTCTATCCGTCCTGGCAGGTAGTAGCTGGAGCTGTAAGGTCGCTCCACTTGGTTTGACTGAAGGTTTACAGGCTTGGGTGTGAACCGTTCCTCCTTGGGTGGTGGCGTCTGGGTTTGCTTGTCCTTCTTTTTGGGCCTTGTTGAGTCCTGCTGCTTGAAAGTCTCCTCGCTCTCCGATTCCAGTGTGACAGGGCTGTCGAGTGTCGACAGACTGGAGAATCGGTTGTGTAAAGCGATCGGAGGACTGGTCAGGAGGTCCAAAGTAGGAGTCACCCGTCGTGCTTGGTCCCGCTTCCTCGGAGGTGCCTGCGCCTTCTCTTGAGGTGCCCGTACGCAGCCAGTAGGCCTCCCTACTGCTGCGGGCGGTAGTCGTTTCCCTGGTGGCTGGGCCATGGAGCAGTCTTGCATGCCTTCCGATGGTGTCCAACCTGCTGGCAACCCCAGCATCTCTTGGGAATCTCTTCCTTCTTTCTTGTCCTGAGGTCCGCTACCTCCTTGCTTAGTCCTTCCACCGTGCGGAGGAGCTGCGTAAGAGGGTCTTGCACCTCTTGTGAACGAGCAGTCTCTCCAGGTGGGGTCGGTGCCAAGTCGTAGAGGTCGGTCTCCACTGTCCGAACGTGTGGTCCTCCTAGTGGCTGGTGTGGAACCTGTAGAAACTCGTTGCCTGCTTGTATCGCCTCCTCCAAGCTCTGGGGGCGAACGGCTAACAGATGTCGCTGTAGGTAAGTGTGTCCCAGCGTGCTGTGGAACGTCTGGAGCACCAGCTCCTCTTGGTTCTGTCTGGGGAGGTTGTTGTGGGCAGCCTTGATGAGGCGTTCCACGGTGTTTGCATGATCTCTCAAGCTGTCCCTGGTCGTTCGTCTGTAGCTCAGTAATTTCGCCTGTGCTTCGGAACGTGTGAGCCCAAAGGTAGCTCTCAGCTTCATGGTCACCTCCTCCACTGTCTCTCCTCTTCCACACTGTTCGGCCTTGCCTATCAAGGCTTGCCTTAAGTGTATCACTCGGTCATCTGGTTGCCACTGGTTGGCGTTGGCCACTTCCCCGAATCGCTGCAAGAAGTAGTCTACTTCTCCTGTGCCGTCGAACTGCGGCACCTTGAACTTGCTTCTGGTCGAGGTCATGGTCATCCTGTCCAAGATGTGAGTGAGGGTGTTCATCATCTGCATGCCGGATGGCTCATCTCGGTCGATGCTGAGCGCTCTCCTTCTTTGTGCCATCGCTCAGTTGGGTTCTGCTTGTGGGTGTCTCCAATCCCACTGCTGCCACCAATGTGCAGGATTTCACTGTGTGAGTTGGTAGCTCGGCCTACCTGCACAACTTCCCGAACTGAGTTGGCAACTGTGTCTATCGCTGAGCAATACAGCCCTCCCACAGGTCGACTAGTATCCTTGGGAATGGTGTGTAACCATTCCTATTTTACTAGTCTAACTGCCGGCTGCGTTAGCTTGTTTCAATGGGCAAGGCAGAGGTCGAACTTTGAAGGCGAACTAGGCAAGCTAGGTTCGGCCAGCAGAGGTTCGAACTGTTCTGCTGAGTGCAAGTCAGTGACCGAACTTTGAAGGCGAACTAGTCAGAGCTAGGTTCGGCCAGCAGAGGTTCAGGCTGATCTGCCTATGTATTACTACTCGAGTAATAGAGCATTCGGTGTACGAGCATGTACTAGCGCTGTGAAGTTATTATTGCTAAAGAACAAAGAAACTTCTGAGAGTGGGGCAAGCTGACTCTGATTTATTGTTGCCTTAACACGGCTATTTATAAAAGGAGTTACATAACCAGTAAATATGTAAACAAGACATGACAAAAGAATATTATAAGACACGCCTGTTAAGAAAGGCTAGACAAATAGAAATTGAGTGTACATAAAATAGGCTGGCTTCACAGCTACGGCTGGGTGCATCCACATGTGTTACGTATAAGATTGCATGCAAGGTAAATGAGTAAAATAAATGAATAGTGTGCATAGAGTGAATAGTCATTGAGTGTATGCATAGAGTGTCATACTGGTTAAATATGGCCGCCGTCCGTCACAATATTCCATTTATTTACTCATGAATCAGTGATGAGGACCGATGTGATGTACTACATGCGTGAATGAATGATGGTATGATTTTGTTTAACATTGTTTATGAAGAATGATTATTTATTATTAATTATTATTTATTATTGCAACAATGATGATGGCGCTTTGTGAACTTGATCAAATAATATACGACTGATAGCACTGACCATTGAATGATTGAATTAATTATTATTCTACACGGGAGTTGGAACCAACGTAGACAGGAATGAATTTCACCGGAAATAAATGTAGACATGGCTAGAATGAATGTAGACACATCATAGAATGAACATTGACAGACCTAGATTGAATGTCCAAGTGTATGCCATAAATAAGACCATTTCGACGTTTATTCCCTAAAGTTTCAAAATTCGTTCCTGACAGTAATGTAAAGGATTTCCGTGTGGTATACAACGGAAGCTTTACCGACACCTGCTGTTGGGAGTAGCCCGTATGTTGTAACAGAGCATACGATAATTACTGGAAGCAAACAAGTGGTAGCATGAGCTTCTCAGTGTAAGGCAGTTGTTTACCGTTATCCTAGGCTACCTGTACGGGGGTAGCAATCTCCAATGTAACGGTTATAATATAGAGTATAGCAATAGCAATATGGTAATGTCTTGTTCTTTGCTACGGGAGATCTGTATTTATGCAGACAGATCCGGTCTATTCAAGGTACGCAAACTAGTTTCCAAGAACGTGTTATAGACAACTTAGTGCTGTAGGCAAAGCAATCACACTAATCAGAAGAGTTTCAGGTTCAACAACAGTATATATTATCGAAGATATACAAAACCTTGTAACGAGGGAAAGTCCACAAAGTGTATAATAACTTGACAATAATTAGAAACGCACTAATTCAGTCCAAGTATATCCCAGAACACACTACGTTATCTCCAAACGCACAAGGTGTATTCAATACAAACTCTCCACTAACTCTAACTCACTGGGCGATCTGCCCTTCTATTTATAAAAAAAACATAGCCGTTGAAATGGCTAACACGTGGAACAATACGATTGGATAAATACATACAACAATGATTGATTAAATATAGGCAAGCGCATTAGCAGTCATATTTCTACAGCGCCAGACATAAAATATATAGATAAATGTAATACACAAGCTGATGCTCCTAGGACATCGCTAAATTATAATAATAATACATATATGTCAAAGATGGCTACGTTGAACTACCATAGCCTGGCTCTCCTTCGATACGATCCTGGTACAGCTGGTATCTTCACGCCAGGTCGGAACTGTGTATTGACTGGTTGCTAGGTATCCATAAGATCACGGTCATCTTTTTCATAATGATAATAGTAACGGTCCATTGTCAACGCACGACTGTTCTGTACAAATCTATCACAATAATATATATCATTTCGATATTCATTTCAGAAGTTGTCTATTTTGACGGAAAAAGTGAATTTTTATACTCTTAGAGCGAACGTCAAAACAGTAGACATATTATCACCAGGAATGAATGTTGACACTTCCAAGATTGAACATTGAAACTTTTTTTCTGTAGCATAGTTGATGTTCATTCCAGCTCTGTCGACTTTTAGTCCAGGAAGTGTCTACGTTCGTTTCAGCTATATCTGCATTCATTCCTGTCTACGTTTATTTCAATATTTATTTGAACTACTTACGATCATTATTATTAGCAATAACCCTCGTAATAATGTACAGGAATTTAGGGTGCAGTGGTAGCTGTCACCTGTACAGCGGCCCACAGTAGTGAGCAAGTACGACAGTGCAGTGTACGCCCTTCAACTCGCCACAGCCTATTCCCGAAGAATAGGTGTATCAGGTCGACCTAGCCGTTCGAATAATCGTTCCAGTATCACTTGCCCGTAGGTCAAGTGCAGTGTGAGTCGAATCGACTGACCACTTTCTACTGACTATTATTCTAGTTGCTAGTCGACTGAGTGCAGTGCAACTTCCCCTGTCCAACTTTATTGTGCAAGTATGTGAACTGAATAAGTTCCTTTGCCAGCGCAATCAGTGCAATTGCTTACTTGTGTAATTTCTATCAAGCTGCCTGTGCTTTAGCATAAGTGCGCTTATGCTAGAGAAATAACAAGCAAGTGAGAGTGTAGGCATTAACTCTGAGTTTATTTAGACAAGACACGGGTATTTATGCTAGAAAAGTTATATAACAAGATTGACACAAGAGAACACAAAAGCAGGCCACGCCTGTACACGAGATTGGCTGATTGAGCACCAATAGAACCTTTAGTAAATAGAAAACAGGTGTGGCTTGGCAGCACGGTTGGCTGCCCAAGCACATGTATGAAAATAATGAAATTGTGCAAATAATAAAATATATAAAAATGAGTGCAAGTACATAGAACAGTGAATGAATGTGAATAGACAGTTCGGCAAGGTAAGAGTATGCAAATATAAGGGTATGTAGTTCGCCAGGTTAAATAATGTTCGTGGGGTCGACCTGCTATAGGGTCGCGGCACATTTCCTCCACAATAATAGTAATAATAATCATAATAATAGTAATAATGTAATAATAGTATTAATAATAAAATAAATAAAACAGGATTATAAGTTATAGAGATCTTTATATCAATAATAAAATCTACTGCTATGTTCGTGATTGGTGATAAAACAGTCGTTAGATTTTGTAATTGGAAAAGTCTTAAGTCATTACGACCAATTAGGTGTAAATGGACGGCCAAAACGGCTTTAGCACACTTCTATGTTCTAATTGAAACCATCCACAGGCTTATAGTAGTCTAGTGGATGGGAGTTACTTCTTGTGGTGTGTAATGTAAATGTTTGGAATATTAAGTGCAGGTGGGGGTTTGAGTGTGTTGAGATGGCTATGAGTAGTGAGGTAAGGGTGGCTGCAGTGGTATAGATTCTCAGAAGGAGTGAAGCTTGTGTAGGCACAGATCCTCACGGAAATCCATCATAATATATGCAAAGGTTTTTATTTGGTAATCGAGTTGTTGACGTTTCTGTGGTTTAGTTTGAATGATTGGTTGTCCTACCAAAAATTTTAAAAATTTATATTGTAACTTGCATTGCTGTTTGGCATTATTATTATTATTATTGTTGGCCATTTCGGATAATTCAAGTATTAATCTGTACAAAAGTTTTAAAAGAAATCAAGAAAAAAATATTTTGCTACGTTAATTAACATTCGCTGCTTAGTTTAAAGAATGGCCCCAGTCATTCCTATATTTATCTGATATGTCATTGATATGTCCTTATGAAGTGCTCCAAACACCAGCTTTGTCAAAATTCAATTGATTTCTATATTTCCTTAACACAATTAATAATAAGCGTGTGATGAGTGTTGTCTCCCCTTCGAAATATTCTGGAAAAACATGTGACGTATGCAAGTGTTTTAGCGAACGCTAAACTTTTGTTTCTACTACTGCTACTAACCACATGTGCCGCTATTACTACTTACTAGTTATATCAATCGATGACCTAGGTCACTGTACTGTCATTTGCTATGCTTCAGTGATTTCATGATCCAAAAATGGGGTCCCGGCAGATTTTTCTGCGGAGCTATTATCAAAAGAACCGGAAGCATGCTTTCCATCGATAGCACTGTTAAAACGAAAGTCGCTTCATTTTATCCGATACTGAAGGAATTTTTTTTCTATTCACGGCAGCTGATGGGTTTGGAGGTGTGTAGAACTGACGATGCGCCGCTAACATAAGTCATCTTATAATTTATTATTATTAAATAATAATTTATTATTATTATAAAATGAAAATAATATATAAAATAATAATATATATCAATAATATTAATTAATTAAATAACAACAACCGCAACAGTTGAAATTGAAAGATAATAAAATTATAACTATATGCCATTAATTATTATTATTGTTATTACAATAATAATTATTATTATAATTATTGTTCTTGTTGTTCGTAGTTCGTTGTTCCAACAACAATAATTAATAACCAACCATTATTATTACTATACTAATAATAATTATAACCTGTCAATCAGCTCCTTCTTGCGTTCAGTTGTCCTACATTTTTGTTTTTTTTAGCAATTCCTTCAAACAAGATAGGGTGAGGCTTTCATAATCACACTTGATGATGATTCCAACTAATGCAATGGCGGCCAATGATTTGAAATTAAGACAGTCCTATAATAGCAAGTGAACACGGCCACGGAATGTTTTCGGCCCGTGCTCGACAGATCACCAAAATATTCTGCCAGGACCTGGCTCATAACAAGGGCGTTAATTTATGTTGGCAAGCTCAATGAGCCGCGAAATACACAGCTATAGCTCTACACACGAGCATAATATTTAATTAATTTTTACCAAGTGAATGAAACAAAATATTAAAAAAAAAAATAGTTCAAAGGCTATATTGATTCCTTGAGCTTCCTAAACTGCATAAATTTTGTTATATCAATGGCTTAAACTGTCTAAAATCTAAATAATAGTCAAGCAAGTCGTGATTTCTAATGATAAGTTATACGATCGACCATGCTACTTCCGGTTGCATCGCTAAAGCGAAACTACTCTGCCGGGACCCCATTGTCCAATCAAAATATAAAACAAAAGTTTAGCGTTCGCTAAAACACTTGCGTACATCATAGGTTTTTCCAGAATATTTCGAAGATGTTGGAATGGGGAGACAACACTCATAACATGCTTATTATTAATTGTGTTGAGAAAATATAGAAATCAATTGAATTTTGACAAAGTTGGTATTTGGAGCACTTCATAAGGACATATCAATGACATATCAGATAAATATAGAAATGACCGGAGCCATTCTTTAAACACTTTGAAAAAACCGCTTTCTCTTTTATAACAATCAAACACTGCAGTATAGCATTGTAGAGTGGTCCATAAAGTAAATGCTTTCTCAGTCAATCGCATTTGTCCGTTTTGTTGAATAGTCTATCCTCTTTGCAAACTGTCTGCCTTGAAGGGCTTTATTGCAAAGCACAGTAAATAACCTGATGCATTATATCAGAATGCATTCAAATGAAGCGAGAGCCTAGATATAGCCTCAGAGTTGACAAAGTAGCGGGTAAAAACTACTTTTATTATCTTGAACAGTAAAGCAAATTATAATAAACATTTTGCAACAAGTTTTAACACTAAGTACAAGTTTGGTAGAGTTTTCAATGCATTCAACGTTGTTCAAACTTTTTTAGATGGTGTTGAAAAGCTTATATACTACATAACTGACAAAACATTCGGATGGTGTGAAAAGTGTACGCTTTTGAAAAATTTTTAAGACTTTTTGACCCACCATAGCCTTGGGCTGGTTACCACATGAATGTTGCCAATTATGGTTTTAATTAACTTTTTCATCTTTTGGTTTAAACTTTCTTTATTTGAAATTGATCATAATTTGAATATAAAATTATGTGCATTTTCACACCAAAGCTGTGATCCTCCTGACCATCAATCAAAGCGTGTCATCTTTTTAGTTACTTTGTGTGAATTTGTACGCAGCACGAAAAGCTGTTAGAATTTGCAGATTTTATCATTGAAATAGTGCTATTTGTTTGGCAACTAGCATTGTTTTTGCTTTTGTGTACTTAATCAACTTAGTATACCTGTTATCAGCACCAGTACACAATGTTTAAAAGACATTCAGAATGAATATGCCTCTCAACTTGCTAAACTTTAAGAGGCGCTGGGGATTTTCTTCAATTTTTAATTGGTATTATTCCAACATTTTCTGACGTTAATCAAGCAGATTTAAGTTAAATTTACAGCTCATACAACAACACCTTTCCACCTTACTAATAAAATATTGTCTACAGCAGAGACCAAATGTTTAATAAGATCAAACAGTTTAGAGGTCGCTAGGTTATGCTTTGTGTAAGATCCTTTAATAGTACTTGTGTCTCAAGGACATTTCAAAAATGCCTTATCAATCGTCTCTTACTGCATTTATACTACATAGTAGCGGGACCTTTTATGACTTTATTTATTGCCTCACTTGTGTGTCTTAGATTGACATGAAACCATTTTTTATTGGATGATAAATAATTAATAATATTTCTCATGATGATCTTTGAAAATAAGTGTCTTCAAAGCAGTTATTAGTTAGGAATAATTATTACTTATAACGAAATCATTCTCCAACATCTGAAATTACTGAAGACTTAGTGCGCAGAGAGTTTTTGTCATTTCGATCACAATTAGGACTTATTTCACCAAAAATGTTGGATAAAATCTTTCAGCATATTGCGTCTCAATTTGTATTCTCGTTTATTCATAGAAAACTGATTGTGGTATTTTACTTTTTATAGCTTTGTTAAAATTTTAAATCGTTTTCGATTTGGTTTATATGTGTTGTTATTATGAAGTAAAATTTGTTTCAAGCAACTTCTGCATTGGCTGATTAATAAAACTATAGCAGTGAATCACTAATGCTGCGTCTTATAAAAGATTAGGATATCACTGAAGCACAAATCACTCACAAAAACAGATCTTTGCAGCCTGCATTACCGGGCAAACTGTCCACAAACGCTGGATATTCCCTGAGGTGTATTAGGCCACCATTATTCTGTTCAGCTGTTAAGGATTATCAATGAGATCTATTTGATTCTACTAATACGATCTCTTCATATCTCTTCTCTACATCAATTATTTGACTCTTCTTGACGCAATTTATTCAACTTTAAACTTTTGTGAACATTCCTTGTTGGCAGTTTAAAAAATAGAATTGTACATGCTGGTGGTGTTTAATTTTTTTTTTCAACAGTTTCATCAGACTTGTATTGAATAAGTTATTTGTTTCACAAGAGATGAGAACATTTGTAGAAACTCACAAACATTGACTGCAATGAACTAAAAAAAAAGGCGCCTCTTAGAGTAAATGTTGGTACCACTGGAATATCTGCCTACTATTAAATGAAGGAAAATAATTCGACGCCTTTTCCCTAATGCAAAATATAAAATATTATTTTGAGTCTTTTTTTCTGAAAAGTATCTGTATTTATTGCTACTGATTATAGTAGTTAGTCATAGGCGGAGCATTAAATTGCTGTTTTGTGTCACTGGGAAATAATTTTGATATTTACTACAACAAATTTTGTAATATCTTTTGTTACGATTGCCGCAAGTATTTGTATTTGATGATGCTCAATTCTTGAGATACCTATGCTTATTCATGGTTTGTTAACATTCATTTCTGTTCATTCCAGCATTTTTTTGTTTCATATGATAATCGGTGTTTCGTTCTACCTGTCATAATTTCGTAATAACACAGGTGAAAGCTGATAAATAAATTAGCTATTTACGCATATAAAATGGCTTGCAGGTAAAAACACGCTTTGCACACAGATTGCACAAAAATAATTCATCTTTTCATCTTCATGTTTCTGCAAAATAATTTTTTGCAGCAAGTTAGTAATACTGATACTAACGGGATTGGCGGTTACATCCCCCATCCACAGCTCAACATGTCCTTCCGCCTGCCAATGTTCAACAAGTTTGAAGAGTGTGGATTGCAGTGGAAGAGGTCTAACGACTGTTCCTTCATCATTTCCTGTCGCTGCTGAGATAATAAAGCTGTCCCGCAACAAGATCAGCTCTATCAGCGTAATTGTCTATCTGCAATTGTTTGAATTAATGCTTTGTCTGATCTCTTGATTGCTGATGGCTTATGCTTTGTCTGTCTGATATTTGACATCGTCTGGTTTCAGACTGGGGCATTTCAAGAAGTGCCCAATCTGGAGCAGTTGTACTTATCTGGTAACAAGCTGGGTTCGATAGCGAGTGAAGTATTTGATGGATGTCCAAACCTGACTAACCTCGTGCTCAGTGGCAATACTTTAAAGGCATTGACACTAGAAAGCCTGCCTAAGCTCCAGGTCCTTGATGTAAGTGCCTACTATCTATGTTCTATTTTTAGCTTCACCTCCTAACTTTTTCATTTGCATTTATGCATATTGCTACCAAAAATAGTTTTTACACAATCTAGCCTTTTAACAATGCTCTCGCTTAAAAAACTGACTGAAAATTTTTTGAAGGCGACCATGATGTATTGCGTTATTTATGATTGTTGCTAAGAAAGTTTAATTGACTCTGTAGATCGGCTAAATGAAGTTGTCTTCTCTTGGATTTATGATTGAACCCATTGCAATTGGGTAATTTTGATAAATAATTTCATTAAAGGTGCTAGTAGTTTAGAATGATGAAAAGAAAAAATGCAAGATTACATTTCAATTTAGAATTATTTTATTTATTTAAAACATTCCTAAAACTCAAACATTTGAATACAATTTTTCAATAAATAAAAATTATATTTGCGAAAATTTTGCATTTATTTTCTTAATTACTCTCATTTGTCGCAAACCAAAATGTTTGTCTAATAAAAAATAAAAATGTCAGAAGTCGTTTTTCTATGAATATTTACGCTTGTGAAAAATTAATAATGCATTTGCATATCCTCGTAAAAAGTTACAACAGTGATGAATTGTATAGTGCAGTAATACATGTTAGACACTATGGTTTCACTTAATCACAAAAGTATGGTGGCTCATAACGTTAGACGGTTTCGTTTTCAAAGCGTCTGAACGATTTTGAAATAGTCCAGACGGTCTGCAAAGCGTCTTTTACATGGAAATTAATTGGGTAATTGTAGTAAAGTAGCCCAAGAAACTATGTTAAAAACAGGTTTGTTGGTTATAATAAATAAATTGTCGACCTTGTAAGTCGCGGGATTCATGCAATAAAACTGTATTTCCTGTCTAACAATCGTAAATATTGCAAAGCGTATAGTAGTTTTGCAAATAATTCAGATGATTTAGAAAATTACAAACCGTATGGACACTTTAGAAAGAGTATGAACTATTTAGAAATTGTATAAACTATTTTGAAGTAGTAGCAAAGGTTTGCAAAGCACATGGCTTTCGAACCAAAGCGATTGCCGCCATTTTTTTGCAACTTTGCGAACATAGACGTAGATCAATAGACATAGAGCAAATTAATTAACTGTATAAAACTGTTGTTGAATATAATCTCTAAAATTAACTTTTTACATTACTAGTTAGGTTGTATGTATGATTTAAAATATTATAAATATAGATATATTAAGAAATATATATCTTAAAAAATAAAAACGATTTTTCATACATTCAAAGAAAATTCAACCGTTCGATGTTTAGTAAAACATTATCAATTGTAAATGGACAGGGAGATCTATGATCAATGGAGCAAAACAGCGAATCGGTTCGAAATTTTCAGAGTGTATGAACGATTTCACAAAACATTCAGAAAATTTTTGAAACTTTAGACTATTTCAAAAGCATTAAACGGTTTGGAAATCGTTCAGACGTTTTAAAACACAAAACGCTCTGAGCCACCATACAAAAGTGTCTTTGCTATGTTATTTGCAACGAAACATAGCTATTATTTATTTTGTTAATGGAGCAACAGATGCAGTGCAGCCATGATTTCTCTGAAGCAATTCATCAAAAACTGTTGTTAAACAACTCTATTAAACAACTCTATTGAAAAGTTGATGGATTGATCTATTGAACTGAATTCACTTAGTTGTACAAGTCTTGTACTAAAACCTCTGTCTAGTGTAGGGCGCAATGTTAAGTGTTTTGGACACATTAAACATGAGAAAGTAGCTAACCGTGTCGTATGTATTGTGATACAGAGTCCTCTAATACCCTACTCTACCCACTTCTACCTGCCCTCTGTGTCAACAGTTTTATCTGGTGCGCGACACTAACTACTGCTACTAACTACTTAGTCTTTTTGCCATTCTGGAAAACAATGTTGATATTGAAGAGAAAAAATGTTTTGAGTTACACTCAAGTGGCTGATGAAGCAAACGCATTCAAAAACCCCATCGTTGTGTGCAATAGGTATTTTTGGGTCAACCATAGGAAGCGATATGCAAAGTAGGTAGAGTCATTGAGAAACTGAAGTGACCTTGACCCAGGGTGCAAACCAGCAGCGATTGAATGTTATTTCAGCGAGTCAAACTGGTAGTATTTACTCTTCCAGTTTTAGAGTGTGACAAAAAATTATAGCTAATATAAATGGCAATATCATCGTAATTAACTTACTTTATAAAACGGAAAGCTGGGCTCGCTTTAACTATGGTGTTGCCACAGACATTGTGAAAAACTACACTTGTATGGTTTGAAAGAGCCAACCTATTGATGGCGCTCATCGACAAGTCCTTAATGACTTTCAACGACCACCCTTCCTGTAGCGTCATTTTAATATGAAACGATAAATACTGCTACCGGTTAGTGCTGAAATCTTGACAATCTAATGCGTAGATTTGCCTGTTTTGTTTTGGTACTTTAATATCACCTGAAAACAAGAAACCTCTCTCCGATCTGTGGAAAGTAAGGAGCGGATGAGAAGTCTTCAAACTACGTACAAGTTTACTAAACGTTGTCGTAGCATTCAATTTTTGCAACTGAAGCCTGGTTCACATACATATCGTAGATGCTCGCAAGTGATCGCGGATCCCTCGCGCGAGCATCTGCGATGTATGTGAACCTGGATTTCCTGTGGCTCGTACGACGTCGTAGAGGCTCGTAGAAAAGTTCAGCTGAACAAACTTTCGTGCGACCGTCGTGCGATAGAGAGTAAATTTTCTTACTTTCTTTCTCAAAAACCACATTCAAGTCAAGGTTACTCATGTAAACATGACTGCCATCAAAAAATTATAATAAATAATAAAATTATTATTATTTAATTATAAATATTGATTATTATTTATTATTAATTTTCTGAGTGAAATATTGTGATAGTTGATTTAAATGTATAAATAAATAAATTTTCTTTAATTTTTTATATAATAGCATAATTAGCATATTATTATAAATTGAGATTCAAAATTTTATATTAAGAGATGGTAAAAAAATGATAATGCACCATTGAACAACAGTTAAAAATTTAATCAAAAAATATGGAATAACATTTAATGATAATATGAGCAAAAATGTAATAAATTTTTTATAACTGGTAAAAATAATAAATTATTTGGTGTAATTGAACAACGATAATTCATTCAGTATGTATATATTCGTTGGTCAGTGAAGAAGTGTTTCGAGATTTTATTACCTCCCAGTCAAGAGAGTGATTATACCTCTTGCGATCATGGGTTTGCCAAGTTTATGTAAACATGTATTGCGGATCCGTCGCACGAGGGATCCGCGATCACTTGCGAGCATCTACGATGTATGTGAACCAGGCTTTATAGACAACTTACAATGGTTTTGTATCTACTGAGTTTTTGTGTGAATGGAATTACACGACCAGTGTGACACAGTTACAAGTAGATAAACTGTGTACGTTGTGCATTGACAGGTGTCACAGAACCACCTGACAGCGATACCTACTCTCGGCAGCATACACCAGCTTGAGTACCTCTACCTGGGTAACAACCTGCTCACATCTCTCAACTTCCCTCAACAGTTTGCTTTGGCCACCAACCTGCAGGTGAGCTTTTTCCTGTTCCATTATTTTATTTATGAATGAGTAGCAATGAGTTCTCCCTGGCACATGTCGTAGACAGTGATCTCTCCAAGCTACTACTGACCTCTTGTAGAGGATTACTTTGAGTAACAACGACCACGTCTCCTCCATCAGCAAGTCAGATTTTGAGAGTTTATCCAACTCCAGCAGGTTGAGTCGCTTGTACCTGAGCAGGTGCGGCATCTCTCAGGTAGAGGCCGGCAGCTTCTCTCCTGTAGCTGGCAACTTGGCATCTCTGAGTCTCTCGCAGAATCCAATCGGCAACGAAGCTTTGCAGGTATGTGTGTGGTTGATACAGAGAGTGTTGTGTGTTGTACTACAGTATACTGTTTTATATACTGTAGCATATGCTATTATATGTAGAGTAATATGTACCACAATATGTACTATAAACTATTAAACTTAGACTGTAGCATAAGTAATAAGGTAATATATAATTTACTATAACATACATTACAATATTCACTACATCCTACGGCATATACTATAATATTGTAAAGTATTTGCACCCTCCTTTGCAAGAATCTCCACTAGTGGCACAGAAAGAAACTTTTGGTAGTTGCAGCGGCCTTCTGCTCACACATAGTGATTGCAGAAACCTCCCGTAATCACTCTCCTTCACATCACAGATAGTTACAGGCCGAACATCTCAACTACTCTTGATTTACTTCAACAGCAATTCAAGCCTCCAACAGGCTAATCTCTCTGCCACCGAGTAGCTCTCGGCATGGTCTCTTCCATTGTAGGTGGAAGAGGGGAAGGGTTGCAAGGGAAAAATAGGAGAGAAGGCAACTCCAAAACTTTTTGTGTAAATAGTTCATCTTGAAAACAGTTATCCGCTTCTGATTGATAGAGATCCAGAGGGTGGGAGTGACTTGGGTGGGTTAAAAGATGTCGGTGGGTGGGGTGGGGTGGGGGTAAACGTGTGGGTGGGGGAGTATGAGTGAATAGGAGGGGATAGGGGTGGAGAGAAAGGGGTGGAGAGAAAGGGGTGGTTGCAGAGGTTTAGAGTGCTCAGGAAAGGTGGATATTGTGCAGGCACAAATCCTTGCCCAAGTCCATCGCAATATATATAATACTATATAATGCAATTATTACATTTTTCTAGAATGTTCTAACAGACTTTCACAATGAACCAAGGCTGATGGCTCTAGTACTGTCTGGTAACAACTTGACTGGTCGTATAACCAATGCAACATTTAGTGCACTTGGTGAGTCTTCACGTACTACTATTGCATTATTCTGTTGTTTTATTCGTCTTGTTGCAGTAGAAACAGCCATATTGTTTTTTAAAGGTCCAGGCAACCGGCTGTCCAGCCTTGACCTTTCGGCCAGCAGCTATATTTCTGGAATAGACATCCACGCATTCGGACCGCTGCCGTACCTGAACACTCTAATCATGACCAAAACAGGTATAAATCAGCTGCCTTACCTTAAAGATCACACGCGTCTGACCAAGCTTGACCTCTCCCAAAACTTTATCGGAGAGATCTTTGATAGGCTTCCTCCAAAACTAACAGAGCTCTCGCTCAACTCCAATCGGTACGTAATATACACGTATGTGTATTATATGTGTGTGTAATATATGTATGTGTAATATAGGTGTGTGTAATATATGTGTGTGTAATATATGTGTGTGTAATATACACGTATGTGTAATATATGTGTGTAATAAATGTGTGTGTAATATATGTGTGTGTGTAATATATGTGTGTGTAATATATGTGTGTGTAATATAGGTGTGTGTAATATATGTGTGTGTAATATATGTGTGTGTAATATATGTGTGTGTAATATATGTGTGTGTTTGCGTAATATATATAATGCATATGTATGTAACAGATGTATGTGACAGACGTATGTAACAGTCGTATGTAACAGGCATATGCGACAGACGTATGTAATAGACGTATGTGACAGACGTATGTAATAGACGTATGTAATAGAAATACGTTACAGGCGTATGTGACAGACTTATGTAATAGACGTATGTAATAGACGTATGTAACAGACGTATGTAGCAGACGTATGTAGCAGACGTATGTGACAGATGTATGTGACAGACGTATGTGACAGACGTATTTAATAGACGTATGTAATAGACGTATGTAACAGACGTATGTGACAGACGTATGTAACAGACGTATGTGACAGATGTATGTGACATGCGTATGTAACAGACGTATGTAACAGGCATATGTGACAGACGTATGTAATAGACGTATGTAATAGACGTATGTAATAGACGTATGTAACAGACGTATGTAACAGGTGTGTGTAACAGACGTATGTGACAGATGTATGTGACAGACGTATGTGACAGACGTATGTGACAGACGTATGTGACAGACGTATGTGACAGACGTATGTAACAGACGTATGTAGCAGACGTATGTAGCAGACGTATGTAGCAGACGTATGTAGCAGACGTATGTAGCAGACGTATGTAGCAGACGTATGTAGCAGACGTATGTAGCAGACGTATGTATGTAATACGTATTACAGTATCACAGCCATCACTGGCTCACCATTCAGTAAGCTAGGAGGGATGATGAAGCTACGACTAGACAACAACCTAATAAGTACCTTCACCAACAACGATCTTATAGGAATGCCTCTACTTGAGTCTCTCAACATGTCACACAATGAGCTCAACTACTTACCCAATGATGTCTTCCTTGTACTCGGTAACATCACTGCCCTTGATCTCAGCTTTAACAATATCGTCTACATCAACAACTCCGGTGAGTTCCTTCTGCACATCTGATCTCCGGTGGTTACCAGCTGGACGTCTGCTTACAGCACTGTGAGATGTAACAACCTTGCCTCGTAGTTGCTAAAGTGTTATCGCTCTAGTGTTTAGTTCTATGGTGTTATCGCTCTAGTGTTTAGATCTATGGTGTTATCGCTCCAGTGTTTAGATCTATAGTGTTATTGCTCTAGTGTTTAGATTTATGGTGTTATTGCTCTAGCGTTTAGATCTATAGTGTTATCGCTCCAATGTTTAGATCTATAGTGTTATTGCTCTAGCGTTTAGATCTATAGTGTTATCGCTTCAATCTTTAGATCTATAGTGTTATCGCTCTAGTGTTTAATATCTATAGTTTTGTTCTTCTAGGGGCTAGATCTGTGGGTTTGTTCTTCTAGTGTTTAGATCTATGACTTTCTTGCTCTAGTGTTTAGATCTATGGTTTTCTTGCTCTAGTGTTTAGGTCTATTGTTTTGTTCCTCTACTGTTTAGATCAATGGTTTTCTCGCTCTGCTGTTTAAATGTATGGTTTTGTTCCTCTACTGTTTAGATCTATGGTTTCGTCGCTCTGCTGTTTAAATCTATGGTTTTGTTGCTCTAGTGTTTAGATCTATGGTGCACATGACAACAATAGACATCAGCAACAACAGAATCCACTCTTTCATAGAGTCCCTATTTGACAACATGCTCAACCTGACTTCTATAAAGCTCAACCACAACAACCTGGGCTATGGCTTCGCTGACCCGCACCTTGACTATACAGGTAAGTGTGCAGGTTGTTGTTCTACATTATTATCTAATGCTGCAGTCGAAAACAAAATCAAATGAAATTCATTACATTGAAGATCATTTTTCTGTGGTCTGTGCTCATGTTCCTTGCTAGGTACAATAACTGGAGGTAACGATTTTACTGAGTTACAAAGCTATTTAGTATGGTGGCTCAGAATGTTTTGTGGTCTAAAACGATGAAGCGCTTTCCAAACTGTCTGAACGCTTTTGAAAAAGTCAGAGTTTTTGCAATCCTTCTGAACGCTTTGTGAAATCGTTCATTCGCTTCAAAAACCTGAGCCGATTTGTTTGCTGGTCCGCTCTATTGATGATAGATCTTCAGTCTACTTGCGAGTGAAATTTTTTTTACTTGACAGCGAACAGTTAAATTTCAGTTTTTTGAATGAAAAAACCAGTGTTATTAATTTTTGTTATATTATTGTAATTAATATATAAAAGCTAATTTTGTGATTAAAAATATTTTTTGAGACTAAATTCGACAATCACTTTTTATAATTAATTAATTTACCCATGTCTATTGCACAGGGGCTACAAAAAAAATGCGGACGATTATTTGGAACGAAAACCATGTGATTTGTAAACCTTTTAAAATACTTAAGATTATTTCAAAATAATTCATACTGAACTATCTGAATAATTTCTAATCTGTGTGGATTATTTGCAAAACAACTATACTTTTTGTTAAATTTAACGGTTGTTGGACAGGAAATACAGTTTTATTGCATGAAATTCCGCAACTGTTAAGGCCGGCAATTTATTTATTATACTCACCAAGCCCGATTTTAGATAGTTTCTTTGGCTATTTTACTACAATTACCCAATTATTTTCAATGTAAAAAAGGCTTTGCAAGTTGTCTAGACTATTTCAAAGCCTTTCATACACTTTTGAAAATGAAACCGTCTAGTGTTATGAGCCACCATAATTTATTGTATGTAATTAGTTTTATTGTGGATTAGTGATTGAATGCTATAGAAGACGTTGTTTTACCTGGTTGGCCAGGTATCAATGCAATGGAAAACATGTCAATTTCTGCAAGTACACAACTATATATGTCACTACCAATGAAACTGTTCATATTTGTCGTTATGTATATCAGAGTCAAATAATTGCTTGAAGTTGAGTTGTTTCCTTTTGAATAAATAATTAAACACTTTCTTATAACATTTGAAGTTCTCTGCATGTGACCAACGTAAAACTCGAGATGCATTAATGGCTGCGTATTGTATAGACAAGGAGGGACAGTTAATAAAAATGACACCCCTTTCAAAGAGCGTGTGTTACATGTATGTCCTACGGTGTTGTAGGACTATTTGCTAAGTTGAAGAAACTGAAGGTAGTTGACTTATCATTCAATGAAATCACCACTTTACCTGCTGCCATAGTTTCTGGGCCTACTCAGCTACAGACATTAAGTTTAGCGGACAACAACATCCACAGCTGGGATGGTGCAAGGGTTCTCAAGGTAAGTGACATGTGTCATATCTAAGTGATATGTGTCACTGCTGAGTGGCATATAACACATCTAAAGGAGCGGCCACACGGAGTAGTTTTTCCACGATTCGTGGGAATTTCCACTATTTAATTCGCACGAATGTGGAATTCTTACGAAATCGCGCATCGTGGTTAGTTAACGATGCACGATTCGTGTAACGTGAAAATTTGCACGATGGTTAATTTGATTGGCTGACTGAGATCAGACTGAGGTCAAGGTCAATTTTAGAAAGAGCATTCAGTCAAATTTGTTCATGCCTCCACTCGTTGGCCTGTGCTAAGGGATGATGGATGATAATTGTTAATTATAAATAACGATTATTATTATCTATTTTAATATTTAATTAATTTAATTATTATTAATTAATTATTATTTATTAATTATTATAATTTTTTTATAATAATAATAATAACTAATAATAATAATAACAATGATTATTAATGAATATTTAATTATTATCCTTGAAGTAATTCTTTATTGTTATCGTGTTCATTATTATTCTTGTTTATTATTATTATTTACTACACAGGAAACTGCTTAATAATCACAAAGCTAGGATCGCTAAAATTTATCTTGTCTTCTAATTGGCTGGCTACAATTTACACGCGCAAAATCATTCGTACGATATTGGAAGAAGACAACCTCGTGTGGCAGGTTATGATTCGTACGAATTTTTATTTGCACGAATTCGTGGGAATTTGCACGATCGTGTGGCCCCAGCTTAAGTGGCATGTGTCACAACTATGTGACATTTTTCACATCTAAGTAACGTGTCACATATAAGTGACATGTGTCTCAGCTGAGTTGCATACGTCACAGCTGCGTGACGTATCACTGCTGAGTGGTATTTGTTACTGCTGAGTGGTTTATGTCACTGCTAAGGGGCATATGTCTCAGCTGAATGACATATGTCACAGCTGAGTGACATATATTACTGCTGACTGGCATATGTCAATGCTGAGTGGCATATGTCACTGGTGAATGGTATATGTCACTGTTGAGTGGCATGCTCACAGCTGAATGACATATGTCACTGCTAAGTGACATATGTCACTATGTCACACTGGTTGGCAAAGCTTTATCTCAGCTACAGATAATTGTGTAAGGCTGGGCAGTATTGACTTTCCCTCTCACACCAGTATTGAGGTGAGACAACTCCTCATAATACCTACATACTGACTTGACTGCTATCGCTAAGGAAACTATGGTTAAATAACTTTTACTGAAAAGAACTGAATGAAATTCCGCTTATCATAATTATTCAGAGTACAGTCGTGTTGGCAACCTACTTACTATTATTATTCTTTTTTATCATATTACGAACTAGGTTTTTGCAATTTCTTTAGTTGCAAACGAAATAATTATCAAATGGTCAATAAATGACATAACCAACCAACTACAGCCAAAACTGTCGAACCTCCTGCTAGTGGAATTGTTATATGTACACATTCATTATTGATATCGAAGGCCGCACCTCTTGGAACCGATAGCTAATTTTACGATTGTCTGTACTAGTAAGTTGTCTGTACTAGTAAGTGAAGTTCATCACAGAAACCATGGAACTTTTGAGAATAAGTTTTTGTAATTGATTGATTTTAAAAACTTTGGAACTGAAGCTAAAATATTATCGAGTGGTATGACACAACCAACCAAAGCTCCCAGTAACAAACATACACAGAGTTGCTTTTCTTATTTATGATTTTGGGAAATAATTTTATTTTTGTTCTATAGTTACTAGACTTGAGGTATACTTGTGTCGTGTTACATATATCAGTGGAATGATATCTAAATATAAACATACTCGTTTCCATCCAAAAACAAAAGCAAAAACAATAAGGTCTGCCCTAGTAAGAGCACATACGCCAGTAGTCACTAGATTTTTCAGGACCAAATGACTAAACTTGTGGAGTTGTCTCTTCAAAAGCAGACAACTCAGACAAAATGAATAATCAACCCATAATTATAACGTATAGCAATTATTGTTAAAAATGTTATGAAGTTGGTCAGGACTACTAGGAATGTAAAAGTATAATTTTTTTCCCTGAAATAAAATTTTAGGTGTTGCCCTTTTGAGATGAATATTTAATTTTTGTTGAAATAATTTATCAAACTGGTTTGTTGACAAATATTACTGTTTATTTTAATCAAACGTAATCAATTCTTTATATATACTTTTAATAGCGCTGCTGCGGTCGGCTCGCTGTTTCTAGGACCAAATAACATTTAAGAAAGACCGTCACATTCACCAATAAAATGATAAATAATGGTGCATGAAAACGCAAGAATGCTTAGCGATTTTAAAACACCCGCTTCACACGAATCAAACACCAACAACAATAATGAGCTGCAAATGTTTGCACACGAACAAGAACATGAGTAATAATAATAATAAATTTTTAATGAATATTATTTTATTGATAAATTGATGCACAAAGAAATGAAGAAAGTTTTGTTCAACTGGATTGAAAGTGCCAGAATCAGCACTCTTCCTATACCTGCTTATGAGCCAACGCTTGTGTAATTATGTCTGAAATAAATAAATTATACCCTCAGACTGATAATTGTATGTATAAAAGGCTGGTTTGAAAAATGGAGTTGTCAGCACATTGAAACAACAACTTCATTTACTATACATGAGTATTCTTGAATTCGCAATTTTTTCAGATAAAAGGTTTTTAGCTCGGTACTTTCAGGTTTGGATCTGAGAGGTTTGACTGTACTTAGTTTATTTATCTTGTGGCGTTTAGCATGTTCCTATTACCGATGTTGTCAATAAAGTGCAATATCAGAATATAATATACAGTGATTATTATGTCGTGGTTCGGTTTTTCCCAGAGGCATTTCGTAACGAGAAAAGTTATTCTACCGTGATAAATTCGAAAAAAACTGACACGTGATTGGCTACTGCTAAACTGCCTGGCCTTATAATTTCTCTATAGTCAATCTAGCAAGTTATCTTATTGCTGGAGGTGAATCTTTTGTTGATATCAGCGATGAATCTAGTCAATGTAATAGCGTATTCTGTTGCTGCAGGGTTCGGCTGGAGTGAAGTCACTGTTACTAAACAATAACAAACTGTCTGTCCTTAGCAGTAGTTCTTTCACCAAAATACACAATCTCTCTAGGCTGGACCTCACCAGCAACCCTTTTGATTGTAACTGTGATATGAGAGAATTTAGGGATTGGCTAAACACAACCAAGTAAGTGTATTCTCTACTGTATACTACCAAATAAGTTTAATCTCTACTGTATACTACGAAATAAATGCATTCTTTACCGTATACTACCAAATAAGTGTATTCTCTACCGTATACTACCATATAAGTGTATTCTCTACTGTATACTACCAAATAAGTGTATTCTCTACCGTATACTGCCAAATAAGTGTATTATCTACCGTATACTACCAAATAAGTGTATTCTCTACCGTATACTGCCAAATAAGTGTATTATCTACCGTATACTACCAAATAAGTGTATTCTCTACCGTATACTACCAAATAAGTGTGTTGTCTACTGTATACTACCAAATAAGTGTGTTATCTACTGCATACTACCTACCAAATAAGTGTATTGTCTACTGTATACTACCACTATATACTTCATGAGATGTGGAGAGTAGTCTTGGCCTATTCTAGTAAACATCTAACCCTCGCGTTGTGTCATTGAGCTTGGTATCATAGTACATATAACTGGTACTGACAGTCTGTTAGTAACTGTCTGTTAGTAACTATTTGTTAGTAACTGTCTGTTAGTAGCTATTTGTTAGTAACTGTCTGTTAGTAGCTATTTGTTAGTAACTGTCTGTTAGTAGCTATTTGTTAGTAACTGTCTGTTAGTAGCTATTTGTTAGTAACTGTCTGTTAGTAACTATTTGTTAGTAACTGTCTGTTAGTAGCTATTTGTTAGTAGCTGTCTGTTAGTAGCTATTTGTTAGTAACTGTCTGTTAGTAGCTATTTGTTAGTAACGATCTGTTAGTAACTGACTGTTAGTAACTGACTGGTAGTAACTGTCTGTTAGTATACTGACTGGTAGTAACTGTCTGTTAGTAACTGTCTGTTACTAAACCCTCATGATTTCATCTCTTCAAAAAATCTCACTCACCATGATGATGCAATATAGATTTAGTCATATAATATTGTATCTTTGTTGTGTAGGATAGAGGTGGTGGGCTATCATTTCTATAAGTGTGCCTCTCCCCCGGCATTGTCAGGAACTTGGGTTATAGAATATGATCTCAGCCAGATACAATGCCTTCCTGTTTGGATATGGATAATAACTGGGGTTGGTGCAGGTTAGTCGTACTTGTAGCCTGTTATTCTTAGGTTTGTGCAGTCTCGCAGCCGCCTGCATTCTGTCATTTCAACTGTGTGTTCAACTCAGTTTAAAGGAAGGACAACTACCAAGCTGTATTGAGCAGTAACAGTTCATTTAAATAGGCCTAAAGGAGGTTAAGTCAGTTGCAATGCTAATGTGTACTTGTTAGTTCTTCTATTCCTTTGCAGTGCCAGGCACTCAGGTGTGTATGTTTTTACATCTACAAAAACCAGTACGATCATACAAATGTGTTTTACGATTAATTTTCCATTTTCCCTCATTGGCCTCAGGCAACAGTGTCACGTGAACCTCGACGTATTAGATGTAGTGACTCTATTTATTTCAGGTGTGATCTTGCTACTAATCATCATATGTATCCTATACCGGTGCAGATGGAAAATTGGATACCAGTTGCACAGGTGCACCAGGAGTTGCTGGTGTGCCTGCTGTATTGGTGATGATGATTATCTCCCTCTGCACAATGATGGGAAGATTATACAATTTGCTGCGTTCCTGTCACATTGCGACAAAGAAGAATGCGAAAAACTGGTTAGAGAGAGCATACTGCCCAGCATAGACAATAACAGTGTAAGTTGTGCTCCCTTTTTACATTTACTACCACTTGTTAAGGCTGTACGGTTGTTTTCAGTGTGATCGATTATTCACAACCTCTGCCCCGTTCGATTTGGAGTTGTGCACTTGCAATTGTAATCAGACCATCAGTTCGATGTTCTCAATATGCTGTCCTGGCTACTGGAAGCCGGTTATAGGGCTGTTAACCGGCCCCAATGTTCTAAAACCGGAAACAGTTTGTCGCCATGTTGTTTTCTGGTTTTGTCATTGCCACTGCACAAATAATAGTTTTAATAATAATACTATAAGCAGACTGTCAACTGCCATTATTAGCCACTGTTTTTTGTTTCACATTTCTTTGACCTATATTATGCAGGAATAAGACAAGAAGAAAATAAAGAGAAAATTTTGTGACTATAAATCAATGATGTTGTTTATAGTAATACTTAATAATTACTATATAATAATATTAATTAAGTTAATTAATAAATATTAATAACTGATAATTAACTTACTACTACAAAAGAAAAACATATTTTTGCTAGCTATTACCATCAAATTCAAAGATGGTTAGAAAAAGTGTAATTAATAACAAAACTTGTTTTATTATAAACTGGAGATGGAAACAGAACACATAAAAGGTAGATGCTCAGAGTCAGTCAGTCAGTCAATCAGCAATGAACCCAGCAACGATCGTAATAACGTAGCCAAAGTATCTTGTTTTATATAATCATTCGAGGGGGAGTTCCGCCATCCGCACTATGTTACTGCATTGCGACACAGAATATCATGCTGTAGCCTATTGACCATTGAAAATAAATTTTTGATTGTTTTTGAAAAACCTGTCAGTTCGTTGCAGTTGTCTTCCCATTTAGCCTTAGAATTAGGGTGGGCAACTCCAAAAAACCTACCGGTTAACCGATATAACTGAGGTGAAGGCTAACCGAAAACACCGTAAATGTGTCGTGTTACTGCAACCGGTTTTAAACGCTTTTTTGGGTTTTCCTTGTTGGAAAACCGAATTTGCATTGGGAGAATAACCCTACAGCTCTACCACTTGTTATAGTCTTACATGCAGTTGTCTTCTCTCTCCCTATCGATACGCTTCATTTCCCAGTGACGATAACATCACTTTTTTGTCTTGGACACCTTCCAACACAAAGAAATGGACTGCAAAAAATATTATTTGCACGTTTATTGTGGTTGCAACTTTTTTTTGAGTAATTAGATAATTTGTTTTCATTTCCCGATTGCTGGCCAACCACTATTGACACGACCATCCTAGATCATCTGTAGATTTGTTCTACCTGCAGGAATATCCAGAGCATAGGGGGAGTTATCCCATTGTTCACAAAAATCTGGCTGCAGTGTTTGGCTCAGCTGGATCGTACTACAGAGGTCTAGAAACTTCTTTGGACACGAGCGCTGCTTGTATCATTCTCATCTGCAAGCATTACAAGTCAGTGTGATATCATCAGTGGTGTGGTCAGTGGTGTAGTCAGTGATGTAGTCAGTGATGTAGTTAGTGGTGTAGTCAGTGATGTAGTCAGTGGTGTAGTCAGTGATGTAGTCAGTTGTGTAGTCAGTGATGTAGTCAGTGGTGTAGTCAGTGGTGTAGTCAGTGGTGTAGTCAGTGATGTAGTCAGTGGTGTGGTCAGTGGTGTAGTCAGTGGTGTAGTCAGTGGTGTAGTCAGTGGTGTAGTCAGTGATGTAGTCAGTAGTGTAGACAGTGGTGTAGTCAGTGATGTAGTCAGTGATGTAGTCAGTGGTGTAGTCAGTGATGTAGTCAGTGATGTAGTCAGTAGTGTAGTCAGTAGTGTAGTCAGTGATGTAGTCAGTGATGTAGACAGTGGTGTAGTCAGTGATGTAGTCAGTGATGTAGTCAGTGATGTAGACAGTGGTGTAGTCAGTGATGTAGTCAGTGATGTAGTCAGTTGTGTAGTCAGTGGTGTAGTCAATGATGTAGTCAGTGATGTAGTCAGTAGTGTAGTCAGTGATGTAGTCAGTGATGTAGACAGTAATGTAGTCAGTGGTGTAGTCAGTGATGTAGTCAATGATGTAGTCAGTGATGTAGTCAGTAGTGTAGTCAGTGATGTAGTCAGTGATGTAGTCAGTAGTGTAGACAGTGATGTAGTCAGTGATGTAGACAGTGGTGTAGTCAGTGATGTAGTCAGTGATGTAGTCAGTTGGGTAGTCAGTGATGTAGACAGTGGTGTAGTCAGTGATGTAGTCAGTGATGTAGTCAGTTGTGTAGCCAGTGGTGTAGTCAATGATGTAGTCAGTGATGTAGTCAGTAGTGTAGTCAGTGATGTAGTCAGTGATGTAGACAGTAATGTAGTCAGTGGTGTAGTCAGTGATGTAGTCAATGATGTAGTCAGTGATGTAGTCAGTAGTGTAGTCAGTGGTGTAGTCAGTGATGTAGTCAGTAGTGTAGTCAGTGGTGTAGTCAGTGATGTAGTCAGTGATGTAGTCAGTGATGTAGTCAGTGGTGTAGTCAGTAGTGTAGTCAGTAGTGTAGTCAGTAGTGTAGTCAGTGGTGTAGTCAGTGGTGTAGTCAGTGGTGTAGTCAGTGATGTAGTCAGTAGTGTAGTCAGTAGTGTAGTCAGTAGTGTAGTCAGTAGTGTAGTCAGTGATGTAGTCAGTGATGTAGTCAGTGATGTAGTCAGTTGTGTAGTCAGTGATGTAGTCAGTGATGTAGACAGTGGTGTAGTCAGTGGTGTAGTCAGTGGTGTAGTCAGTGGTGTAGTCAGTGATGTAGTCAGTGGTGTAGTCAGTAGTGTAGTCAGTAGTGTAGTCAGTAGTGTAGTCAGTGGTGTAGTCAGTGGTGTAGTCAGTGGTGTAGTCAGTGATGTAGTCAGTAGTGTAGTCAGTAGTGTAGTCAGTAGTGTAGTCAGTAGTGTAGTCAGTTGTGTAGTCAGTGATGTAGTCAGTGATGTAGACAGTGGTGTAGTCAGTGGTGTAGTCAGTGGTGTAGTCAGTGATGTAGTCAGTGATGTAGTCAGTAGTGTAGTCAGTGATGTAGTCAGTGTAGTCAGTAGTGTAGTCAGTAGTGTAGTCAGTGATGTAGTCAGTGATGTAGTCAGTGATGTAGTCAGTGATGTAGTCAGTGATATAGTCAGTAGTGTAGTCAGTGGTGTAGACAGTGGTGTAGTCAGTGATGTAGTCAGTGATGTAGTCAGTGATGTAGTCAGTAGTGTAGTCAGTGGTGTAGTCAGTGATGTAGACAGTGGTGTAGTCAGTGATGTAGACAGTGGTGTAGTCAGTGATGCAGTCAGTAGTGTAGTCAGTGATGTAGTCAGTGATGTAGACAGTAGTGTAGACAGTGATGTAGTCAGTGATATAGTCAGTAGTGTAGTCAGTGATGTAGTCAGTGATGTAGTCAGTGATGTAGTCAGTGATGTAGTCAGTGATATAGTCAGTAGTGTAGTCAGTGGTGTAGTCAGTAGTGTAGTCAGTGATGTAGTCAGTGGTGTAGTCAGTGATGTAGACAGTGGTGTAGTCAGTGGTGTAGTCAGTGATGTAGACAGTGTTGTAGTCAATGATGTAGTCAGTGATGTAGTCAGTAGTGTAGTCAGTGATGTAGTCAGTGGTGTAGTCAGTGGTGTAGTCAGTGATGTAGTCAGTGATGTAGTCAGTAGTGTAGTCAGTGATGTAGTCAGTGGTGTAGTCAGTAGTGTAGTCAGTGATGTAGTCAGTGATGTAGTCAGTTGTGTAGTCAATGATGTAGTCAGTGATGTAGTCAGTGATGTAGTCAGTGATGTAGTCAGTGATGTAGTCAGTGATGTAGTCAGTAGTGTAGTCAGTGATGTAGTCAGTGATGTAGTCAGTGATGTAGTCAGTGATGTAGTCAGTAGTGTAGTCAGTAGTGTAGTCAGTGATGTAGTCAGTGATGTAGTCAGTAGTGTAGTCAGTAGTGTAGTCAGTGATGTAGTCAGTGGTGTAGTCAGTGATGTAGTCAGTAGTGTAGTCAGTGGTGTAGTCAGTGGTGTAGTCAGTAGTGTAGTCAGTAGTGTAGTCAGTGGTGTAGTCAGTAGTGTAGTCAGTGGTGTAGTCAGTAGTGTAGTCAGTAGTGTAGTCAGTAGTGTAGTCAGTAGTGTAGTCAGTAGTGTAGTCAGTGGTGTAGTCAGTGGTGTAGTCAGTGATATAGTCAGTGGTGTAGTCAGTGATGTAGTCAGTGATGTAGTCAGTGGTGTAGTCAGTGGTGTAGTCAGTGATGTAGTCAGTAGTGTAGTCAGTGGTGTAGTCAGTGGTGTAGTCAGTGGTGTAGTCAGTGATGTAGTCAGTGGTGTAGTCAGTGATGTAGTCAGTGATGTAGTCAGTGGTGTAGTCAGTGGTTTAGTCAGTGATGTAGTCAGTAGTGTAGTCAGTGGTGTAGTCAGTGGTGTAGTCAGTGATGTAGTCAGTGATGTAGTCAGTGATGTAGTCTGTGATGTAGTCAGTGGTGTAGTCAGTAGTGTAGTCAGTGATGTAGTCAGTTGTGTAGTCAGTGATGTAGTCAGTGATGTAGACAGTGGTGTAGTCAGTGGTGTAGTCAGTGGTGTAGTCAGTGGTGTAGTCAGTGATGTAGTCAGTGGTGTAGTCAGTGGTGTAGTCAGTGGTGTAGTCAGTAGTGTAGTCAGTGGTGTAGTCAGTGGTGTAGTCAGTGGTGTAGTCAGTGGTGTAGTCAGTGATGTAGTCAGTGATGTAGTCAGTGATGTAGTCAGTGATATAGTCAGTGATGTAGTCAGTGATGTAGTCAGTAGTGTAGTCAGTGATGTAGTCAGTGATGTAGTCAGTAGTGTAGTCAGTGATGTAGTCAGTGTAGTCAGTAGTGTAGTCAGTGATGTAGTCAGTGATGTAGTCAGTGATGTAGTCAGTGATGTAGTCAGTGATGTAGTCAGTGATGTAGACAGTGATGTAGTCAGTGATGTAGTCAGTGGTGTAGTCAGTGATGTAGTCAGTGATGTAGTCAGTGATGTAGTCAGTGATGTAGTCAGTGATGTAGTCAGTGATGTAGTCAGTGTAGTCAGTGATGTAGTCAGTGATATAGTCACTTGTGTAGTCAGTGATGTAGTCAGTGATATAGTCAGTGATGTAGTCAGTGATGTAGTCAGTGTAGTCAGTGATGTAGTCAGTGATGTTGTCAGTGATGTAGTCAGTGATGTAGTCAGTGGTGTAGTCAGTGATGTAGTCAGTGGTGTAGTCAGTGGTGTAGTCAGTGGTGTAGTCAGTGGTGTAGTCAGTGGTGTAGTCAGTGGTGTAGTCAGTGGTGTAGTCAGTGATGTAGTCAGTGGTGTAGTCAGTTGTGTAGTCAGTGTAGTCAGTAGTGTAGTCAGTGGTGTAGTCAGTGATGTAGTCAGTGGTGTAGTCAGTTGTGTAGTCAGTGATATAGTCAGTGATGTAGTCAGTGGTGTAATCAGTGGTGTAGTCAGTGATGTAGTCAGTGATGTAGTCAGTAGTGTAGTCAGTGGTGTAGTCAGTGGTGTAGTCAGTGGTGTAGTCAGTGGTGTAGTCAGTGGTGTAGTCAGTGGTGTAGTCAGTGATGTAGTCAGTGGTGTAGTCAGTTGTGTAGTCAGTGTAGTCAGTAGTGTAGTCAGTGGTGTAGTCAGTGATGTAGTCAGTGGTGTAGTCAGTTGTGTAGTCAGTGATGTAGTCAGTGATGTTGTCAGTGATGTAGTCAGTGATGTAGTCAGTGATGTAGTCAGTGATGTAGTCAGTGGTGTAGTCAGTGATGTAGTCAGTGATGTAGTCAGTGATGTAGTCAGTGGTGTAGTCAGTGGTGTAGTCAGTGATGTAGTCAGTGATGTAGTCAGTAGTGTAGTCAGTGGTGTAGTCAGTGATGTAGTCAGTGGTGTAGTCAGTGGTGTAGTCAGTGGTGTAGTCAGTGGTGTAGTCAGTGATGTAGTCAGTGATGTAGTCAGTGATGTAGTCAGTGATGTAGTCAGTGATGTAGTCAGTGATGTAGTCAGTGATGTAGTCAGTGATGTAGTCAGTGATGTAGTCAGTGATGTAGTCAGTGATGTAGTCAGTGATGTAGTCAGTGGTGTAGTCAGTGGTGTAGTCAGTGGTGTAATCAGTGGTGTAGTCAGTGATGTAGTCAGTGATGTAGTCAGTAGTGTAGTCAGTGGTGTAGTCAGTGGTGTAGTCAGTGGTGTAGTCAGTGGTGTAATCAGTGGTGTAGTCAGTGATGTAGTCAGTGATGTAGTCAGTGATGTAGTCAGTGTAGTCAGTAGTGTAGTCAGTGGTGTAGTCAGTGATGTAGTCAGTGGTGTAGTCAGTTGTGTAGTCAGTGATGTAGTCAGTGATGTAGTCAGTGATGTAGTCAGTGGTGTAGTCAGTGGTGTAGTCAGTGGTGTAATCAGTGGTGTAGTCAGTGATGTAGTCAGTGATGTAGTCAGTAGTGTAGTCAGTGGTGTAGTCAGTGGTGTAGTCAGTGGTGTAGTCAGTGGTGTAATCAGTGGTGTAGACAGTAATGTAGACAGTGATGTAGTCAGTGATGTAGTCAGTGTAGTCAGTAGTGTAGTCAGTGGTGTAGTCAGTGATGTAGTCAGTGGTGTAGTCAGTTGTGTAGTCAGTGATGTAGTCAGTGATGTTGTCAGTGATGTAGTCAGTGATGTAGTCAGTGATGTAGTCAGTGATGTAGTCAGTGGTGTAGTCAGTGATGTAGTCAGTGATGTAGTCAGTTGTGTAGTCAGTGGTGTAGTCAGTGATGTAGTCAGTGATGTAGTCAGTAGTGTAGTCAGTGGTGTAGTCAGTGATGTAGTCAGTGATGTAGTCAGTGATGTAGTCAGTGATGTAGTCAGTGGTGTAGTCAGTGATGTAGTCAGTGGTGTAGTCAGTGGTGTAGTCAGTGATGTAGTCAGTGATGTAGTCAGTGATGTAGTCAGTGATGTAGTCAGTGGTGTAGTCAGTGATGTAGTCAGTGGTGTAGTCAGTGGTGTAGTCAGTGATGTAGTCAGTGATGTAGTCAGTGATGTAGTCAGTGATGTAGTCAGTGATGTAGTCAGTGATGTAGTCAGTGGTGTAGTCAGTTATGTAGTGACTAGCTGCACCAGAGGGTTATTTGATAGTCATTGGGTCAATCACCTTTTACCTGTTTGTATTTACTCAATGCTCCATTTGGTTATGAACTCTCAACTTTTACCGCAGAGTTGTCTACCTTGTAGATAGAAGACAACTCTTTATTGCAAATAGTAGGCCAACTATCTTATGCTTGTTTTGTTGATTTTAGGAAAAACAATAAACAGATGTTCGAATGTGACATGATCCAAGATCATAGGAAGGAGATAATCCTGGTACTAACCACTGATGCCTCTGCCTTCAAACACACTCCAAAGGTGAACAGTTTCCTCTAACTTGAATGGTTTCTATTATGTCTGTTATTAATAGACATGCTCTAAGAAGAGATATTAGTGGTTTATTGCGCGTTTACTCAACTTAACACAAAATAATTCAAAACTCATTTATTTATCATTATTGTTTTGCATAGCTCCTGCTGCCTATAATCGATGGTGGTAACCACATTGAATGGAAGAGAAACGAGGAGAGATCTGTTCAGCTGCTCAATGGAAGGCTGGCACGGGTTTGGGATCCTTCGGTTGCTGCTGCAGAAAGTGTCGACGTGAGTCAACTCGTTTGTTTGAATTGTTGGATAGTTTAATATTCCTGGTATAGATTGGGTCTATACCTAAACTTCTCCGTGTATGTAGAGATCTGAAGGAGGAAATGACTTCGATGAGGCCCATCTAGGAGCTGTTCCTACATCCTCTCCTATCCAGCCCTATTACAGCTCCTCCGAGGTCCGCCCACTTTCAATCCAAGCTTCAGCTGACAGCCAATAAGATTGTTAGACCAGCTATATTATAAGAGTGATACAAGCAATTGTCTAAAAAATGATTATTTTTACTTCTTTTGGTGGCTTTCTTGGAACTTGGCAGGCCTCCAAGGTTTTACTACTGGGTTTGTATTAGTTTGCGATGGTGCAGGGCGCCTTTTACATTAATAGCTTTTACTTTTATAACTGCATAAACGGAAGTTTCTTTACCTTCACTTTACTCAAAGATCGTTTGTTAACAGATATTAATCCGTTTTAATTCCAAAAGAGGGTCATAGAACATTTTGGTAACTGGTGGACAGGTAGCGGCGGGTGATGTCACACTTTTTAATGTAGGCAGCATCATATTATATCTCATAGCTTGCATTGGCTAGCTAGTATTTAGTGCTGACAACTAAGACATCACCAGTTGATACATCCATCTCTAACTATCATATGTCCTTATATGGTCATTACTAATCGTACTAACCTTGACATTGAAATCAAGACCTTTTGGTCAACCGTTCTCCAATATTATTACTTAATGCTAGTCGCTGCTTAGATCTGTCTATAATTGGTGTTAGTTTTATTTTGCATTGCTGACTTTTCTGTCGTATTACCTGCTGTTAAAAAAAGGGCGGAACAAGCCTTGACAGCAAAATTTTCTTATCTTTCTTCCCCTTTATCCATGACAATATTTAAATGTCTTCTAGACTCTGCGTGTTATGTAACTAGAGAGCTCTATCATGTTTGTCTTCACCTGTATTTCCCTACCCGTCTCTCCACATCTTTCTTTTTTTTAACCTACCACAACATATACTGATGTTTTTTTCTCAGTTCTATAAAACTTGTGCCTTGTTTATGTATTGGTGAATAGGAAGCTAGAGATCTGTTGTTAGCACTGATAGTTTATTTACTTGCTAGCCAATTAGTTTGTTTACTTTTGTTATGCAATACAATATCTAACCCCAACAGACCGGTTTTCATTGAGTTCTATTACAATATATTTAGTTATATATAGATGTCATATAAACTTTTGCTGCTCAAAGTGAATTGGTAAAACAACTGACAGTACCAGCATGTGCTCGTTTGTACGGAAATGTGGAGCATCTACACGCGATGTTCATTGCAAGACTTTGGGATTTAGCTGGCTAGAGTTAACTGGAACAACTGAATTTTATTTTTTTTTTCAAAAGCTTTGTTGCCAAAAGAACCAGTGTATCCCTAGTACAAAAACTATTATATTAATAACAATTAATCACCTTGTGCAGACAACTCCATAGTAAGAACAATTTACAGGGATTGTCCATTCTATTTTTGTAAATGTTCCCAAACATTGCGCATACAAATTCTTTAGCTACCTCTGCAGGCAGTTTTTCCGACATGAGCCTGCTCTCTCCAGTATGGGCTTGAGAGATCTTTGAAGACCACACAACGCTAGAGCAATGATTTGTAGCGTTGCAGGTAGTGATTGCGTTAAACGAGTTTCTAACATTTCATGGTGCAGTGGTGGGAACATACCAAAATAAATAACATATGGAAAGGTTACACACCTAAACACTCTGCGTTCTTTCAGATAAAATACTGGAGCATGAAACGTTACTACCTACTAATTGCACATGAATATGTGTGACTAGTCAATCACCTAACAACTCTAGTGAACTCAGACGTTTGCCAACCAGTTTATTCTGCTGTCAATTTAAACTCGTGGCGGTATATAAAAGAAATCACAATAGGCTAGTCGGCTCTTATTTGATATATGAGCATATATAATATATTGATTGCATAAGAAACATTGAATGTTTTGTTATAAAACAATAAGTATAGACGAATACAGAACTATTACCCCCCACAACAATACTACACAAGTTAGCCTCACAATAATTGCATTAGAAGACGTGTTGAGACTTGCCCTACAAAATTTTTTTCTCGTACAAAGGGCATTTCCTCTTTAAAACAAATTATTTAACAAGACAATACGTTGGAGGATTAGACAAAAGATCAAAGGAAATTTTAAGATAACAAAAGCTTATACCTCTTTGATCAGGAATATGTGAAAACATTCCATGTTATTTTGGCGGTCGAAATGTCTAAAAACAATCTAATTGGGCTCAGTCATATTGTGTTTTATATTTGTCTCCAATGTTTAGCCTTCTGTAGTTGTGCCACATCGTGTACGTGTTTGTGTCTGCCAATAAATCGTACAGGATCTTTAGAGTATCTTACTTGGGCGGTGTACGGGAGTTCTCTGTGGAGTCTTTTGGAGGAACTGACGACGTCCCCTCTCGAGTTTGTTGATTTTCTGGTTGGAACGTCTGCAAAAAGAGCGATACTGTGGTAATTAATATCGCAAATTGATAATTTTGAAACTCGGAAACAAAATTTTATTTATTTTTTAACCAAATTTTTAAAATTTCAGCAATTATTTTTACACTCGGCTAAAAGCTGAGAATATGAATTCATAGTTCCATATTATATTTAGCACTATGTTGGTTTTCTACAGTTTATGAGAACATGTTTCAGAGAGCAAATATTTCTTTTGTTTTTCCACATCTGCAGTTGAAAGTCAATTCAGTGCAATACAACTAGAATGCTCAGTCAAGTTACCAGCTTTGGTTATGATCTTAAACTCATTGCTTTTATTGCGACAACTGGCCGCCCTTACCCCCTTAGAAGTTCTTTATCCACTCACTAGTCTATACATGACCTCTAGACAAATCTAAGCTACCACTACATAAATCTAACAATCTACACTACAACTATACACAAAAAACTCACTACATCTATATCTCTAGTGAAGTCTATTTACAACTAGTTAAATTGTGAATTGGCGATATTCCAACATATTTAGTGGTAATGCCCTACAGTGCTACGAGATACCGATGTCTGTGAGTGTGATGTAATAGAAAGTTATCAGTGGTATAAGTTAGTGCACTGTATAGTCAGCACATGCTAGCTGGCTAATGAGAGCTGTGCGACAAGTTAATATGTTATTGCGACACTCACAACGTTTTGGTTGCCATTTTTGTTAGCTGAGGTCCTACCATTACCGCTTTCACTCTTCCCAGTCTTTTGGTCTTTGTCAGCCGTTTTGCTACGATGACCTGCATATAACCTATTTCCTATTTCCTCTGCTTTGGCAGCGCTGACGCATCGAAAAGATGGTGCTGGTTCAAGCTATGACAAATTGAACAAAGAAAGTGGTTACTTTTAATAAATTCAACAAAGGTGAAGCTGAAAACATTTTGAACGAGTTTCACCTCATGGTTATTACCTCAGCTGGTGTGTAGTTTTGCTTGGCTGATTTAAGAATTGCCTCCCTTAACTCTTTGTCACCTTTTGCTATTCTCAGTTGGTCAAGGTTTGGGTAATCGCCTACAATTAAAGTAATCTGTTTATTTGCTTTTACACTTCAATTATAGAAAAAAGTTAATTGCGTAGCAGATTGCTGAGGGAGCACTTTAAATTTGAGCTATAAATATGGAGAGTCTGATTTTTAGGACTCAATTAAAATGAAGAGCAGCACAATGTTGCGATCCATTCATTAAAAATGTTCATTTCAAATTGGTGATGTATCTCTGAATACATTTAAGGTTCAGGCAGTGACGCAATGATACATTCTATTTTAAAGTGGGCATTTAAGTACTAATGACCGTCGTAGGAGCTGTAAGTTGCTGCCGGAAAGCAAACACCCAACAACTAAACTCAGTTCTTCACTAAAAATAGTAAAATAAGCTCTACAATATAATGTCAAACATTTACCTGATGTACGATAGAGCATATTGTTTGGTTGTCCGTAATACAAGTGTCTGATATTCTTCTCTCGAATGGACACAATAGTTGTACACATAGCCATGGTGATGCCTCTGATGCTGTACTGGTGCTGCCGCTGCCTCTGTGTACAGGAGAACAACACAAAGTATTTATATGTATTGAACTGGTGCACCAGACCTGCCAAGTCGTTTACTTAGAATCAAAAATTAAAATTCGCAAAATGATTCAAAGAAAATAATTGAATTAAAATATCAGCTAGCTAGTTTCAAAGAAGAGCAGCAAAAATTTACAAACTTGACTGTTTCTATTAAATCATTTATAACCACCAATAAAAACTCTTAACATGTGGCAGGTCTGTGCATTGAGCCTGGCAGTGCTGTTGCTGACCTGTGCACAATACCAATAGTTCTTTTGTTCACAACAATTGATAGTTTTGCAGAATCCAAGCAATACAAATATTAAAGTATTCATGTATTTCCTATATCAAGTTTGTACTGCACGTGTATGTGGTGTGGTATTGAACTGAATTGATTAGCTAAGATTGCTGTCACAGACCTGATTTATTAAGTCGTTACTTGCTTGAACTGAAAAAGACCTCAAGGAGTGAATGAAACATGCGGCCACTGAACTTTCAGTAGATTTATTTATTTACATGCTTGGTGATATCTAGGCTGGCTTCAAAGATTCAGTATTCTCGAAATCGTTGACCAGCACCGGAAACTTCCAGAAAATTTTGTGATAGACTATGTATCACATGCATTGTTGCTCATTATTGTGTATTATTTCTAAAACTTGCACTTTCAAAGTTGTTTTCTTTTACTGATTGAAAAATTTTGATTATACAAAAAGCCTCAACCCTAACGTCAGCGCAAAAGTGTAAATATTTTAAGGCTTATCTCTAGTGCTGCCAATCAGCAAGAAAGGTACATCATAGTAAGAGTAACAAGTATTTATTGCCAAAAGTATTCTTTAACGCTACTAGTAAAACATAATAATACAAAGTGTAACACTCAGACACTTCTGGCCATTTGACTATGAAATTGATGTAAAAATTTTCGATGGTCTCTATTGTACTGATTTGGCACAAATTTAAAAACCTATTCTACGATACTGGTAAACTTATGATCCATTTTACGTTGGTCCTAAAATAGAGTTGCTTTCTCCTTAACTAATGGAAGGACAACTCCTACTTTTTCATAATTCACCACCCTAAGAAATTTCAGCTCTCAATCATCACTGCTTGCAGCCAGGGAGTTGTGTTATCTTTAGTTAATGTTTTATTGAAAACTAGTGTCAGAGCTACTCAGTTTATCTATCAGGTAGTTTTTCAGCCATTTTCATTAAACCCTGTTCTTGGCCGGCATTCATGGACTAATAATTCAATGCCACTTATTTTCGCTCAGGCAGAGGAGAAGACTTTGCTAATGTGAAACTATTTATGGGTATCTTAACAGTGGCAAAAATGTATTCTTGAAACTATTGACTGTTGGATCCACTAGTAATCCACCTGAGATATCGCGTACATTAACCTCTCCACTTCCTGCTGAGCCTATTGCGTTACTCATCCTCTCTAAATGTTAGAGGTGGTCTGAAGTTAATAGTTTCCTCAACTCCATAATCAGTACCACCGCCTACACAGTTACCGCATCAAACATTCATTGAACAAAAATTCAAGAACTTAAAACATTGCAACTTGCCCTCGAGCCGTATTTTGGGTTAGTTGCAATTGCTGAAACTATTTTCTTAAAAGCAGCAATTAGTTGCAGTTGTTCGAGTCTCCACCACTTCTGGAGAAGCTCCGTAGTGGTTGGGTATTGGCTATGGAGTTGAGGAAACAAGAAACTCCGGACAATCTCATATTTATGCTACCTGGATCTAATCATATCATTGCTATATATCTCAATTATTATTATCATGTCACATTAAGGGTAAAATCATTCACAATATCCTGTCAGTGCTAACTATTGGTTGTTCATCCACATTAATGTAGTTACATATAGAAGGTACAGTATACTCTCCAGTCTGATAATGTTGTCTTTGATTTAAAGCATAATTCACTAGTAAAGATAGAACTGTATCGAGTATCGATAAAACCTATTTCATTTAATATTGATTGTGCTCTTATTGCGTGTACATGCGTGTCACAGCTTAGTTGGTATTGTGCCAAGTTAAATTGTTATCATATGTATGCTTACGCTGCTTGCTATTCAAGTATTGACTACGTGACAGTCAGTCAGTGATCATTAGTAGGCTAGTAAGTAGTAACAAGGAAGTTAGCTCGCTTATTATATACAGCTACTAACATGGTTTGATACATGAGTAGTAGATATAGTGTGTAGTCAGTTGATATATAAACTACAGTGGTAGGATTGACTGTACATCACAGTAAGTATTCTACTGTACTAGAGACTTGACATAACTGACGGACTGGTTGCTGACTGATTGACTGGTGGGGTGGTTGGCTGTTTGGTTAATTGGTTGGTTAGTTGGTTGGTTAGTTGGTTAATTAGTTGGGTGGTTGGTTGGATGCTGGTTGGTTGACTCACTGGTTGGTTGGATGCTGGTTGGGTGGTTGGTTGACTGGTTGGTTGACTGACTGGTTGGTTGGATGCTGGTTGGTTGACTAACATTTGTGATGTAGTTGCACTGTGAATACACGTATCGCCTTCACAGTGCTACCTGTTTCATTGCATTTATAAACATATACATACAAGTTACTAGCAGCATTATTCATTATTATTGTGCCATCTCGCTCTATTCTTGCACCATCTTGCTTTATTCTTGCCCCACTTCCCCACCTTGCTCCTCGTCCGCCCCGCTCTACTTCTCACTTTCTACCTTAAGCTTTATCCTCGCCCTGTTCCACTCTTTCTCCGCTCTAACATCCTCATCTCTCCCTCTCTCTCACCCTACTCAGTTTAAAAGAAGACACAGGTGTGCTGGGCAAACTAGTAAAAACATTGTTGCAAAAGAATGCTGCAATCTATGCATACTGGAAGTGATGAGAGTCATAGATCAGCGTGGAAGTGCTTGAATGTGGGTGCTTGATTGAGGGTGATACCCTACGAGTATGGTTGTCGCTGAATAGTCGTTGAGCGTTTATCAATGAGTTTCGTTTAACAGAAGTTCTTTTGTGCTTCAAACCATAGACGTATTGAGTTGTAACAACGTCTATGAAAACTCTATAGCTGAAGCGAGCCCACATTAAGTTTTGACAAATACAAATTAATTACGATGATATTATTGAGAGTATCCGCAACCTCTGTTTGCCGAACACATTGCAATAAAAATAATCAGACCGGCAATAAATTCAATCAATAAATAATCTTTTGTTCGGAACTCGTGGGTCAACAAAAATTAGCGCACTGAATAACAAAAAATAATCAACGAGGATTTATTTATATTGTTCGTAGGTCACGAATGAAACTGAAAATTAAATAAATAATAACGAGCGAGTTGATTTTTTCATTTTCATAGACCGGTTTTATATCCTCAAAAAATAATTCAAAATAATTGCAGGCGCTCAATATTTACTAAATCAAAGGAGCAACTCTACAAACGATCCCAATTTTTCAGCAGTTCAAATTTTATTATTTGCTTGCTTATTTTGAAAATTGGGAGTTATCTTCTTTATGATTTGTTCGGTAAACTATAACATTTCATTGAATATTATGTTGTTCTAAATGTAATGTTCCGTTGCATAGGCGACATAGTGAATTACGAACACCGATTATTTTTTGTATTTTGTTCGACGAACAGGTCGCGAATACTCTTATTGTTTATTATGTTTTTTATATATTGTGTTATCACAACTTTAAATGGGGATAATAGAGTGATAATAAGTTGACTCATTGAAGTTGCTGCTTAGGTGAAGACAATTCTATGTTCTCAATGAGGCTGCCTACTTTGCTTGTCGCTTCATATCGTTGAGCCCAAATTGCCCATTGCCCCCATGTTTTTTTTGCACTCAATAACAGGGTTTCCGAATGGTATTGTTTAATACAGTCATTAATCTGTAAGCGTTGGGTATCCAAAAGCACCGATATTAGCCAAGGTAAGTGTCGTAGATCCTCACAACACTCATCGCTGGATAATATGAGTTGTCCACAATTTCAAAACTGGGAAGAGGACCGTTCGGTGCCACGAAAGTTAGGACTTACAATTTAGGAGACTCAGGTTATCATAAGAATTTTCGTGTGGTGCCATTTGCAAACACAAATATGGAACGCATGCTCTTGATGCATGTTCGTATTGACAGCCCAGAGGGTGTACATTCTGATGAATTCTTGGCGAAGTGCTGCCAAATGATTTTGAGCCAGCAGGCGAAGACAGATTTGTCAGACCATGATTTACCTTCCAAACACCAATAACAAAACAAAACAAATTTCCCAAAAGTGGCCCGAGACCCACCAATTTTTTGTAGCAGGCCTGTGGCCTTTGGAGAGGAAACTGTCACAATATCTCGAGCTCCACACAGCATTCCGAGAGACCTATAGTGCTACATACAGATAAAAAACCAACCTTGAAGTTTTTAAAAACCTCCTATTCGAATACTGGTTTTGTTCCTGTTCCTCCTTTAAAAAAGTCAACAAAAATATTCTGGTTAACTTTATCTGTCTATAAAGTTATCACTTGTTACACAGAATTATTCATGGTACTTCTTCCAGTACTACCACTACTGAATAAAACTTATGAATGTGCTACATTCCTAACGCTGTTTTCCATTGTTAACTTAATGTAGCGGAAATCTCAAGTGTGGATTTCCATGTTTTGGGTGTACTTACCGATATGTTTCTGTATAAATGTTGTATTGGTAATTTCAACAATTTTTGCCTACCATTACTGCAAGCAAGACGATATGGCGCAAACTATTATGTAATTTAAAAACAATAAAAGCAGACAGATCATATTTCTTAGAATAAACTTATTGATGTAGTCTTTTTAGTCTCAACAGTGAGATCACTAGCTGTTTTGTTTAGAGAATTAATGAGTCTAGGCATATTCTAACTGGTGGTTTTTGCATAACATTACACACTCTGGTACTTTTAGTACTAGTTTGCCTAGCCTCATCATCCAGTAGCAGAAATGATTGACCGCTTTTTACTTTTGTTGTATTTCCCTTTCTTGGTTAAAACCTTGTAATGTTTCCTGTCCTTGGCTTACTGGATAAATGATGAAACTTGTTCATTTAAAGCATGCCAGCACTGAACACTTTTTTGTTGAGTTTCTGAATATTCAAGTCTTAAGCAGCAGATTGATGTATTAAATAACCCTCAGGGCCTACTCAGTCCTGATTGACAAGCTTGCTGACAAGCCATTGACCTTAAACGCTCGTCGCATCAGCTAAAATTTAGCTTACTACAACTTCCATTGATTGCCGAGTACGTCATCTTTGAACTGTGGACGTGGTCAATTATAACAAATAATGGTAAACTTTTATAAATGAAGTTACATTGTCCGCGTTTAAAATGAAATCTGATTGGGCTATTCATTTAGTCTTAGGTCTACTGAAAGTAGTTGCAACAGGAATAAAAAATCCTTATGAAGACAGCCCAGCAAAATTTGGTTTTAAACTTTAATGTTGGGCTTTACTGTTACGTGCCATTTTTTATTTGGCTTGAATTTGCACTCTGCACACATAAAATCGAAATTAGTGGTTTTTGTCCATATGGACGCAATTAGTGCACACGCATTGTAAACAAAATCAATGCTTGTTATTACGCAAATTTCATATGTGAAATGGCAACAAGAAACGATTGCACAATTTTTCAGGTGGTCCAATGTGATCACAATCACAAAGATCATCTTATACTCTTTCCATCATTAGGATAGAAAAAATGTGCTCGTTTTGGTGAGTTAGGGAACAATAAATGATAGTCATACAAGAATGGACAGTATGTAGAATAATAATAAAAATGAATAGCGAGATCTGATTGGCCAAATAAATACTGTACGGCAAAAAAATAAATATACTTCCGATCAGAAGATGAAGTCAATTTTAAGCGGTGTAAAAATGGTGAGCATTTTTGGAAGAGGGGTATTTTTCGGGCTTGTAGATCAACACTGAGTAGGCCTAGAGGGTTATGCAATACACCAATTTGCTGCTTAGGACTTGAAAATTCAACAATTCAACAAAAGATTATTCAATGCTGGCATGTTTTAATGTTAAAGTGATTTCTATTTGAAAAGCCAGAGAGAAATGTGTCCCTCCTGATACCACATTTTTTTTTTAAGATTTAATGCTGATATGAAAAGTTGTTTAATATTCTCTCGGTTATAAAACACTTACCTTGTTTATGTTTACTACACAGTCATGGATTCAGAAACTCTAGCTCTATCATCAGAAGCAGTTGCTCAATCCTCACAGGAAGCGCTAGTTCTCCTACTAACAGAATATGTGACAAAGGATCAACAATTCACAGTACAGCAACTGCAGGATCTGATTTCGGCCATTCCACCGGTTCAAAGATTTGAGTTACTGGCTAAGGGGTTTCCTGCAGCAGCGATTGAAAAATGTCAGAAAGGTTTATCTGAATCTTTCACTGATACAAACAATTCTGGTTGTTCCTCAGGCACCATTGAAAGCCCTGCTGCTTCAATAGAAACAACAGAAAACTCTCCTGCTTTGAATGCTACAGCAACATCTACTGGTAGCTCGGCTAATATAATAACCTCTCAGACAGAAACTTTTACTGACATTTCAGCTGCGACAGTCATTTTTAACAAAGGTTCAAAGTGTTCTACCCATGCCTCTAGCGCAATAGAAACTTTCAATGATAGACTTACTACAGCATACAAGCATATTACTCCTTCTGTTTCCACAAAAATTGCTACACCAACCTCTACTTCTGTGAAAGTCTCTGATGATGTTGCAGCCACTATGACAACCTATACTGTTGCCTCTGCCACTGCAAAGACTTCTACTTCTGATTTTGTTTCCACAGACAGAGCAGAGCCCTCTACTGCTGCTCATGTTGCTACAGAGAATTTTTCTTCTGTTTCTGGCACTTTAGAACCTTTCAGTGCTGAGTCTGCCACAACAGGCATCTCTTTTGCTGACTCTGCTGCCACAAACACCTCTTTGACTGTTCGTATCATTGCAAAGCCCTCTACTACTGCTCATGTTGCTACAGGGATTTCTGATTCTATATCTGATTCTGTATCATCTTTTGATGCTGATTTTGCCAGACTCAAGATTCCTGAAAACATATCTGTTGCTACTGACGTTCCTGATCCGCATGCTGGGACTACAGTTACATCTACAACTGCCTCCACATTCTTAGAACAGCCCACTGCTTGTTTGTCATCGATACAGACCTCCACTGCAATACCTACTCTTGCCTCTGACATCACAGCTACTTCAACTGCTCTCCATAAGGCTGCTTCAAAAGGAGATAAAGAACTTGTGGTTTGTATTTTGAGTGCAGTTGCCGAAGGGGACAAAAACAAAATGTTGATGCTCCAGAATGCCGATGGTAATACAGCTATTGCTCTTGCTGCAGGCAATGGTCAGTTAGAGACAGTTCAACTAATGCTAAATACTACAGACTTGAATGATAGATACAATATTCTAAGAGTGCAAAATAAGGATGGGCGATCAATTCTACATAAAGCATGTTGGAATGGTCACAAAGATGTCATTAAAGAAATTATCAGCTCAGTTACAGATAATGAAAAGTATGATTTGCTAATGTTACAAAACAATGATGGGGATACTGCTGTTGCCTTCGCAGCATATCAAGGGCATACAGATGTAGTACAATACATACTAAACATTGTAGACTCTGAATTTAGGTACAAGATTTTAAGTGCGCAGAACGAAAACAAGTCATCAACTTTGCACAGGGCAGCCTGGAATGGACATAAAGACGTGTTGAGTGTTATAGCGAACTTGTTGACTTCAAAGGAACAACAACATAACTTATTTATGCTCCAAGACAGTGATGGTAACACTGCTGTTGCTCTTGCTGTACAAAATGGAAAAGTAAAAGCCACAGAGTTCATTTTATATGCAGAGAGTACAGAGAACAGATTTGAGTTGTTGAATGTGCTGAATGAGAACAAGTTATCAGTTTTAAGTATAGCAGCATGGAGCGGAAACACTTCTGTGTTCAAGGCTTTAGCAAACTGTTTAACTACACAACAGCTTCACAGTTTACTGAAGTTGCAAGATAAAGATGGTGATAATGCCATTGCTCTTGCTGCACACAAGGGACATACAGAGACAGTAAAATACATTCTAGCAGCTTATGGCTTGAATAAAAGATACGGCATGCTGAGGGTGCGAGGCAAAAATGAACAATCAGTTTTGCATCAAGCAGCTTGGAATGGGCACAAAGATGTTATCAGAGAGATTGTCAGCTCAGTTACAGATGCGGAAAAACACGATTTGCTGATGATACAAAATGATAAAGGTGATACTTCCATTGCATTTGCTGCTTATCAAGGGCACACAGACATAATACAATACATACTAGAAATAGTTAACCCTGAAATGAGGTACAATTTATTGTCTGTGCGGAATAATCATGGTTCAACTACTCTGCATAGAGCAGCGTGGAACGGTCATACAGATGTGATAAAAACAATTACAGGGTTGTTGACAGCAGAACAGCTACCTAAGTTACTAATGCTCCAGGACGATGATGGGGACACTGCTGTTGCTATTGCTGCACAGAAAGGGAACGCAAATATAACTGAGTTCATATTGAACACCTTGGAGTTGGATAGCAGACTTGAGTTGTTGAGTTTACTTAGTACACAGAGGTTGTCAATTCTGAGCACAGTGGCATGGTTTGGTCACATTAAAGTACTCGATGCTGTCATAGAATCTATTAGTGTGCAACAACTTGATGGCTTATTAAAGCTACAAGATAAAGATGGTGACAATGTCATTGCTCTTGCTGCATACAATAATCATGCTCAGGTAATACAGTGCCTGCTTCAAAACTCAGACGAGAACAGGAGGTATGAAATGTTGAGTTCGCCAAACCACAATGGCTCATCAGCTGTCCACAGAGCAGCAATACAAGGAAGCACAGCCGCATTCAAGGCTATAACAGCTTTAGTCACTGCCCAACAACTGTGCAACCTGATGATGATACAGGATGGAAATGGAATTACCCCCTTGACTCTGGCAACAATCGGTGATCATTCTGAGATAGTACATCATATGCTAGGTTGTGTTGCTCCGGACACAATATATGAGTTACTGAATATGCAGAATGAGCAAGGGCTCTCAACTTTACAATTTGCTGCTTGGATCAATTGCTTAACCATATTGAAAGATATTGTCAACTCGGTCACTGTCGAGCAGTTTCATATCTTGATGCTGATACAAGACACAGACGGTGATACCTCAATTGCTCTCGCCGCACAACAAGGCCATTTGGAGATTGTGCACCATATACTGATCACTACTGACCCAGAAAACAGATTTGAGCTTTTGTACATGGGAAATAAGAAAGGGCTTACAACTTTGCATTTGGCAGCATGGAATGAACATACAGACATACTGAAGGATATCGCCAACTTTGTTACTATAAAGCAGTTACATAGCTTGGTGATGATGCAGGACAAAGATGGGGATAGTGTTATTGCTCTTGCTGCCTGCAAAGGTCAAATGGAGGCAGTGAAGTGCGTGCTTGATACGGCTGATTCCGATAAACAATGTGAAATGTTGAGAGTGCGCAGCAAGAGAGGTTTATCAACTCTACACGCAGCAGCATGGAATGGTCAAAAATGTGTTTTTGATATCATCATTGGCTGTATTCCTAAAAATCAACTGTACGACTTGTTATTTCTGAAAAATGAAGACGGTGATACAGCCATCGCTTTGGCTGCCTACAACGGTTATACAGAAACAGTGAAATGTATATTGAGTAGCTTCGATTCAGACAAAAGATATGAGCTGTTGAATGCTGTGAATTCATCTGGCTTTTCTACTCTACACAGAGCAGCAGGACAGGGTCATAATGATGTAATCAAAGCTGTTTCAGAATTGGTAAGTTCATCGCAGTTGATCAACTTACTGAGGCGACGAACATATGTCGGAGATACAGTCTTCACACATGCTGCATATGGAGGGAATGACAAAACTGTACAATTTTTATTTAGTTTTTTTGAGCCAGAGGAGCAATATCGACTCTTGAGTGAGCAGAACATTAACGGTTCTTCCATATTTCACCGGGCAGCATGGAATGGACACTGCAATGTACTGAAACCAATCATAGACTCCATGACTGCGGAGCAGGTGCACCAGATGTTAATGCTACAAGATAGTGATGGTGAGACTGCAGTTGGTCTTGCTGCAAAGCAGGGACATTCAGAAACATTGCGGTACATGCTCACTAGTGTAACCAATGAACAGAGATTTGAAATGTTGAGAATAAAAAATAGGAACTTGTCATCATCCCTTCACAGTGCAGCAGAGAACGATCACTTGCAGGTTGTTCAAGTTATAGTGGGGTTGTTGACTGCAAATCAGCTGCACATCTTGATGATGCTACTGGACATCAATGGTGCTACACCCCTTGCGATTGCTGCGCGAAGAGGAAACATAGAAACTGCACAATATATTCTTAGCTTTGTAGACTCAGATAAATGTCATGAACTGTTGAGTTTGCCAAACAAAAAAGGTGCGACAGTTCTGCACACAGTGGCTTTAAACGGGCTCACCGACATACTGCATTCTATGAAAGATTCAGTGACTGTAAACGAGCTACATAGTTTGTTTTTGATACAAAATGGTGATGGTGACACTGTTATTGCTCTTGCTGCACATAAAGGGCGTGAAGAAATAATGCGGTGTATTTTGGAATCGTCGAATTCAGACAGGCGGTATGAGCTTTTGAGCAAACCGAACAAAAACTGGTCCACTGCTCTGCACCGGGCATCGTGGAATGGACATATTGCTGTGCTCAGAGTCATCAAAGATTCAGTTACTAGTGATCAGTTACACAAATTACTGATGCTAGAAGATGAAGACGGCGACACTCCTATTGGCCTAGCAGCGTACAATGGACATGCAGAGATAGTTCAGTTCATACTGGGTGTTCATACAGGCTCAGCCAACTGCTTTGAGATGTTGAGTATACAAAGCAAAAACGGACAGTCGGCTGTGCATAAAGCGGCATGGAGAGGTCATACAGAGGTACTTGACAAAGTTTTTCAGATTATCACGGATGAGGGAAGGTATAACCTGATGATGCTAACCGATGCTGATGGTGATACTGCAGTAGCTACTGCTGTATTAGCCGGGCATACATGGACAGCTCAGTGGATACTGAACCATGTGCACACAAATACAAGCTATGAGATGTTGTCAGTTCAGAATAACAACGGACAGTCACTGTTACATATAGCATCACACAAAAAGAACGACGATGTTCTGAAGTTGATCCTGAGTTTAGTCACAGATGAACAGAAGTTTTCCTTACTGACAATGAGAGATAACAAGGAGCTCACCCCCCTTCACACAGCTGCATTGAACAGCCACTACACTGTGATGAGATGTATCTATCAATCTGTACCATACAACATGTGGTTTTCGTTACTCACCTCAGAGAATAGTAATGGTGACAACTTACTCCTACTCACACTGAACACAAATCGATCAAATGTCGCTAAGTCTGTTATTGAGTCCTTGAATGAGAGAGATGTATTTGAAATCTTACGAATAAAAGACACTCGGGACCGAACACCACTCCACATTGCTGCCTTCAGAGGCCATTTAGATTTGATTAAGTTCATTGCTACTCGAATAAGTGTTGCTGACCTACAATGGTTGCTGGAAGAGAAAGACACAGACGGTAACAACGTGTTGTTTGAAGCTGTTTCACGCGGTCAGATAGCAATAGTCAAATATATTGTAGATGTCTTAGACAACTATGCAATTTATGACATGACAATCGCATTGAATGAGAAGGGATCAACAGGATTTCATTTGGCAGCAGCACATGGACATACAGACACAGTGGACACTATTTTACGCTTGCTGACTCTTGAGGAAGTGCGTTACCTGTTAACAATACAAGACAGCCATAGAAACACTCCTCTTTCCCTAGCAGCAAAATATGGAAGGATCAGCACTCTTGACAAAATGCTGAATGCTACAGATGCTAGCTGTCTCTCAAAGTGCTTGGAAACCCAGAATGAAGATGAACAAACAGCTCTTCATCTAGCAGCCCGACGTGGTCAGCTTGGTGCACTTCAAACCTCCGTGGGAAACATTTTATCTACAACACAGTGGAATGAGCTCCTTGCTATTAAAGATGTGTGGGAGGAGAGAGCTGACCAAGTACTCTTAGATGATGAACCAGATGTGCTGGAAGCAGAAGATGAAGAGGAGCTGCAAGGTAAGTAATTTGTGTGATGTAAGGAACTTGGTTTTGACAACCATAGTTAATGTTAATTATTAGCTCTACATTTTTATTTTATAAATCTCAGTTTCTTTGCACAGTAAAATTGAGAGGTAAAATTAACTACACAAATTTTCATTTATATTTCTGTCTTTCATTTATCCCGCTACATGTTTTCTTTCTATGAAATAAATTTATGAAAACTTAGGCGTAGGCAAGAAATGCTTGCTGAGAATTGTTGGCACTATCTTTTACTCTGAAATCGTATTTCTTATAGATCTATTTTGCCACCTCAAATTAATATCATTGTTTCCAATAGGCAAGGAAAATGTAGACCAGCTAGCAAAAGATGTACTAGAGCCATACCAGAGCATTATTGAACAAGAAAGTTTTGCTGAAGAGACATCTGCATACAGTAAAAAAGGAAACATGGCCGACAAACAAGCACACCTAGGTACAAGATAATGTAATGTATTGAGATTGTTTTAATGTATCTCACTAGCAGTAACAGTCTCTTAGTAAATTGCCACTTTGCTGAGTACCTAAGATCGTTTATGTACCGCCTATTCATGACCTGCAACTTCAAATTGGTCCAATAACAATTATCTTAGAAAAAGTAGGGTTTTGTTTTGTGAGCAATCTCCGTCTTTCAGGTGAGCTGACACCCAGCACAAACTATGGTGAGGAAAAAGACAAAATGAATGTTAGATCTAAACCAACGCCTTCCACCCATTTACACCTCTCAGGTTGAGACCTTTACATAACCTATCCAGTTTGTTTGTTTAGACTGGATGTTTAGTGAGTAGTGATACAAACATATAATCTACTGCAGGTGGTGAAGGTGTAGAAACTACAACAAAATACCTAGGAAGATCACAAAAGGACAACCCTGTACCAAAAGATTCAGCCCATAACCAGATATCTATAGGTACAAAGTACATACAGGCGTTAGTTGTTTTAACTTTCCTAACCTAGCCAATGAGCTGGTATATGTATGTTACCACTAACCACCTCGATATTATCGTTTAAACGTCAGTTATTTACTTACTTGTTCACTCAAAAAATTTACTTTATTTTATTATTTTAGGCCAGAAGAGTGGAGAGAAATCCATTAATAGCCTTAGCCTTTCACAGATCTTAAAAAATAGTTTAAAGTCTGTTGAAAAAGAGGACTTGATGAAGGGCTATTCTCAAACCAAATCGTCTGGTTTGCCACATTCTCAAGGTGAACACTAATATGTCATTTGCTTTCCTTTCGATCTGTAACATTTAACTTTTATTCAATTACTATGTTTCCACATCATGACAAAATATCGCCAAATCTCTGTGGTTTGTAACCACAAATAATTGGCGACAAGGGCATATATTTCCACGACTCAAAGTTTATCGCCGTTGGTTAAACCACGCCCACAGAGGCAGTTGCAGTCAGTGTGCTGTTGAGTGCAATTTAGCCGACTAGCGTTGCAGACTGTTTTTATTATTGTTTTCTTACATTGTGAAATATATGAATAAAATATCACTGAGTTGTTGGCTAGCTAAGGAAGCAGTGTGTTGACAAAGAATTTTAGTAACACATAGACTATGATTCGATAAATTATATTATTTATTATTATTAGTTAGTAATAAATAAATAATAATAATAAAGAACCAAGTAAATTTTTGCTAAAAAAAATACTACCATTTGTTTTTAATCACCGCAATAGTTAATTACCAGCAGCTAAGATTCATTCGTTTCAAATCATTTGTATTGTTTCATAAATAACTGTGTAATAAACCACAAACGATCCTCGTTAGTTAAATATAAACACACACTAGCTAATGATGCCATGCGGTTACAATGGATAATTTGTGGCTTCCTGTTTTATTACGCATGTCTGGTTTTATCGCCTTTGGCGACATTAGCGTTTCCAATAGAAATAAACATCTGGAATTCTGCTTATCGACAATTTTTCGCTTTCAGAGAGCGACAAATGTTTGTCGACAAGTCTCACGACAAATTTGTCGCCAGTGCTGTTTCCAACTGGAATTTCCCTTTATCGCCGGCAGTATCGCCAATTTGTCATGATGTGGAAACATAGTAAATAAAGCAAGAGTAATTGCTAGAAAATTAATTACTATTCTTTTGTCCCGTTTCCGGATTGAAAAAAATATTTGCTTCGATTTTTAGTCGTCCCGAATGTATAAATTATTGGCACTGCTGCTAGAATAAGACCTCTTTACCACTTGTCACCCTTATCAATTCGTTCTTGATAACAGCACACTACCAAATTTATTATTGATACTTAGGGCGCTTTCGGATACCCTACGCGTAGGGCTTAACGATGGGATTAAACGAGACCATTCGGAAACCCCGTCGTTGAGGGCAGAAAAAACATGGCGGCAATGGGCAATTTGGGCTCAACGATGGAAGTGACAAGCGAGGAAGGTAGCGTCGTTGACTGACCTTGACTCCACCTAACAAACAGTTTTAACGAGTCAACTTTTATCAATCACTTTTCCTCCCCGTTTCAAGTCGTGACAATGCATTATAATGTATATAGAAAATACATCAGACAATAAAGTCATCGTAATTCATATTTTTTTGTAAAGAAACTAAAGTGGGCTCGCTCCAGCTATACAGTTTTCATAGACGTCGATGAAAATAAGTATGTCTATGGTTTATGCTCAAACGACTTCCGTTAAACGACAGTCATCGTTGAGCCCTCAACGAGTGTTCAACGACTGCCCTATGCATAGGGTATCCGAAAGCACCCTTACATTTGTGTTTAGCTGCTTGCCCGAAAGGAAGTGCTTGAGTTCTGAATATTGGAAATAATTATTTAGATGGAGTGAACATATTGATGCAAGCAGTACTTTTATATTGCATCGTGTAAAACATATCCTGTTTGGTTGGCGAATTTCAAATTTCTATATGCCTTATAAATAGGCTCATACTGTAGTGCTTTTTGCTGCTACTTGGCCACAACTGCTAATCTGCTATATAGGGCACCAACAAGACTAGTCTTGAAGTTTGAGCTTTATTGCTAAGAATAAAACTGAGCTCTCTGGCCCAGTCTCTTTTATTTATACAAAAATATAATATATACAATATTGTGGTAGATTTCAGTGCACTCTAGTTGTAAACAGGTAGTTTACACTAGAAACTTGCGGAGCAATGCGCTAGACTTCTGCCCTCAGCATTTGGTTAATGGCTGTGGGGTAGGAAGTCATACTGTGCCGGTAGCATAGTAAGCAGGGCCGGTATTGACCCCTGCAGGGTCGGTAATGACCTCTGCAGGGTCGGTAATGACCTCTGCAGGGTCGGTAATGACCTCTACCGACCCGGTACAAGCTGTACTGGGCCGGTACAAGATGGCCGCCTTAGCCGAGGATCCGTAAAGACGTCCAGGAACTTAGTCAAGGTCGTAAACAGGAAGTGACTACCCCTAAAGTACCAACTTAGTGGACCCCATTCTATGTACAGCCTGGGAACCCTGTAGGAGCCGTCATTGGACAATTAGGAGAAAGGACTCCGCCTTTAGCCACTTGGCACCTCCCTGTATTATCTTGCATTGCATTGTGATTCGTTGAGTATTTATATAACTAATGTCATTGGTTGCATTACTTCCTGTGCATTGTATCTTATATGTTTTGTGTTCCTTAGCTCTCCTATAAAAGGAGAGCTCCTACTGATAATCAGTGCATTCATTACAATGAGCCATAGCATGTATTCTTATATTGCTAACCACCTAGAGGAATAATTACCCTCAGGACTGCTTTGTAATAAAGCCACTATAGCAAACACTACTCGGTACTGTTTGTCTGAGCCATGGGCTCTTGCCTTACCGGGTAATTCGGTTGCCCTATACAGTTGTCACTGTCGGTCAGTACAGTGTCCCCTCTGGAGAGAGGTAGAATACTCGAGACTAGTGGATGTCCGTGGTAACAGACCGGAATCCATTACATTGGTGGCAGCGGTGGGATAAATGGTACCTTCCCACGCTGTGCTCTTTCACGCTACCCTCTGGCCCTGCGAATGCACTGCAGGCCAGCTACCACTGAGGAAGGAGAAGTGATCTACCGGGTGTAGATCTGGAGAGAGGAGGAGAAATTGATCTACCGAAGTAGTAGATCGGAAGAGCAATTGACGCAAGATACTACCGGATTTCTCTGCAGGTTCGTTTGAGTGCGCTCCGAACTACAGCAGCTATCCCGGCACAGTATCCACTACTAAAGGCTGTCTGCATCAACCGTAGAGCTTGCTCCGTTTGCAGCAGTCCAGTACAGACGTTACCGTATCTTCTACAGGCTCGTAGAGTTCGCTCCGCCCTGGACATAGAGATACCGACACTGTACAGAGAGAAGAGAGAGTCGTGTATCCGCTATACAGACTCAGCTACCAGAGGTTATTCAGCCTGGAGTGCTACTCAGCTGGTAACAGTGACCCCGGCACTGTATCCATTTACAGTGTCCAGACACTACTGTCTGTAGGCCCGTAGAGCTTCGCTCCGCCCTGCAGCAGTACAAGAAGTTTCGTAACGGTTGTTACAAGCGACGAAGTGCCAGATACTGCCACAGTATCCATTGGACCAACCCCTAGATCTGCTAGAGCCACTGGAAACACAGCTACCGACCCGGATCTAACCTATACCGGCCCGGGATCCAGTTGTACTGACCATTTCTTAGATTTGAGTTGAGATCACTCCTCTATCTGCAAAGAATGGCCACCCAGAGAGCACGCAGCGCTGGTCGAGCACCCGCTGGCAACCCAGAAGCTACAGCTATTGATAGATTGACCGAAGCATTGACGGCTATGATGAGGCCCAACCAAGACAATGCACCAGCTAGGCTAAAGGCTCCGAAGTTCGACGGTGAAGGAGACGTCGAGTACTTCATCAGCCGATTCGTTGAGGTAGCCGAAATGAATGAGTGGCCAGAGAACACGGCCATGTTGTACCTAAGAGATGCATTACGAGGTAAAGCATTGGACTGTGGAAAGCCTCCACAACTGCAGGGTATATTTGCTGCACTGCGAGCACGTTTTGGGCTAACACCCAGGGAAGCTATGTCCCGGCTGACCAGCCTACGCCGCCAACACAAGACGTCGCTCCAAGAGCATGCAAGTGAGGTAGAGCGCCTAGTGCGCGTTGCTTACGCAGATCTACCTCACCGACCCATGCAGAGGATGATGCTGGACATCTTCAGCACCACAGTTGGCAATGCTTACCTGCAAAGACACTTGTTGGCCATGCAACCCATTGACGTAGCCGAAGCAGTCAGGGCTGGCAATGAGTATATGCAGATAAAGACGCCGTTTGAAGAGCGCCAGGCTCATGTACGGATGTTGGAAGAGGATGCCGACGAGGAGGAAGAGGAATGGATGAGGACGGTTGCCAAGGGCCCGTCTCAACGTGTCTCCACCGCTACTGCCGTACAGCAGACACACCACACCCCTACACCTGCCATACCGGATCCTATGACAACAGTCATGGACAGCCTGAAGCTATTGACAGAAGAGCTACGGTCGCTGAGAGCGGCCAGACAAGCAGCTCCCTCTCCACAGTTGGAGACGGCACCTGCAACGCGCTGTTGGGGCTGCGGGCAACCAGGCCACATGATGGGCACCTGCCCCCGAACTCAGCGCGCAGTTCAATTTAGAGACACCCCCAGACAGACGGGAAACGGCCGGCGCCCGCAGTAGCGCCACCGGCAGCTGACTGCAGCTGGGCAAGCCGGACCACACCCACAACCCCTTATAGTCCTGCAACTCTAGGAGAGATTGGACAACCTCCCCAGATACAACCGACAGCAACCAACCACCGCTGGACAAGCCAAACAACTCCTGATGCCCCGTACAGTCCTGGAACTCTGAAGAAGAGTGGACATTCCCCCAAGAGAGCATCAACACCCGCTGACTGCAGCTGGACAACTCCTGACACCCCGTACAGTCCTGGAACTCTGAAGAAGAGTGGACAACCCCCCAAGAGAGCACAGACGCCCGCTGAGGACAGCCGGACAGCTCGACAAGCCCCCATTAGTCCTGGAACTCTGAAGAAGAGTGGACAACCCCCCAAGAGAGCACAGACGCCCGCTGAGGACAGCCGGACAGCTCGACAAGCCCCCATTAGTCCTGTAACTCTGAAGAAGAGTGGACAACCCCCCAGGAGAACACAGACTGACAGTAGCCGGAAAGCTCGCCAACCCCCTTACAGTCCTGGAACTCTGAAGAAGAGTGGACAACCCCCCAGGAGAACACAAATGGCAGCGCCACCGCTGGAGCGACCTTACCAGGCCAGCTACTTCCTGGCTGGAAGGTTAGCCGGTAGACCAGCCTCCTTGTTGATTGACACAGGCTGCACCACCAACTTGCTGTCGAAGCATCTGTATCAGCAATTGCCACAGTCAGTGAAGGACACGCTGCAACGCAGCGAGGCACATGGACTCATGGCTGACGGGTCTAGGATTCCCTTTTACGGTACCCTGCAAGTGAACTTGCAGCTTCGTAAGCTGAGGACGAGCGTCAACTTCGTCATTAGTGACATCAATGAAGATGCCATAATTGGCATGCCGTTCCTCACCGTACACGAGTGTGCCCTACGGTTTCCAGACTCCCATGTCATCATTGACGGACATGTACTACCTTGCACAGACAAGCACGGGCGGCCACTTAGTGACAGTGTCCGTCTAGCGCAAGCAGAGCTGACGGAGGACCCCCCTTACACCCCTGAAGAAGAGGCGGTACCCGTACAACCACCCGCTGTAGAGAGAACTACAGGTGAAAGGTACCAGGCTGTGGAGAGCCCACCGTCACAAGCAGATGGCAAAAAGTTTGAACCGGATCGGGCAACAACTGTAGGCGCTAGAGGCGAAACAGTGTTCTCCCCCCCGTTGGCTACACCCATGCGATGGAGAGAGGAGACCCCCACCGCTGGAAAGAGGCAGCCACCCTTCAGCCGTCCAACCCCTACAAAGAAGAATAGATTGCACCGAGGAGCTCCCCGACAACCTCCAGTGAACAGAATCACTGTAGCAGACCGTCTAAAGATGTTAGAGAAGCGGCCAAAACCTCTCAGTACCCAAACCCTTCCTGTTAAGCCGGGCAGAGTGAGACAAAGTTGTAAACAACTCTGCAGCACAGACCAGCCACTCGTACCTAGCAGTGACAGTGACAGGACAATCCCCCAGCTAGCCATGGCTGCTGACCAGTGCATAGAGCTTGAGGACCACAAGGCAGATTTGCTGCAGGATGCAGGCCTTGATAATTGTCCATCAGCCAACTGCGCAGACACACAAGTACTGGTGATGCCCACAGCTGAGCTGCATAGAGGCCCCCATTCATTGATAAAGACGGTGAAGGAGAACTTGCTGCCGGATGCATACCTCCCTAACTACTCGACGCCCAACTCTACTGAGACGGAACTACCTACCATGCAAACCACTGAGTTAGGTGAAGAACCCGTCCTCTCCCAAGGTGTAGTTGATGTAGAAGCCGCCTCGGCCAGTACAAGTACCGAGGAAACGCAGTCCCAGGAGACTGCAAGCGCACGCGGTGGCTGTCATCCTTTGAGACAGTACCGCCAGATAAAGCCTGTGGTGGTGACTAAGGGTGAACGTCCCACGACCTCTTCACCACCAACCTTAGTGCCACACAGCACTGTGCACCACACCCCGGCTCGGGATGTTGCTTGCACCCCCACGGTACAGTGGGAAGAGGAGAGAAGGCGCTGGCTTTCCTTAGAAAAGGAACGGCGGTCTCCTAAAGTTGAGATAAGGAAGGTTCTGCCAGCACTAGAACTTCCAGGGCCACTGCTCGCACCCATACATGACGCTATGGTACAGCAAGCCTCGCTGCACTATAGGCAGCCCATTGACATGTTGCATAAAACTGGTAATGCACATGTTGCTGTAGACGCGCGCTCACAAATGAACGTGACGCCCATGCTTACCATACGATTGGTACAAGCATCAAGCCCTCCCGTGGAGGAAGAAAAGGAGCTGATCACTAGCTTCCCCTATGATCCAGGCGGAGTTGAGTTATGGGAGGTCACCTGCAAGGGCGACCTTCTCTGGAGAGAGGTGCTATGTCATCCCATGGCATAGCACTCGACTATATATATAATCAAATATATACTCTGGGTACAAGTGTTACCCCCCACACATATCTGCTCTTGATATTTTATTATTAAAGCCAGGCTGTGACTTTAATGGAGAGAGGTATGTGGTAGATTTCAGTGCACTCTAGTTGTAAACAGGTAGTTTACACTAGAAACTTGCGGAGCAATGCGCTAGACTTCTGCCCTCAGCATTTGGTTAATGGCTGTGGGGTAGGAAGTCATACTGTGCCGGTAGCATAGTAAGCAGGGCCGGTATTGACCCCTGCAGGGTCGGTAATGACCTCTGCAGGGTCGGTAATGACCTCTGCAGGGTCGGTAATGACCTCTACCGACCCGGTACAAGCTGTACTGGGCCGGTACAAGATGGCCGCCTTAGCCGAGGATCCGTAAAGACGTCCAGGAACTTAGTCAAGGTCGTAAACAGGAAGTGACTACCCCTAAAGTACCAACTTAGTGGACCCCATTCTATGTACAGCCTGGGAACCCTGTAGGAGCCGTCATTGGACAATTAGGAGAAAGGACTCCGCCTTTAGCCACTTGGCACCTCCCTGTATTATCTTGCATTGCATTGTGATTCGTTGAGTATTTATATAACTAATGTCATTGGTTGCATTACTTCCTGTGCATTGTATCTTATATGTTTTGTGTTCCTTAGCTCTCCTATAAAAGGAGAGCTCCTACTGATAATCAGTGCATTCATTACAATGAGCCATAGCATGTATTCTTATATTGCTAACCACCTAGAGGAATAATTACCCTCAGGACTGCTTTGTAATAAAGCCACTATAGCAAACACTACTCGGTACTGTTTGTCTGAGCCATGGGCTCTTGCCTTACCGGGTAATTCGGTTGCCCTATACAGTTGTCACTGTCGGTCAGTACAGTGTCCCCTCTGGAGAGAGGTAGAATACTCGAGACTAGTGGATGTCCGTGGTAACAGACCGGAATCCATTACAATATAATATAGAACCAATCAGATTACATGATAACAATGAAACATATAGCAAGTCACTTAAGCATAGCGCTTATTCACTGTCTTATTGGTCCTTGGCAAGAATAGGGGCGGGCTCCTGTCCGACCTTTGACCCCCCCTAATACCATTGTTTAAATTGTCCAGAATTGTCTTCTCTTGACACCGTTTGGGGGGAGACAACTTGTAATCTTTGTGTAATTCTCCACTAGTAATTATTGTCAGCTACAGCTATCTCACTTGGTGCCAGGTGAGCTTGACTCGCCAGCGAATTCCCCCACAATACAACAAGTACACACAGTCACAATCTCTGTTGTAGACATTGCAAGTGTAGAACAATCAACAGAACCCACATTGCATGCATTTGGTAGCCTCAATAATGATGGGAGTTCTACTGGTAAGATGTTAGACAGTATACGGTGTATCTGACCTAACAAACATCTATCTTTTGGTATTGGCTATAATGTCTATAATGTTTTGTAGCACTCAAACCTTCATTGTAATATGTAGTGTTCATGGAATGCCACTTTGTCCAAATTTGCTTTTGTCTTCATTTAGATTCTACCATAATTTCAGATATGGAAATGAAAGATTGAAGAAAGGCAGATAGTTGTCAAGAGAGAGTTAGCGTGATGTAACATATAAGGTTGTCTCCACCTGATGTTCTGGACTCTACATCGATAAAACAAATGGATCAGATGTACAGGATACATATAATCATCCGATATATGCAGCATTCTTTACAGTAGATTGTTGTACTAAACAATAAACTAGTACACTTAGTTATAAATAGCTTGGGGCCAAATTCTTTTTTATTTTGATGCTACTGTTTTGGTTATTCTTGAAATTGTTATACGTGTTAAACTCTAAAGTCTTGTTTAAATGACAATAAATTATAATGTAAAATGTACAATTGTGATGTACAATGTGTAATAGATTTGCACCGTGCAGCTATTCCTTCTTCAGCCAGTGCTATTATTCTACAAACATATCTCTCTTGTACATGAAGATTACATGCTAGATGGTTACGCTTGAACACACCCAAGAGTACATCTGACCCGCCGCTCACACAGCCAAGCCTAAGGGTGGATTCCCGCCACTAGTGAACTGGCGCATTAACACATATTGTCATTTAGCATTAATGCACTAGCCTATTGACTCATGAATCTCTTTTGTGCCAGGTTATGATTACTTTTTCACACCTCGCTGGGGGTATTCTTTCTGTCCAATTATATGCATATATTTTCAACTGATTACCTTTCCTATAAATACTCGTGCATTCAGCCCAGAGGGGCAGACATTTAGTAGTAGTTAGAGTGAGAAGTAACTCTCGTGTAGCAAGCGAACTGTTTTGACCAGTTACTGTTGAGTCTTCACTCGACCCTTGCCGTCAGTTGCTACCGTTCTCGTTGTTATATATTTTGTGTCAAACCTTCAGTTTTGTGCGTGAAATTGGACATTGTTTGCTTTTGTTGGTAATAATAAATCATCGTTACCTCCAACTCTGTGATATCTATGAGGCCGGTTGCCTGAACACAGTTGTGCCTGCTATACAGCAGCATCCGGTTTTATCTAGGGCAAGATAAGCCGCACGGAGCTGTACTGCCTTGCGGTGGCGCTCTTAGTACAGTACAGATAAAGCCGGTCAGTATAGCCCTCCTTGTAGTGCCAGTAACGGTTCTAACCAGTGAGTGAGAAAACCATTACATTGGTGGAAGCGGTGAGATAATTCTTCTTCTCACCCCGCCACTATAAGATGAGAAAGCTAACTGCCAAACTCATCAATTACTCTTCTCCCTTGCCCCGAGTATTGGTGCACCCCTGCCTTCTTAACAGTGACCGGTAGATCACCCCTCTTCCACCCCACGGATACTGTTTCCCCCTTTCACCAGCATCCTCCTACAGCGTGGAGTGAGTGGGGTCCCATTACACTATATAGAAGAAGAGCAGACGTCACGTCCCACCTCTCCTCCCAGTATAGTACGGTCAAACCACCCATACTGCTGAAGAAAGAAGCTTACAGAAGAGGAATAGACGTTCCGTTGTACCTCACCCTGCAGTACAATACAGCCAACCTACCTACCTTGTGGAGAAAGAAAGAAGGAGTTCCCGTTTATGGCTGCACATAGAGCCAGAAGTGCAGGGCGGTTGCCAGCCGGCACCCCTGAAGCAGCGGCTTTAGACAGACTAGCTGATATCCTTAGAGGAGTACTCCAACCCCCGCACCTGCGCCGGTTTTCAAACCACCTAAGTTCAATGGACAGGGTGATGTAGAACACTTAATTGGCTGGTTCCTGGAAGTTGCTGAAGCAAGTGGTTGGGACGATAATACCTCCTTGCGGCATGTGAGAGAAGCCCTCCCAGAAGATCCCCTAGAGTGTGGCAAGCCTAACAACCTTAGAACTGTGTTCACCGCACTCCGTGCTCGTTTTGGCCTGACACGTCGTGAGGCCCTACAGAACATTGCCCAGTTGAATAAAGCTCCTAAAACTTCCCTGCAGGACCACGCTAATGAGGTGGAAAGATTGGTGCATGTCGCATATGAAAACTTGCCAGATGGACATGTGGAACGTCTAGTGCTGGAGACGTTTGCCACCACCCTGGGCCACCCGTATCTGCAACGAAATTTGTTGGCAGTGAATCCCAGAAGCCTTGAAGAAGCTGTTTGCGCTGGAGGCAAATTCCTCCAGATAAGAGCCTTCTCCGACAACAAGCCACCCAGAGTGCCCATAGTGGAAGAACATGATGACGAAAGGTATGACGAGGAATACCATCAACCTTCCCTGACCCATTACCGTCATTCACAGACAGCTGCCGTAGTTACACCGGATCATAAAAAACTGGATCACTCTTATCCAGTTGCGAGCAGCCACCACCAACTCTGCCCCTCAGCCGGCGCCAGTGTGCAAAGATACCATGACACGGTTGCTTCAGACAGTACAGGATATGACCACTGAGATGCAACAGTTAAGACAGTGGCAACAGACAGTGCATACACCTCCTCCTGGGGTGCAGCCTGCTCCTCAACCTCCTGTTCAGACTCCTCGTACAGTGTACCACCCTCCTCCTGCGACACCTACCACCCCTGTCAGTGCGTGGCCACCTCTTGCAACAGTCCGGTTGTCACCCCCACAGTGTTGGAGCTGTGGACAGCCTGGACACTATAGCAGATATTGTCCATCCAAAAAACCAGCTGTCGCCACCCCCAGAGACAATCTGGTGACGGGAAACGAGCATCGCCCGCAGTAACTACCACACTGGCTAACTGCAATAAGGCGAAAAGGTGGAAAAAGGAAATGAAGAAGCCAGAGAGACGTAACCCTGTACCTTTACTCCCCTCAGATAGGGCGCCCCTGCGAAGAGAACAGAAGAGGGCCGAAACTGGCCACGCCAAGCTGCCTACCTCTTCTGCCGGCCCCCTGAGATACTATACAAGAAGCAAGCCACCACCTCCTGGTAGGCAACCACTCCCTACAAGTGACGGCCAAGTCACCCTACCGAGAGAGAAAGAAAAGCGTGTCCAGAACGAACTAATTATACCATCTTTGCTGGATTTACCACCAGTGCAACTTACCGGCCCCCTGAAGCCCCAGCCTGCCCTCGCTCAGCGAGCAGTAGCTGTACCAGTTAACCAACCAACGGAGCACGCTACACACTCACCAGCTGAGTGCTGCCCCCCCTTCTCATGCTACTGAAATTCAGCCCACCCGTGTGCCTGACCGAAGGGTAGAGAGGCTGTATAGAGCGAGCTATTTCCTTACCGGCAGGTTAGAGAACCAGCCATTCACGCTCCTCGTTGACACCGGCTGCACTACAAACCTCTTGTCGAAGAATGTGTTCAACCGTTTGCCTCAGACAGTGAAGAAGAAGATAAAGGAGAGTGAGTCACATGGTATCATGGCGGACGGTACGCAAACTCCTTTCTACGGGACGGTGAAAGCAGCCCTACAGTCGAAAGACATAAGGACAGCGGTCACGTTTGTAGTTAGCCATATAAGTGAAGACACCATATTAGGCATACCCATAGTAATCTCAGGACGTGAAATGCGTAGTACAGACAAGGACGGCAGCCGGTTGGTGAGCAACGACAGGATCTCCCACATCGGACAGCTACGCATCAATGGCGACACCCCTCACTTGTACCAGGTCAGCGCGCAGAGTTGCCTACCCCTTGGCCAGCCATTGTATCACCAAACACCTTCAAGTTGGAGCCACATGTTGTGCCACCTCCAAGACATCAGAGTTCCTGCATCTGATCTCTTCGACCTCCCCCAGCTTGTAGCCAATGTTATCAGATGGTTGCAGCAAAAAGGAGTGAAAATTGATTTCACTCCAAGCGAATTACCTTGGACGACCAGGCAGAGTATTGAGTCTGCAACAGCCAATACAGGGGCAGCCATTTGTGCCAAAACATCACAGACACCTCCAACCCCTCGGTCAGCACCTCCTCAGTTTGATCCGGTGCCAGGAGAATCGACATCATTCCTTTCACCCAGGAGGGGAGAGTCCAGTTTGGAGCGGCCAGAGGAACCACTAACTACCACCCCCCCAGCCACTCGCAACAAGTTTGATGAGGATCGGCCAAGCAGTTTGGCCAGAAATAGTCAATATGTGCAGGAGTTGTCCCAGCAACTGGTGGAGATGACTCCAGTCCCCATTCACCGTGGAAGCCAGCCAGCTAACATACAAGTACAGAAACCAAGTAGAAGTGTTGGCCTGCCCACGGGTTACAGCCAGTCAGTTGCAACAACAAAAGGAGTCGATCGACAGAATGCATCTAGCCAATTATCTAAAGCGAGGGGAAGCTCTCCTAAGTCAGTTCCCACTGAAACCCTTGCAAGCTGGTCGTCAGTAGAAGGCATAGAACCTCTCTCAACCACTTGGCAAGCTCTAACTCCTTGGCAGAAAAATCATCCAGTTATCAAAGTTGATGAATTGGACAAAAGTTTAGTCAAGAAATTATCCGATGACAGAAAACTACCGAAACGATTGGTACCAAACCAGAAGTATATTAACTCTGGCTGGGGTATAGCCACCCCCGTACTGGACACCGTTTGTGGGAGGACAGTCTAGCAAACATGTTAGAAAAATGTTGAGTTCATACCCGCCCCCAGTCCAGAGTAACGGGCGCTCAAATACCGCACCCGTCAGCCAGACCTTTGTGAGGCATCCCTCGCATGTCTGTCAACAAAGCATGAGTTGAGGACAACGCCTGTTGAGCGCTGGAACCGCCATTGCTACACCACTTACCCAAGCTACAGGACGTGTTTTCACCGCTGCTGACTTTGCTCAACGCCTTTCAAACTTTACAATGGATTGCTCTCAGGATGTTTCACCTGTTGAGGACCCCATTCATCAGCTAGAAGAAGAAGAAGGACTCTTGATGGAGATCAACAATGCTGCAGAACAGCCATCAGGGAAGAATTTTGCTCGTCACCACCGTCGACAGTCTCCACCTGATCAGAAGGTTTCTCTTTCAGGACAGCCTCATCGTTCAGCCAAGAGCAGGCTGTCACTCCCTCCTTTTAACCACCAACTGGACAGCTGGATACAGAAGCACAGCTCTCCCAGGGATCCTTTAGCTTTAAAGCATTCCTCCCTTCCCCTCCAGCTGGATACGGAGTTCCCTCCTCTTCCCTCTGGCAACCGGTGGCCATCCACCACACCCGTCACCCTTCCCACAGGCAGAGTGATGCTGCTACGAGGCCAGTTTCTGCTGCCGTGTCCCCCATTCATGGTACACCTACCTCGCAGCAGGTTTTATCCATACCTTCCCCGGTATGGGACCCTCTTCTAACGACCACCCCCTCCAGCACGGAGCCTAGTCATAGTATGGTGACTGTTACTGTCTGCCAGGCACCTCTACCCATGTACCTCACCCCGTTACACGCGAACGGATGCAATCACTGGGAAAGATTGTCCCGAGAAAACGTAAAGGAGCCTCTTTTATAGCTGGTTGCTCTGAGCAGAACAGTTTTTCCACTGCCGTGATCACCAGTTCTTCTTTTACCAAGCCCTATCTTCCCCCGATGAGAGTTAGAGCGGTAAATCCAAAGCCCGTCGAGCAACTCCCCATAGAGGACCTTATACCTACCAGACGTAAAGTTGAGACCACTTCCGTGCTTGCCTCCGCAGCACGCGTTGCTTCCTCTGTATCTGAAGTTAGACCTTCACCTCCTGCTATTCTTCCAATAGTACGGCTAGTAGACGTTGGCGTTCCACCACCTTCTTCCCCCGCTGTTACTGAAGAAGTTACCACTCCCCATGCCTCCGGCAAGAAGCCGCCTATTGCCCATCGGCTATTGCAGCAGATAGCTCCTTCCACTGAGAAAGCCATACAACGGCAACTCAGGAAGGTCAGACGTAGTACCTGTCAGCTGTACCACTATCAAGCAAAGAATATGCGCCAACTCTCGGTACATGTTCACCAGCATTTCGTCAGGTACTTCTGCAAGTGCCGTTACTCCTCCAGCTCCAGTGACAGCGTCTATGGCCACCAAAAGAAGCGGGGTACGGGACCAGAAGACACCGATCAATACCAAAGGACGGGCTATATATACGCCGTCGACGGTGAGAGTTTTCCGGCCTTTCGCAGATACCAACAGTGGTCGTCTTCTGAGGACTTTGGATCCTGCAAACCCACCCAGACAGGCACTGTTGCCTCCTCCGTTCCTTCTTCCCCCGTGGTGACGGAACCCCTAACCATAGCTCCTCCTCAGTCAGAACCTTTTCCTTCCGGTCCGGCATCACACCACTGATGTCGATTCCCTTGGCAGGCTACTGTATTCCCAAGAAGAAGGCGCGTAGGAAGCCCTGCACCGCAGTTGCACCCAGCTCTGAGGACATGGTTGTGTCCCCATCTCCCCCTGTCTCTACACCCCAGTTTGTGGCGAGAGGTGCTCCCCTGTCTGCTGCCTCTGTACCTCCTGTAGAACCTTCCACGGAGGTCAACCTGCCTGTACAGTTCATGCAGTACTGAGCCCGTTGGGTGTCATTTATAGGCGAGGGCATTGGTGAGTTTGAGAACGAGCTAGAAGAGCTCAGGGCGAGAGTTGTCACCGGCACTCTGACCGATGCCGAAGTTGAAAGGGTAAGGATGAGAGCAGAGCTGCTGAAGACGGAGATCTCCAACCTGAAGGACATCCAGCAGACTGTGCGGGGCTGCCTGTTTTAGACATGGCATTCCTCCCTTCTTCCCCGTGATGCCATACTGATGTGCGCCCCACCGTCTTGGTGTGTCGGTTGAATCCTCAACCTCTTTTTTCAGTTTACTCCCCCCACTGCCTGTTGGAAGGTTTTAATCATATTTACTCTTCACACATGGTCTTGTGCCCCGGGACATACTCCGTATGTACCCCCTGGACTGCAGGTTTTGTAGTTGACAGTCTCTTCGAGACTCTCCTGTATATACTTATACCTACATACTCCCATATTTATCCCCGACCTCTTATTTATCCGGCCACCCTGTGCCTGTTTAACTATCAGTGCAAAAGTACTTGACTGTTGAAGTGGCCTGTGTAATAGATTTGCACAATGCGGCTATTCCTTCTTCAGCCGGTGCTATTATTCTACAAACATATCTCTCTTATACATAAAGATTACACGCTAGATGGTTACGCTTGAACACACCCAAGAGTACCGCTGACCCGCCGCTCACACAGCCAAGCCTAAGGATGGATTCCCGCCACAAGTGAACTGGCACAGTAACACGTAATGTGGGAGATTTGTGTACAACCAGTGACCCCAGCCGCTTCCCTTCCCCCTCAACCCCCTACCCTGCACCCCTTGTCACCCCTGAAAGAGTGCAAAAGAACCCCTTCCCCTTGATTAGAAGTATCCCTAAATATTAGCAGTTAAAGTGAATATGCCACGCTCAATACACCTTTATATCATTTTGACGTATCATCAAGTTTGTGCGAAAACTCAGTTGTTAGTACTTCATTCATCTTTGGATTTGCCTCCTCCATTTATTGGCTTGAGCAGTGTTTTGGCACTGTGCCCTTACCAGTAAAAACACTGAGGAAGATCAAAGCATGCCAAATGTGATTTAGGGATATTGTCAAAACAATGAGTTAGGGTCAGCTTAGACCACACAATGAGGTCAAGCAATTAAATAATCAGCGCAAGGAGCCCAGTAAACAAAAACAAGGTTTTTTGTAACTATAAAAAGTGGCAGAATATTTAGTCATCACATATTTATGTGGAAGCTTAGGATAAGGAGCAACATGCCAAACAGAAAATGCCTAATTTGTGATTGCAAAGAAGCAATGTTTGGTTTTTCTACCAAGTGGAATGCATTTATCTATCAACATCGTCCAGAAATCAAAGTTTTTAAATCGTCAGCACTGTGCTATAAGCACTTTCTGCCATCAGATTTCACAAATTGGGACACATGGATAGCAAGGCGTCAAAGTGGAGAGACCACAAGGTAATTGGCACATATTTTATCAGTTATCTGCCATAATAATATACTATTATTATCTAACAATCATAGAGTTTGAACATAGAAATGAGATTTTAATGGAACTGTATGTTGTGCGCAAGTTTGCAAGAATTCCTGGACTTCTAATTCCATTACAAGTGAATAATGCAGCAAATTACAATGTTGTATCTGTTTATTTCACCGATTATATCGATGATATAATGACAGAAGCTATGAAATTCCTAAAAACTGATGAGGAAGGGAACAATGTACCTCCACCAATGTCTGTTATGTATAGAAAATCTGATGAAGATCCCATGGGTCTAAAACAAGCCCACACAACTCGATTCGCCAAGCCACGGCCGAACTGCATATAACATATTATGTTCAGCTATTGCATAACATTTTCATGTCATAATGCAAATAGCAATTTGTTCACATTAAATTGCTTCCTATTTACTTACTTAGTCAAACACATCGACGAAGCCAATGTATTGTTCTTCTCCGTCATTGAATGATTCACGAATTTTATGCACAACGCATGATGGCAAAATATAACGATTTTGCTGTCTAACAATGCCCTATAAAAGCCTAGCAAGTTGTCTATATGCGGCATGTCTCCGTCTTTTATGTATGTTGTTATTCTCATATGCTGTGTTGCCATATTGCTGTCTGTACGTAAGCCATGCATTGTCCAGCACTTCCCGGACCAAACAGTTGTAGCGAAATCGTGGGTGTTCGGTGATGCAATCGAAGTGTGTCTGTAGTCCGTAAATAGTCACTGCCTTCATTTTTCTCTCTCTGCAGATGTCTAAGTCGTAACAGCACACTCTTTCTCGAAATGTGTCCATTTGTGAACAACACTCACAATGCACCATTCATGAATAACCTCATGACCATTTTCTTCTGCATCCTCAGATTCTTCACTGATGCTATGTCTGCTGTCTTGCTGTAAAATAACAACAATTACGTACATAATCAGTTGCAATTTAGTTTACTGAGCAAAATACGCATTGTGTCATAATTGCGTGAATCATACCTGTGAATGTGGGCAGACTGTAAGTTGTGATATAAACTGAGATCCAGGAACTATTGCAAACAGCATTGCTAGATACTGACTTACCTCTGGATCGTTGCTATATGGCACAATGTGATTGCATGGCATGTCTAATCCTATTTCCTCTTCTTCCCCATCCATTGTCGGTTCAAAAACTCTTTGTCTTTCATTATCAGATGAATCGGAATCAAATAGGAATGCCATACCAAAAGTTATATATGTGATGTGAATATTGCTTATAGTGATTTCTTCTCCAAACTTAGCAGCTGCCAGCTCTCTCATGTACTAACTCACACTATCACACCAATATTTGTACTCGATGATGCATCAAATTTTGACCTCTCTGATAGCTGGTCTAGTTGACCCCAGGGGTCATGAATTTTCTGAGATGGCATCCAAAGGGGTTGTTGTGGGGGAGTATAGCGACTCTGAAGTCAAAAATTGCCACCTCACATTGTTTATACTTGTTATTTCTGGGTGCTTGGTCAACACATGTCTTAACTTAGGACATGTGTTGACCAAGCACCCAGAAATAACAAGGACTCCTAAGGTCATAGCAAATACTACTATATAATTATAGTCTTTGATCATAGTACAGGAGACAGAAAGCTTTTGTGGCTTTTAATTGTACTGTCCATAGGGCTATGGTACTGTCAGCAAAACTGCTAGTGTGTTCGCTGCCAAGTGGCATAGCTAAAGCAAAGGCTGTAGAATACCTATAGTATTATATAGTGTTTGGCTAAAGCAACCACAATCAAGTTGCGCAATGTATGTCATACACGCTCTTGCTTGGGCATAATGCCAATAATCATAACCTCATCATGACCACAGCCACCTACCTCCCTCTATTATTTCTGGCAAGGTGTCAAGGCATGTGGATTTGCTGGAGAGTTGACAACCCCACAACTACCTTTTAGCTACCTCCAATATTGAAGGTTGTAGGAGTAATCATGAAATATTGGCAGGTCTGGTGCAACATTGCTAGGAATGGAAAAAATCAGCAAATCAAGAGCTTCGATTTGATATAAAGAACCCAAGCGTGTCATATTCACTATCATACTCATCTATCATGCATGCTCAAGTATACATGCTATACCGAGATACCCGGTCATAAATGGCCGCTATACCGAGATACTCTGTCATAAATGGCCACCAATGGACAAGCCTGAGCGGATACTAAAAAAAGGAGCCTGCTGTAGCCACACAGGAGATGGGAGCATTGGAGTGGAACCCAAGCTAAAGGAGGAGGAGCCCTGGACCTAGTGAACAATGTGCCATGTGTGCACTACTCCTATTGATTGCCCTTGTGTACATTTTTGTATTGGTTGTAATGATTTGCTGTTACATTGTAATAACTTGTTACATTGGTTTACCCTAATAAGGGAGTGTGCCTTCCTGATCTCTTCCTATAAAAGGAATTACTGAAGATCAGGGAGGCAGAAGTTATTGTGGATTGCTGAGAAGTTGTTGTGTATGGCTTATAGTATCAGTGGATTTGTTAGCATACTTATATCTGGCTAAACCGAATGTGTATAATAAATTATTGTTAACAAGGAACTGCTTTATCTTTGTCTGGACATTAGCTATTGCAATTAGGAGTATATGGAGGCCGTTGTGTCGGTGGTGTAAACACAAAAACACTACAGTATTTATATAAGTAGTAATATATGAGCAGATCTCCCTACCAAGTGTTTTTTTGAGGATTACACCTTGGGGTTTAGGCAATGGGTTACGACGTTGAATGAATTCGCCGAGTTTATATCGTATTTTATTGTATTTCATTTGAGGGGCATTCGAGTGGCATTTGAGTGGCATTTAAGTGGCATTTGAGTTTTGATTATTTTTTTACTTATTTTGAACTTATATGGCATATAGATTTTGAATGTATGACATTTAAGTTTTGATAATTCTACAGATACATCTACACTGAATAAATCCAATGATTAAAAATGAAACAATATGTGAATATATACATTTATTGTATAATAAGTAGGGATACATAAAGAGAACATGTTAAATATTGCGAGCTTGAAATAGTTCCAATATCATTTCAAATGAAAAAGTGGATGATGAGAGATTTTCATCTGTTTGTATGTATCTACATATATCTGATTGAAAATGATATAATAATTCAGTAGTCCATTGTATTGAAATCAATTTTTGAGTGAGCTCTTTATTCTACACCTTTCTTTGACAAAAAAGAGGTATTTGGTGAAATATTTTTTCATTTCATTCAATTTTCATTAATTTTTTGCAAAAAGAAATCATTCTCTAAATGGTTAAATTTCATCTAATTGTACAAATGTACAAAAAAGGAGAATGTAATAAAATAGATATCATAATAGAGTGTAATAAGTTGAATATATAGAGTTAAAGTCTATAAAAACTTTTTAATTTGTAAAGTATTTGATGACTTTACAAGAAATATCATCACATTCAGGTTCAATGATGATGAGAAGATTTTCTTCAAGCTCAAGTTTACTATTTTCCGATATAGACAGAGAAAGTTTTGAAAAACCCTCCAAATCATTATAAATAAAAACTCTATAAATCGATGGTGTTGAATTTGTAATTGATACTGAATTGTTTTCGCATATGATGTATCTATCACACACACAATCAGTAGTAGTTTCGATTTCTTCAGAATTGTATATAGTAGAGTTTGTAGGGCTTGGCTGTTCCAAAATTAAATCGACTAAACCCAGAGCTTGTGGAAGAGATGGAATTGATGGTGATAAAGCTGGAACTACTGGCTTGTTTGTAGTTTTTGTCGACGTTGAAGTTGTAGTGGTTGTCGTCGTCGTTGTCTGCGGAGTTGTGGTGATTTTTGTCGTTGTATGTGGAGTTGCAGTGGTTGTTGTTGAAGTTGTTCTTCGAGTCGTAGTTAGTAATCCCTCATCGTATAAACGGATGTAATTTAAAGCTTCAGCGGTTTTGCAAACAAAGTAGTGTTGAGGCCACATATCATGAGTGTCACAACTTCTACGTAGGTGAGCAGGTTCCATGAAACATGTGAGTCTAAGCATACGATATTTTAAGTTTTTTCTTAAAATACGAGTTACTGAATCAACCGCTTCCATATTAAGAATTCCCCGAAAACATCCAGACGCTCTATGAGATAAAGTGAATGGTTTAATCTCTGTTACAAGACAATAACCGCTTAGGATTGGGAATAATAGGAGATAGATGCGATATCTCATTTTTTTATTCAGAGAGAGAGACTTTTAACCTAGTTTATGCTTTCATCATCTAGAGTTAACTGTCTTGCATTTCGGTGGTCTTTGGTTAATATGCTTCAACTAAAGCTCTATATATATAACCTTGGGATTACATTTGTCTTTGGTATCTCCTTGACATGTGATACTGATGATAATCTTGTTTTGAACAGACTTCAAACTTTCAAAACTCGAAAATGACAAATTTACACCTTCAATACCATTGATGTTAGTGATGATAGTAGCTATTTTTGGCTCCTCGTTGGTCAAACGATTGCATTCCACACATGCAAAGTTGGTTGTCTCAAACTCTTCTGTTGGTGGACAAATCAAACGTGAGGTGTTGTATTCAAATACACATAATTCATCATTCCAAAATAGTTTTGTATTTTGAGTAAGACCTTCCGTATTATTTTTAACCCCTATTGCGCATTCCTCCTGATTCAGAGTGTATTTTGTTGGTGTATTGCAGGTCAGGGTATCTGTAGGCTCCTTGTTGATCGAATGATCGGAATGAGCGCATTGCATGCATGCAAATTTGAATGTCTCAAACTGTCTTCTTATTGGACAGATCACACGTCTGCTGTTGTATTGAAATGCACATAAACCCCCATTTCGATATACTTTTGTATTTTGAGTAAGTCCTTCCGTATTATTTGTAATACCCATTTCACATTCCGCTTGATTCAAAACGTATTTTGTTGTAGTATCACAAGGCACAGAATCTGTAGAAGTTGTGTCCTTGCAGATCCAAGAAGCGCTTTGAGGGATGAAAAAATCACAATATAATAAGTCGGGAGGGTAGAGTCGCACACAGTTTTTTCCATTTTCATCTTTATATCGTATAGTCCTTTCGAAAGATGAAAAAACCAAGACATCATTTTTATCCATAGCTCCGGCTATACATTCATCAATTTCGTTGGTATAGAATACTCCACTAACATTGGGAAATGTTAGTGCCAGTAGCAAGATAAATACGCAGCTCATTTTTTAAAATGTTTTTGCTTTCAGTGTTGAAAGTTGAATACTTTCTTTCTTGATGTTTTTTCTATTTATACGTAAGTGGCTAGCGGCTTGTTCAGCTCTCTCAACCGATTTTGAAGATGTGAAACAATCTCATCAAAGTGGTTACCAAAATGTAAGTATGGTTCCAATCGAGATTGAGACAAAAGAACATGTGTTTCTGTCCAGCGAAATGAAGTCAAACCTCTTAAAATCGAAATATCTATCAAATCACCCAGTTCAGCATCTTTCAAACATTGCTTTATATCAATCAGTTCGATCGCTCTTTTGAGATCTTCAAAATCTATCAACTTGGCTTGCGGACAGCATACTTTTGGATCAAAGCTCCTAGAACAGTTTAAGCATTCGAGAGGATTTGCTCTTGAAATACAATTACAGCTCAAAAGCATGCTTTGTATTGATTTACGAACTAGATTGAATCCTAACACAAAATAAAATACTTCTTCGGTGATGAGTTGAACAAAAAGAGGATTCGAACGCTCTAAAGGAATGTGTTCAAAATGAGTCCTTATGAACTTAGGAACAAAATCAGCCAATGTACCAATTGACTTGAATCCTTGAGTTTTTCCACTCATGTTTCTGCTGTAGTTCAGAGATAAATGAAGCAACTTTTTTTGTAGCAGTTCTTTTATGAGTCTTCAGATATATTTGTCGAATCAATAGTTATTATCGGGTTGACTGAGTCTTCTTTTTCATCAAGAGTGTGAGCGTATGGATATCCTTCCGCTATCGCAAGTAATTTATCCTTTAGTCGTTGATAAGCCAGTTTGCTCTGACTAGTAGGTAATAGGTAGGGATTTAATCGTGCTCTCAAATTTGTTAACAAAAAGGGAGACTTCAAATCATCAGTGGAAAGATCCAAAAAAGCATTAATCCATTCATCATGCACCAAAAAACCCATTTTAGCATTTTTCAAAACTTGTCTTCTATCAATCCAGTCGATAGCATCACCCAATTCTTTTTTGGTAGGTGTAGCACCTTCAACATTTCAGCATATCTTTTACAAGTGATACATTTGTCATCAACGTGTGAACAGTAACAGTTTAGTAGCGATAGATTGGTTGCTTGCTTGTAAAAACTTCCTCCTAGTACACAGTATACACATTCCTCCGTAAAATAAATCCTCAACATTTCATCAGAAACCTCAGCCAAAAAAGTCTTAGGTCCTATAGCATCGGAAGCTTCTTGGTGAGCAAAGTCTTCAACACGTAACATATTTGTTGTTATTCCGTTAAATTACAAAACGCGAATGATACGTTTTCAAATTGAAACACCTATTTAATCATTCATTACTTTTTCTTTTTTTTGAGGTTAATTGTTATGCTAGCTCATGTAGATCTTCATAAATGCTTTAATTTCAACCTGACAACCATCGATTGGGCAAGGTTTTACTTCTGATGAGCATTCAGTAAGTGCTTTTTCCTTACACTCACTACAGTAAATGAGATGACCACATGGAAGAGAGATATGATTTGCAATTACTTTTTTTTATGCATCTCAGACACACATTGAGCGAGTTTGCTTTGCTTAGTCTGATCTTTATCTTTTTTTAACGAATCAATTGATTTAGCATCATTTTTTAACAGTGTTGACGACTTCTCAACAGTTGTAAAATCATTTTCAAAAATATGTAAGGCTTCAATCATAAAACCTATTCGCTCAAAAGGTTTTCCATTTAACACTAAAACTTGTTCGATATCGTTTTGACTGTATCCTAGTTTTTTGCAAATAAGTTTCATTTCTTCGGTGTCATTGTTGTGCGTTATTTGTTTTACTTTTTCTCGATATTTTTCAACCCGTCGCTTACACCTTTTGCCTTTTTCCGTTTGCATGTAAACATCCTCAACATACTCTCCACCTTTACTCCCGAGTAAAAAATAACAGTCTGGGAACCACCGACAGTGTTCCTCCCACGGTAGATCACTCTCTTCCCATTCTTTAAGTTCACCTGAGCAAAAGAAGCATTTTACACTATCTCCGAACTTAGTATAGTAGAAACCTGCATTGGAAAGGAGTTTCATGGAGACTTTACCCTTCCATTGTTTGAAACTGTCTTCTCTAGATGTTTCAGTAGCAAAACGTGGTGTATCAGCACGATCAATTGATATACCTAGAGGTAATACTTCTGCAGTTAAATCTCCTCTTCTGGTCTTTTGTTCTTCCATCGTATAACTTTTGACAATTGAGATGTTTTTCATTTCATCTGCAAGTAGTTTCCTAGGTCTATACAGACGATTGTGAGTGTTAAATCCTCTAACAAATCGACAAAACGGAAAACTTTTAGCGTGTTCTTTCATCGGATGTTCATCTTCATCCTTCCAGTTTAGTAATACCCCTTGGCAAAAAACACATCGAACAGCGTTGTCTTTTTCAAGGTTATAGAAACCAGCTGCAGCCATGTTTTCACCACAATGTTTACCTACTCGTCTCCAATTTGTAAGAAATGATTTTCTTCGATAACTTTCATCAAGCATTAAAGTCTCTCTTTCATAAAAAGAGAGTTCATTGTAAATGAACTTGAAAAAGTCCGCTGGGGAAAGTTGCGCAATAGTTTTTTGTAATTTTAATGACAAAAGACTACAGTGATTATCCGGATAAGTTGCGACGACATAAGTGATTGCAGTGGTATCAGGAAAATTTCGTTGTAAAAAACAACGACGAAGTAACGAGTAAACTATCATCTATCCATTCGGTGCAGTCTTTAGTATTTTCAAAGCAATTCCGAGTTTTTCGCATTTCTTTTTTTTCATTATAAATAGTGTTTGCTACATATCTGTTGTTTGTTACTCGACACATTATTTATATATAATACAAGTAGTAGCTTCAGTTATTACTCAAGTTGAAGTTTTGTTGGAAAGTTCTTTCCTTTTGATCTAGTTCGTTGTTATTCTAAAAAAAAAATGATAATGCTTTATAGCAAAAAAATAAAAAAAGACTAAGGTTTCAATTTTTTTTCAATATACTTGAATTGATTACTATTGTAATAGAATGTAAATACTTACATCAGAAATGAAGACTTGTCTTTCTTTTGAATTAAAATGAATGATATTCCTAGTAGTTTGAACTTGAGAGCTGCTTTCTATAAAATTCGGATGAAGAAGGAGTACTTTTTCATTTTGAAGCCCTGAAATAATAAGAATAAACATAATTAAAACTTACATACAGCATTTTTTGATAGCTTAAATAGTGAATAATCTTGTTTTTTGTTCAGAAAATGTCTTCACGCTTAAATTGATTACAATTAAAACGAAATATAAATACTTACATCACAAATGAAGACTTGTTTTTCTTTGAATTAGATGAATTATATACATAGTTGTTTGAACTTCAGCTGTTTCCTATGTAACTCAAATGATGAAGAAGGAGGGCTGTAGTAGATGATGATGTAGTAGATCTTCTTCCTTCAGTTACTAACGATGAAGTGAATGCTTTCTGTATGAAAACAGTGCTTCTTATATAGCTTAAGTTGCACTGCTATGAATCAGCATTATTTTCACATGAATGGAAACCGTTGCTTTCGCGGGAATAGAAATTTTATTTTCCCGCGAATACAAACCAATGCTTTCGCGGGAATCAATACTTTATTTTCACGCGAATGGAAAGCGTTGCTTTCGCGGGAATAGAAATTTTATTTTCCCGCGAATACAAACCAAAGCTTTCGCGGGAATCAATACTTTATTTTCACGCGAATGGAAACCGTTGCTTTCGCGGGAATAAATATTTTAATTTCACGCGAATACAAACCAATGTTTTCGCGGGAATAAATAATTTATTTTCACACGGATGGAAACCGTTGCTTTCGCGGGAATAGAAATTTTATTTTCCCGCGAATACAAACCAATGCTTTTGCGGGAATAAATAATTTATTTTCACGCGAATACAAACCAATGTTTTCGCGGGAATAGATAATTTATTTTCACGCGAATGGAAAGCGTTGCTTTCGCGGGAATAGAAATTTTATTTTCCCGCGAATACAAAGCAAAGCTTTCGCGGGAATCAATACTTTATTTTCACGCGAATGGAAAGCGTTGCTTTCGCGGGAATAGAAATTTTATTTTCCCGCGAATACAAACCAAAGCTTTCGCGGGAATCAATACTTTATTTTCACGCGAATGGAAAACTTTGCTTTCGCGGGAATAAATATTTTAATTTCACGCGAATACAAACCAATGTTTTCGCGGGAATAAATAATTTATTTTCACACGGATGGAAACCGTTGCTTTCGCGGGAATAGAAATTTTATTTTTCCGCGAATACAAACCAAAGCTTTCGCGGGAATCAATACTTTATTTTCACGCGAATGGAAACCGTTGCTTTCGCGGGAATAAATATTTTATTTTCACGCGAATACAAACCAATGTTTTCGCGGGAATAAATAGTTTATTTTCACGCGAATAGAAACTGTTGCTTTTGCGGGAATGAACATTTTATTTCCACGCGGATAGAAACCAATGCTTTCGCGGGAATAAAACAATTATTTCAATAGGGATAAAACCGTTGCTTTCGCGGGAGTAAACAAAATAATTTTCACGCGAATAAAAACCAAAGCTTTCGCGGGAATATCGCGTGAAAAAACTGCTGAGTCATAGATATATTATAAAGAAGGTTTCATAGGGTTAATTAGTACAGCTTTAGCTATTTAAGAACCAGTGTTTTCACACAGAAAGCATCCAGTTCTACAATAGCTAGCAAGGAAGCAACATCTACACACCAACTACTACATTTACTTGAAACTATAGAAAGACTTTCAGTCAATAAGGTGAGAATCACTAAATAATTCTTTAACATATATTGATAGAAAACTTCAACTAGATTTGCTATAATACTTCAGAAAGTTAATTTTATGTTTTAATATTTTGTTCTTTAGAAAGACTTTCATTCAATAAGGTGAAAATCACTAAATAATTCTTTAACATATATTGATAAAAAACTTCAACTAGATTTGCTATAATACTTCAGAAAGTTAATTTTATGTTTTATTATTTTGTTCTTATTAATAAAAGATCAAATAGTTTCACCATAATGCATCAGAAAAATTATTATGGTTTTGATTATGTGTTTATTTTATAAATATCTAGTTAGTTTATTCTTTTCAAAATATTTTTCAAATTCCAGTCATCTGTTACATAATTTTTACTCTCTTTTCAGTTCCAACTTCTGACTGAACGCTCTGAATATGAATGAAGACCGTAATACCTCATTTCTCTCAACATTCGAACCATACTCTGATGATAAAGAAAATATCCCTCCTGATTCACATATAATAAGAAGGAAACTGAACACAATTCGACCAAAGCCATGGGATTCGGATAGAAATAAAACGATTGACTATACTTGGACTTTGAAAGCACCATCTCCTTCTCATCTTTCCTGCTTGTCAAAAAATGCTGCTAGTTTGCTCAATTCTTGCGATACCAATGACAGAGTAATGATTGGAAGGTTTCAACCACTTCACTTAAATCAAACACCATCACTTCTCGAGATAATCTCCATCGAAAGACCAGCTGAGGATGTATATAAAAACTTATGCATTATCCGCTACAATGTCGAAACATTTGGCAACAGACGACAAGTGAGGTCTATGGTGAGAAATGAGGATTACAACAAATTAGCTCCAACACAACCGGATGTTCCAAAACTGGCGGTTTTTATGGGATTCGATTCAGACAAGCATCCAATCTTTCACCCTATCAACTTCCCATCCAATATTTCCCTTGAGGAAGCTAAACAGCTAAGTAGATTAATAAAAAAAAAAACACCTACTCAGTTGATCAGTATGGTTCGTATCGCAACACTCTCTCAATTTGCTGTTGGAAGTGTAATCAGTTTTGAATCTCCTCAAATATCAACTCAGTTAACATTACCTAATGGAGAAGTGGTGATGGATGCGCTACTGGTAAACTACAGATGTTTGCAATATGATGGTTTGATGATGGGAGTTCTATATATACCTGAAAAACATGCTAGCAACGTCAAACGAATTGGAACAGGAGTCATACTTGTAAGAAATCGTGAAGTTAGTAGATTTGGTTATCATCGACATGATATAATCACATTCACAGCATTACAAGCGATAGAAACGGCTCAAAACCTATCCAACAAACTTGATGATTCCAACCAGATGAAGTACTTTACTACAGATGAGGTTGTTGAGAACAAGGTCTTAGTGCTTTCAATGGGAGTGGGAAACACATCTTCTACATCTTTGAGAGAACCAACACCCCCTGGTGAAAACCATATTCAAAAAGAGCATGTCAGACAAGACAACATAGTGAGTATTTTTTATTTAATGTAAACTAACTGATATAAGTAATACTTCCAATTAGATAATATTTATTTATAAAGCAATTATTTTTTGTTTTGCTTTAGATAGAAGAGAGAGAATCAAAAACACTTGATGAAAATTATGCTCAAGAAAAAACAAACCGAACAATATAACTTGGTGAGTTACTTCCCTTTACTATATAATGTTAACTAACCAATGTAAAAAGAACTATAATTCAAATTCATGTAATTATTTTACATTTTTGTTTAATCATTCTATACTAATACATAACTTTTTATTTTAGTTCATTATGGAATCAAAAGTACATAGAACAGAAGTCTTCCTTCCTAAGTTATAACATCAGTACAACAATGACGACATTGTAAAGAAAAAGACTATCATCCATTGATTGTCATTACAAGTTGTAGTGCTTTGTATTACTTAGTATTTACTAACTCTAGCTATATTATACAAGAATATTTTGCTACTTATTATGTAATAAATGTATATAATCATATATTGATTCAATGTAATTATATCTCCTCATTCTTCTCTCCTCTCTCTCAAAATATCATATGAGTTCGAGTTATGTAAAAAAATTATCAAAACTTGAATGTCATGCCTTCGAAATCTATATGCTCTAAGTTCAAATTAAGTAAAAAAATAATCAAAACTCAAATGCCACTTAAATGCCACTCAAATGCCACTCAAGTACCCCTCAAATAAAATACAATATAAACTCGGCGAATTCATCCAACGTCGTAACCCATTGCCTAAACTCCAAGATCAAATCCACAAAAAAACACTTGGTAGGGAGATCTGCTCATATATTACTACTTATATATATTATCATTTAGCATTAATGCGCTAGCCTGTTGACTCTGGATCTCTTTTGTGCCAGGTTATGATTACTTTTTCACCCCTCGCTGGGGGTATTCTTTCTGTCCAATTATATGCATATATTTTCAACTGATTACCTTTCCTATAAATACTCGTGCATTCAGCCCAGAGGGGCAGACATTTAGTAGTAGTTAGAGTGAGAAGCAACTCTCGTGTAGCAAGTGAACTGTTTTGACCAGTTACTGTTGAGTCTTCACTCGACCCTTGCCGTCAGTTGCTACCGTTCTCGTTGTTAAATACTTTGTGTCAAGCCTTCAGTTTTGTGCGTGAAATTGGACATTGAGAGTATTCGCGACCTCTATTCGCCGAACACATTGCAATAAAAATAATCAGACCGGCAATAAATTTAATCAATTAATAATCATTTTGTTCGGAACTCGTGGGTCAACAAAAAGTAGCTCACTGAATAAAAAAATAATCAACGAGTATTTATTTATATTGTTCGTAGGTCGCGAATGACACTGAACAATAAATAAATAGCAATGAGCGAGTTGATTTTTTTTATTTTCATAGACCGGTTTTATCTCCTTGAAAAATAATTCAAAATAATGGTGAGGATTTAAATTTTACTAAATTGAAGGGCAGCTTGACAGATTATTCTAGTTTGTAGCAGTTCAAGTTTTGTTATTTTCTTGATTATTTTGAAAATTAGGAGTTATCTTCTCTATGATTTGTTCGGTAAACTATAACAATTCATTGAATATTTGTTTTGTTCTAAACTAATGTTCCGTTGCATACGCAGCATATTGAATTACGAACACCTATTATTTTTGTATTTTGTTCGACGAACAGGTCGCGAATACTCTTAATGTTTGCTTTTGTTGGTAATAATAAATCATTGTTACCTCCAACTCTGTGATATCTATGAGGCCGGTTGCCTGAACACAGTTGTGTCTGCTATACAGCAGCATCCGGTGGTATCTAGTGCAAGATAAACCACACAGAGCCGTACTTCTGTGCAGTGGCGCTCTTAGTACAGTACAGATAAAGCCGTACAGTATAGCCCTCCTTGTAGTGCCAGTAAACGGTTCCATCCAGCGACGGAGAAAACCATTACAAAATCACAATTGTGATACGAAATGCACAATTGTGATGTACAATATTTTGCGCAGTTCACTGATTGCTCTTCAGGTCACGACTGACACAAACGATAAAAGATAGCAATATGAAATACCCTGTTAACAGCTGAGCCTACCTAAACTACAAACAGCCATTTTATAAAATTGTCTGCTTCTTGGCAGGATGTAGCATTTGAGAAATTTAGGGCTGAATATTTTTACTTTGATGTTGTTATGGACTCAGCTCTGGTTCCAAAGCTCCAACTCATTGTTGAACAAACCTCTTGGTCAGCTGATTATTAGTTGTGATACTTGCAGTCTCTCATCAAGTGCACAATTCTTTATGTGGCTAATCAGGCTAACCTGAGATACTGTGGGAGATTTGTGTAACATCAGTGACCCCAGCCCCTTCCTTCCCCCTCAACCCCCCCCCCCCCCTACCCTGCACCCTTGCCACCACAGAAGAGTGTAATAGAACCCATTCCCCTTGCACAGCTTAGGTGTTTGTATGGATGCTTCTAGATCAAGCTGTGCAACTACTAACTTATAATGCATGCCCAGCCACCCACTACACTGATGAGTCATTCGGAGATTCACTCGGTCATATATGGCCACCATTCGGAGATTAGCCGGGCATATATGGCCACTAATGGATGAGCTTGAGTGCACAAGAAAGCATGACAGCCTATTGAAGTCATACAAGAGAGAGAGCCTTGAAGTGGGACCCAAGCTTAAGGAGGAGGAGCCTTGGAGCTAGTAAACAATGTGCCATGTGTGCACTTTTCTATTTGATTGTCTTTGTTTATTTTATGTATTGATTGTGATGATTTGTTGATAATTTATAAGGATCTGTTATATTGGTTTACCCTAATAAGGGAGTGTGCCTTCCTGGTCTCTCCTATAAAAGGAATTGTTGAAGATCAGGAGGGCAGAAGTTATTGTGGATTACTGTGGAGTTACTATGCATGACTTGCAGTAATAGTGGAGTAATTATTATACTTGTGTCTTGCTAAATAGAATGTTAATAATAAAGATTATTATTAACAAGGAACATTCTTGTCGATTGTCTGGACATTATTAGTATTAACAAGGAATACATGGAAGCTGTTGTGTCGGTGGTGTAAATCAAGATAGAAAAACACTACATTGGTGGCAGCGGTGGGATTCTATGAACAAGAGAGACACAACGGATAGGAAGAGAAGAAGGTAGGAAAAGAAGAAGTTAGAGAGAGAAGAAGGTAGGAAGATCTAGGAGCTATACCAAGCCTGTATCTCTTGCATACTACTTTCCCCCTCTTCAGAAGCTACTCTGTGTCAGTATCCCTCTGTATACTACCTACCCCGAAGCTATACCGAGCCTGTATACCCTGTATACCACCTTCCCCCCCTCCCCAGAAGTCACACCGAGCCTGTATAGCCATATACTACCTACCCCGAAGTTATACCGAGCCTGTATACCCTGTATACCACCTTCCCCCCCCCCTCCCCAGAAGTCACACCGAGCCTGTATAGCCATATACTATCTACCCCGAAGCTATACCGAGCCTGTATACCCTGTATACCACCTTCCCCCTCTCCCCAGAAGTCACACCGAGCCTGTATAGCCATATACTACCTACCCCGAAGCTATACCGAGCCTGTATAGCCACATACTACATACCCCGAAGCTATACCGAGCCTGTATACCCTGTATACCACCTTCCCCTTCTCCCCAGAAGCTATACCGAGCCTGTATACCCTGTATACCACCTTCCCCCTCTCCCCAGAAGTCACACCGAGCCTGTATACCCTGTATACCAGCTTACTCTTGCCAAAAACAGTCACTCAACCCCCCCTAGCTTGCCATTGTATCTAACATGGCCACCCAAAGAGCTAGGAGTGCCGGTAGAAACCCTGTCGGAGCACAACCTACCATAGCGCTGGAGCAACTCACCGAAGCTCTGCAGATGCTGGTACAGCCTCCCCGAGGACCAATACAGACACCCTTCAAGGCCCCAAAGTACGACGGGACGAGAGACATCGAGTATTTTGTCACTCGGTTCCTCGAGGTCGCAGATGCCAATGACTGGGGCCAAGCTACAGCCCTGATGCATCTCCGAGCAGCACTGAAGGACGAGGCACTAGAGTGTGGACGCCCCCCTCACGTAGAAGGTATCTTCGCCGCCCTCCGAGCCCGTTTCGGACTCACCCCAAAGGAAGCGCAGGCCAAGTTAATTGTGTTGCGTCATTCTGCCCAAGCCTCACTACAACAACACGCCAACGAAGTGGAGAAATTAGTTCGTGTGGCATACGATGACCTACCCCCCCGAAGAGTCGACCGAATGGTGCTAGAGACTTTCGCCAGCACTATTGGTAATGCCTATCTACAACGGCACCTGCTGGCAGTCCAACCACACACGATTGAGGAGGCTATTAGAGCTGGAAACGAATTCCTGCAAGTCAAAGTTGGACTCGAAGACAGGCCCTCCAGAGTGAGAATAGTGGAAGAGGAGGAAGAACATTTACCCCCACCCAGTGACCGGCCCTCCCCAATCTCCCCCCCTAACCAAGTTCAACAGACGGCCACCCTACCAGAGGACACCCTCAGTGCCTTGATGAAGAACCTACAGACGTTGACCGAAGCAGTTAAGCTCCAGTCCGACGCATTGCAACAATTACAACAACAAGTCAACCCACCCCTTGCCCCCTCCCTCCCCCACCCTTTCCCTACATCCGCCCCCCTCCAGTGTTGGGGATGTGGCACTATCGGCCATTTACAAAGAAGCTGCCCGGTCAAACCTTGGCCATCTACCTCGCCCCCCCTTACCAGCAGTCAAAAAACGGGCGCCGCCCGCAGTAGGGAAACCGGCCCCTCACTGCCCCCGGGCACCCCGGCGTTATCAAAGAAAGTTGGCTAGAGTAGAACAGTACAACCCCGTACTAGAGATTCCCCCATGGCAGAGAGAGAGACGGCGTGTAGTACCCATCTCAGAACCCTGGCAACTACCCACCACCAACCGGTATACCCCCCTCCAAGATATAGGAGACGAAGAGCCCTACTCCCCGGTACCCAGTGAAGCAGAGTCGGACTATTACCCTACCGACCTGTATACCCAACCCCCCCCTTCTCATAGACAAAGTCTTGCTGACCACGGTCACCTGGTGTGCCACCCTACACAGGACACCGAGCCACCCCCACCTCGTCAGTCTTTGGCTAAGAAACTACTCCCCCCCTCAACCCCGTTGACCACTGAGCGACCCTCTCGTACTCGATATAGACGCTCCCCTACCCCCCAACCCTCAGCAGTTAAACCCGCTGACCTCACTTACCCCCCATCAGAGCGCCCTTACAAGGCAAGCTACTTCCTACCCGGTCGAGTAGAGGGAAAACCGGTGTCAGTACTCATCGATACTGGATGCACCACCAACCTCTTATCGCAACACCTGTTCAATCGACTGGCCCCCACTACTAAGAGCTCCCTACAAGAAGGTGATTCACACGGTGTGTTAGCCGACGGATCTCACATCCCCTTCTTTGGTACCATCCGCCTACCCATTCGGCTGCGAGATGTCAAAACGGAAGCCACTTTCGTCGTAGGCCAAATAAATGAGGACGCCATTCTGGGCATGCCGTTTCTCACTTCTCATCAGTGTCGCATGAAGTTCGACCTGTCAGTGATAGAAGTTAATGGCCAAGAACTGCTGTGTACAGACCAGCAAGGCAGAGTACTGGCTACTGGAGTCCAGGTGGTTAGAGACACTCAGATCCCCCCCCCCCCCACACCGAAGCAACCATACTGTGCCGAACTACGCACTCCATACACCTTCCCCTCGGTATCGTAGAAGGCATCCCCAACTCCCCTCCCCTAGCTGCCAGTCTCAACACCCCGAATGACCGGCATCAGCTATTGGTGAGGTCTCTCAACCCCACCAACCAACCGCTGGACTTGAAAGCTGGCAAAACGATAGGAAGGTACACTGGAGTACACAACGGTGATGTAGGATCACCAGTAAAAGAAGATGAGCCCACTGCCCCCCCCTCCACCGCCATTCCTCCCCCCGTCCCCGAACATCTAAAAGAGTTGTATGTCCAAGCACTAGGCAACTGTCACACCCCCCAGGAGGCGTTCAAATTGGCACAACTTTTGCACTCGTATGAAGAAGTATTCAGTAAAGGTGACCACGACGTCGGCCTTACCAACCTAGTAGCCCACAGCATTCCCCTGAGACCTGGCGCACAACCCATCCGTCAACATCCCCACAGGCTAGGGCCTCATAAAGAGAAAGAGGCTGAAGAACAAGTAGCCAAGCTGCTCGAACGGGGTTTGATAGAACCCAGCACTGGCGCTTGGAGTTCCCCCGTAGTATTGGTGAAGAAGAAAGATGGCACCTGGCGCTTCTGTATTGATTACCGGCGTCTAAATGCGGTAACCCAACAGGACGCCTACCCCCTCCCCCGTATAGACGAGAGCCTAGATGCGCTGTCTGGAAGTCGGTATTTTAGTACCCTTGACCTAGTGAGCGGGTATTGGCAAGTGCCCCTCGATGCAGACGCCAGCGAAAAATCTGCCTTTTCAACTCGCTCAGGCCTATACAAGTGGAAGGTCCTCCCCTTCGGCCTCACTTCTGCCCCAGCCACCTTCCAAAGACTCATGGAACGAGTACTACATGGACTTCACTGGAAGTCACTCCTCCTATACCTAGACGACATTATTGTCATCAGTCCCGACTTCCCCACCCACCTACACCGGCTGGCAGAAGTGCTACAGCGGCTCAAAGCAGCAGGACTTAAGTTAAAGCCCAGCAAATGCGAACTGCTACAGTCACAAGTCCGCTATCTTGGACACCTCGTCAGTGAGCATGGTGTTTCCACGGATCCCGACAAAATCGCAGTAGTCCGTGACTGGCCCACCCCCACCTGCCTTAAAGAACTCCAAGCATTCCTCGGTACAGTCGGGTATTACCGACAATACCTCCCTCGCTTCTCCACTACGGCCAAACCCCTGACCAAGTTAACCTGCAAGGACGTTCCATGGGAATGGACCACCCCTCAGAGAGAAGCTTTTGTACAGCTTAAAGCTGGACTGCTGTCTGCTCCCATCCTCGGCTACCCAGATGCCGATAGCCCGTATATATTGGACACCGATGCAAGCGATGACGGTGTTGGAGCTGTCCTCTCCCAACTACAGAATGGTGAAGAAAGAGTGATAGCGTATTATAGCAAAACACTGAGCCCACCTGAACGCAACTATTGTGTCACTCGCAGAGAACTACTGGCCGTAGTCAAAGCCACAAAGCATTTCAAGCCCTACCTCTACGGTCGAACCTTTCGGGTGAGAACAGACCACGCTTCCCTCATGTGGCTATGTAAGCGTAAAGAGCCGTCCAGCCAAGTAGCCAGGTGGCTCGAAACTCTGTCGGAGTTCCAGTTTACCATCGAACACCGGAGTGGACACTTGCATGGAAATGCTGACGGCCTTAGTAGACGATGTTCCCCCGATTGTAAGCAATGTAATCACATTGAAGCCAGAGACGGCGGACCCACGAAGAGAGAAATATTGCAAACCTTGCCCCACCCCTTCTCCCCTCCCCCATCCACCCCAGCTGACCCCACCCCGTCACACCCTCAAGTGGTAGCTATCACTCGCCCCCCACCCCCTGACACCGACCTGCTGGACGCTCAGAGAACAGGCCGCCACCCGGTAGCCATCATCTACCAGGCGGTAAAGAACCATACCCCTATTCCCCCACAGCAGTTGGAACTCGGAAGTAATGAACTCCGACAGCTGGAGAAACGCCAACACTCTATGCAGATCCGCCCAGATGGTATTCTAGAGGTACACCAAGCCGGACAGAACCGAGCCCACTGGTGTGCTGTGTGCCCCCCCAGCCTGAGAAGCAAAGTAGTGTGGGAGACACATGTCTTGGCCCACCAAGGCATACAACGGACATTAAAGAGAGTCGGCCTCACATGGTACTGGCCAGGTATGACCGCGGATGTACGGAGAGCCATTAACAGTTGTGAAACCTGTCAGCGGGCTAAACATGGCGGTACAAAACCCAACCCCACACGGCAGCGAATGTATGCCGGCCGCCCTTGGCAAAAGTTGGCCGTAGACCTGGTGGGCCCCCTCCCTGAGACCGATAGAGGAAACAAGTGGATACTCGTCTTAACAGACCACTTTACCCGTTGGCAAGATGCCCTCCCCCTCCCTGATGCCACTGCCCCTGTTGTTGCCACTGCCCTCGACGAACACGTGTTCTGCTACTTCGGACTACCCGAGCAGATGCACACCAATCAGGGTGCCCAGTTTGAGTCGAGTCTCATGCACGAACTCTGTACTCTCTGGCGGGTAAAAAAGACTCGGACCACTCCCTACCACCCCCAATCCAACGGTTTAGTAGAGCGCAATAATAGGGTATTAGGAGATACCCTACGCTCTCTCCTATTGAAGAGACAGCCCGGAGAATGGGACTTGATTCTCCACCAAATAATGAGAGCGTTCCGTGCCACCCCCCATTCTACTACAGGCGAAACCCCAAACTTCTTGATGATGGGAAGGGAATTACGGCTCCCCGACCAACTAACTTATCACCCCCCCTTGGTTGAGTGTGTGCCCGTACACGAATATGCCCAAGCCCTACAGGAAAGACTTGAAGAGGTTCATGAGACTCTCCGAATGGAGCAGCAACAGATAAGAGGAGACGAAGGAGAGGAGCCGTCTCTATTCAAAACGGGAGATGAAGTATGGTTGGAGAACCGGAGGAGAAGAAAGGGAGAGAACCCCAAACTCCAACCCAAGTTCGTGGGCCCCTATATAATAGAGGAAGCCTACAGTAACCACACATACCTGATCAATCGACACGGCCAACAGTCAGTGCAAAAAGGCAGTCGCCTGAAACCATATAGGGCATGCCTGGAGCCGTACGGACAAGCCCCTGCAGCTTTAGAACCCGTCCGCCGCCCCAACATGCGTGGCGCTGCTCCCCGCAGGAGAACACAACCCCCTCCCCCTTTACAAGAAATACCCTTTCCACTCCTGGACCTCCCAATGCCTTCTCCTTATACGGCGCCCCCCTCCCCTCCAATCTCTCCGCCTGTAGAGAGGCCAGCGCCCAGAGCAAGTCAACCTATAGAGAGAGCAGCACCCAGAGCACCTCAACCTGTAGAAGAGTGCTCACCGAATCTCTCCAGCGAAAATCAATCCAATCGGACGAGAACTGGCCGAGCCGTAGGTCATACGGCAAACCAAGAAGTTGTCCCCCCGCCAGTTGCACGCCCCCCTCCCTTAGCCCCAGCACCTACAGGCCGCCCTAGACGAAATGTAGGACCACCCCAACGATATGGCCAACCTTGGTGTCACCAAGTCACTGCAAGAAGTGATACACTACAGGAAGAAAGAACCAAGTTATTGGCTACAGTTAAAGCATTCACCACTAAGCCTGAGGACCACAACCCCCCTTGCCTAGTCTCAAAAGAATTGCTAGGGTCTCCCCTACCCCCCCTCCAAACTTCAGCTGGCTCTCTCCATTCAACCCCCCTGCAGGAGCCCCCAAAGATACCCCTCTTTTCCCCCTCTGTCAGGAGTCATACCCCCCAAGTGGCAGAGCAAACCGGTTTGCAGCTGAATAGTCAAGAAAATATTGCCCGTTTGTCTGCTAACTTGCTTACTGAGCAGTCCGCTTGCTTACTACAGCTCCTTCAGAACTACTTGCAAAGTATGAACACCGAAACTTCCGCCTGCTTACAGCTCGAGGATGACGACGACAACCTCCTGCTCGAAGCTAATCTAGCTGAAAATCAGCCACCCTCTAGCCACAGCGAGGATCCGCTGCTAGGCATAACAGGAGAGTCAGCACCCACTACGCTACCAGCAGCCACGTCAAGTCAACCTGGTGAATTGAAACGCGCCTATGATAAATGGATACTCGAGAACGCTACGGCCAGTGACCCTTTAGCTCTCACCACCCTTGTGCCTTTCCCCCCCCCCAACCGACTTAGACGAGTTTCCACCCCTTGCTCCAGCTAAAAGACCACCCACTAACCTCCCCCTGGTCCCTACTACAATCATTCCTTCAACAAAACTTGATTATAGCTACAGTCAATGTGTAAAGAAACCCCCCAAGCCAAATCCCCCTTTTCCCAGTGACCCCGGCACTACCCCGGCTCGGGATAGATGGACCACCCTCAGAAGGAATCTCACACCACCCCCACGGAGTAGATCTGGCGTTAGAACGCAAACAGAGACAAAGAGTACCCCACAAATCTTTGTTGTTGATTCATTAATTAGAGACGGTGTCCCTAATGGAGCGGAGTATGTGGGAGATTTGTGTAACATCAGTGACCCCAGCCCCTTCCTTCCCCCTCAACCCCCCCCCCCTACCCTGCACCCTTGCCACCCCAGAAGAGTGTAATAGAACCCATTCCCCTTGCACAGCTTAGGTGTTTGTATGGATGCTTCTAGATCAAGCTGTGCAACTACTAACTTATAATGCATGCCCAGCCACCCACTACACTGATGAGTCATTCGGAGATTCACTCGGTCATATATGGCCACCATTCGGAGATTAGCCGGGCATATATGGCCACTAATGGATGAGCTTGAGTGCACAAGAAAGCATGACAGCCTATTGAAGTCATACAAGAGAGAGAGCCTTGAAGTGGGACCCAAGCTTAAGGAGGAGGAGCCTTGGAGCTAGTAAACAATGTGCCATGTGTGCACTTTTCTATTTGATTGTCTTTGTTTATTTTATGTATTGATTGTGATGATTTGTTGATAATTTATAAGGATCTGTTATATTGGTTTACCCTAATAAGGGAGTGTGCCTTCCTGGTCTCTCCTATAAAAGGAATTGTTGAAGATCAGGAGGGCAGAAGTTATTGTGGATTACTGTGGAGTTACTATGCATGACTTGCAGTAATAGTGGAGTAATTATTATACTTGTGTCTTGCTAAATAGAATGTTAATAATAAAGATTATTATTAACAAGGAACATTCTTGTCGATTGTCTGGACATTATTAGTATTAACAAGGAATACATGGAAGCTGTTGTGTCGGTGGTGTAAATCAAGATAGAAAAACACTACAATACTACTTAGGCTAACCTGAGATACTACTTAGGCTAACCTGAGGTGCTACTCACGTTCAGGATAGGCATAGTTGCCATGTATCTAAGGTAGGACTAGAGGCTTGTCACAGTGTAAAACTGTGTACAGGGGAAATATTGTGCCTACCAAGTTCCACCACGACATGGATACCAAACTACATACATACAGCTGTTCTCTAGGGAAACCTCATAGATAATACATTTTTTATATAGTAAAAGCTTTAGACTGTTTTATTCAACTTGTTGTGTGATGGTTGATGACATACTTCTCTGAGTCTGTGTATAACTGTTAGACGCATCACTAGTTGATATCATTGTCTATAGTACACCATGGCAACAACCCAATCTGCACCTGAATAATGATGATCATGATGAATTCTACTGACCTAGTGTCAATGGTTCGTGTTAGTTTCAGAGCTTCTGTTACTTCTGTAGCTAAAGTAAACCAGGCTTTTTGATCAGATCAAACTTGATAGGAACATCCAACTGAGAGCTGATACTGGTGAGAGACTATATTTCGGTTGCTACTGATTCAATGTATATTAGTATTAGCTGATTTCACATCAAGGTCCAGTTGGTTGCTGAGCAACACTTCAGGAACCACCACGCTCTCTCAATCTGTTAATAATGAACTACAAGCCAAGCTTATTTTTATCAGTTTGTTTGTCACTTTACTTGACTGGCAAGGCTCCAAGTTACGCTATCACTGTTATCAAATGTTTACTGACCTTTGAGTTGCCAGCTATGCATGTATGAACTACGTGACAGTCAGTCAGTGATTATTAGTAGACTAGTAACAAAGAAGTTAGCTCACTTATTATATACAGCCACTAACATGGTTTGATACATGAGTAGTAGATATAGTGTGTAGTCAGTTGATATATAAACTACAGTGGTAGGATTGACTGCACAGCACAGTAAGTATTCTACTGTACTAGAGACTTGACATACTTGACTGACTGGTTGGTTGGGTGGGTGTGTGGCTGACTGGATGGTTAGCTGGCTGACTGGTTGTTAGTAGATTTCAGCAAGCACCTAACTGATGAACAACCTTATGCAGACTTGGTGAGCATGAGCTACATCTATGATGTAGTCGCATCACAAGTTCATGTATTGCATTCACACTGCTAACTACTGTTTCAAAGCATTTATAAGCATACATATAAGTTATATTAGTATTACTCGTCCTATGCAAATATTATTATGCCGCCCCCTCTATTCTTTCCCCCGCTTTTCCCTTGCCACCCGCCCTTCACCCCCCCCCCACCATTCTACTTCTCACCCTCTACCTTAAGCTATATCCTGCCCTGTTCCACTCTATCTCCCCTCTACCCTCCCCATCTCTCCCTTCCTCTCACTCTGCCCAGTTTAAAAAAAGACACAGGTGTGCTGGGCTAACAAACTAGTAGAAACTGTTACTAAAGAGTGCTGCAATCTATGCATACTAGTAAAGTGTAACAAGTCATGGACCAGTGTGGAAATGTTTGAGTGACTCTCCAACCACAGCATATTAGCAAAATGTAACTGTTTGTGATTCCAGGGATCTCAACCATTCGGATTTTATCCAAATTGCCCGGATTTTGGGGTGTCAAATCTTTGTTACCCGGATTTACTAGTATAATTAATACCTCCTTTACTTTCATACAATTGCTACTATATATTTTATTTGTTCCAGTAATCTAGTCTCAACTACAACCCTAACAAAACAAATGAATGAACAATTAAAGATGTTTCAATACAACAACAACGCTACAACTACTAGTGGCTCACTTTCACTACTCAATCATGTAGACATCTAACACAATGCTCTGATCAAGTGATGAATTAAGACAAAAGACATCAATGAAATCAGAATGAGTCAATATCTCTCCTTTCTTCACTTTTAGTAGGAAATCTCATGTCAGCAGATATTGGTTTTACACTACTTCTGCCCAATAGCCCGCTACGATGTTTATTGTGTTTGCATTAGAAAACTTGGGTTATTAATGACTCACCACGTGGCCCTAGCTTGCATACAACACTATAAGGAAACATTTAAAAGCAACTTAAAAAAAAGATAACTACTAGTTTTAGCGATGGTCTCAAATCACATAGTGCAATGCATATGTAGATGTTGATGATAAAAGGCTGATAAAAAATGTAAAATGGCCACAACAGAATATAACCAAAGAAGAACAAAATAAGCACATTACACGCAGTGATTCATAAACATAGTATGTGGTCAAACATTTTAATCTAATCACACTTCATTCATTTCTTTGTGACTCCAAGCATTTCTCATACTTCATATTTTGTTGTCTCCATTTGCAATAAATTCATCTTGATTGATTGTCCAGTGTTTTATTAAACTTTGGCGGCCGATGCTTCGCCCCGGATCCCGTTGGGGGGCTTACAGTGCCCCCAAACCCCACAGCTGATATTGTTCGTCGCTGCGCACCTAGGTTCGGGAGCTTTGCCTCTCAATGACGCTGTGCGAACTCAACTAGGATTTTTCAAAGTTCAAGGTTGAGATCCCTTGATTCAACTCCACCTACATTATTGAAAATATTTATTTTTATCCAATCTGAAAACATTTACAGTTTGTGAACAGATGGTAAACTCAAACCACCACCCTCTATACAGTTGGTCCAATAGAACGTTTTTTTCAAAAGTTTGTCCTTCTTTCAGCAAAGAAGTTTAGGAGTACGTACCCATTTGTGAACTGCGATGGTCTTCATCTAGATTATTGTTGAAAAAAATATTGTGATGGAATTTGCCTAGTGCGGCCATACAGTTAGATAGTGTGCCTACTGGCTTGATTTACTAATAGTGCACACATGAGTAAGCAGTGAGTTAAAAGAGCTAGCTGGACAAGCACAAGCTTGTTCGGTTGAAAGCACTAGTACCTTGCACAGATGGAGAAAACGATCCAAGCACCCTCCCTTAGTCAAAACCAAGCGCAGAGGATTGCAACCTACGTACGATAGTTTGACGTCATCTATATATATTTATAATTAACGCTTGAAAATTGGCGGCCAGCCAGTTCTCATTCAGCCAGCTATGTTCGTGATTTTCTATGATGAAGCCAGCCCATTGTGATTCATCTTTCTGTGGTGCTAACTATTATTTAAGCCAATCATATATTATCATTTTCAACTGCTATCCTTTTCTATAAATAGTGAGGCGGTTTGCCCAACGCTCAGAGTTGTTTTACATTTGCCTAGAAACAGTCAGAACTAGTTTTAGCTAAGGCTGAGATAGTATCTAGTCAATAAGTGTCAGCGATTGCTTGTACCGACTTAGTGTTGCCTAAGAGTCAAATTACTGTATGCTTGTAAGGTCTATTTATCCAGCAAGCTTTTGTGTTCTTCTAACTAATAAATTATTATTAATTTGAAACTCCATGTATTTAGTGAGGCCGGTTGCCTGTTTCACTATTGCTCGCATACCTTACAAACCGGATCTTCTACAACAGAAAGCCTTTAGTACCATAACGATAGCGCTTACTGTTCGTATCAACTGCCTTCCACAGAGAGCCTACACTACCAGTCTATTTGCACTCTGTATTACCGCACTGCTATTGCTATACAGTACAGTGACTTTCTAACAGCTGTCAGTGAAGGTATTCTCGTAAATCCAACAAAATCCTTTACAAAAGTTAGTCGACAAGTATCTTTGTCTTGAGTTAAAATAGCAAATTTAAAGTTCGCCATATTTTAGATTAAACCCATGGAACATTTACAGTGCCAGCCATTTCACTGTATCCAGTTCCCCACCCACTCCGAAGCTATACTGTGCCAGTATAACCCTGTATACTGTTTTCCCCTTCCCCCAGGAATTGTTCAGTGCCAGAATCACACTGTATACTACCCCTTCCCGCCCAGAAGCTATCCTGGACTGAGATACCCCATATACTGATTTTTTTTTGCCAAAACGATCACTCCAAACCCCATAGCCTGCCATTCAACAAACATAGCAGCCCAAAGAGCTAGGAGTGCTGGCAGGAACCCTGTTGGAGCTGAACCCACAGCAGCACTAGAACAACTCACAGAAGCTCTGCAGAGGTTGGTGCAATCCCCCCAAGGAACAGCACAGAGGCCCTTCAAGGCCCTTCAAGGCCCCCAAGTACAACAGCTCAGGTGACGCCGAGTACTTTATCACTCGTTTTATCGAGGTTGCTGATGCCAACGACTGGGACCAAGCCACTGCTTTTATACACCTCAAGGAAGCGCTGAGAGACAACCCACTTGAGTGTGGCCGCCCTCCCCATGTGGAAGGCATCTTTGCTGCACTACCTGCACATTTTGGGATTACTCCCAAAGAGGCACAAGTCAAGCTGATTGTGTTGCACCGCTTCCCCAAAACCTCACTGCAGCAACATACCAACGAAGAAGAGAAGCTGGTCCCCCTGGTTTTTGATGACTTGCCTCCCAGAAGGGTTGACCGAATGGTACCGGAGACTTTGCCAGCACCGTTGGACACGCTTACTTACAGCGGCACCAATTATCCGTACAGCCCCACACTGTTGAAGAAGCCATAAGGGCGAGCAACGAGTTCCTACTGATAAAGACCGGTTTTGATGACAAACCTTCCAGAGTGAGGATGGTCGAGGACAACAAAAAGAAGCCACCGTTTTTCAGCAACATACCTCCCAATACTCCCCTCCTAGCCAGATTCATCAGACGGCCACCATACCAGAAGACACCCTCACCGTCTTAATGAAGAACATGCAGATATTGACAGAATCCATCAAGCTCCAGTCTGAAGAACTGCAGAGACTGCAACAGCCACCAACTCCCCCTCTAGCAGCCACCCATCCTCTTTATCCCCATCACATCACCCCTTCCCCTCAGTGTTGGGGATGTGGCATCATTGGCCACCTACAAAGAAGCTGCCCAGTCAACTCCTGGCCATCTCCCACTACACTCCCAACTGACCTCCATAAAACGAGCGTTGCCGGCAGTAGGGAGATCGGCCCCTAACTGCCCCAAGCACCCAGGAACTACAAGAAAAAGTTAGGGAGTTTAGAGCAGTCTAACCCTGTGACTCAAATCCTCCTTCCCGGAGAGAGGGTAAGCTAGCACTATTTGGGAATGGTGCTTCCTTAGGTTGTGTTCCTCAAGGCTGGTGATCTTTTCTACTAGCTGGGGTGTTAGACTAGTAGGAGAGATCACCAGCCTTGGGGAATACAACCTTATGAAGCACCACTCCCAAGTAAAAAGTGCTAGCTGCCCCTGAGATTAATTGGACAGACTATCGTTATAAAATGAAACGTTACCAAGTGCATGGTTTACTATTGGATCATACTGTTGCATTGTATTATTAAGTCATATTTTATTGGAGCAAATTATATATTATCTCGTGTAGCTGGTTAACCCTAATAAGGTGATGCTAGTTCCTTTCTTATGGTTATTCGCTTGCTTGACTTAGACTGGGCTCTTCTAAGCTAATAATTGAACCTACTAACTTGCATGACTAGGCTGACTACATCAGCATTCCCATACTTGACTGCACAGGTTGCTAAGCGCTATAGGCTTTTGTTTACGCTAGTGCGCTACGAAGTACCATAAAAATTCGTAATAGCTACGGCTTGGTACTGAATCACACCCAAAGTACCAGTTTAGACGACTGTATATATAGCACATCAGTTCTGTATCTGTATTAGAAAACCTTGGTCCTCATTTCCATTCTGATGCAATACGAAACTGGAAATGATGCCAACCTATTTCAAGAGCTTGCGTTTTCACTGCGAACTTCAGAGTTCACAATTGTAAAGAGTGCGCATTTATGCTATGGTGCGCTTCAGCACAATCGGTCCCATAGTCTGCTCACGGTTTGATTGTATGTGAGTTACTTCATGATTAATACTAAACATGAATCAATAAGTTGATTTATTCCCAATAAACTTAGTGCCTAGGAAAGAAAACTCACCGGAAAATTATAGGGTTTTTTCCAAGTTCAAGGGATAAATGGCAAGATGGTGGGGGGGGGGGGGGAGGGGAGGGATGGGTAAGCAGTTAATGGTGATACGGGGTGCGGGATAGGTAGTTAATGGTAGCATCTAAAGGGGGTAAGTATGACTTGTCACCAAAGTCTACCACAACCATATATCATTACACACACTGGTACTTTTCGACCTAGTTTTCCAAGCCTCGACATCTGGTTGTTGAAATGACGTACCCCTTTTTATTTCTGTTGTATTTCCTTTCCTTGGTTACAAATTTATAGTGTTTTCTTTTCCTTGGCTTACTGGATAAATGATGAAACTTGGTTATTTATTGTTCAAGTGATTTCTACGTGACAAGCCAGTGAGGAATGCGTGCCTCTTAATGTCACTGTTTTAGTTTTGAATACCTAGTTTCGATATAAAAGAGTTGTATATAATTATATTTATTACATAATACATGCTTTGTTATGTTTACTACACAGTCATGGATGCAGAAACTCTCGCTCTATCATCACAGGAAGCGCTAGTTCTCCTACTAACAGAATATGTGACAAAGGATCAACAACTCACGGTTCAGCAACTGCAGGATCTGATTTCTGCTGTTCAACAGGATCAAAGATTTGAATTACTGGCTAGAAGTTTTCCTACAGCAACGATTGAAAAATGTCAGAAAAGCTTATCTGAATCTTTCACCGATACAAACCATTCTGATTGTTCCTCAGGCACCATTGAAATCCCTGCTGCTTCAAAAGCCACAACAGAAAACTCGTCTCCTTCAAATGTTACAACATCTCCTGGTAGCTCAGCTAATAAATTCACTGCACAGACTGAAACATCTACTAACATCTCTACAGACATTTCCAATGAAGCTACTGTTTCTACAAACACTTCTACCCATATCTCTACAATTACAGAAGCATCAACTGATGCTTTTGCCACACAAACAGCTTCTATTCATGCCCCCACCACTATACAAGCTTTCAATGAGAGATTTACTGCTGCAGAAGAGCAGATTATTCCTCCTGTTTCCACAAAAATTGCTACACCCACCTCTACTGCTGTGGTGGTCTCTGATGATAGTGCAGTCACTACAAAAACCCTCACTGTCGCCTCTGCCACTGAAAAAAGCTATGATTCTGTGTCTACAGACACCTCTGAGGCTGTTTCTATCATTGCAGAGCCCTCTACTACTGCTCATGTTGCTAACGAGAATTTTCCTTCTGTTTCTGACACTTTAGAACCTTTCAATGTTGACTCTGCCACCACAGGCATCTCTTCTGCTGTTTCTGCCACTCTCAGGATTCTTGAAAACACGTCTGCTACGTCTGATCCATATGCTGAGACAACAGTTGCATCTAAAACTGCATCTACGTTTTCAGAACACCCCACTGCTTGTTTGGCATCCACACAGATCTCCACTGCAATACCTAACGTTTCAGAGACTTCTACTCTTGCTTCTGACATCACAGTTACTTCAACTGCTCTCCATAAGGCTGCTTCAAAAGGAGATAAAGAAATTGTGGTTTGTATTTTGAGTGCAGTCACCGGGGAAAAGAAAAACAAACTATTGATGCTCCCGAATGCTGATGGTAATACAGCTATTGCTCTTGCTGCAGCCAATGGAGAATTGGAAACAGTTCAAATAATGTTGAATACTGTAGACTTGAATGATAGATACGACGTACTACAATTGAAAAATAAAGATGGGCGATCAATTCTACACAAAGCATGTTGGAATGGTTACAAAGAAGTCATTGAAAAAATCATCAGTTCAGTTACAAATGATGAAAAGTGCAATTTGATGATGTTACAGGACAACGATGGGGATACCGCTGTCACCTTTGCTGCATATCAAGGTCATGCAGATGTAGTACAATACTTACTAAGCATTGTATCCTCTGAATTTAAGTACAAGATTTTGAGTGCGCAGAATAAAAACGGATCATCAACCTTGCACAGGGCAGCCTGGAAGGGACATAAAGACGTGTTGAGTGTTATAGCAAACTTGGTAACCTCAAAGCAACAGCATGACTTACTGATGCTTCAAAACAATGATGGTAACACTGCTGTTGGTCTTGCTGCACAAAATGGGAATGTAGAAACCATAGAGTTCATGCTTAATGCTGAGAGTACAGAGAACAGATTTGAGTTGTTGAATGTGCTAAACGAGAACAAGTTATCAGTTTTAAGTATAGCAGCGTGGATCGGAAACACTTCTGTGCTCGAGGCTTCAGCAAACTGTTTAACTACACAACAGCTTCACAATTTACTGAAGTTACAAGATAAAGATGGTGATAATGCCATTGCTCTTGCTGCATACAAGGGGCATACAGAGATAGTAAAGTATATACTAGCAACTTATGATTCGATTGAACGATACAATACGTTGAGAATGCGAGGCAAAAAAGGACAATCAGTTTTACACCAAGCAGCTTGGGGTGGTCACAAAGATATTATGGTAGAAATCGTCAGTTCAGTTACAGATGATGAAAAAGACAATTTGCTAATGTTGCAAGACAATGATGGAGATACTGCTGCTGCATTTGCTGCTTATCAAGGGCACACAGACATAGTGCAATACATATTAAAAGTTGTTAACCCTGACCTGAGGTACAAGTTACTGTCTGTGCAGAATAATCATGGTTCAACTACTCTGCATAGAGCAGCATGGAGCTGTCACACTGAGACGTTGAAAGCAATTACAGGTTTGTTGACAGCAGAGCAGCTGCCTAAGTTATTGATGCTTCAGGACAAGGATGGTAACACTGCTGTTGCCTTGTCTGCACAAAAAGGGCAAACAGAGATAACAGAGTTTCTACTGGATATCTTAGAGCCAGATAACAGACTTGAGTTGTTGACTTTACATAATAACAAAAGGTTGTCAGTTCTGAGTGCAGCGGCATTTTTAGGGCACATTGGTGTGGTGAAATCTGTCACAAGCTCTGTAAGTGAACAACAACTTGTTGGCTTATCTCAGCTAAAGGATGAAGATGGTGACACTGTCATTGCTCTTGCTGCGTACAAAAATCACGAAGAAGTAATACAATGCATGCTACAAGCCACAGACAAGGACAAGAGGTTTGTGTTGCTGGCCTTTAAAAACAACAATGGCTCAACAGCTGTTCACAGAGCAGCAGTGAGAGGAAACACTGCTGCATTCAAGGCTATGACAGCCCTAGTCACGGCCCAACAACTATACAACCTGCTGATGATGCAGAATGAAAATGGTAGCACTCCCATGACAATGGCAACACAGAATGGTCATTCCGAGATAACATTTCATATACTTGACTCAGTATCTTCAGACCAAAGATATCAACTGCTGAACATACAGAACAATAAAGGAATTACAATTTTACATTCAGCTGCTTGGAATAAGCGTACAGATATACTCGAGCATATCACAAAGTCTGTAACTGTTGAGCAATTACATCACTTGATGTTGATAAAAGACAAAGATGGTGATACTGTCATAACTCTTGCTGCCACCAAAGGTCAAATAGAAGTAGTGGAGTGCGTGCTTAAGACAGCTGACACAGATGAAAAATGTAGAATGTTAAGTGTGTGCAACAAGAAAGGTTTATCCACTCTACACACAGCAGCATGGAATGGTCAAGGAGGTTTTTTGGATACCATTATTGGATATATTCCTGAAAATAAATTTTATGACTTGTTGCTACTAAGAAATGGAGATGGTGATACAGCCATTGGATTGGCTGCTTACAAGGGTTACACAGAAATAGTGAAATGTATACTGAGTAGATTTAAATCAGACAAAATATTTAGGTTGTTGAACGCTATCAACATAACTGGGTCATCCGCTCTGCACAGAGCAGCATGGAATGGTCACAGCGATGTATTCAAAGCTGTTTCAGAATTGTTGAACCCAGAGCAGATGCATAACTTATTAAAGAAACAGAACAGTACTGGAGATACAGTCATCGTTCATGCTGCGTATAGAGGATATGATGAAACTGTACAAGTGATATTGAGCTTTGCTGAGCCAGACAAACAATACGAACTGTTGAATAGGCAAAACATCAATGGTTCTTCGGTTTTTCACCGGGCAGCATACAATGGACACTGCAATGTCCTGAAACCTATCATAGATTCCATGACTGCAGAACAGTTGTACGGTATGTTAATGCTACAAGATAGTGATGGTAACACTGCAGTTGCTCTCGCTGCAAAACAGGGACATTCAGAAACAGTGCGGTACATGCTCACTAGTGTAACCAATGAACAGAGATTTGAAATGTTGAAAATACAAAATAATACCAAGTCTTCATCCCTTCACAGTGCAGCAGAGTTGGGTCATATCCAGGTTTTTCAAATTCTGGTAAACTTGGTTACTGCAAAACAGCTGCACATTTTGATGATGCTACAAGACATCAATGGTGCTACAGCCCTTGCTATTGCTGCACAAAGAGGAGATACAGAAACTGCACAATATATTTTTAGCATCTCAGACTCAGATAAAAGTTATATGCTGATGAGTTTGCCAAAAAATAATGGCATGACAGTTCTACACACAATTGCTTTGAACGGATTGACTAGCGAACTGAAATCTTTCATAGGTTCATTAACTGCAAAGGAACTGCATAGTTTGTTATTGCTACAAAACAGTGATGGTGACACTGTCATTGCTCTCGCTGCGCATAAAGGGTATGACGCCACAGTGCAGTGTATTTTGAAAGCATCAAATCAAAACAGAAGATACGAGCTTTTGAGTAAGCCTAACATAAACGGGTCTACAGCTTGGCACAGGGCATCTTGGAGTGGAAAAACTTCTGTACTCAGAGTCATCAAAGATTCAGTTACTAGTGACCAGTTGGTCAGATTACTGATGCTACAGGATGCCGATGGCGACACTTCCATTGACCTAGCTGCGTACAATGGACATGCAGAAACAGTCCAGTTCATACTGGATGTTGTAGGCTCAGCTAACTGCTTTGAGCTGTTGAGAGCACACAGTAAAAATGGACAATCAGCGTTTCATAAAGGGGCTTGGGGTGGCCACACAGATGTACTTGATATAATTTATCATGCCATCACAGATGAAGAAAAGGATGACCTACTGCTGCTAACTGATAGAGATGGAGATACTGCATTGGCTACGGCGGTCCTGAATGAGCATACAGGGGCAGCGCAATGGATAATCAGCCATGTAAACTCAATAAAAACCTATGGAATAATCTCTCTTCAGAATAACAACGGGCAATCACTGTTACATATAGCATCACACAAAAAGAACGTCGATGTTCTGAAGTTGATCCTGAGTTTAGTTACAGAAGAACAGAAGTTTTCCTTACTGACAATGAGAGATAACAAGGAGCTAAGCCCACTTCACACAGCTGCATTGAACAGCCACTACACTGTGATGAGATGTATCTATCAATTTGTACCGTACAACATGTGGTTTTCGTTACTCACCTCAGAAAATAGTAATGGTGATAACTTACTGCAACTTACACTGAATGCAAATCGGACGAGTGTCGCTAAGTCTTTTATTGAGTCGTTACATAAGAGAGATGTATTTGAAATCTTACGAATTAAAAATGCCCAAGGGCGAACACCACTCCACGTTGCTGCCTTGAGGGGTCAATCGGATGTGATCAAATACATCACTACTCACATAAGTGTCGCTGATCTACAATGGTTGCTGGAAGAGAAAGATACAGGTAGTAACAATGTGTTGTTTGAAGCTGTTTCACGGGGTCATACAGCAGTAGTTAAACATCTTGTTGATGCCGTAGACAGTTATACCATTTATGACATGATGGTTTCACCAAATGAAAGAGGTTCCACAGGACTTCATCTGGCTGCAGCTCGCGGGTATACAGACACTATGGACACTATTTTACGCTTGCTGACCCTAGAGGAAGTGTACCATCTGTTAACAATACAAGACTATCATGGCAACACTCCTCTTTCTAAAGCAGCGCAATATGGCAGGACCAGCGCACTTGAAAAGATGATAAATGCTACAGATGCCAGCTGTTTCTTTGAGCTTATGAAAGTGCAGAATAACAATCAACAAACAGCTCTGCATCTTGCTGCCCAACGTGGTCAACTTGGTGCACTTAAAACCTTCGTGGGAAACGCTTTATCTACGACACAGTGGAATGAGCTTCTTGCAATCAGAGATGGGTGGGGGGAGAAAGCTGATCAAGTACTCTTAGATGAGGAACCTGATGTGCTGGAAGCAGAAGATGAAGAGGTGCTGCAAGGTAAGTAATTTGTGTGATGTAAGCAACTTTGTTTTGAGAACCAGTTTTACGTTGGTAACCAAATATACATTTCCGCTAGGAAATTCAGCTGCTTTGCACAGTTTAATTAAGTTGTAAAGTTAGTCTGTATTGATCTTGGGTTCTTTTCCTCAAATGCCCTTTAAAAAAATTATGCTGTTATGAAATGAAATAATAGAAATTTGTGTTTATGCAAGTAGAACCAGTTGGAGACGGTCAGCAGTTTCAATTGCACTTGAAAACATATTTCCTATAAATGTATTTTGTTATTTGAGGCAATCTCATTGTCCATTATAGACAGTCAAAGTGTGGACCAATCACCAGCAGACTCGTTAGAGCCATACCAGAGCATTATTTCACCAGCAATTTCTGCTGCAGATCCATCAGGATACAGTACACCAGATAACTTGACCAACAAACCAAGAAATACAAGTAAAATACAAACACTAGTATTTGGATTGTTTTACATATCTCACTAGCATTAATAGTTTGTTAAGATATGACTAGTTTACTGAGCACTTGAACTCATTTATATTTTGTCTACTGAAAATGCGCTACTTTAAATAGGTCAAAAATTATTTGTTTTAGCAAAGAAAAGTTATGGAGATCCTGTAAATAGTTTGGATATTTCGGGTGATCTGAAAATGAGAACCAATCATGGTGAAAAAGAAGACCCAAAGATTGCTGACCCTCACTCAAACTCTCCCATTCACCGCCATTCTTCAGGTTGAAACATTAAATGTTCTCATTGTTTGTTTGGATGGGATGTTTAGTTGGAACTGATGATGTGACACAAACATACAATCTACTGCAGGTGGTGAAGGTGTAGAACCTACAAAAAGAGACATCCAAAAGTCACAAACGGACACTGCTGGAACAGAAAGTTCAGCTGACAAGACACAAGAAAAGACAGCCAATGATGTTATTTCTTCAGGTAAAATGTGCTTAGATGCATTTACATTTTACTTAACTTATTTTTTTATTGTCAATTGGATTGCATTTGTTGTCAAGAAGAACCTCAATATTCTTGATGTTGTTTCTGTCTGTTAGTTATTCACAGGGTTGGGAATCGCTGATTGTTAAACTAGGGATTAAATCGCTTTCGCTAATGCTGTTACAAACTAGGGGATAGGGCTTTCCGCTGGTGTCCATGCTAAGTTATTTCAAACTAGGGGATACCATCATTTCCGCTGATGAAACCGCTGATAACATTTTCAAGTTTTTGATAACTTTGCATATAATCTTATAACGATTAAGATTTATACAAACACGAACAAAATTTTATTACACAGCAAACAGAGTACAAAAAAATTGGCTGAAAACGTATAAACTTTTAATTACAGGTTAATAATGACAGAGCAGATTGGGTCAACAGTAGTCTATCTATTTTTTAAGGTGTCAGTGATGCAGCCAGCTGCAGTAATGCAGTAAAGTTATATGCATATACATATGCCTCTATTATGATATAATAAACAGGCAGGCAAATGCAACGCTTCCAAGATGATAACATTTTGGCATGCATGAATGATTTGGGCATTGTTGGCAGATAAATCAGCGACTTGCTTCAGCGACTACTAGTACTTCAGCGATTAGGCTATTCGCTGAATGTCTAATCAAACTAGGGGATGTGCTGCAATCGCTGATGCATGACTAGCGATTAGCACCAGCGATTAGCGTTTACAAACCGCTATTCCCAACCCTGGTTATTCACTTGTTCAGCCAAACTCTGTACTTTAAAATTTATTAAGGATTTACTTATTTTACCATTTTAGGAAGAGAAGGTGGAGAGAAATCCATCCCCAGTTTTGATATCTCACATCTCTTAAACAACTTAAATCACGGAGACAAAGAGAACTCACTAAATGTAGATTCTCAAACCAAGCTGTCTACTTTCTCTTATTCTCCAGGTGAACAATTTTATGTAGTTTTTTTTCTGTTTTTTAGATATTTGATATTGTATTTTTATGCAATTGATAAAAAACTAGTTGTTTCAAAGTTGCGCCCCTCTTAGCACTTTGCCAAAGTAAAGAAACAAATCTCGTTAAATGTTTTGAATGCACACCTCACCAGCACTGTGGTTTGGATAGAAAATAAAAAAAATGTCAATTAGAGATGAGCCAAGTAAATTGCACACACTTGCCTCCTTCATCAATGTTTTATGGACAACCACATAAACTGATACTTCATTAAACTACCAATCACATTGCCTGCGCATGGTCCAGCTCTCTGGAGTGATGTTCCATCCAATCACAGATAAGGAGAATCTAGCTCTCCATATAAAGTGAGCTGGTTTCCTTAGGGTAAACTGCAGCTTTGTAGATGTTCATTCTCTTTGATTTATAAGTGGGTATCTTGACCTTTGGTCCGCAGGCTGTCATTTCTTGGGATCTTCTACTAACTGGGCCAGGATACTGGCCCGGGATAGACCCGGGATAGGCCCGTTTTAACTTATATGGAAGATACAGGGTTAAAGATTGACCCGGTATAACCTGATATGTAAACCCGGTATAGGTTATATAACTTATAATGTAGTGATACCGGGTCCATGATAAGTCATGTTTAGAGGCCGGTAAAGGGGTGTAAATGGGAATTATAACAAAAGGTAGAAAGAGGTGGGGGTTCTAACCGACTTTACTGCCAAAGTCTCCAACAATATAACAATGACGTGCAGTCACAATCTCTGTTGTAGACATTGCAAGTGTAAAACATACACACACTACAGTTATGTAATGCTATATTGATAGCCTGTTCAATATTGTGTTACCTCATAATACAACTCATGATGAAATTGTATTTCCTATCTCAGCATTTAAACTGGATATTTACATAAAAAACCATATCTTTTAACATATTAATTTTGATCATGTAGCACAATTGTATCTAAATTCAGTTTAAGTATGCTCACTCACAAATATTTAATCTGTTGCAGGTGGTGAAAATGTAGAACAACCAAAACAAGACATAAAAAAGTCACTCAAAAGCCTCAAAGGACCCAACAGTTTACATGATAAACCATCTGAGGACACTAGACAAGGTAACTCTTCCTAAAACCAGATACATAAATGACATGTAATGTAGGAGTGATTACTGCCTGTGATAAATTTGTTATGTTTATTAATAAGAAGAAAGTATTTCACAAAAACCGTTTTAATAAATAAACAAAACTCCAACTTCAAAATGATAGAAATGATATTCACAAGCAGGCTAGTGTTGGAGGAGACAACTACAGGATGTGGCAGCAGTGAGTGCATCGAACAAGTAGTACATTCTGTTGGTACAATGTGTAGTTCTGTCTGAATAGAGAGGAGAGGGTTAAAGGTAGTGAGTGGGTGGAGGAGGGTTGGGAGTGATAGAGGTGGTAGTAGAAATTATAAAGTTGAGAGATATTACTGCTATTTATTTTACATGTAGCACATTCAGCATTGCTTTCCTGTATAACCGTAGGCACATCTCTGGTTCTACCGTTCATACATAATGTTGTAGATGGTGGAGGTGTAGAGCAATCAACTGGAAGTTCACTACAGCCATTTGATAATCTCTCTAATGCAGGGAGTTATACTGATAATACAATTCCTAGTACACAGGCTAGTTAAGCCTGATAAGCATGATAACACAACTCTCTGTAAAGCATCAACACATATATAAAACATCACAGTGATTGTCTACACCTGAAGTTTTGGACTATACGTCAACAGTATGACGATATCAGGTGTATAATATAAATTTTATTATTTTGTACACACTCAGCATTTTACGGTACATTGACGCTTTAAACTACCAACTAATACAGTTAGTTCTATATAACTTGTTACCAGCTCCTTCCTATTTACATGCTTCATGCCTTCTCAGATTTGATAGCTGAATGTATACTCAGAGGCTATTTAGAAGACACTGTTCTCCAATACAGTATCTCAAGCCATGTACTTTTGTGGAGCTCTGCACAGATGCTAATCGTTTTGAAGTCATTTGCTTATAATTGGTTTTTTATTGCAGACATGCTAGTAATAATCAACGTGCAAATAATCCATCTTTGTCCTATTTGATAAAATGCATTGGTATTAAAAGCAGAGATATATGTGATCAATAGCTTCTCTATATATAGTTAGTAGTATGTCTGTATTTAGTTTGTAGTGGTGGCAATGTTCTACTAAAATCCTTTGTCATCACACAGCTCCCCTAGCTAGCCAACAACTCTGTGATATATTTTTCATATATTTATTCCACAATATAAGAAAATAATAAAAAAAAACAGCCTGCAACGCTAGTCGTCTAAACTGCACTTAACAGCACACAACAGCAACAGCAGCACACATGGTTTAACCAACGACGATAAACTTTGAGTGGTGGAAATATATGCCCTTGTCGCCAGTTATTTGTGGTAGCAAACCACAGAGATTTGGCGACATTTTGTCATGATATGGAAACATAGTAAATGTGTGTCCCTGAGACTTCATGGGGTGCGCTCCTACAAACAAAGTGTGATGCTGGAGTTCCGCAGGGGACCTTGCTTGGCCCCACTCTATGGCTAGCCTTTGTGGACTTGTTACAATTTAGCAGTAGTTCTGTGGTTAAATACTCAAATGATGAGGCGTCCTTTTTCCTCTCAGTTATAGGGACGCTGAAGTCGTATGCAGCACACCCATGGAGATCCACTTCAGACCACCAAGCAAAGGACAACAGCTAATCAATGAATGCTCTAATTGATCAACTGGTAATCAAATAATGCTCAATACATCGAAGACCAAGGTGCTCAACGTTTCTCTCAAGAAAACATTAACTATGTCAGACACATATACCATCAACGACAGACACCATATAGAAACGAAAAACCAGGCTAAATTACTTGGTGTGGTGATAGATAGCCTTCTCAACTTCGGCTCACACATCACCTCTATCAAGAAAGCTGCTAATAAGAAATGCCACGATTTGTTGAGCTGAAGAAATCTGGTGTGATTTGAGAAAGCCTTGTTACGTTGTACAAATCTCAGATTATATGCACACTGACACATACCGCTGCTGCCTGGTACCCATACACCACTTCCAGTCAGCAAGAGAAACTAGAAAGCTCTTAGAAGTCGGCTCTTAAAATCATATTCCCGGAGCTTGAGCACTACCAACAACGGCTGACAGCAGCTGATCTGCAGACGATATGTAGAAACCTGAACGATATTTGTAGAAAGTATGCCACTAAAGTCAAAAACGATACCACTCACACCCTACACCAGCTCATTCCAAAAAGGCCAGATGGTCTACGCTTTTCTCGTCGCCTCAGCACATCAAACATATATATACCAAAATTGCGTACTACAAAAATGCGATAAGAGCATCCTGAGAAACCCAAAGAATATTTTTAGTTAGATCTTGTTCTTTTTAAAGTTCATGTGATATCAACTTTTTCTTTTATTATTGTTGCTTTCCTGAGTAGCTTTTTTATGCAACAATTTTTTACAGCCAAACTTTTACCACTGTATTTTGTGTATTTTTCTTTAAACATTTCTGGATTGGAAGTAATGTGAGGGACGCCAACAACATGGACACTCATTGCCATAACATCACTCATATGTCTACTACGAACAATCTTACAACTCAGGGTTTTTACATATACATCATTTTATTATTACTTATTATTTACCGTCTGGAGCATTTTTCCACGAAAATATTTAATGTGAATATTTTCCACCATGTAATCACAAAGCGTGGCTTTTGAGCTTCTCTGTTGTACCCTTGTGGTTAATAACCTGTAACATCCATAATAAAACAGAGTTAACTTGACTCTCAGAAGCAAGATTACTTCACAAGAGGAACACACGCAAGAATCAAGAAGAACTATCACAACTTCAGCTCGCCCGACTATCAGTGAACAACAGAGCCTAGTCGAAAGAGTGCTTGTTCAATTCGACCTTCAACACTCATGGCCGCCGCCGTCGACAACAGTAGCATCTTGTTCTCACTGAACAGTCGGTACAGTCAGTCCGCCCTCACGGCGCTCACTGTAAGAGCCGAGTTCTTTAGTAAGCAAACATTATACACAAAACCTGATGCAGAGAACTTGTACGTTACGATATCTAGTGGTCCGACCTTACAGTGGGAACTGTACAGGTGTTTGGCTACCTAGTAATAACAAAATCCTGTACAGTAATACACACATATCATATGAAATGCAATACAGACTAGCATTGCTTGCTGTTGTTATTTCTATCATTATAATTATTAGTTAATTTTCTCAATCTTTTTAACCATGTGTAAGAGTGAGCTAATAAAAAAAATCAAGTTGGCTGCTGGCAGGGAAATCTGGGTGATGACAAGGGATTTTGGTAGCACATTGGTTGTTACCACTGAATTAATGATGAGGATAATAGTAATAATAGAAAACAAGTGCAAAAACTCTTAACGAGAATAATAATTATAAATAAACAGTAAATATTACAATAAATTAACCGAGTTAGGATGATATACTATTAATTAGTATTTTTAATAAAATAAAACAATTCATTATCAGCAGCAAAGGTTAATTACTTTCAATTCAGTTGTATAGTTAGTAGTATGTCTGTATATAGTTAGTAGTGTGTCTGTATATAGTTAGTAGTATGTCTGTATATAGTTAGTAGTATGTCTGTACATAGAGAGTAGTATGTCTGTATATAGTTAGTGGTATGTCTGTATATAGTCAGTAGTATGTCTATATATAGTCAGTAGTGTGTCTGTATATAGTTAGTGGTATGTCTGTATATAGTTAGTAGTATGTCTGTATATAGTTAGTAGTATGTCTGTATATAGTTAGTAGTATGTCTGTATATAGTCAGTAGTATTGTAATGGATTCCGGTCTGTTACCACGGACATCCACTAGTCTCGAGTATTCTACCTCTCTCCAGAGGGGACACTGTACTGACCGACAGTGACAACTGTATAGGGCAACCGAATTACCCGGTAAGGCAAGAGCCCATGGCTCAGACAAACAGTACCGAGTAGTGTTTGCTATAGTGGCTTTATTACAAAGCAGTCCTGAGGGTAATTATTCCTCTAGGTGGTTAGCAATATAAGAATACATGCTATGGCTCATTGTAATGAATGCACTGATTATCAGTAGGAGCTCTCCTTTTATAGGAGAGCTAAGGAACACAAAACATATAAGATACAATGCACAGGAAGTAATGCAACCAATGACATCAATTATATAAATACTTAACCAATCACAATGCAATGCAAGATAATACAAGGAGGTGCCAAGTGGCTAAAGGCGGAGTCTTTTCTCCCAACTGTCCAATGACATCTCCTACAGGGTCCACAGGCTGTATATAGAATCAGGTCCACTAAGTTGGTACTTTAGGGGTAGTCACTTCCTGTTTACGACCTTGACTAAGTTCCTGAACATCTTTACAGATCCTCGTCTAAGGCGGCCATCTTGTGCCGGCCCAGTACAGCTGTACCGGGTCGGTAGAGGTCACTACCGACCCTGCAGGGGTCAATACCGGCCCTGCTTACCATGCTACCGGCACAGTATGACTTCCTACCCAACAGCTATTAACCAAATGCTGTGGGCAGAAGCCTCGCGCATTGCTTCACAAGGTTCCTAGTGTAAACTACCCGTTTACCACTAGAGTGCACTGAAATCTACCACATACCTCTCTCCATTAAAGTCATAGCCTGGCTTTAATAATAAAATATTAAGAGTAGATATGTGTGGGGGGTAACACTTGTACCCAGGTTATATATTTGATTATGTAACAGATATATATATAACAGAACAAGAGTATATATTTAGTAGCATATATACAATGTCTGGCGTCTCATTTAGTAGAGAACGCCCCTGAGGCTGGTGGCTTGCTGGCGCAACCGCTCGACCTCGGTAGTGACAAGCCGCGCTTCGGCTTTAGCCACAGTCGTCTGCTCTTCTGACAGAGTCTGGCTGATCAGCAGCCTCCGCAGCTCTCCCAGCTGCTTCTCCAGAGTAGTGACGTGATCCTCTATCTGGGTGGCTAGACGGTCACTGTGTCGCAGGAAGTGCAGTGATGGTCTGGGTACGTCCAACTCTCCTGGCTCCGTACTGGCAACTTCTGGCTCTGGTAGGCAAGTTGCGCTAGGCGGACTAGCCGTCCGTTTGGGTATTCTATACCCGGTGAGGGTGAGCTTGCCTCTCTTGTCGTCCTTCCTCTTAGGAGCTTCCCTTTGTACTGGAGACCCCAGTCGCTTCTTCACAGGCACCTTGGGAGTTGGTTCCCCTTGATGTGTGGGCTGGCATCGCCTGAATTTAGATGCGTTGCTCCATCTAACAAACTCACAGAAACGGGAGTAGCTCGGCCGATCTACAGTGTATATGATTCCCGTCTTCTGGTAGTGCATCTCATTCCCTGGTGCATCGAACTTGCTCTGATGCGAGTATACCGCGTCGCGGCTCTCGCTCGCATAGTGGCACCGACAGTAATGTCGTAGATAGTGCTGCAGGGTGTGCACCCTGAGCTGCCGCATGTTCCTGGCCTGGTAGTTGCACTTGGTGCATGTATGGTCCACGGCCTCCTGTAACAGGTGCTCCACCCGCTCCTCCGTCTCCGAGGTGACCCAGCGCAGCATGCGCCATCTTGTAGGGTTTCGTCTCCCATCCTCCTTCCATGAGGTGGTTGGCTCATCGTCCAACGTAGGGGTGACTGGGGCCGGCACCTTCTCCTCGGTCTCCTCTGCCTTCTCCTCTGCAGTAGGGCTAGGCGCTTGCACCAACCGGATGGTGAGCCTCGGTGTCACGTCCACTTGGGAGCGTGAATCTACAACACAAGGTGCATGATAGACTTTATGCAATGTGTTAATGGGCTGCCTATATTGCAGCGGAGCTTGCTCTACCATAGTGTCATGTATGGGCGAGAGCAGTGGCCCTGGAAGTTCCAGCGCCGACAGAACCTTCCGTATCTTACTTCTAGGAGAACGCCGTTCCTTATTTAAGGAAAGCCAGCGCCGTTTCTCCTCTTCCCACTGCACCGTGGGGGTGCAAGCAACATCCCGTGCCGGGGTGTGGTGCACTGTGCTGTGTGGCACTAAGGTTGGTGGTGAAGACGTCGTGGGACGTTCACCCTTAGCTGCCACCACAGGCTTCTTCCTTCGGTAGGCTCTACAAGGGTAATTACTGCCTTGTAACCTCTCAGTCCCTCCTGACTGAATCTCTGGAGGACCCCGGGCCGGTACAGGGTTGTCCCGGGCCGGCATAGAGGTGCTCCGGGCCGGTAGGGAGTCATCCCGGGCCGGCAGGCAGGCAGCATCAAGTGGTGGGCACTTGATCTCCCGCTCTTTTTTATCTACTGCCCTTCTGAGGGTGTCAGCAGTCCCAACTCGTGGAAGAGCGCATTCTCTACTGTCACCAGCGCATGGTAAGTCTAGAGGTACAGGTTTAGCATAGCCAGGTGGGCTGCCACTCCGTAGTGCTAACGGATCTCGTGGCGTGCAGTTTTCAAACAACCATTTCGAAAACGCTGCGTTTAATTGCTCACCTTCTGTTTCTTTCTTGGCCAGCTGGATCTCCTTCTCCTCAGCTTTTCCTTGGTCAGGCTTGGTGAACAGCTCTGCCGTGGGCATGGTCTCCAGCTCTTTCTGGGTAGGTGGGTAGTCGTCTAAGTCCAGTAGCAGATCCTCTGCGTCACTTAGTTCTAGACAGTGGTTGGACATCTTGTGAGCAAGTGTTACTCTGTCGACGACTTTCGCGGGTATGAGTGGCTTCTTGGAGCTGCAGTGTTGTTCACAACTCTGACTCACTCTGTCTGGCTCCACAGGAAGTGTTTGGGTACTGGGGGTTTTTGGCCGCTTCTCCAACTTCTTCCGACGGTCTGCTACAGTGATCCTGTTCACTGGAGGTTGTCGGGGAGCTCCTGGGGATTCTTTTGAAACCAAGCGTGATGTGGTCCGCACCTCCCTTGCAGCCTTTTTGGGTCTGTTTACTGCTTTCCTTGCCTTTCCTCTAGGCGGGTGGTGGGAATTCCCATCTATGCACAGTTGAGCGCTCTCATAGCCTGCTTCTGTGTGGTGCTGGTTTACTTCATCTCTGCATCTTTTAACAGAGGGTTGATAGTCAAAGGGCAGCTGCCTCTCTCCAGCAGCAGGGCTCCCTTCTCCCCAGCGCAGGGGCGTAGCCAACGGGGGGGAAAACACTGTTTGGCCTATAGCTTCTACAGTTGTTGTCCGATCCGGCTCAAATCTTCTGCCATCTACCTGTGGCGGGGGGCTCTTCACAGCCTGATACATTCCACCTGTAGTTTTCTCTACAGTGGTTGGTTGTGTGGGGACGTCCTCTTCTTCAGGGGTGTAAGGGGTGTTCTCCGTCAGCTCTGCCTGTGTTAGACAGACACTATCATTAAGTGGCCGCCCGTGCTTGTCTGTGCAAGGCAACACATGTCCGTCAATGATGACATGGGAGTCTGGAAACCTTAGGGCACACTCGTGTAAGGTGAGAAACAGCATGCCAATTATGGCATCTTCATTGATGTCACTAATGACGAAGTTTACGCTCGTTCTCAGTTTACGAAGCTGCAAGCTTACTTGCAGGGTACCGTAAAAGGGAATCCTCGACCCGTCAGCCATGAGTCCATGTGCCTCGCTGCGTTGCAGCGTGTCTTTCACTGACTGTGGCAATTGCTGGTACAGATGTCTCGACAGCAAGTTGGTTGTGCAGCCTGTGTCAATCAACAGGGAGGCTGGTCTACCGGCTAACCTTCCAGCCAGGAAGTAGCTGGCCTGGTAAGGTCGCTCCAGCGGTGGCGCTGCCATTTGTGTTCTCCTGGGGGGTTGTCCACTCTTCTTCAGAGTTCCAGGACTGTAAGGGGGTTGACGAGCAATCCGGCTACTGTCAGTCTGTGTTCTCCTGGGGGGTTGTCCACTCTTCTGCAGAGTTACAGGACTAATGGGGGCTTGTCGAGCTGTCCGGCTGTCCTCAGCGGGCGTCTGTGCTCTCTTGGGGGGTTGTCCACTCTTCTTCAGAGTTCCAGGACTGTATGGGGTGTCAGGAGTTGTCCAGCTGCAGTCAGCGGGTATTGATGCTCTCTTGGGGGGTTGTCCACTCTTCTTCAGAGTTCCAGGACTGTACGGGGCATCAGGAGTTGCTTGGCTTGTCCAGCTGTGGTTGGTTGCTGTCGGTTGTATCTTGGGAGGTTGTCCACTCTTCTGCAGAGTTCCAGGACTATAAGGGGTTGTGGGTGTGGTCCGGCTTGCCCAGCTGCAGTCAGCTGCCGGTGGCGCTACTGCGGGCGCCGGCCGTTTCCCGTCTGTCTGGGGTTGTTTGTGAAGTGAGCTGCGCGCTGAGTTCGGGGGCAGGTACTCATCATGTGACCTGGTTGTCCACAGCCCCAGCAGCGTGTTGCAGGCTCTGCCTCCAACTGTGGAGCGGGAGCCGCCTGTCTTGCTGCTCTCAGCGACCGTAGTTCTTCCGTTAGTAGCTTTAGGCTGTCCATGACTGTTGTCATAGGATCCGGTATGGCAGGTGTAGGGGTGTGGTGTGTCTGCTGTACGGCAGTAGTGGTGGAGACACGTTGAGACGGGCCCTTGGCAACCGTCCTCATCCATTCCTCTTCCTCCTCGTCGGCATCCTCTTCCAACATCCGTACATGAGCCTGGCGCTCCTCAAACGGTGTCTTTATCTGCATATACTCGTTGCCGGCCCTGACTGCTTCAGCAATGTCAATGGGCTGCATGGCCAACAAGTGCCTTTGCAGGTAAGCATTTCCAACCGTGGTGCTGAAGATATCCAGCATCATCCTCTGCATGGGTCGGTGAGGTAGATCTGCATACGCAACGCGCACTAGGCGCTCTACTTCACTTGCATGCTCTTGGAGCGACGTCTTGTGTTGGCGGCGTAGGCTGGTCAGCCGGGACATAGCTTCCCTGGGTGTTAGCCCAAAACGTGCTCGTAGTGCAGCAAAGATACCCTGCAGTTGTGGAGGCTTTCCACAGTCCAATGCTTTACCTCGTAATGCATCCCTTAGGTATAACATGGCCGTGTTCTCTGGCCACTCATTCATTTCGGCTACCTCAATGAATCGGCTGATGAAGTACTCGACGTCTCCTTCGCCGTCGAACTTCGGAGCCTTTAGCCTAGCTGGTGCATTGTCTTGGTTGGGCCTCATCATAGCCGTCAATGCTTCGGTCAATCTATCAATGGCTGTAGCTTCTGGGTTGCCAGCGGGTGCTCGACCAGCGCTGCGTGCTCTCTGGGTGGCCATTCTTTGCAGATAGAGGAGTGATCTCAACTCAAATCTAAGAAATGGTCAGTACAACTGGATCCCGGGCCGGTATAGGTTAGATTTGGGTCGGTAGCTGTGTTTCCAGTGGCTCTAGCAGATCTAGGGGTTGGTCCAATGGATACTGTGGCAGTATCTGGCACTCCGTCGCTTGTAACAACCGTTACGAAACTTTTTGTACTGCTGCAGGGCGGAGCGAAGCTCTACGGGCCTACAGGCAGTAGTGTAGTGACACTGTAAATGGATACAGTGCCGGGGTCACTGTTACCAGCTGAGTAGCACTCCAAGCTGAATAACCTCTGGTAGCTGAGTCTGTATAGCGGATACACGACTCTCTCTCTCTCTCTTTTCGCACAGTGCCGGTATCTCTATGTCCAGGTCGGAGCGAACTCTACGAGCCTGTAGGAGATACGGTAGCGTCTGTACTGGACTGCTGCAAACGGAGCAAGCTCTACGGTTGATGCAGACAGCCTTTAGTAGTGGATACTGTGCCGGGATAGCTGCTGCAGTTCGGAGCGCACTCAAACGAACCTGCAGAGAAATCCGGTAGTATCTTGCGTCAATTGCTCTTCCGATCTACTACTTCGGTAGATCAATTTCTCCTCCTCTCTCCAGATCTACACCCGGTAGATCACTTCTCCTTCCTCAGTGGTAACTGGCCTGCAGTGCATTCGCAGGGCCAGAGGGTAGCGTGAAAGAGCACAGCGTGGGAAGGTACCGTTTATCCCACCGCTGCCACCAATGTAATGGATTCCGGTCTGTTACCACGGACATCCACTAGTCTCGAGTATTCTACCTCTCTCCAGAGGGGACACTGTACTGACCGACAGTGACAACTGTATAGGGCAACCGAATTACCCGGTAAGGCAAGAGCCCATGGCTCAGACAAACAGTACCGAGTAGTGTTTGCTATAGTGGCTTTATTACAAAGCAGTCCTGAGGGTAATTATTCCTCTAGGTGGTTAGCAATATAAGAATACATGCTATGGCTCATTGTAATGAATGCACTGATTATCAGTAGGAGCTCTCCTTTTATAGGAGAGCTAAGGAACACAAAACATATAAGATACAATGCACAGGAAGTAATGCAACCAATGACATCAATTATATAAATACTTAACCAATCACAATGCAATGCAAGACAATACAAGGAGGTGCCAAGTGGCTAAAGGCGGAGTCTTTTCTCCCAACTGTCCAATGACATCTCCTACAGGGTCCACAGGCTGTATATAGAATCAGGTCCACTAAGTTGGTACTTTAGGGGTAGTCACTTCCTGTTTACGACCTTGACTAAGTTCCTGAACATCTTTACAGATCCTCGTCTAAGGCGGCCATCTTGTGCCGGCCCAGTACAGCTGTACCGGGTCGGTAGAGGTCACTACCGACCCTGCAGGGGTCAATACCGGCCCTGCTTACCATGCTACCGGCACAGTATGACTTCCTACCCAACAGCTATTAACCAAATGCTGTGGGCAGAAGCCTCGCGCATTGCTTCACAAGGTTCCTAGTGTAAACTACCCGTTTACCACTAGAGTGCACTGAAATCTACCACAGTATGTCTGTATATAGTTAGTATTATATCTGTATATAGTTAGTAGTATGTCTGAATGTAGTTAGTAGTATGTATGTATATAGTTAGTAGTATGTCTGTATATAGTTAGTAGCATGTCTGTATATAGTTAGTAGTATGTCTGTATATAGTTAGTAGTATGTCTGCATATAGTTAGTAGTATGTCTGTATATAGTTAGTAGTATGTCTGTATATAGTTAGTCAACATGTCTGTATATAGTTAGTAGTATGTATGTATATAGTTAGTAGTATGTCTGTATATAGTTAGTAGTATATCTGTATATAGTTAGTAGTATGTATGTATATAGTTAGTAGTATGTCTGTATATAGTTAGTAGTACGCCTGTATATAGTTAGTAGTATGTATGTATATAGTTAGTAGTATGTCTGTATATAGTTAGTAGTATATCTGTATATAGTTAGTAGTATGTCTGTATATAGTTAGTAGTATGTATGTATATAGTTAGTAGTATGTCTGTATATAGTTAGTAGTATGTATGTATATAGTTAGTAGTATGTCTGTATATAGTTAGTAGTATATCTGTATATAGTTAGTAGTATGTATGTATATAGTTAGTAGTATGTCTGTATACAGTTAGTAGTATGTCTGTATATAGTTAGTAGTATGTCTGTATACAGTTAGTAGTATGTCTGTATATAGTTAGTAGTATGTCTGTATATAGTTAGTAGTATGTCTGTATATAGTTAGTAGTATGTATGTATATAGTTAGTAGTATGTCTGTATATAGTTAGTAGTATATCTGTATATAGTTAGTAGTATGTATGTATATAGTTAGTAGTATGTCTGTATATAGTTAGTAGTATGTCTGTATATAGTTAGTAGCATGTCTGTATATAGTTAGTAGTATGTCTGTATATAGTTAGTAGTATGTCTGCATATAGTTAGTAGTATGTCTGTATATAGTTAGTAGTATGTCTGTATATAGTTAGTAGTATGTCTGTATATAGTTAGTAGTATGTCTGTATATAGTTAGTAGTATGTCTGTATATAGTTAGTAGTATGTCTGTATATAGTTAGTAGTATGTCTGTATATAAATAGGGTGGCGGGTTGTTTGAGGGGCCTGACCAAAGACAGAAAAATTCAAGTTGCAACTACCAAGTTCTTTAAGCACTGTGTAAATCACCATCTCTAGGTTTGTGAATTAAGAGGGGGTTCAATAGAGGAGGACTTGTGGTTGCGGAGGAGGGTTGGGGGTGTGTGAGAGGTGGGGAGGGGTACTGGAGGACAAGGGGTGGGTAGGAAAGGAGTGTATGTATGAGGTGGAGAGGGTGTAATGGAGGACAAAGAGTGGAGAGGGAAAGAGTGTACGTGAGACACAGATTGTTCACAAGCTTATTACAATTGAAAAAAATGTAAAGTATGAAGACAATTAAGGTACATGCATACCAGAGTCTCATTATTTAATGATGGTCTGCTGCCTTTGTTGAAACAGTGCTTTCTCTGTAAGTACACACATTTATGTACAGCATACTATGGAGTGAATATTTAGTGTTGTACAGGAAATGTGGATGGATGCATACAGGCAGTTAGTAGGAGATGCCAATGTGGTAAAATAAATAATATAAATGGATTTTCTATTTACAGGTTACAGATAGGCTAATCTCTTCAAACACTCATGAGGTCTTCAGCTACTTAACAGGTGACTTATGGAGTTATTATGACTGAAATTCCAATGACTTACTGGACTGAAAGTGTTTGGTTTTATTTCTGTGACATCGGTCTGAAACTGTCGCTAGAAAATTGAAGCTCAATATTATGAAAGTTTTATATATCTACATCACAATTTCTCTTATTTATTACATTCAAAAGTTGGATGTGTTTTTTAGTACAACTATCATGTTACATCATCATTTATACTAAACTGTTATTTGCTGTTACATTAGCATGTCAAAAGAGGTTGCGCTGGCAGGGGCCTTGGCTCTTTTTTCGTTGAGCAGCTTTGCTTTCTACTACAAGAAGAAAAAGACTTCTGGGTGGCCCTTTGTCAGTTCGTAAGTAACTATAATTTAAGTTAAGTCTAGTAGTTACTAGTTTGTGAGTAGATGTTCCATTTGTTACTGCAGTAGTTGTCTATCTTTGTGTGTGGTGACTTGATGTGGTTCCACTGATAAAAAGGACCTTGGTGTCGTTTTGTGTAGAGACAAGGAGGAATCAGCTGCTAAGGACAAGAGTGATGACAAGAGAGATATAATAAAACAAGAAAGGGGAGTTGGCCCCCAAAAGAAAAATGGTGGAGATGCTTCTACAACAACAGACATTATCCAACGAGAGACATCAACTTCTCCCCTCAGGAGAACTCTTGTAAGCAAGGAAACATCAACAGAGGGTGCTACTTATACTACAAGAGCTACTTCACCAATACGCTATCAACAAGTAGACGAATCAACTCAAACCATAATATGTGATACCTCTGATGAATCCACAAATTGCCCACCACATCAAGAAAATATTTCTAACAGTACCAATAGCATTGAGAATGTTGATAAGTTAACAACCACTACCAATGTATTCCTACCAGGCCCTGGAGAAGAAGTTATGCATTCTCCCTTGTACACTGCATACTTTCTCAATCCTACGCCGCTCTCTCAAACATATTCCTCCACCGATGAAGTCACTGACGGAGAAATGGTTGCTGAAAACACCGGTAAGTTGCTAACTTTGTAGTACATATGACTTGTGTAAATGTGTAAATGGCATCCATGTAAATTTCTGAATAATTATTACCCCAATGCAGTGTATACTCTACTGTTTAACTTCCAGACTGGCTCCCTCAGTAATACAGATCTCACAACTACTAATGGGATTATGCAATGAATCACATACACTCATTTAATGTTTGCAGACATTGACAGAGACACATGTTATTGTTCATTAATTGTAGTATACAATCAGGCTTACTTAAGGTTAATTAACCATCAGCAACCTCTGAAATAACATTTTATTGGTATATCATTGTTGCCACAAAGATTATAGACTAATGCCAGGGGAAATGCCGCTACTGCTTCATAAATTTCTAGGGAGGGGTTCCCAACTTCAGTCCTAGCCGGGTTTGACTAGATCCTAGAGTTTGGTTATAGCTTTTATACCAAATACTTTGTGATACAATATGCTGAGTGGTTTCGGTTACTTCTCAATGTCTGTTGAGAGTGTGCTGGACTGGCAGCTGCCAAAATCTACCAGACCAATATGTTATACAATACTCAGTAAACATTACAACTCAAGCGTTCAATAGCTTAAATTATCACCTGCCACAGTTGTGCTTCCTTGTAGCCTTCATGAGTTGCTGCTGTTGAGTACTATTTGTGTACTTATATAGTTGTCACACTCTGTCATATCTACTGTAACCAACTGGTACCAACTCACCTTTAACAATCTCTGTGTATATTTTAGAGCCTCCTCCAATAAATATTTATACGTAAGTACTTGTACCTGACAATAACTAGGTCTATACATGCTTTAGTGTCAATGGTTAGCTGTAGATTTCAAGTTTTGTAGTAAGGCATAACTGATGTTCATTTCACCCTCAGAACTTTTAATTTCTTCAAGCAGTAATATGGATTCTTTCCACCAAATGAAATGTGAGTTAATTTTCATTTCAAAGCTTCTTACCATCTTTTAGCCAAACAGAGTACTCTGGCTCTTCAGATGAGTATGAACATGAAGTGGCATCTTCCAGCAATGATGGATGCAGCACTGACATAAGTCAGCAAACAACATGTTAGTTACTAGGAGTGTGTATTGCCGGCTCCACTTCATAGAACACTTTAAATAGATAAGATTTAATAGTAATGCATGTTTTATAACTTACATTTCACATCAACTGAGAAGTCTTCAAGGTCTAAAATAACAAGTTAATATAAATAAAGACAATATATAACCATCCTTGTCTTGACTTTTGTTCATCATCTTTACGTGTCAGTAAGCTTGCTAATTATTTTTAGATTTCTATATTGACATTACTCTGATTTATTGTTGGTCTTCAAGCACATTCTGAGATTTAACTCTGGGGTTTTGCTCTTGTGGAATTGAAGTAAGGCTGGTACGATACAGCGATCCACGAGACGATCCCGATCCACCACTGACGATCCAAGCCAACGATACACTAAGCTTAAAGCATGCCAGCACTGATCACTTTTTGGTTGAGTTTCTGAATATTCAAGTCTTAAGCAGCAGATTGATGTATTGAACAACCCTCTAGGCCTACTCAGTCATGATTTACAAGCCTGCAAAATACCCCTCTTCCAAAAATGCTCGCTAACTTTTACACTGCTTAAAGTTGACGTCATCTTCGGGAATTTACTTTTTCACGGCGCAGTATTTATTTGACCAATCAGATGCCGCTATTTATTTTTATTATTACTTTAATTATTATTATACCTACATACTACTGTCCATTATTGTATAAATAAATACCATTTATTGTTCCCTTACTCACCAAAAGAAGCACAAATTTTTTTATCCTTTTTATGGAAGGAGGATAAGATGAGATGATCCTTTGTTTGTGATGGTGATCAATCACATTGGACAACCTGACTAATCCCGCAATCGTCTATTGTTGCCATTTCACATATGAAAATTGCGTAATAATCAAGCGTTGGTCTTGTTTACTATGCGTGCGCACTAATTGCGTCCATATTGATAGAAACCACTAGTTGCGATTTTATGCGTGCGGCGTGCAAATTGAAGCCAGGTGAAAAATGGCGCGTAACAGTAAACCTTAACATTAAATCTTAGAACCAGTTTTTGATGGGGTGTCTTCGTAAGGACTGTTTATTCCTGTTGCAATGGCCTTCAGTAGACCTAAGACTAAATGAATTGCCCAATCAGATTTCATTTTAAACGCAAACGATGTAACTTCATTTATAAAACTTAGCCATTATTTATTATAATTGACCACGCCCACATCCCGAAGATGACGTACACCGCAATCAATGGAAGTTATAGTAAGCTAAATTTCAGCTGATGCGACGAGCATTTGAGGCCAATGGCTTTTTGGCAGGCTTGTAAATCATGACTAAGTAGGCCTAGAGGGTTATTTAATACATCAATCTGCTGCTCAAGACTTGAATATTCAGAAACTCAACCAAAAAGTGATCAGTGCTGTCATGCTTTAATACAAACGATACTTTGTCATCCAAAAATTGTTAATGCTGTTGTTATTATTTAAATATTATTATTTTGCAACTTAATTATTTAAAATGAATTATTTTGTTTTCATTATAAAACTTAAATTAAATTTTAATATGCAGTTTTCACTTTCTATCTACTACTCTCCCACATGTTCGTGAAGCAATATTTGCAACAACAATATTATGAGAGGATAGGATAACTTCTATTTTATAGAGCATTTATATAGCCAGGGTGGCTCTCTATGAGGGGGGAGGGGGTGAGAGAGAATGAGAGCCAGGGACACATTGACACACGGTGGGCGGAGCTTACATTGTAGTTGAGCATTAATCCCATTATAACTTCATCGTATTACTAACAGAAAACGAATGTGACAGTCTATATCACTAAGTAAGCATGACTAGTGACCCTGTAGGTCACTAAGCAAGACTACTGTGGTTGTATTTATTATTAGCTTCATATAGCTGATATCATTCCTTTGTGTTGAATTGAGAGCTATGTTGGATGGTGGCACCTAACTTGGCCACAAGTAAACTAGACCACTTTTTCACAGAGCTTATTATTGATTTGATTTTATTCTTACCCAAAAACTTGTCAAGATAAAGCTAAAACTCCACTGTTCAATGAGGGTTTACTCCCACTGATGATAATGGCTTTCTAGCATTCTTTCATGCAACTTCGATTATAATTTTACGGAATTTATAGAACATGCATATGTATGGATTTATGCATACAAAGTCAAAGAAAAAGATAAAACAATAGATTAGCAAAATGTGTGAAATAACATATTTTAAATCAGAACTTTGCGGTGAATAAAATTTAAACAGGAATTTTGTACACAACAAGTTATCACATGAATCACATAGCGAGTGCAATTGAAAAACAAAAATATACGCACGTAAACAAATATAAAAAAAAATGTACATACATATATTTGTAATGTACACATATTTGTAATGTACATATATTTGTAATGCAGGAAATATAAATAGCTATAAATGAAAGGAGTAACAGGGAAAACCACTGAACTGAGCAAGTAGCTAACCAGAAATACAAACATTAACACAGCCACCAGTACGGAGGAAGTGATATTTTTCATCTCTCCAACTCAGTTTTCAGTTACAAATGAATCACCAGGCTCATTTCCTGAATGACTAACGACTGTAATTGTTGTCTTGTAGCAAGGAAGTCGCATCTATAGGTACTTTGCATGGCCAGTACTTCTGAGTAAATCACCACATAATATGTCTGTTACGATCCAAATATGTTCTGGAACTATTTCACCAGAGAGTTTATTGTTGCATTCTCCTGCAACAACAATAACAGCTGACAGTTGTAAGCATAATAATGAAGTTACACAATGCTAAGCCAAAACTGGAAATTTTAGTTATATTCACAGAATAAAAATGTAACAACAAATAACGAGTGGTCTGAGTAGCATCTCTTACCAATCAAACATCAAGCATACAGATTATTGCATAACTGTACTTAAATGCAAAATAATAATAATAAAAACGTGTGCTTTCTTGTTTGGCAAGATGATGTTGCTTTGTTGCTTATACTACTCGTCCACAACAATAAAGCATTGTCATTAGCACACATTCTTCTATAGCATTAATTATTATTTGTGAAAGTAGTAGTATATAAAATTATTTATTATTGCAATGTTGTACTCATCTGGATTGTTCAGGCATACTGTCACTAACTCAGTTTGTGGAAAGGTTTAGTTACCCACCCATGGAGTTTATATGTTCAAAGAAGACACACACCACATAGTGTGTGGCACCATGGTGACACATATATGGTGACACCATAATAATTTATTATATATATATTATAATATTATCTATTTTAATTGTAAAACTATAAAATTCAATTATTAATTATTATTATAATTATTTACAATTCTAAAAAATCCTAATAATCATAACAAAAATCATTATTAGTAGTTCGTAGTAGCCAATGACAAAAAAATTATCAAATAACAACCACAAACAACAACAATAAATTAAATAATAAAATTTATTGTTGATGATGTTGTTTGTTGGCTGATAGTTTTATTTCTTAAAACAATATTATTAGTATTTATTAATAATCATCATATTGCTAGTAGATAGATAGAAGTATAAAAACAATCACAATTTTTTTAGCAACATTAATAATAATTACAATAGTCACAAACTTACAATAGTCACAAACAATAATAATATGTATTAATAATAATTATTATTAATTATTAAATTATTCCTTATTATTTATTACATACATTACTATTATAATAATATCTACCGCTTCTCATTGACTACTTACTGGAAAATCTTAGTTGTAGCATCCAGAGTTGAGATTGGTCAATTCTATCATGTCCAGTTGTAAAAGAAATTGTAAAACAACAAACCAGCACAAAAAAATGGTTCGTAGAGCTGAGCATGTGGCTAGCACATGGCAATAACTTGAGAGAAATATCAATAGACTTACTCAACAAAACCACATTTAAGTCGGCTTTTCGTTGAAAAAAGGCAGTTTACTCAGACTAGGACGTATTCTGTTACAGAATACGGCATCTCAAAATCAATCTGTCCCCGGCTCTCTCTCACTCTCTCCCCCCAAACCCCGCCCACCATCATAAACCCCGCCTCTTGAGAGCCGCCCCGGCTAGCATTTATAATGCGTTTGGATTTAAGTTGTCTGCTCTTGGTGGCGTTTACAATGCTGTCAAATCAAATAGTGCACGCGCGATCGTTAGTAAGTAGTAGTAGTGAAGAAGAATGTAGTTAGTAGGAAGATGATGGCTACTAGTGGTAGTAATGAGAGATCACAAGTGTGGTTGTACTTTTCGAAAAATACTAACAAGGAGGTTGTGTGCAACAAGTGCAGTATAGAGGTGAGAGTGAAAGATGGATCAACCACGAACCTGCACAAGCATCTCAAGCGACATCACTCAATTGAAGTAGCAACAACAACAAAGAAGAGTACTTCAAAGAAAATGAAAGAAAGTGATGGTGATGGTGAGTCATTAGCTACCAAGAACAGCTCCAATCCACAGCAATCGCTCAAGGCAATGTGGACTAAATTACCTACAACAAGTCGTAGACATCAAGAAATATCCAAAGCAATTGCAAAGTACATTGCCTATGATATGAGACCGTTGAACAGTGTGAACGATAAAGGATTTTGCCAACTAATTGCTACATTGGAGCCCAGATTCAACATGGAAAGTAGAGGCTATGTAACGCGCACCTTGTTGCCCACGATGTACCAAGAGTTGAAAGTTGAAGTTCAAGATCAGCTTAAGAAGGCAACATTCATCAGCATGACTACTGATGGTTGGACTGGACGAAATACAAAAGTTTTCACCACAGTTACATCCCAATATATCAATGAAGATTGGGAGTTGTGTAACAACATACTAGCTACTCAAGAAACAACTGAAAGACACACTGCGGAGAACCTAGCTGCTGAATTCGATGCAGTTATAGAAGAATGGAACCTGAAAAAGGACTTAATTAGTGCAACAACAGACAACGCTAAGAACATTGTCCTGGCTATTGACAAGGTTGGTGTAGTTCATGTACGTTGCATGGCTCACACCCTGAATTTGGGATCACAAAAAGTTCTGAAAATATCTTCAGTATCCAGGGTGTGCAGTAAAATTCGAGCAGTGGTGAAGTTTTTCCGGCATAGTATAGTTGCAGCAAATCTCTTGAGGAAGGCTAAGACACAACTCGGGATTGATGACTTGAAGCCCATAATAGATGTCAGTACTAGGTGGAATTCGTCACTGGATATGATGGAGCGATATCTGACACTTCGACCTGCAATTGGTGTGGTTCTTGCCAAGCCTGAAATGCGGGGCCAGTGTGATAGTATAACAGATTGCGACCTTGATCTCATAGAGCAGCTAGTGAAGGTAAATAGTTTCATGTCCATTGGGCACAAATATGCATTTTTGCAATAGTTGGAGTTGAGTTCACATGACACAGTGTTGCGACATTAATGAAATGATCAGATTTCCATGCAGTACAAAGCTTAGTTGGAGATGAAATATGTCAACTGTATTCTAATATTAACATGGTGTGGTGTCTGTCATCATTATAGGTTCTGCAAATCATGAAGACGTCAACAAATATGCTCTCTTCCGGTTGCCAGCCAACAGCTTCTCTTATTCTCCCACTAAAAGCATCAATAATAAAACAGATGGATTCTGATGAGTATGGCTGCCCAGATGGTGATCACAATTCTGTTCAATGTCTTCCTATCGTGCTTGAAGCAAAGATGACAATCAAACATGACCTCGAGACCAGGTAGGCATAGACTGCTTTAGTTACCTTGTCACCATCACTTCTTAACATGCCCATCTATGGTGTGTAACTGGCATTTGTATGCGTTATTAGCACTATTTTCAATATATTTGAATTGTTTTAGGTATACTGATGGCAAGACTGTTGCTTTCCTAGAGGAGTGTGCCTTCCTGGATCCCCGATTTAAATCACTGAGCTGGTTGCCAGAGTCCAAACAGCAGCAAGTACATTCCAGAATTCTTGCACTGATTGCGGAAGAGATGGACTGTCAGCTAGCACAAATTGAGATGGCGGAGTCCGGGGAGACTACAGCACAATCATCCGAAACTGATCCTGATATAGCTATAGCTGGATGAGGAGAAGCTTCTGATAATTCTGCTGAAAACCACCCTAGTTCCTCCAATGTGACATCAAATGTTGAGAGGTAAGCTAAATTTTAGACTGTTATGTTATATTCTATGCAGCAGATTAACAGTCAAACTTTTTATGGCACATTTATTAAACATCTGCCTTAAATGCTTTTCAATGTGCACAACAAGGAGTGTGTGCTCCTAAATTGGAGCAATATTGACAGGCAGAGCAATCAGATTAACAGGAAAACTGTAGCTATTAGTTCTGAATAAAGGTGTATTTCTCAGTTTGTTTGTAGCGGAGTTAATGTCTCAATGAGTAGCTAAACTCTGTTGCAATAATACGTTTTCGTTGCCGACTCTGACATCTAAATCTAAAATATCAAATATTTGTTTTGGAACCGAATAGCAGCTGCATTATCATACTGAACTTAAATCATTAAATCACACTGTACACTAGTGAAAAGCATATTGCTCTCGATTACAGTGGAAAAGAGAAGACTGCTATGGAACAGTTGTTTGGTGGCATGTTTAATGCTCAGCAAGATCAACCAGTTAACACCACTGTTGAAAAGATGGAGTTGGCCAAAGAACAGATGAAGCGCTACAATGGAGTGAAAGTTGATATCAATCAGGATCCATTCAAGTGGTGGGGTAATGTGGAAGTTCCTGTCGGTGTGCGCGCACACTGGCGGCAACCGACGACTTTTTGTTCGGCGCAAACATGTGCGGGGCGAGTTGTGCGTGGGAAACTTTGGTGTGCGCGTACTTGCGCGACCGAAACAAGTCATTTGTCTATTTGTTTCGGCGGGTACTAAGTCATCTCGACCCCAGGTAAACTTCGACCGGACACCTCACCCCGCACCAGTCATTTCGACCCCCGTCTCAACCTTACTTACGATCTTGAGGAATGATTTCAACTCGCACTCATATGAGCAACATTAGCCTTCACTGGCAAAACCTTCGTGTTAATTTTTGGAGTTGTCCTACTTTTAAAAGAGATAACTCCTGTATTTTACTTGCATTTCTGATGGAATTATGTCATGTATTATAGAGTTCCCTCACTAATCAATCGCATATTGACAAATAAATCACTATGCAAAACAAAACACTAAAGAACCACTCCATCTGCACAATTAGCTGTGACCAGCTGGTAAAGTTTTTCTTAAAAAAACTTATTCTTACATTGGACTGTATCACTAGTTTGTACAACTGGTTAAATAAGCAACATGAAATCCACTTGACAATTATTGGTTTTTTACTAATGAGCTTCAAAAAATTACTGCATTAGAAATATTACATAGAATGTGCATATTTTTTGCATATAATATGCTACAAGTTATTCAGGCTACTAAAAACAATTGGTTTCAAACTTGGTTAAAAACTATATTCTTTATACCAACATATATGTTGCAGCAATACATAAAAACGGAAGAATACAATAACCTCAAGCCAGAAATATTTGTTAATTGCTTAAAATTCGTCAATATTGTAGTATTATTACCAAACAATGTTAGTTCAAGTGGAAGTTCACAGGTTAGAATGAAACTGAAATAATTCACTAGTGAATGTTATTGACCGTGCGTTCGTACTTTGGATATTGAAGACTTGAGGATTGTGCTTTATACTGCATGCCATCTCAATAGTATTGGAGGGAACTGCAAAATGAAAAACAAGTAACTACATACGGCAGTGTCCATATACCAAACATTACATGGCTGGATATTAATGAAGAGATTTATCAGTAGCGAACACCTTTTTTTTGAATTTAACCTAATAAAAAAAGACTAGCAAAGCATTGGCATGGAGTAAAAAGGAGTTTTTCAATTCACAAAAGGTAAATAAATAAATAAAAACCAGAATAGTTAGCAAGCAGTTTGGAGTTGTCTTACCAAGGAAAGACAAATAACACTTAAACGGGAGTTTAAAACGGATTAACTTTTAAAATCTTGCCAAATTACAATTTGATAAAGCAAGAATTGAATTATATTATTTCCCATTTACAATATGACAAACAAAACTAGGCAACGAGAGAGCGTCATGTCACATGCATTTTTGTTAGTTTTTTATCACAAACGTAAGGTGGTTATTTGCATGTAAAATATGTAAGGTAACTGAAAAAATTAACACTCGTACTTTCCTGACGAAGCTGTGGCCAAAAATGGAATTCCAAACAAGGAGAAAAAACTGCAGAGTTTTGCGCAACAAGTTATAAAAACAATCAATGGGATAGTATTAAAACAGCCTCAAATAAGTTGCTAGAGAAATTTTTAATCGAAAAAATCAGAAACTGGAGCGTATTGAAATTGTGTGAATTGCGGAGAGTTGACAAACTTTATTTAATAAGCTTTAGCAGTCGAATTTTTTGCAAACTGCTTGAATACTTTGTGATACAGTTTATACGCTTTAAAAATCAAAGCTAAATTGCTGGTACACTATCAATTAGCAATTTTTTTAACTAAACACTGATGAAAACATTTTTGGTGAAATGAACGAGAAATTTTTTTTAATATTCAATTTATAACAAATAAACAATAAGAATTCTTCAAATTCTTAAAAAAATTTTCTTAGGTTATTTGCAATCCGTTTATATGATCGAATAACTTTTTTAACGTTCATTCATTGATCACTACATCAATGTTAGAGATTTTATACAGCCATAACCAAAAACAGAATGGCTGTTTTTGGTTAAATAGCTATGCTCTTTGCAAAATAATCTAGATAATTTTAAAACAGTTCAGACTATTTTAAAGTTGGATTTAAGTGATTCCAACTAGTTCTAAAGCTTCCTTACAATTTTTACACATCCAAATCGTCTGAACCATTTCAAAACAGCACGGATTATTCGCAAAATGACTATTTGGTTAGGAAATTTCTACACTTGTTAAACAGGAAATACGATTCTATTGTATGAAAATTCACAACTACCAAAGCTGATGCTCAGCTATTATAAATACTTGGTGAGATGCATTTCATTAAGTTATTTAAATTTAATACTTTCACAATTAGTTTTTGAAAGCAGAGCCGTCTACAATATGATCAACTATACATAGGTGTGGGTTACTTACTGTTTCTACACTTGTTATGGCAACCTTCGCAGCCACCAGATTACGTAGCGCACTACCTAACAAACAGAGTATTGTGAGAATAAAGACATGATATATACTGCAGATATACACAGGGTGTGGTCCCTCTTCACTTTACAACCTCATAAGTTCACGTGAGGATGAAGCCTGATAAGTCAGTGTCACGATGATGTACAATATATATAACGTACACACACATACAGTACTGCAGTACAATATATATAACGTACACACATACAGTACTGTAGTACAATATATATAACATACACACATAAAATGCTATAGTACAATATATATAACATACACACATACAGTGCTGTAGTACAATATATATAACGTACACACATACAGTACTGTAGTACAATATATATAACATACACACATAAAATGCTATAGTACAATATATATAACATACACACATACAGTGCTATAGTACAATACATATAACATAGACACATACAGTGCTGTAGTACAATATTATAACATACACACATACAGTGCTGTAGTACAGTATATATAACATACACACATACAGTGCTATAGTACAATATATATAACATACACACATACAGTACTGTAGTACAATATATATAACATACACACATACAGTGCTGTAGTACAATATATATAACATACACACATACAGTACTATAGTACAATATATATAACATACACACATACAGTTCTATAGTACAATATATATAACATACACACATACAGTGTTGTAGTACAATATATATAACATACACACATACAGTACTATAGTACAATATATATAACATACACACATACAGTGTTGTAGTACAATATATATAACATACACACATACAGTGCTGTAGTACAATATATATAACATACACACATACAGTGTTGTAGTACAGTATATATAACATACACACATACAGTGCTATAGTACAATATATATAACATACACACATACAGTACTGTAGTACAATATATATAACATACACACATACAGTGCTATATTACAATATATATAACATACACACATACAGTGCTATAGTACAATATATATAACATACACACATACATTGATGTGCACTACAGTATATATAACACACATTCCTACACTATATACATTGCTGTGTACTACGCTATATATAACACCGAACAATACTCACCTCTGACAGGAGACAATTGGTAGTTAACTTGTTCCAAGAACTTGTTGGAGTTTTCTGATAAACTGGATGATGAAATAGGATGAGGGAATGAATTTCTGCCTCAGTTCCTGCCACAGGCAAACTTTACTTACAGCATGCTAATCGTATGTACTAGGAATGTACATTAGCATTGTACAGGATCATAGCACAATAATACACGGTACACTACACACTTCACTACACACAGTACACTGCACACAGTACACTTACACAGTACACTACACAGAGTACATTACACAGAGTACACTACATACAGTACACTACATACAGTACGCTATATACAGTACATTACACACAGTACACTAAACACAGTACACTAAAAACAGTACACTATACACTACACAGTACACTACACTACACAGTATGGTACACTACACAGTACACTACACACATTACTCCACACGCAGTACACCACACTGTACACTACATACAGTACGCTACACACAGTACTCCACACACTGTACACTCACCTCAGCTTCTCCAAAGTCAGCTGTCTCACTCTTGGTGCACACAAGTCTCTGGGCCCGTCAGTGAGAGAGTCAGCACTGGTGAGTCCAGTAATTGGTATATCAGAGCCTTGTTTCTACAGCAAACAGTACAGTATTACATCTATTACTACAGTATTACATCTATTACTACAGTATTACATCTAGTACTACAGTGTTACACCTAGTACTACAGTATTACACCTAGTACTACAGTGTTACATCTAGTACTACAGTATTACATCTAGTACTACAGTATTACACCTAGCACTACAGTGATACATCTAGTACTACAGTATCACATCTAGTACTACAGTGTTACATCCAATACTACAGTGTTACACCTAGTACTACAGCATTACATATATTACTACAGTGTTACATCTAGTACTACAGTGTTACATCCAGTACTGCAGTGTTACACCTAGTACTACAGTATTACACCTAGTACTACAGTATTACATTCAGTACTACAGTATTACATCTAGTACTACAGAATTACATCTAGTACTACAGTATTACATCCAGCACTACAATATTACATCCAGTACTACAGTATTACATCTAGTAACTACAGTATTACATCTAGTACTACAGTGTTACACCTAGTACTACAGTATTACATTCAGTACTACAGTAATACATCTATGACTACAGTATTACATCTAGTACTACAGTGTTACACCTAGTACTACAGTATTAAATCTAGTACTACAGTGTTACACCTAGTACTACAGTATTACATTCAGTACTACAGTAATACATCTATGACTACAGTATTACATCTAGTACTACAGTGTTACACCTAGTACTACAATATTACATTCAGTACTACAGTATTACATCTAGTACTACAGTATTACATTCAGTACTACGGTGTTACATCTAGTACTACAGTATCACATTCAGTACTACAGTATTACATTCGGTACTACAGTATCACATCTAGTACTACAGTATCACACCTAGTACTACAATATTGCAACTAGTGCTACAGTGTTACATCTAGTACTACAGTATTACATCTAGTACTACAGTGTTACACCTAGTACTACAGTATTACACCCAGTACTACACCTAGTACTACAATATTACATCTAGTACTACAGTATTACATCCAGTACTACAGTATTACATCTAGTACTACAGTATTACACCTAGTACTACAGTATTACACCTAGTACTACAGTATTACACCTAGTACTACAGTATTAGCATAACAGTACACAGTAATGTCACAGACACCCACCAGAGGCTGTCGAAAGTAAATCACTTACCCTCCATTCTTGCGGTGGGGTTCCTTGCTGTCGTCATCATCCTACAAGTTGAATTGATACTAACATTTTTTTATCACACAGTTCAGTTGTATTATGTATCAAATCCACAGTATAGTTATATTTATGGGAACTAGCAAGAGTGGTAAATGATTAGCTGTGTAATAAATAGCTAATGTTATTAGATTTACCTGCCCATACACCATGGAGAGGAAGATAAATTGAATGCATAAAGAGTTTCCAGACAGTTCCATCATCCATCCAAACACAAGATCATCCAGTCAATGTCAATGCAGCTTGTTGTATAAAAGAGTATCTTCACTGCAGCAGAGCTGCTCTTCACCTTTTGATACCTTGTGAATATTACCAAAGTTGTTGTACCACATGGAGAAAGCAACTTCTGTAATTATAACTAATAATAATACGTCTATGTCATCAGCAAAGATAATAACTTTTACTACTCTAACTAACTAAACGATGATATGTAATGTCTTTTTTGACAATAGTAAACGCCAACACTGCAAAATGAAGCAGCATTTATTGACAGTACTCAAATTGATGTTTTATTTATCTAAATCATAAATAGCTGCAACAATAATAAATAATAATAATTATTATTAATAATAATTATTATTATTAATTATTATTATTAATTAACTAATAATAATAACTAACTATATCATTATTATCATGTTATGTGTTGCAAAAAATGGCTGCACAAAACAAGGATTTTTGTAAAGTCTCATAAGTTTCTACAGCGAAATTTAGTTTTATTAAAAATATTAGATACTCAGCTCTAAAAGTACAGCTGCAAATCAAATCTTACTTACTCATACCTGCTCGTATAGCACAAAAATTGAAGAGAGCTATTTTCACCGCCATCTTGGGTCGAACTGACCGCTCCTGGGCTCAAGTGACTCTAGGTCGAAACGTCGCTTGGGTCGAGGTGACTGAGATTCGTTTCGGCGCATGCCACATGGGAGATAACTGATTTCCATTGGCGAACACAAAAATATTAAAGTTATACTCGTTATATTAGCCACCGAAAATAGATTCCCTTGTTTTGATAATAATTTTTTTTATACTAGCCAGACGACACCGATATACCATCGTCAGATCCACTTAGGCTAAGATTTGTTATTGCCATAATTTTGTTGCTGAATAAAAATATTTTACTTTTGCCAATTTTATCATGTCAGCAGGTTTCAGGCGTTCATCAAACGACAATTTTTTTAGAGATACACTAAAACCTCTTTTGACTAATCATGACACGTTGAACATTATACAATTTCTGCAATCAAAATCAATGTTGAAGACGTGCGTTGTTTGTGTTGTTTGTGACACCAACAACAACAGCAGTGATACGAGTGATGATAATAATAGTAGTAGTACTACAACGAACAATCCAAGTAGTAGTAATCGACAACGAAATAATGTAACATCGATGAAATTGACAAGAAGAGTCAAGCGCATTGATGGCTACGTATGGTAATGCTCCAAGTTGTTTATTATTACTATTATTATAATTATATTATAATTATTATTAGATATAATATTTATTATTATATAATAATAATATATATAATTAAAATATATATTATATGTTTTCAGGTTTTTATTCATGCTGTTCACATCCTCCTTATTTATTATTAATTATCATTATTTTTAATTAATACTACTATTAATAATAATTGATAATATTAACTATTGGTTATTTATTTATAGTTATTTATTTTTATCATGAATATTATTATTATAAACAATAATTATTTATTTATTATTATTTTTAATGACTTCTGAAGTTATTACTAAATTTATTATTTAATACTACCTGCTGTTGGTAAAATTACTGAACTGCTCGTATTATTATTTTTTTTTTATTTTTTAAACAAAACTTGTGGTATGATTTTCTCACACTAGTTTATATATGATAGTAGAGATGAAAAATACTACAGTTTTTGTCCGAGAAAGACTTGAATATCATGAAAAATATATATGTGTATGTAGAAATGTCCTCGGGCATAATAATAATAGTAATAATAATAATTAGAATGATGATGAAGATTATTGTAGTTTAAATAGGTTTCTACTTTCCACCTCATGAACAGATTGTCACCAGTTTTTCTTTAGAATAACAGCAATAATTCATGTAGTATTAGTAGTAACAATAATAATGCATTTAATATAATATAAAAATGAATATTTGCCAGATATTAACAGCCTGACCTATAAAATAAAATTGTTGTAAAATGTCGTTCATTGAACACCATTCTATATCCCATCAGCATAGCCGATGGCAATTTCTCCTACATCTTTTCATTACTAAAAAGCAAATTGCCCTGATTTTTTAATTAGTTCTTAGTAATTGTGTTCCCCGCAATTACGTATATTTTGTTTGATCTAGTGCGAAAATATTATTTCTTGAAATAACAGCGTAATATGCATTTGCTCTCATTTCGGTGTGGTGTGGCCAGACAATTCAATATCAAATAAAACAAGCATGCTACTTTTTTGTCAGATATTAAATCTTGCTATTTCACAACATATCTAGAATTTCTCAACTACCCCCACTGGCTACAATTTATGAATTTAGGTTATCACACACTTTTCCCTTTTTTGCATATCCTGTTTTACTCTTTCATATGGTGGCTCATAACGTTAGACGGTTTCGTTTTCAAAGCATAGGAACGGATTTGAAATAGTCCAGATGGTTTGCAAAGCGTCTTTTACATTGAAAATAATTGGGTAATTGTAGTAAAATAGCCCAAGAAACTCTGTTTAAAAACGGGCTTGTTGGTTATTATAAATTAATCGTCGGCCTCAGCAGTTGAGGGATTCATGCTATAAAACTGCATTTCCTGTCTAACGATCGTAAATTCTGCAAACGGTATAGTTGTTTTGCAAATAATTCAGACGGCTCAGAAATGATTCAGATGATTTAGAAAATTACAAACCGTATGGATGCTTTAGAAAGAGTATGAACTATTTACAAACCGTATGAACTACTTTGAAATAGTCTGAACTGTTTTAAAATAGTCTAAACTATTTTGAATTATTTGGAAAAGTTTGCAAAGCACATGGATTTCGAACCAAAAGCGATCGTCATCATTTTATTTATAGCCTCTATACAACTTTATCAACATAGATATAGATCAAAAGACATAGAGCAAATTGATTAACTGTATAAAATTTTTGTTGAATATAATCTCTAAATTTTTATTTATTTAAATTTATAATTGGGTTGTATTTATTGTTTAAAACAAGTTAAAACGAATAATATTTAATAAATAAAAAAAAACATTTATTTATTTAAAGAAAATTCAACTGTTTGGTGTTTAGGAAAAACATTATCAATCATAAATGGACTGTAGATCTATGATCAATAGAGCAAACCAGCAAATCGGCTTGGATTTTCAAGGCCAACGAACGATTTCACAAAGCGTTCAGAAGTTTTGCCAAAAGTTCAGACTATTTCAAAATCATTCATACGGTTTGGAAAGCGTTCAGACGTTTTAAAATGCAAAACACAAAACGTTCTGAGCCACCATACTTTCACGTATGAAATGCCTAGTTATCACCTGGCCAGACTGACTAGATTTTGTTTGTTGTGCATCGATGTATCTATTAGCGTATGATTTCTTTCATCTTCATTTGGCATATTCCCATTGGCCCTACTAAAAACAGATATTCCGTTTGTTTATTGACTATTTTAATGTTCACCATTTTTAATGGATTCCACTTGTTTCAGGTATTGTAGTAAATGTCATAAGGAAGTCAGTGTGAGAGTTGAGTCGTTCTTTTCCCATTTTGCAAAGGTAAGCAAAGTTTTTATCACTAATTTATAATTTGAAAACAAAATTGTTACTATCAATGTTGCTACTGAATTTTGACATTTATAACATTGCTAGTATTTTGGCGTACTGTGGAGGCATATTCGCAATGACAGCTTCTGAATATATGGCTAACAGTACACCAGTACATTGTATTATAACATAACAGCGCTGTTATTTCATATCAGTACATTGGTGTGCTCCTTATGTTGGCAAACAATATGTCAACACATTCTCGGTTTGTAGTGGGTGTAGGATTATCTTGCAGCTTTACTGCATGGTATAAAAACATAGTTCTCTATATCACTGCGACAGTTATACTATTGCATCTGCTATGTGGCAATGAAGGTATTGAAGTCAGGGTTATTTCATTTTTACCCAACTTGTTTGTTGTTATAATTTTCAATTGTTAAATTTTCCTAGGTCTCTTTGGCTGGTATTACGTTGTATATCTGGGAGTGGTGCAAGGTACCTCTTTCGCCAAAAGCTGAATTACATGGCATTTGTTCTGGAAGAACGGCACAGAAAATATCGAGGATAATGCAAGATGTTTGCTGCGAAGTAATGGTACGATTATTACAATGTAGAAGAAAAAAATTGTATGTCAAGTCTCACAGACAACCTGGTTATGTAAACATGTTACAATGAAAACACTATTGCTTCTGTTTAAGTCTAGTCAAGTAAATACAAGTTTAAAGTTAAGTGGTTGATACAAATGAGTGAGTACATATGCGGCGTTTTGTCACTTCAACTTACTGGGTTTATATTTTCACGAATATTTTGTATATCGTATATCGCATGATTATAACTTCTCCCTGTTTTTTATTAGGAAAAGGAGGCGATCGGAGCATTTGGTGGCCCAGGTGTTATTGTTCAAGTTGATGAGAGCGTTTTCAGAAGAAGAAAGGTAAGCATTTTCAAGAATTGCATTAATCGGTATATTATGAATTGTCTGTTTGTACTTGAAGCAATATATGTTATTTCCTATATACATGTTTATACAGGGTTACTTGACAAAAAATAAATGGTAATGCGTTAGGCCATATTTACTTTTTTCAATGGTATTTTGAATATTACCATTAATGCTTAGCTTTTGTTTATGGATCCAAAGAACTATATTAGGTAAGTTGTGATTTGATCGAGTGATTTTTGCGATTAACGTCAACAATTTTCACAAAAGGTTAACTCGATTAAAAGTAGTGACTTCTTTGTTTTATCTTTTATCAAACTTGGCAGTTACAATTTTGTTTGACCAAGTGGCACTTTTTAATATTGTTTGTAATGTTTCAAGTTTACCATTTCTATGACTGAGAATGAATCCCAATCCACCATGATGTAATCCCATGCTTATAATTTTTAATCATCAGAGAAATCTGAATAATACATCGGAGAATTGGAGCTAATTATTGGTTTTACAGGAGAAAAATTTTGCGATCAATCCATATAAATGAACGAGAAAAGTAAAATTAACCTTAACTTAATTTGTTAACCAAGTCACAGGCTTACTAATCAGGCTATTACTTTTTCTTCACACACTACTTGGTTAGTATGCCGATATCAAACCTTTGATAGTCTTAACTCTTTTAGATATTCTGCATTTAACGTGTGCACATATACATCTACATAGTAGCACATGGCAAATTTATTTCGTAACTGTACTTGAATTGACTAGAAGTGTTTTTTATGTTTTATATAGTACCACAGAGGAAGACGGGTTGAAACACGTTGGGTTGTGGGCTTAACCTCCTCACAGTTCTCACCACCCAGACCAGTGTTCTGTGTGGTTGCTAACAGAAATCGTCAAACCCTCGAGGGTCTTATCCAGAAATATTGTTTACCAGGTACTACTATCAGAACAGATCATTGGAAAGGGTATAGCAATCTTGCTAATTTGGGATTTTTTCACCAAAGAGTCAATCACTCAAGACATTTCGTAGATCCACAAACTGGTAAGTCTATAGCGTCATTTTACCATTCTTAGGTCATCGTCGTATGGGCAGCTTGAGCTTTATTTGAATGTATGTTACATGGTCATATTGATTGTAAGTGTAGTGTTACACGGGCATATTGACTGTAAGTGTAGTGTTACACGGGCATATTGATTGTAAGTGTAGTGTTACATGGGCATATTGACTGTAAGTGTAGTGTTACATGGGCATATTGATTGTAAGTGTAGTGTTACATGGGCATATTGACTGTAAGTGTAGTGTTACACGGGCATATTGATTGTAAGTGTAGTGTTACACGGGCATATTGATTGTAAGTGTAGTGTTACACGGGCATATTGATTGTAAGTGTAGTGTTACATGGGCATATTGATTGTAAGTGTAGTGTTACACGGGCATATTGATTGTAAGTGTAGTGTTACACGGGCATATTGACTGTAAGTGTAGTGTTACATGGGCATATTGATTGTAAGTGTAGTGTTACATAGGCATATTGACTGTAAGTGTAGTGTTACACGGGCATATTGATTGTAAGTGTAGTGTTACACGGGCATATTGATTGTAAGTGTAGTGTTACATGGGCATATTGATTGTAAGTGTAGTGTTACATGGGCATATTGATTGTACGTGTAGTGTTACATGGGCATATTGATTGTAAGTGTAGTGTTACACGGGCATATTGATTGTAAGTGTAGTGTTACACGGGCATATTGATTGTAAGTGTAGTGTTACACGGGCATATTGATTGTAAGTGTAGTGTTACATGGGCATATTGACTGTAAGTGTAGTGTTACACGGGCATATTGACTGTAAGTGTAGTGTTACATGGGCATATTGATTGTAAGTGTAGTGTTACATGGGCATATTGATTGTAAGTGTAGTGTTACATGGGCATATTGATTGTACGTGTAGTGTTACATGGGCATATTGATTGTAAGTGTAGTGTTACACGGGCATATTGATTGTAAGTGTAGTGTTACACGGGCATATTGACTGTAAGTGTAGTGTTACATGGGCATATTGATTGTAAGTGTAGTGTTACACGGGCATATTGATTGTAAGTGTAGTGTTACACGGGCATATTGACTGTAAGTGTAGTGTTACATGGGCATATTGATTGTAAGTGTAGTGTTACATGGGCATATTGATTGTAAGTGTAGTGTTACACGGGCATATTGATTGTAAGTGTAGTGTTACACGGGCATATTGACTGTAAGTGTAGTGTTACATGGGCATATTGATTGTAAGTGTAGTGTTACATGGGCATATTGATTGTAAGTGTAGTGTTACACGGGCATATTGATTGTAAGTGTAGTGTTACATGGGCATATTGATTGTAAGTGTAGTGTTACATAGGCATATTGACTGTAAGTGTAGTGTTACACGGGCATATTGATTGTAAGTGTAGTGTTACATGGGCATATTGATTGTAAGTGTAGTGTTACACGGGCATATTGATTGTAAGTGTAGTGTTACATGGGCATATTGATTGTAAGTGTAGTGTTTCACCGGCATATTGATTGTAAGTGTAGTGTTACATGGGCATATTGATTGTAAGTGTAGTGTTACACGGGCATATTGATTGTAAGTGTAGTGTTACACGGGCATATTGATTGTAAGTGTAGTGTTTCACCGGCATATTGATTGTAAGTGTAGTGTTACATGGGCATATTGATTGTAAGTGTAGTGTTACATGGGCATATTGATTGTAAGTGTAGTGTTACACGGGCATATTGATTGTAAGTGTAGTGTTACATGGGCATATTGATTGTAAGTGTAGTGTTACACGGGCATATTGATTGTAAGTGTAGTGTTACACGGGCATATTGATTGTAAGTGTAGTGTTACACGGGCATATTGATTGTAAGTGTAGTGTTACATGGGCATATTGATTGTAAGTGTAGTGTTACATAGGCATATTGACTGTAAGTGTAGTGTTACACGGGCATATTGATTGTAAGTGTAGTGTTACATGGGCATATTGATTGTAAGTGTAGTGTTACACGGGCATATTGATTGTAAGTGTAGTGTTACACGGGCATATTGATTGTAAGTGTAGTGTTACATAGGCATATTGACTGTAAGTGTAGTGTTACACGGGCATATTGATTGTAAGTGTAGTGTTACATGGGCATATTGATTGTAAGTGTAGTGTTACATAGGCATATTGACTGTAAGTGTAGTGTTACACGGGCATATTGATTGTAAGTGTAGTGTTACATGGGCATATTGATTGTAAGTGTAGTGTTACACGGGCATATTGATTGTAAGTGTAGTGTTACATGGGCATATTGATTGTAAGTGTAGTGTTTCACCGGCATATTGATTGTAAGTGTAGTGTTACATGGGCATATTGATTGTAAGTGTAGTGTTACATAGGCATATTGACTGTAAGTGTAGTGTTACATAGGCATATTGATTGTAAGTGTAGTGTTACATGGGCATATTGACTGTAAGTGTAGTGTTACACGGGCATATTGATTGTAAGTGTAGTGTTACATGGGCATATTGATTGTAAGTGTAGTGTTACACGGGCATATTGATTGTAAGTGTAGTGTTACATGGGCATATTGATTGTAAGTGTAGTGTTACACGGGCATATTGATTGTAAGTGTAGTGTTACACGGGCATATTGATTGTAAGTGTAGTGTTACACGGGCATATTGATTGTAAGTGTAGTGTTACATGGGCATATTGATTGTAAGTGTAGTGTTACACGGGCATATTTGGAACATAAATAATATTATAACAGTTGCTTGGTTTACGATTAACTTTTTAATTTTGTTGTAGGTGTCCACACTAATGATATTGAGAGCTGTTGGAGGTGGGCAAAAAAATACATGGCAAGTAAGCACATTTCCAATGATATTGCGTTGCACTACCATTTGCAGTGTTACATGTGGAGGCTCTGGAAGACAGATGGACAAGGTTCATTCAATCGACTTATTGCTGATATAGCCAATGCCTTTGCTCTAACATAATCTGTTGCTGACTATTTGACAGATCGATAAAACCTGTTTGAACATTTGGTAATGCACAATATTTTTAAACTTTATAAAAGTCTATTTATTTTGTGCTAAAGTTTTAACTATATTTTTTAATGAAATTATTGCAGTTTAGACAATCAAATGTTTTTGTATTAAAGTGCTTAAGCAGTGCCTTTATTGCATCACGTGATGGTGTTGATCATAGGTACAACCTCTTATGCAACTAGTTTGCAAACTCTGTCCCGGTTTTGTATTTGTAAGTTTGTGGCTATGTTATTTTTCTCCTTTAGTTCATAAGGTACAATAAATTGTGACCTGTGATTCTCGTGCTCATTGGTTTACTACCAACACAGTAAAATAGACTACAATGATGTATGTGACTATATTCTATGTAACAAAAGCACAGTGATACAAGTTGTACATAAACATATACTTTAAAATAGGGGAAATGTAACTAAGTTTTTTCTTGTTTATGCTGATAGTAAACTGCTAACAAAATATTATTTCCTAAATACTACACCCAGAGCCTAGGGTAAAAATAGTATAAAAGTTGAATAAGAAAATAATAAAATTACTGACTATAAAATCTCACCGGACTTAAATTTAAATATGAATAAAGTAAAATAATTATGATACAAGATTACAAATGTGGCAATGATCAAAGTCTTGGAAAATTGTGTTTATTTGTGGTCGGTTTTAGAGAAAATTACTGGGAGTTTGCGTACTTTGTCCCACTCAATAACAGAATAGCATCGTTTGTCAAGACCGCCAAGGCCTTCAGGACAGCCTCTCTTCTTCCATTTTTTTTCCACCTGAACAAAAACAAAGGAAGCAGATGTATCTAGGCAGCTGACAATATCGTCACATTCGTATACTTTAGCACCTCACTTATTATACACAGTTGATGTAACCAAAGGCAAAGCCATTTTGCTGGAAGAAAAAATAAATCAAATGACATAATTTCTACACAAAAACTGAAATGTAAGGCAGTAACTACCAAGTTTTTGGTGAACGCTGTCAGATGAAAACATTTGTCAGCACTGAATGATACAGATACTGACAATATTCAATTAGCATATGGCTTGCAGATTAAACAAAAGTTTGGCTCTGTTCTGGGGAGATAACAATTACATAGCAGACTTTTAGTCAAACATAGCATGGGCTCCAGGCCGATATGAGGTGGTTATGTGGTACATCTTATTATGTATTGCCATATCAATACAATGACACACAGCTCAAAAATGTAAATAACCAAATTATTTATCAAAACCTACCTTTTCATATAATGAGTTATTGGTCTTGTGCAGGTAATACACATGCTTGAACCTTTCAATTGTCTTCTTACTTTTGTTCAGCTGAATCAGAGCATCATTTATACTGTGGGCCGTTCCATTTACGACTTTATGACACACTTCCTCCATGAACTGGATGGCATCAGTAGGTGTTTTCACTAAAATTATAACCACTCTTAATTATTCACATTTTATTTTACTTGATTTTGTTTAAAATATAAAAAATAATTCTTATTAAAAGAACTTTTCCATTATAAACTTGTCCCACATTGCAGAATAATACATATTTCAAAATTAATTTCTAAACAAAAATAATCAACAAATTTTCTTCCTTTAAAAAATGGCATTCAAGTTGGCACTGATTGCATCTATAGGAATTGTCCTAATGGCAAAGGGGCAACTCCATATAAATTTTTTGTAAACCCAATTTCACAATACAAGTTTAGACCATTATATATCAAAATAGTTTGTTAAACCCTTTAAACACAAAGATTACCACATATCCCAATATTAGTTTCAAATTCTGGATAAATCCCACCTGTTTGAAATCTTTTTGTAACCGTAGTCTCGGCAGGAGTGTCAGCAGGAGTCTCGGCAGGAGTCTCAGTGTGTGGCCGGGTGGTGGTCGTGTCGTCTTTGGCGATTTGTTTCACAAGGGTGTAATGATTATCAATATTGATTGTGAACCTACTTGGGAGGTCTCTAATTCTTGTGCTCTTGCTATAAAGTATCTGGTCTAAAACAATAAAAAGTATTTAAGGAAGGTCGCCTATTAATGTAAATGTTTTAGGAAACATTTTTTTAACAGGTATGTTTTTTGTTGATTTGATAAAGAAAATGCTACAATTTCATTCAGACCAAATGCACTGAGCAAGAAAACAATGAAACATACAAAGCCACTTCATTTTACACATAGTTACCACCTGCATGTAAACTGATGACACTGTTATGAACGCATTATCCTAAAAGCGCCAATAGTGTAAAATAAAACTTTTAGTGAGAAGACGCCATAAAGTATATTGCATGTTATAAAATTGCTGGAAATACTCTAGGTTGAACAAAGTGAACAGCAAATTGTGGCACATTTCCTAAGGTGTGGTCAGTACCTTGATTATAAACATTGATTATTGCACCCGTCACCATTTCATCCTGAACCATGACACGCAGGTTGTTGATTGTCGTCGATGTACTCAGTGGAAAAGACATTCTACCAACGCCGGGAACTGAAATTATGATCTCATCATCCGTCATCACACCTGAAAAATGACACATGTGTTAGATTAACATGTTTGTGACATATTGCACAGTGGTTTGCCTTTGTCAAACCAAAATTTGATAAGACCCCATTTTTATCACACCACTCCAAACTTATTTCATTTGCTTTATTGCATTTACAATACCTCCAAAATATTGCAAACCCATTGGTTAAATTTTTATCAAACGATCTTCATGTAATACTATTATTGGTAGAACAAACTTTTATAATGGTGGGGCCTGACAGGACTGTATGGGTCTTCCGCACCTTCCGTGAGCTCTGCAGCATTAGCCAGATCTTCCGTGAGCTCTGCAGCATTAGCCAGATCTTCCGTGAGCTCTGCAGCATTAGCCAGATCTTCCGTAGGCTCTGCGATGTAAGCTTGATCTTCTCTGATAAAGTGGTAAAAGGGAATAAATAGGTTTCAATGAGCGAAGATGTCATTTGAAGTTGGACCTGCATAGTTTATCTGTACTTTAGTTTTGTGCATAGAATTACATTCCACGTCGACGAATGTCGATATTGAAAGAAAACCAGCGGGCATACATTTCAATCTATATATGTCAAAAATGTACCATCAAGTATATCAGAATTTGATGGAAGTCTATGTATAAAAATTTATTCACTAAGGCGGTGACATGGTTAAGAAATTTAGCCAAAAATAACTTCATTTTCTTATTTAATGATTAATCGTAAAATTTTTCTCCTGTTTAACCAATAATTAGCTCCAATTATGCAATATATAATTAGGATTTCTCGGATGATTAAAAATTATAAGCATGGGATTGCATCATGGTGGATTGGAATTCATTTTAATTTATAGAAATTGTAAACTTGAAACATTACAAGCATTATTAACATCAAAAATGCCATCAGTCAAACCAAATAAAACAAAAATTGTAACTGCCAGGTTTGATAAAAGATAAAACAAAGAAGTCACTACTTTTAATCGAGTTAATCTTTTGTGAAAATTGTTGACGTTAATCGCAAAAATCACTCAATCAAATCACAGCCTTAGTGTTTACAAGTAACCTCAAATCCAATAAAAAATTAAGCTGATTTTTATGACAGAGTCAGAGTCATGCAGGACAATGATAGCAGTAGATAGCACAACGCAATAACGTTGTGAGATAGTACATCTGAACCGCTTACCTATGAGCTATCTAAAATATGCAATAATAACATTGAATATCAGAAAGATCTGTAAAAATTTTGCATGTCGAGCCCGTTGTGTCTATGAGCAGCTTGTTTGGAAGCTTAGAAAAAATTTTCTTCAACCAAATGAACAAACAACACTGCCCTGACATCCTTTAAACGTATCAAAACTTGTGACAGCCCATCACCAATTATACTCAATTGACTAACAAGTTGACTTACCTTCTTGTACGCAACTAAATAAACCTCACTGAGCAAAATAGAGGCAGTATCCGACACCTAGAAAATAAGAAACCATAATTTCACGCAGTTGTGTAACCAAATAACCATTTATTATTGCAAGAAAGCATGGTTGTGGCAATTCCTTTGTGCTAGGCATTAACCCAACCCTTTGCAATGCAGGCTGCAATAAAAGATAGCATTTATTTGACAGTTCTGAAATTAACATGGTGGAAACAACTTTGTTTAAACAACTCGATTAATGTAATAAAATATATAGTAAAACGACAATGCACACAAAAAGCTAATTTTTTTTATCAACATATAATAAATTTTAAAAGTTTTAAAGCTGTTTCTAAAGAACCAGAGAGCTTTCATGCCCGATATTTTTGTTAATAAATTTGGAATTTAGCAAAGCGTTTTGTTTATAATCTATCAATCACAAATTGTGCCTACATTTTATGTAGCTGTATCATTTTAGATGCTCTAATGTGTATAATTCCATGTGTGAATAAGGAATTATTGTATCATACATAAACTACCTGCCAAAATAAACAGGTTTAGCGTAAAAGACACCAAGTTTTCTATGAATTATCTCCACCACGGTCCTTTCTGGGATGTCATATAAACATTACCACACCGAATCTGCCATTTAATATAAAATTATGTCACAATTTCAATTAAGTACAACATTTTCCTGCACTTACATGCTCATCGTTGTAACAAGTCCAGATATCGCTCTCGCCCTTGATATAGGTGACGTAGTGCCCAGTAAGCAATTGCCTACCAATGTGGGAGATGGCACCCACCAATTGGTATTCCTGTTAACAGAACACAAACTTAACAGATGCTGACAACACAGCACACTAGACAAAGTACTCATTTCTAGCACTGCAGGTAACAGTACATAAACTTCATAATTGATTACATAACCTCTTTTTAAATAGCTCCCTGCTGATTAGCACTGCAGCTCTAGTGCAGCCTGCCATACCAGCAGCAGTAGGTATGGCAAATAACTTAGCCTAGTACAAAACAGGATTAGAACTAGTAAAGATCCATAAATACTCTAACCTGTCTATAACCCACAGTAACTTGCTTAGTCACTTCAACAGCTTTAGAAAGCTTGTGCCCAGTGTTGTTAAATCTATTTAATTGAACAAAAAGAACCTCTGGTGGCTGTGCAAGAGAGCATGTCTGAGAGCCTTTCCCATGACTGCCACATCTGTTGAAACAGAGACGACAATATCATAAAATAACACTTGGCATTCCATGAAAACTATACTCAAAATTCAACAGCACTTGCCTGCCATGGAATGCCAATACAAAACTACCACATCTATCAATCGCAATTGTATACTGCGTTCTCAAAAACAAAAACTATGCGACTTAAACAAAAACCATTATTTCTTAAGAAAACACCCGCAGCTTGAAAAATACAATAAAAATCTTGAAATTTACAAAGTTGAGTATTAACGTACAATAAAGTACATAGTATTACCTGAAGCAAAGATAATTGTCTATTACAGCGGGCTTGAAATATTGGTTAACAATATTTTGCATTGTGTCATTTTTCTACAAACATATCATAGATCGATACAAGGCAATGAACACTTAAGCTACGTTGGCATGTTGTTATGTTTATGAGCAATTAAATGTGTTTTCTTTTCCAAACTTCTTGCTTATGTTATGCATGATCATTCAATAGATTACTCTCCCGATAATTTAATTGATTCAAACCCTCACAGTTTTAAGTTCTCATGAAATCATAGCCAAAATTGAACTGGTTTACACCAGCTATAAACAGGGGAGTGCAGCGATGATTAAATGTCATTACAAGAAGTAAATATGCTTTTGAAGCAACTTTGAGTTACCTAAGGAGACATCTCGTATTGACTGTAAAAATAACTTTTCATATTAATATTAAGCCTGGTTCACATACATATCGTAGATGCTCGCAAGTGATCGCGGATCCCTCGTGCGAGCATCTGCAATGTTTGTGAACCTGGATTTCTGTGGCTCGTACGACGTCGTAGAGGCTCGTAGAAAAGTTCAGCTGAACAAACTTTGGTGCGACCATCGTACGATAGAGCGTAAATTTTCTTACTTTCTTTTTCAAAAACCACATTCAGGTCAAGGTTACTCATGTAAAAATGACTGCTATCAAAAAATTATAATAAATAATAAAATTATTATTGTTTAATTATAAATATTGGTTATTATTTATTATTAATTTTCTGAGTGAAATATGGTGATAGTTGATTTAAATGTATAAATATATATATTTTCTTTAAATTTTTATATAATAGCATAATTAGCATATTATTATAAATTGAGATTCAAAATTTTATATTAAGAGATGGTAAAAAAATGATAATGCATCATTGAACAACAGTTAAAAATTTAACTAAAAAATATGGAATAACATCTAATGATAATATTAGCAAAAATGTAAAAAAAATTTTACAACTTGAAAATAATAAATTATTTGGTGTGAATTGAACAACGATAATTCATTTAGTATGTATATAGTCGTTGGTCAGACGTGTTTCGAGATTTTATTACCTCCCAGCCAAGAGAGATATTATACTTCTTGCGATCGTGGGTTTGCCAAGTTTATGCGAACATGTATCGCGGATCCATCGCACGAGAGATCCACGATCACTTGCGAGCATCTACGATGTATGTGAACCAGGCTTTAATCATTACTATATCAGCCATTCTGACCCCATCTAGTCATGTCTTACAACGATCTTACGCCAAAATGATACCAGAAAAATTGCTTTGCTAGCAGAACAGCTGTGATCTGCAGTACCTATTGTCACAAAGGTGTAAATTTTTGTGATTAAAAAGTGGGTTTGGGGTTGGTATATAAAACTTGCTGTGTTACCTCTCCTAATGGCAGAGGCAGTAGAATCATCCTCTGCTGTTCATGTTGGCTATGCTGACAGGATGCGCAGACCTGTTCAGTTCGCAGACTGCCACAAAAGTTGGAAACTTCACTAAAAATACATCAGTTACGTAAATAATAGAGGTCGTGGAGAGTACAAACTTCGTTGCCTACTTTTTAAAATGATAAATATTTGTTTGCCTTAGCAGCCAACAATACTAATAACTTAGACGACAGATTGCAAGCCAGCAAAAAAACATAAGGCGCATAGATTCTATGTTACACTAGCACTCACCTCTGACATGACATGTTCACTACATGCTGATAAAACTCTACCACATCTTGCTGGCGGCCATCAACCATATCTAGCTGATCTGTAAAACATAATCAGTTTAACCAATAGTTACTGAGACATAAGGTTGAACATTAAACTATCTGAAGCGAAGTAAAATTTGATTGTTGAGCTGTTCAGCTGCTGTGGTATCACTATTGACACAATATAGTTATTGGTAAATTAATCAAAGATACCATCACGAAACTTACAAATTTACATACACAGAGCAACAATTGCAAAGTAAAATAAGGAAATCCTTAACTAATAATTCCAAACATGTAGTATATATTCACACAGGGCAAGAAAAACAGTAGAAACTTTGCATCAGTGTATAGTCTGACAGTGATGGATTGGGTAACCACAAACCATAAATAATCTAGTCAGACTGTTAGGGATTACCTTTAGCAAGTTCAAGAACCATGTCTTCACTCTGTTTTGAAAAAATTGCACAAGCCAAGCATCTGGAAGAACCTGCAACACCATTTCTATAATACAAATTCACCATCAAATGTACCAAGTTACAAAGCAGCAAAGCTTCAATTTGCCAACCTTCAACCTTCATTTTATTGCAAGCATTTTCAATAAAAAGAGACAGTGCTGCGAATACAATTTTTACTAGAGTTAAGCCGTGGCTACACACACCTACGTTTTGTAGGAATATGACGGAAAAAACGTTTCGTAGCGTCGCTCTGGTGGCTACACACACAGACGATTGATCACCGCAACGCTACGGAGTGTACAGTGAGGCAAAGAGGACATAATTATTGAAAATAATCAATATAATAACTATAATAAATATAAATTATAATAATGAAATAATTATGATATTTCTTTATAATCCTAGATAAATAATTCATTATCTGTGATAAATAATTAAAGTTTATAAATAATAATTAGTTGCTTATAAAAAAACAGTAACCTCTTTGATAAAAGTACTGTTGGCCAATCAGTAATGACCAGGTCAAGGTTAAATTATAAAAAAGTTCACTGGAGTCGTCAAATTTCATCCCTATATTTTATCCAATCGAGAGTAGTTATTTAATAATAATTGTCCAATCACCGAAGCGTCAGGCAAAAAACGTTTTCGTAGACCGACATGTTGGTCTACGAAATTGAGCGTCTTTTTGTAAAAAAAAAACGTCGCTTCCAAAGAAAAAAGACGCGTTTTTACCGCATACCTACGAAACGTAGGTGTGTGTAGCCACCCCTTTACACTCACAAAACATTTAGAGGTTATCTGCGATGAACAAATTTGAAATTTACCTGTACTTCCTTAAAGAATGATCAAAGTAAATATTTTGCTATAGCAAAACAAAGCAAGAAACATACATTGTGTTTGAATCCAGTGCAATGATTGTCGTTGGAAAACTATTTTCCTTGTAAAACTACCAACTTTTGGTTCGCTTTGTATATAATGTGTAATATCCATGATAATCAATATAACAACTTACACATTTGCTGGTAGGAACAGCAATGACGCAACAATTGCACGCAGCTCGAAATGTAGCAGGTATTACCATCATTTCTAAAGCCAGCAGATGCTGAAATACGAAAATCAAATTTTATCAACTATATTTGATTACTGCTGATTTATGTTTTGTATTGATGGGCAACCAAATTATTTGAGTGAATCATTCACAAGTTAATTTCCACACAAGATATAACAAAAACTTTGTATTATCAATGACACAAAACACTACAAATTCACTGTGCCACATCTACAGTTGTGCCACATGCTAAGTAGACAATGGTTAGCTTGCTCACTGGGAAAATATCATGATAGTATAAGAAAGTTCTATGAAAATTATTATATCGAGCATAAACATGCTGCAAATAAAGTTGTTTTGATATAACAAAGATCTAAATGATTTAAAACTAAAGTAGCAACTAAAAGATATAGTCCCAAACATGCGACACAATTTTACTACATACGCCTGATGAGAAAAATAGTACAGACCAGTTATTTCTATCAAATATTACATGACAATTGGTGCAGAAACTTAAACTTACATGGTAAATCTGATGCAGTGATGCTATTATTGCTAAGAGCAACACATTCTCCAGAATGTATATAGCCACATGGTACGCACATTCTGGCAGTTCTCTTGAAGCGATATTTACCCATAATCTAAAAAATACTACATCAATCATGACCGTCCCCAATAATGCATGTATGTATCATCGTCTAACATTTTGAGGTACAAAAACTATCAGTATTGTGCAACAAATAGCCAGTAAATGACTAACAGCAAGCACGAGCAGTCGGACTAATGGATACAATAGTGAGAAATGACTGGTGGAGTCATCTATGTATTAGCATTACCATTCATCACTAGCTAGGTAGTAGTACTAATATGGTGGCTCAGAACGTTTTGCTTTTTGTGTTTTAAAACGTCTGAACGCTTTCCAAACCGTTTGAACGAATTTGAAATAGTCTGAACTTTTGCAAAAACTTCTGAACGCTTTGTAAAATCGTTCGTGAGCTTTGAAAATCCGAGCCGATTTGGTGGTTCGCTCTATTGATCATAGACCTACTGTCCATTTATGACGGATAATGTTTCTCCTAAACAATGAACAGTTGAATTTTCTTTGAATAAATAAATAATTTTTTTATTTATGAAATATTATTTGCTTTAAATTATTTTAAATAATAAATACAACCTAACTGTAAATGTAAAAATTCATTTTAGAGACTATATTCATCAACATTTTTATGCAGTTAATTAACTTGCTCTATGTCTTTGGATCGACGTCTATGTTGATGAAGTTATATAGAGGCTATAAATAAAATGATGACGATCGCTTTTGGTTCGAAAGCCATGTGCCTTGCAAACTTTTCCAACCATTTCAAAATAGTTTAGACTATTTTAAAACAGTTCAGACTATTTCAAAATAATTCATATGGTTTGTAAATAGTCCATACTCTTTCTAAAGCGTCCATACGGTTTGTAATTTTCTAAATCATCTGGATCATTTCTAAACCGTCTGAATTATTTGCAAGACAACTATACGGTTTGCATATTTTACAATTGTTGGACAGGAAATACAGTTTTATAGCATTAATCCCGCAACTGCTGAGGCCGACAATTAATTTATTATAACCAACAAGCCCGTTTTTAAACTTAGTTTTTTGGGCTATTTTACTACAATTACCCAATTATTTTCAATGTAAAAGACGCTTTGCAAACCGTCTGGACTATTTCAAATCCGTTCATACGCTTTGAAAACGAAACCGTCTAACGTTATGAGCCACCATATACTAATGACTATAAATGATGAAAAATCAATAAAATAATAGTAACTGTACTGGACGGCCTGTAGGTCATTTTACGCTAGTACCTGGGGACTTGGCACAATCAGAATTGTAATGCGTTGTTGGAGTTCAATAACTATGATAATCATCATAAAAAATAACAATAATATTTAAAAAAATTGCAGTAAAATTACATGAAATATTGATTGTTGATGTCAATAATGGTAATATATTTAATATAAAATAATGTGAATAGTAACAACAACAATAAGATTAATATTAGTTAGTAATATTACTAACATAACAATTTCATAGCAGCTAGTAATAAGTAGTTGTTGTAGTACTAGCTATTACTTAATTAATTACGAATATTGCTACTAGCTGTGATGAAAATTATTAATAATAATATGATAATAACAATATTTACAGTAATAGCAATAATAGCAACAATAACAACAACAATAGCAACAATAATAATAATGATATCAATAACTAGTAAATAATAATAATTAATTATTAATATCTATTTATTCATGATCATGTTTATTAAATCAATAACTTTATATCATTTATTTATTATCAATTAATTATTATTATTATCATTATAATTATCATTATTTATTATTATTAAGGTGCTATTGTGACGGACGGCGGCCATATTTAACCAGTATGACACTCTATGCATACACTCAATGACTATTCACTCTATGCACACTATACATTTATCTTACTCATTCACCTTGTATGCAATTTTATATGTAACACATGTGGATGCACCCAGCCGTAGCTGCAAGGCCAGCCCTATCTTTTATATACTTATTCTTATTTGTCTAGCCTTTCTTAACAGGCGTGTCTTACAACTTTCCTTTGTCCTTGTTTGTTTACATATTTATCGGTTATGTAACCTTTTGTATAAATAGCCGTGTAAAGGCAGCAATAAAGCAGAGTCAGCTTGCCCCACTCTCAGAAGTTTCTTTGTTCTTTAGCAATAATAACTTCACAGCGCTAGTACATGCTCGTACACCGAATGCTCTATTACTCGAGTAGTAATATATAAGCAGATCAGCCTGAACCTCTGCTGGCCGAACCTAGCTCTGACTAGTTCGCCTTCAAAGTTCGGTCACTGGCTTGCACTCAGCAGAACAGTTCGAACCTCTGCTGGCCGAACCTAGCTTGCCTAGTTCGCCTTCAAAGTTCGACCTCTGCCTTGCACATTGAAACAAGCTAACGCAGCCGGCAGTTAGACTAGTAAAATAGGAATGGTGACACACCATTCCCAAGGATACTAGTCGACCTGTGGGAGGGCTGTATTGCTCAGCGATAGACATAGTTGCCAACTCAGTTCGGGAAGTTGTGCAGGTAGGCCGAGCTACCAACTCACACAGTGAAATCCTGCACACTATATGTAATCATTTATTTATAAGCACGGCTGACGGACTGATTACTACTACTACTACTATTATTGTGATTTATTTTATTATTATTATTATTATTATTATTACTACTACAACAGGCTCAGCAGCAGTAGTAGTCACTTGTTGTTTGTTGTAACAAAACCTGATTCAAATCGTTGCTTGATGACAATAGTACAGTCACTGCATTTTATGTGACATTTTTTAACCATTATCGTTTACTTCAGTACGTACCTTGATTTGTATTAGGTTTAAATGTGGCAGAGTAAACTTGTTCTGGTGGGAACTATTCACAGAACTAAAATAATGCAGCGTGGGAATTACCACGACAACCGTCGAACATAAATCTATCTAGTCGTTAACAGAGGGGGTCCTCAAAACAAACGTATCTTTATCAGGATTAGTGGCTACGCAGTTAACAGTAACTTACTCATCGTAGGGCAACACAAACGTGCACGCATGTTGGCGTCTTGCGTTGACATGTGCGCCAGTTTAAGTCCCGCACATACTTGCGCCAGTGAAAATCCGTGGGTTGGCGCCAGTGTGCGCGCACACCGACAGGAACTTCCACATTACCAGTGGTGGAAACTTAACCAGCAACTTTATCTAAACATTGCTGTAGTAGCTCGTAAACGCCTTTGTGCAGCTGGTACATCAGTGCCAAGTGAAAGAGTTTTTTCAGCTGCAGGTTGTTTACTGAATGCCAAGCGGTCATGCTTATCTTCCAGAAATGTTGACATGCTCCTATTTCTTAACCACAATCTCAAATAAGTCTGCTGCTATGTTTTGTCTCAGCCATTCAATACTATTATTTGACATACATACATTTGTACCTGTTTTGTTGTTACTGCACTTCATTACATTCTCAACAATATTCATTTGGTTTGGTATTGTCAACAGATAAATAAAGTCAATGCTTCCAATTTTCTTTATTGCACCAAAATAATTTTTTTCGATGGCACATCACTAACTAGTGAATTAGAATAGTTCCAACTTCGTAATTGCACGAAAGTATCGTCTGGATCGGATCGGAAAATCGGTCATTGGTTTAGAAATCGGATCGGATCGAACCTTTAAAAAAATTGTGGATCGTACCAGCCCTAAATTGAAGCAAGTTTATCACGCACTGTTTTGATCCAAGTGTAGCGGAAAGACTGTAATGAAAACACTTTAATTAATCCACGAAGCAGAGATTGCATAGAACGTACAAAAGTGAAATTATTGAAAGTTGGAATGTAGTTAAAATTTGGTAAATCATGCCACTCATTGCTATCAGTTACGTTTTTTTTAATATTTCAGAATTGGCAAACAAAAAAATAAAATCAAAACAAATGCTGATGGGGCTATTGCATTTTAATGTTTATATCACAAAGGTTCGGTGGCACGAACAAGTAACAAATGAACAATGTTGTCTGTTTTACAATGTGGTAAAGAGATGATGTACAGGTTCCAGACTTTCATTTGGTCACTCGAGAAGTTCATAACATTTATAGCTGCTTGGCCATGTTGTATGCAACAGGTGCTTTTGGCTAAAATCGCTTGAAGACTCTGCTAATTTTCAACTGTTCTCAAAACTGGATGCATGTGAATTTTGCAAAACATGTAGTCATGCAAAAAATAAATTTATCTAGTTGTCTTCTCTTACAATGGTTATACGTCACACAGGCTACAAAATAGAAAATTAATAATAAAATAATATTTTTTATTATTAAAACAATAAATAAGAAATAATTACTTCTACTAAAACAATGCAAATAGATAATTACTTTTGGCTTCGCTAATGTATTGATAATGTGACACAAAGATATTCGACTTAATAAATTATTATAATTATTATGGCCTTGCATCAAAAATTGTTGCTTGCATGATGATGACTCATTGTTTTTCTTGCTGTATCCAAAACAGAAATATTGATTGCCAAAAACAGCTCAGTTTTAATCAAGAAGCATAAATACAAATAAGACAACTCCCGTTTTTCAAACCAGGACTGTTTCTCGCTATCACCTTTGCCTTGAATTGAACCCGTCAAAATAAAAGAAATTCACCCATTTATCACCATCGTGCCTTCGCAGACACTTAGCTGAAAGTGCCTACTAACAGCTAGTATACATTATGTTTCATACTGTAGTGGATTTTGGGGGCTGAAAACCCACTAGCTGAGGTCGGTAGCTTGCTGCCACCAGTTGTTATATTTCACCCGCTACAACAGCAGGGTCGGTATGCCACCGAGATAGAGTATCAACTCTACAACCAGAACGGAGCCATCGGCTCAAACACATTACTCAGTGCTATCGAGTAATTAGCCATTTATTCCTCCAGAATAAATACGAGTTAGTTAAAAGGCACAAGTTGCACAAACAATAACAATAACTGAAGACAAATGGTAAATGTTCTGCCTTTTATAGGCATCTCACAGGAAGTCACAGGAAGTGATCTTTGTCACAACCAATCACAAGATAATAATAGATAATCAACCAATATACAGTCCTATAATAATAGATAGCGAATCACATGGCTAAGATAAATATGGTGCCATCAAAGGTAGGTGGGGTTATCAGGTAACTGTCCAATCAACGGCTTATGCACTTCCTGTCCCGCCTCTGCAGCCTTTGTATCAGCTCCTCATCCAGTTTAGGGGTAGTTATGTCCTGGATTCGTCTTCCTTAGTCTTTTAAGATACTTTGTGGTTCTCAGCCTATGCTGATTCATTTCCTGCTGGCCCGGCAAGGTCGGTAATGTGTCATACAGGGCCGGGGTAGGCCGATACAGGGTCGGCACTGTGCTTAGATGCAGGGTCGGTCAATCCGGTATGATTGATACGACCGTTTCTTTGTCTGGCTATTAGTATAGGGTGCTAGACTTAATAATAATAAGATGCGCAGGAGTGTATGCTATGAAAATCCACAACAATACTAACTGGGTGGTGTTAAGCACCAAAATGACAGCTACAGGGTACTGTGATTTCAACTACCACCATTTAACATATTTACTCTATATATTTTTGGACATTAGCCCGGAGAGGCGGTTGTGTGTATGCATTCTTACTGTAAACTTGTTTGTGCTAATGCATAGTGTGTTACAATAAAAAGATTTAAACATATATCAGTTGTTGCTAGTTTGGCAGGTTGCCTGATCAAGCTGTTCTGTGTTCTCCTATGTACGGCAGAACCTGTGTTGCCTGGTAACATGCCTAGTTATTAGAGACGCTAATACTGCTATGGCGGTGCTCTCTAGACTAGTGGTAGTCAAGGAGTGGAGACAAGTGTAACACTTGTTGTCCATCTCAACCCGGAGCTCTCCCTGGTAGTGTTCGATGAAGGCACACAGTGAAATCGTTTGCAATATAAAACTTTGGCAATGCGCTTCCATCTGCTGATTATAGTTCTAATCTGATGTCACAGAGACAAAATCAAACACTTTCAGCTCCATAACTGATTTGTATGTGTAACCCTATGTGTATTTGTATGTATTGTAATGGATTCTGGTCTGGTTCCATGGTGATCCACTATGCTCAGGTATTGTACCTCTCTCCAGAGGGGACACTGTACTGCTCGACAGTGACAAATGTGCAATCAGGCAACCGAATTACCCGGTATAGCTGGAGCGCATGGCTCACACAAACAACACAGAATGGTGCTTGAATAATGGCTGTATTCTCACAAGTCAAAGTCCTAAAGGGTATTAATCCTCTAAGGTTATTGTGGCAAGACATGAGAATGAATGCAATGATCATGGAAAAAAGTCACTACTTTTATAGGAGGACTCACAGGAAGTAATTAGCATAATTCATATAAGATAAATAGCACAGAAAGTAATTCAACCAACGCAAACAGGTATAAGAATAGGTAGAAAATCAGATAAGGTAAATAAATTAAACATAAAAGGGGCCAAGTGGCTGGAGGGCGGAGTCCTATCTCCACTGTCCAATCACAGGGCTCCCAGGCTATAGTTAGCTTACGGTCCACTTGTCTGGTAATCCAAGGAAGGGTAGTTCCGGTTCTCAGCCTTGACTGAGTTCCCAGATAAGTTTAGGGTTCCTTCGCTATGGTGGCCATCTTGTGCTAACCCAATATAGCTATCCCGGGTCGGTAAGAAGTCAATACCAGCCCTGCAGGGGTCACTACCGGCCCTGCACACCATGCCACCGGCACAGTACAACTTCTCACCTAATCAGCAGTCAACCGAAAGCTGTAGGCTGAAGTCTAGCGCATTGTTTGCAAAGGTTGGATAGTAAACGACTTGTTTACTATCAACTTCCACCAAAATCTACCACAATATAACTTATTTGTCATAATGTAAAATTTTTTTGCCATGTCCACAAGGTTGTTATGCCTTCACCGAACACTACCAGAGAGAGTTGACCGTGTGCAGCGTTCTAACAGCTTGGTAGCCTGTCTTTTACTCACACACTGATATCCGCTGTGTAGCTATAACCGTAGTACAGGGTCGGGAGAGCTACCGGTGTGGTAGTATATTGGCTCCTGACACTCTGCCTGGTTGGTGTATAGACTACACGCCGCGATCCACCGACACAGAGGAACAACTAGCAAGTAGGTAACCTGCCAAACTTAATAAGAGGAGGTAAAGTTAAAAACACTTTATTGCTTGTAAGACACAAAAGCTTGCAGGAGCTTTCTCCTTCACAAGCTCACAAATAGATCTGCCCGCTTTTGGGAAAAGTCCCTCTATTTATAGGAACATGCGCATTTAAAAAAGCAGTTGAAATTAGATACATATGATTGGCTAATGGCAACCTGGCACAAAAAATTAATCATGATACAATTCGAGCGCAGGCTGGCACAAAAGAAACTAGTTAACCGCTAAAGTTCAAAACACAATAACATCATGGAGAATTACCAGTCCTCAAGAGTACAGGCAACCTTGGCTCATCTGTAGGACTTCCACTGCTACTAGTGCTATCAACGAGCAAGTACATGTTTGTCTTAGCTAGCGCTTCCCAGGATGCACTGCGTATGCATAACGCACTAGTGCTCAGCTAAATCTGTTTACTATAATGATTGGAATGTAACGGCCACCCTAAGAAATCTATTACAATAATGCCATAGTTTACCTGCTATAGAGCTGCAGTCTTGAAACCTGTAAATAGAAAGTCCATTTAAATTAGTTATTTTACGACACTGACATCTCTTGCCAACTGCCTGTATATGCATACATCTACAACTTTTCTACTCAGTAACTTCATACTCTTTATAATCTGTTGAGGCTATGCACATGGTCTGATATAAAAATCGAATAGGCAACTTTACATACTAAATAAATAACAACGCATAAACTGGACAAAACTATAAATTATAATAATTTTTATGCTTACAAATAATGTGTAATGCTTTAGTACAGGCTGTGAATAATTGTCTAACGTAGGCTTTGCAACATCACAGGAATATAATTCAAAAGATTCACAAACAGCTCTGAGTTTTGGATACTATCGTCAGACAATGACACTCAGGTATGCATGTAGATAGAGTGTCATCATATTTTGCATACTTTTGCTTTCCGAGGGTTTTTTCCCAAATTTGAATTTTACTCATCAATTCAAGCTCTGTTTCATGCTACCCGAAGCTTGTTTACATGTCATGTGGGCTAATTTGCAGCTGCTTCATTTATATTATACAACAAATAGTTTCTGTTTTGCGCATAATTTTTAACTTGTTTCCTCAATGCAAGCTCTGTTTTACAAAACCCAAGACTCATTCACATGTTTGGTAAATTTGTTTACATCTGCTTCATCAAAATTTACTTTTTCTTTTACAAAAAAGTAATCATGTTTGTCCTTTCAACTCAAACCCATATATTCAACTATGACATCTAACACATTCTAACACAAATCAATTGGTAACCAAGCTTATGTAATTGACGTTATGTCACTTGTTTACTACAAGTGATCCATTTATGTTCCGTCAACTTCTAGCAACTCTTCTAACTATGAGAATTCTTCTGAATTCAGTCCAAAAAACATCTTCTGCTTTTGCTGCAATTGCAGCAGCCAAAAATGGGAAGTGAGATGTAAGACTAGTACAATTGCTACTTCCAAAGGATACTACTATGTAACTGTATGTCAAAGCTTTTTTTATACAGATTAAAACTGTGTGCCACTAATATACCATGTATGCTGAAAAGTTTTGTTAATTTTTTGTAGCTTAGTTCAGTTTCTTTTTCTGCGATATAAGAGTATATAAATCATTTTATTAGCCTTAAAGAATTGTTCGATGTTCCCAAAACAGGCACCTACCTGCACCTGAAGCTGTATTGATGGGACTCTTGTATGACTGTATGCAACCGACTTGTCAAGTAAAGTCTATTTTTCATCACAAATGTAGTTAGTGTCAGCACCTATGATTGCATGTTGGCTTGTTTGATAGCAAACAGTTAGAGCTTTTTGGGTGAAATCATAAACTTTAATACAGTGTATTTTGGTATTTGAAAACACATACTGTCAATCTTACATGCATTCAGTTTAAACGACACACGCTGTTGTTTTTATTAGCTCTATTCAGGAAAAGAGAACCCTGTGTGAGCTTTTTGTGGTAATGTTAAGGATTTAATAATAATGTGAAGGACTTTGCCACCTTCATGAACACAACTAATTAAAAGTCAATGCCTCCAACGAAGCTAGACCAACAGTTTCCAAACACAAGTTCTACTGAACTTGCACCACCTTACACTTGCATCTTACTCCTTCTTCTGCTCTGCCACTCCTCCTAAGAGCCAACACAATGATATCTAAGATAATAGGTTTATTGCTGAGAAAGCCACAAAAATACAATGTACTTCAGCGCACTCCAAGTAACTACTGCCAGACAGTCCTTAGGTAATAAAAATACTATCAATAGAATGCACCAATCACAAAAATCATAATTCAATGTGTTAACCAGTCCTAAAACATACTATAAACAATTACAAATAAAACAGCTATGAGCAAAAAAATATGGAGGGACATATGACAGGATGGGCTGGTGATAGTTGTAGGTCCTCGGTCTGCGCAGGAACTACTCCTTTCCCTTTGGGCATGCTTGCGCATGGTTATACGTAACCCAGAATATGCTTGGGTAGCGACTCTGACTAGGGGTACAGCTCGGGGTGGCTCAGAAGAACAGAGGAATGGGCTTTCAGGCAAGTTACAGGATGCATTTTGAGTGAGAACTACTCGTCCACTGTCCTTATCCTCTGGGTAACTAGAATAGGTTCCTTCGGCCTTGGGGTTGGGGTGGGGGAGTGGGTAGATCTAGATCTGGTAGCAATGGTAGCAAGTTGTATATTCTCTCAACCAATGTTCTTAAGATTTGCAAACAAAGCATTCACTGCCTGACTTTCTATTTGAGGGTTTACTCTCTACTGCAGCAACAGAAGTGTCTGTTCCATCATTCAAAACGTTATTTGATTCTTCAGCGCTTGTGAATAAGTAGCAAATATTGCGTGCTTTCTGCAGGTCTAAATCATCTGTAGCTAACAATTCTTGATGCGTTCTTTATTGCGTAACCACTTGGAAGCAATTTGTAGCACCATGCCATTTTCCAATTATCTGAACCTACAAAAAGTTGTCAATAAAAACTTTCACCTTTTCTAATGTCATTTTTTTCATTGAAAATATTCCGTGTCGGGTTATGAACAGATTTGGTCTCCCGGTAAACTATTCCTCAAATCTCTTTCTCAAATCTGAGGAAAGAATATCACCTGCTAAAATGTTCCATTTAGTGAATATCTTATAGCCTATAGGTCAAATAATAATTAGGGGCGGATCTCCTCTTCTAAAGTACATATCTTTAACTATTGCCTTCCTTTTCTCTGCGCTCGTTGTTGATTCTCCTTTCTTGCCGATTATGGTTGCAGCATTTTCCCCAGTTAGTTATAGGTTTGTGTTTATGAGAGCTATCTAAAATCGCGGAATGAAATCTCTCCAACATTCCAACTCGGAATTTTCTTTCAACTCCAAAGTTTGGTACCCGCAACTCAACTATTTGCAGTGATGCAATAATGTAACATATGTATTTACATTATCACTGACAACCATGGGAGTGACAGCAATAATATTATGAATTTATTCTCAAGTATAGAATACTTCAAGGCACAATAAACACGCAATAAAATGTGAACAAAGAACAACAGAACACAATTATGTGGGCTTCTCTCTTTCTATTAACTCCTGACACCATGTAATGTTCCTACCTCGTATATTCGTGATGTCTCTCATTGGTTGACAAAAAAAGTCCTTTGGCTGCGCCTTGTGTTACGTTTTGCTCAGGAGTCAGTTTGGCAATCAGTTTCCAACAGCTTTTCTGACTTTTTCGGCTTTTTCAAGCTGTTTTCGTCTCTTTGATATAAGTCTCTAGATCTCTGAAAATCACTCACAACTTCACACACCAAGGACTGGATGCAACCAATGAGACAAACTTTAGTCTTTATATAGGTGGGCTGGCAGGAAACATTTGACCTAAATCAATGAAAAATATAAGAAGTAAAATGCGAGACCATTACAAACCAGAATATAAATAGTTAACTAAAAGTGTAATACAAACAGAATCGGAGGAAACAAGTGGCCAAGAGGCTGACTCATATGTTCATTGATTGCATTTGGCTTGGGGTCGACTGTATGGTATGTCTATGGCAGGGTATGTTCGGCATACTTCGGCTATTGGGAAGTTAAGGTAACCATCTTGTGCTGGTTCACTAGAGTGTCTGTCAGCCCAGTACGGGTCACTACCAGCTGTGCATGGCTTTTGTCTATGCTCTGCAGTGTATTCTGTGCTGAGACAGCAACTCTGGCTCTTGCAAACATTTTATTGAGCTTTGGGTGGCTTCAATTATCATTTATTATTTTTTAGAACTTAGGTAGTCTTGTCTGGGACCTGTATCAGTAGTAATATATGAGCAGATCTCCCTACCAAGTGTTTTTTTGTGGATCTGGCCTTGGGGGTTATGCAATGAGTTACGACGTTGGGTGAATTCGCCGAGTTTATATTGTATTTCATTTGAGAGGTATTTGAGTGGCATTTGAGAGGCATTTAAGTGGCATTTGAGTTTTGATTATTTTTTTACCTAATTTGAACTCATATGGCAGCTAGATTTTGAATGTATGGTATTTAAGTTTTTGATAATTTTTTACATAACTCGAACTCATATAGTATTTTGAGAGAGAGGAGAGAGGAGTTATATCTAGCTTGAATAACTATATTGATCAAAAATGAAACATTATATGATTATATACATTTATTACATAATAAGCAGGGGTAAATCTTCCCATATAATATAGCTAGAGTCAGTAAAGACTAAGTAATACAAAGCACCAGGTCTTGTAATGATAATCAATGCAAAGTCTTTTTCTTTACATTGCATCTTAAAAAATCCTCAAATTAGCTTCTATATGGTTAAAATTTACAGTATTTGGGAAATAATTGTAATAGAAAACATTATATCTATTAAAATTTACTGTATATTTTTTGTAGTACAAAGTACTATAACCTTCATTTATTCACTTGAGACTACATATCATCAGCATTTTGAGATCAAGTCTATATATATATATATATACGATGAATGATTTTTTGTATTATATATATATAGTTATAGTAACTATTCTAAAAAGAAGACTATTATGAAGGTTTTTATTTAAGCCAAAGTAGGTTCGGTAGATACTCCATCAGAACACACTCGTCTTTTAGCATAAAAATATGTGAGTCCTCGCTTTATTTGCTTGTATGTCAACATTTTTTGATCCTTTACTACAAATCCTCGAGCTCTTTGGTGTCGATGGCAGGACACGATCTTCTAATTCAATTAGCGTCACAGATTCCATACGAAACTGGTTCTTTAGAGTTGTCCTTCCTTTGGTATGAGGGATTGCTACATAGTCAATATCAGACTAGTATAAACCACTCTAAATTAGGTCAAACTTATTACCTGCTGATTTTGGAAGTGTTATTTGTCATTAACTTGTGTACTGGCTTAACCTCACCCAGTCAAATAGCCTGCAGTTCACAATTCGAGCTATTGATGTAGTAGAAGACAGCAATGCCACAGAATACTCAAATCAGTCTTTTTCTCTTTCATGCAAATTAGTTCTAATTTATTATGATCTCGATGCTCTGATAGTTTTAAACTTGAAAATAACTTTTTAGGGTGAAAGTTTGTTTTATCTTAAGAAATATTTGCGTGTAACTTATCCACATGGAAGTCAGTGTGTACATAATAGCAGATCCACCAACAAGAAATTAATATCATAAATTAACTAAAACCTATTCCAACGCGTGAGAAAAGTGCAAGCACACTTTCAGATGGTGTTGAAAGACGCTGCACAACAACTACTACTGGGAGGACTGCCTTCCTTGCGAACGAGCCAAATTTTTGTGCTACTCCATTTCACTGTCTTTTAATGCGCTTGAACTATCGGTAGAATTAATGAGAGCACAACTCTGCAACCAGGTTTTGGCAGCAAACTGCTTGAAATAGATAAGTAAATAGAGTTAAGTCAAATATCTATGGCCTAGTACCTTTAGCATGAATATGGACAGCAGACATTATATTACACAATATAAATGTTACTACTCACAGACTAGGTATTTCACAACCTGATATATGTGTAAAGGAGACAACTCCAGGGATGAAAGATCACACATTGCAGTGCTACTCACTAACAAAACTCACCTCATAACGTTCCCTTCATGCCTTCAATGTTTTCTGCTAAATATAAGAGTTTCTTCGTCCTTTTTCTGTAAAAAGATCATCCAGCTGCAGCAATGCACATTTTAAGGTTTGCAAGGGTTTTGAGTAGATGGTCTTCTCCGGCTAAAAGTTTAGAAGGACCTGGAAACCAGCCAGTGCTCTGCACTCAAAGCCAAGTTATTTGCAGTTTACTGCCAGTGGGTTTGCACAACTTCAATATCTCCATGTATTACAATAGTTCTGTGTATTACAATATTTCCGTGTCGACGCTCAGTTTTCCTCCCAACATTTTGTCCAAAATATTTTGGCACCACAGAACTTTTTTGGGAATTTTTGTACAACTGAGTTTCTTCATTTTACGGATGCAGAAAATAAATTAATACCAAAAATATGTTGACAGCACCTGGAAAAGCCCAACATAATTAACCAATCAGCAACTCCCAATGTTGAATTCAAGAAAATGCTTTAACGCAATGAGCTTCATATCCTTTACACATGGCAGCATTGTTCAACTCATATTTTAACTGATTTCGTAGCGCATATCTTGTCTTGATGCCGAGCACTTCAGGTATATTGACTCCAAAAAACTTCTTCTAAAACAAGAGTCTCATTCACTTCCATTCGCTTGAAAGTCGTCTATTAAACGACTTCCAAGCCTTTAGGATTATTCTAAAGTGAGGAGTTGTTCTCTCGTGCAAGGGTTTCCTTTTTTATATAAAGTACCATTGAGCTATGCAGAAGATACAAAAATCAATGCAGTTATTGAGCTTGTATGTATAATGTAGTTCTACAACTATGTTATGTAATATGTTACTACCAATGTAGCTCTACAACTATGTTATGTAACATGTTACTACCAATGCCCTCGGTCCAGACTGAAGTATTTTTGAAGAGTGCATTCTCAAAATAAAGCATGCTATTAATTTGTGTTACCCCAAGTTGGACCAAAGTAGTAAATAGTACTAGTTCACTGCAGTAAGCGTGGCATGTGATTGGCTGGTTGTGCTCCAAATAAACAGTCTGTCAGCACTCAGTTATTACATAATACCACACTTGTTGAACTCATTGATGTAGTGGATATCGTAGGCTGTGACACCACTAATATAATAACCAACACAACATATCGTATAAACGAATAATATTCTGTGAGAGTTTATCAGTTCTAAGCCTGTTCATAGTTTGACTAGCATGCCTGTTTTTGCTATTTGATTAAAAATACTTGGCGATGTTTGTGTTCCATTCATATAGACAAACAACTCTTCCAAACTGAGAGCTAGCCAAATGGAAGGGTGTGAAATACATTAGATACTTGTCTTGTCTGACAGCGAGTGATTTATGAGTGTACACCAAAGTGGTATAATACTATACTATAAAAAGCAACCCATCAAACAGTAATAGAGGCTTGGTAAGCCTGTCGGAAGATGCATTGAAAACGAATTTGGCTTGATGACACAAACTATTTTTTGCAGTGCGCTTGTTAGACAAAAAAGCTTGTGTAGCTCACACGGCCATTTATTTGTGTAAGATGAACTACAAACCACTGCATCAATGAGTTCAACAAGTGTGGAATTACGCAATAACTGAGTGCTGACAGACTGTTTATTTGGAGGACAACCAGCCAATCACATGCCACGCTTATAGCAGTGAACTAGTATTATTTACTATCTTGGTCCAACCTGGGGTAACACAAATTAGTAGCGTGCTTTATTTTGAGAATGCACGCTTCAAAAATACTTCAGTCTGGACCGAGGGCATTGGTTACATAACATAGTTGTAAAACTACATTGTACATACAAGCTCAACAACTGCATTGATTTTTGTATTTTCTGCAAAGCTCAATGGTACTTTATATAAAAAGGAAACCCTTGCACGAGAGAACAACTCCTCACTTTGGAATATTCCCAAAGGCTTGGAAGCCGTTTAATAGACGACTTTCAAGCGGATGGAAGTAAATGAAACTCTTGTTTTAGAAGAATTTTTTCAGATTCAATATACCTGAAGTGCTCGGCATCAAGACAATATATTTGCTACAAAAACAGTTCAAATATGAGTTGAACAATGCGGCCGTGGGTAAAAGAAATGAAGCTCATTGCGTTAAAGCATTTTTTTGAATTCAACATTTGGAGTTGCTGATTGGTTAATTATGTTGGTCTTTTCCAGGTGCTCTCAATATATTTTTGGTATTAATTTATTTTCTGTATCCGTAGAATGAAGAGCCTCAGCTGTACAAAAATTCCCAAAAAAGTTCTGTGGTGCCGAAGTATTTTGGACAAAATGTTGGAAGCAAAACTGAGCGTCGGCATGGAAATATTGTAATACACCGAAATATTGTAATATATAGAAATATTCAAGTTGTGCAAACCCACTGGCAGTAAACTGCAAATAGTTAGCTTTAAGTGAAGAGCACTGGCTGGTTTCTAAATCCTTCTAAACCTTTAGCAGGAGAAGACAATCCACACAAAACCCTTGCAAACCTTAAAATGTGCATTGCTGCAGCTGGATGATCTTTTTACAGAAAAAGGACGAAGAAACTCTTATATTTAGCAGAAAACATTGAAGGCATGAAGGGAACGTTATGAGGTGAGTTTTGTCAGTGAGTAGCACTGCAATGTGTGATCTTTCATCCCTGGAGTTGTCTCCTTTACACATATATCAGGTTGTGAAACACATAGTCTGTGAGTAGTAACATTTATACTGTGTAATATAATGTCTGCTGTCCATATTCATGCTAAAGATACTAGGCCATAGATATTTGACTTTACTCTATTTACTTATCTATTTCAAGCAGTTTGCTGCCAAAACCTGGTTGCAGTGTTGTGCTCTCATTAATTCTACCGATAGTTCAAGCGCATTAAAAGGCAGTGAAATGGAGTAGCACAAAAATTTGGCTCGTTCGCAAGGAAGGCAGACCTCCCAGTAGTAGTTGTTGTGCAGCGTCAGTAGTAATATATGAGCAGATCTCCCTACCAAGTGTTTTTTTGTGGATTTGATCTTGGGGTGATACAATGGGTTATGGCGTTGGATGACTTCGCCGAGTTTATATTGTATTTTATTTGAGAGGTATTTGAGTGGCATTTGAGTGGCATTTAAGTGGCATTTGAGTTTTGATTATTTTTTACTTAACTTGAACTTATATGGCATCTAAATTTTGAATGTATGGCATTTAGGTTATGATAATTTTTTACAAAACTATATACATAATTATAACTCTTGGGTATCTAGATTTTGAATCTAAGGCATTTAAGGTTTGATAATTTTCTGTAATTCCAACTCATATGATATCTTGAGAGAGAGGAGAGAGAGGGGATATATCTACATTGAATAAATACAGTGATTAAAAATGAAACAATATGTGAATATATACATTTATTGTGTAATAAGTAGGGAAAATCTCTCTATATAATATAGCTAGAGTCAGTAAATACTAAGTAATAACAATTAATACATAGTCTTTTTTTTACAATGATGTCTTTGATGTAGTGATGTTATATCTTAAGAAGGGAGACTTCTGTTTTACGTGCTTTTGAATTCGTAATGAACTAAAATAAAAAGTTATGTATTAGTATAGAATGATTAAACAAAAATTTAAAATAATTACATGAATTTGAATTATAGCTTTAGTTACATTGGATAGTTTACATTATATAGAAAAGGGAAATAGCTCACCAAGTCACATTGTCCAACTTGTTTTTTTGAATTATTGGTTTGTATTCGCGTGAAAATAAAATGTATATTCCCGCGAAAGCAACAGTTTCCATTCGCGTGAAAATAAACTGTTTATTCCTGCGAAAGCATTGGTTTGTATTCGCGTGAAAATAAATTATTCATTCCCGCGAAAGCAACAGTTTCCATTCGCCTGAAAATAAAAAGTTTATTCCCGCGAAAGCTATGGTTTGTATACGCATGAAAATAAAATGTATATTCCCGCGAAAGCAACAGCTTCTATTCGTGTGAAAATAAATTATTTATTCCCGCGAAAGCAACGGTTTGTATACGCATGAAAATAAAATGTTTATTCCCGCGAAAGCATTGGTTGGTATTTGCGTGAAAATAAAATGTTTATTCCCGCGAAAACATTGGTTGGTATTCGCGTGAAAATAAAATGTTTATTCCCGCGAAAGCATTGGTTTGTATTCGCGTGAAAATAAATTATTCATTCTCGCGAAAGCAACAGTTTCCATTCGCGTGAAAATAAATTATTTATTCCCGCGAAAGCAACGGTTTGTATACGCATGAAAATAAAATGTTTATTCCCGCGAAAGCATTGGTTGGTATTCGCGTGAAAATAAAATGTTTATTCCCGCGAAAGCATTGGTTTGTATTCGTGTGAAAATAAATTATTCATTCCCGCGAAAGCAACAGTTTCCATTCGCGTGAAAATAAAATGTTTATTCCCGCGAAAGCAACAGTTTCCATTCGCGTGAAAATAAAAAGTTTTATTCCCGCGAAAGCAATGGTTTGTATACGCGTGAAAATAAATTTTTTATTCCCGCGAAAGCAACAGTTTCCATTCGCGTGAAAGTAAAATGTTTATTCCCGCGAAAGCATTGGTTTGTATTCGCGTGAAAATAAAATGTTTATTCCCGCGAAAGCAGTGGGTTCCATTCGCGTGAAAATAAATTATTTATTCCCGCGAAAGCATTGGTGTTCTTCCGTAAAAACAATGTTTCATTAATTTAACCTTATGATAAATGGCATGATTTCAGCTATATAAGAAGTACTGTTTTTACACAGAAAGCAGTCACTTCGACATTAGCAACTGAAGGAGCAAGATCTACTACAACATCATCTACTACAACTGCTAGAAGGACTTTTCTGTTTGGAGGTAAGTCAACTTGTTTGAGTATAAATTTAATTTTTATCGATTTAGATACTAACAGCGATATGATATTGAGTAAATATATATATATATATATATATATATCTTCAAATTGGTTTGGAAAAGAAATCATAACATGGATTTTTACTTTATCTTTTAGAATGTCGACACAAGTCAATACAAAACAACTGAAGAATAAAGAACCAAAACCTTCACAAGACAAGGTGATTGATGACAATGTACTTCTTCAACGCACTACGATTCCCTTTCAAAGCGCCAGTCTGAATACTCTGGCAACTCTGATCATCAAAAGCGCCTCTCTGTTAAGTACTCTATCTCCAGTTTCCAGAAGAAACATTGAAAACATATTCAAAGTTGAAGATTTACCAATACCTACAGTTATGCAGGTGTTAACCGTTGAGCTCCATGATGAAACGAACTGTACCATCATCTACAACTATAAAAAGGATGGAAAGGTAGTTAGAGTGAAGAGCACTATTCCATTAGCAGCAGGATTACTTGTCAATGAAGCTTCGCAAATAAGACCACTGGTTTTGATCTACATGGGTGTTGAAAAGACTGGAAAAGCAATTTTTCGTGCTGCTACAGAAACAGGAACTACTTTGAGGTGTAAGAATGCGTTTGATGTATTACCAGAAAAAAGTATGCGACAAATCAATGCTTATTTCGAGGTAGCTAATCTTCAGGATTTCCCAACAGATAGTGTCATATGTTTCCAAACCCTGAAGTTATAACAAAGTCTGACAGGCGGTGGAATGGAAATGAAGAGACTCTTCTAGTTCAATACAGAAGTGTTGTAGATGAAGAACTACTGATCGGAGATATGCGCATTCCTCATCAAATAGCTTCTGCTGTGACATCGGAGAGATTTGGAGTGATTCTGTTCAAGGGTCTGAGCCGAAACGCAGACAATTCAATTTTCTACAACATCAGTGTACTCGTAGCTCATCAAGCCTTCGTCCAAGCCTCGGAACTGGCTGATAATCCAAAATCTGAGGATTTTCTAAACCACTTCGATGATGCTGAAAAAGAAGACTGTGGAGAACAAACTCTCGAGAAGCTAATCTATAACTCAAGGGATTCATATCACTATAGGTAAGTTTTATTAATTTTTACCATAATTTTAAAAAAGTTGATTTGTGAAAATTTTGTGTATTCTTACAATAAAAAACCACTTAAAATGATAAATTTGTGAATATTTTTGTAAAACATTTTTAAGTTATATATATATTTCGAATTAAAAAAGGATTTTGTTGTGTCATCAGTGTATTTTTTTACATAAAAGTTGGAAAAATAACAAAAGGTGATAATTATTTTACAAAAATGTTCAATTTTTCACATAAATGATCAACTCATAAACATTTTTTGTAAAACATTTTTAAATTATATATATTTCGGATTAAAAAAAAGGACTTTTTTGTGTAATCAGTGTATTTTTTTACATAAAAGTTTAAAAAATAACAAAAGGTTATAATTATTTTGCAAAAATGTTTAGTCTTTCACATAAATGATCAATTCATAAACATTTTTTGTAAAACATTTTTAAATTATATATATTTCGGATTAAAAAAAGGACTTTTTTGTGCAATCAGTGTGCTTTTTTGTGCAATCAGTGTACTTTTTTGTGCAATCAGTGTATTTTTTTTACATAAAAGTTTAAAAAATAACAAAAGGTTATAATTATTTTACAAAAATGTTTAGTTTTTCACATAAATGATCAATTGATAAACATTTTTTGTAAAACATTTTTAAATTATATATATTTCGAATTAAAAAAAAGGTTTTTTTTTGTGTAATCAGTGTATTTTTTTAGCTAGAAGTTGAAAAAATGTGTAATCAGTGTATTTCTTTTACATAGAAGTTGAAAAAATAACAAAAGTTTATATTTATTTTACATTAATTTTAATCATACTATACTAATACATCATTTTTTATTTTAGTCCATTATATCGTAAAAAGAAAACAGAGTAAAGAACTTTCCCTAAGAAATAATGAGCTGAATGATGTAACTCAGTGAGTTATTTTCCTGTTATATATAATGTAAACTATCTAATGTAGCTAAGAGTAAAATTTAAATTCGGTAAAATTTATTTATATAATGAATAACTTTTGTATTTTAGTCAATTATTGGATCACAGAGAATACGGAATACAAGAGTTCCTCCCTGGGTCTAATAATATACCAGAAGAATATCAAAGAAGATATTGTTCAAGAAAAGCGCTTTGTAACCATTGATATCGTAAGCTATAGTAGTTTGTATTACAAAAAATTTACTATAAAACAGTTTTATGAATGTAAAAACTAGATATGGTATTTTCTATTACAATTATTTACTTGTAAATTTTATTCATCTAGAGAGGTAATTTGGTGATTTTTTTGACAGTTTTTTAAAAAAGTTTTCCCAAATACCAAAGTTTTGTAAATATAAAGTGAAAAACTCTATATATATATTGTTTTTAAAATAATATCGAAAACTATATATTTCAATGAAATTATTTTTTAAAAAAATAAAAAAATTTAAAAGGAAGGTGTAGGATAAAATCCTCACTCAAAAAATTATTGAAAATTGAATGGAATAAAAGAATATAAAGTGAAAATCTCTATATATATATTTATTTTTTTAAAAAAATATCGAAAACTATATATTATAATGATTATTTTTTTAAAAAGTTGAAAAACAAAAAACTTTGTAATAAAACCCTGTTTTAAAACATAAAAAATTAAAAAGGAATGTAATAAAAGAATATTTTACCAAAATACCAAATTTTTCTTGTAAATATCTAGTAAACATTTCTAAAATATTGTTGGTGAAATTTACTGGAAAATGGTTTCAAGTGTGTCAAAGACTAAATATAATGTTTTCATTGAAATGTTTATTTTCAAAAGATCCAAATAATAACATTGAATCAATTAGTTAAATTTAACAGTCAAATTCTTTTTTATCAAGTAGGCTTAATGTTTCTATTGTGATTAATTCTCAAATATTGTAAACTTGAACTATCTAGAGGAGTAATTTGTCGATTTTGATGTGTTTTTTTCTTTTTAAAAAAATTATCATGTAATACCACATACTTCAGTTCTAATTCGTTTTGAACAATTTCATGGGAGACAAAGAATAAAAAAGTTACATTGATTTAGTTTTTAGAATTAAAGTTGCTATCGAAAATGGTTTGTTCTTGTTTAAAAAAATTATTACGTAATACCACATACTTCAGTTCTAATTCGTTTTTAGAATTGAAGTCGCCATCGAAAATGGTTTGTTCTTGAATGGGTAAATCCATAGCCTCCTCCTCATCATGACAGAAGCTTTCTGATGATTGCATTTTGAAAAACAAATTACATTGTTTTAGTTTTCCGAATTGAAATTGCCATCGAAAATGGTTTGTTCTTAAACGGGAAAATCCATAGCTTTCTCATCATCATGTCTAAGTTTTCTACCCCAATATCTCCAACCTCTCAGAGATAGAAATTGTTCTGTTTAAAAAAATAATGGAAATTGTATATATAAATGATTGTTTTTGAAAAAAATGGTAAATTTTTGAAAAAAATTCAAAAGGTAAATGCAGGATAAAACCTTCACTCAAAAAACTAATTTTGTATGATAGGTTGCTCACCTAATAATAAGAAAATAATCAATAATTTATATTTAAGCAATTATTGAAAAAATTAATGAAAATTGAATAGAATAAAGGAAATATTTTACCAAATAGCCTGTTTTTTTGTAAAGATATACAAACAGATAAAATTTAACCATTTAAAGGATGATTTCTTTTTTGCAAAAAAAATAATGAAGATTTAATGAAATGAAAGAATATTTTACCAAATACCTTGTTTTTTTTGTAAATCTGTACAATTAGATGAAATTTAACCATTTATAGGATGATTTGTTTTTGTAAAAAATTAATGAAAATTGAATAAAATAAAAAAATATTTCACCAAAATACCTCTTTTTTGTAGATGTAAACAACTAGATGAATATCTAACTTTATCCATTTTTTTCCATTTGGGATCATGTTTTGAAGGTTTTCAAGATAGTTTTAGTAAAAGCTTATGCATTGATTGTCATTACAAGTTGTAGTGTTTGGTATTATTTAATATTTACTGACTCTAGCTATATTATATGAAATTTTCCCTACTTATTACACAATAAATGTATATATTCACATATTGTTTCATTTTTAATCACTGTATTTATTCAATGTAGATATATCTCCTCTCTCTCCTCTCTCAAGATATCATATGAGTCGAATTACAAAAAATTATCAAAACTTAAATGCCATACATTCAAAATCTAGATGCTCTATGAGTTAAAGTTATGTATATAATTATGTAAAAAATTATCAAAACTTGAATGCCATGCGTTCAAAATCTATAAGTTCAAATTAAGTAAAAAAATAATCAAAACTCAAATGCCACTTAAATGCCACTCAAATGCCACTCAAATACCCCTCAAATAAGTTCAGTACCATCAATAGTATCAACTTCATTCATCGGTCTCATCTCAACATCATCCTCTGTCGACATCTTAACTTCCAATAACCATACAATCTTATCACGTTTTCATTTATATACAATGTTAAAACTATCAAAAAAATCAAATGCCATACATGCAAAATCTAGCTGCCATATGAGTTCAAATTAAGTAAAAAAATAATCAAAACTCAAATGCCACTTAAATGCCACTCAAATGCCACTCAAATGCCACTCAAATGAAATACAATATAAACTCGGTGAATTCATCCAACGTCGTAACCCATTGCCTCAACTCCAAGATCTAATCCACAAAAAAACACTTGGTAGGGAGATCTGCTCATATATTACTACTAGCGTCTTTCAACACCATCTAAAAGTGTGCTTGCACTTTTCTCACGCGCTGGAATAGGTTTTAGTTAATTTATGATTTAAATTTCTTGTTGGTGGATCTGCTATTATGTACACACAGACTTCCACGTGGATAAGTTACACGCAAATATTTCTTAAGATAAAACAAACTTTCACTCTCAAAAGTTATTTTCAAGTTTAAAACTATCAGAGCATCGAGATCATAATAAATTAGAACTAATTCGCAAGTAAGAGAAAATGACTGATTTGAGTATTCTGTGACATTGTTGTATTCTACTACATCAATAGCTCAAATTGTGAACTGCAGGCTATTTGACTGGGTGAGATTAAACCAGCAGACAAGTTAATGACAAATAACACTTCCAAAATCAGCAGGTAATAGGTTTGACCTAATTTAGAGTTGTTTATACTAGTCTGATATTGACTATGTAGCAATCCCTCATACCAAAGGAAGGACAACTCTAAAGAACCAGTTTTGTATCGAATCTGTGACGCTAATTGAATTAGAAGATCGTGTCCTGCCATCGACACCAAAGAGCTCTGATTGTAGCTCAAGAATAAAAAGAAAACTATCTGCTTAGTTGTTTATTGAGATAAATAGTGTCGTGCCACATCAACGTTCACCACGCTAATTGATTCAGCATTTAGTTGCATTCATAATCTAAATGCCTGTGTAGTTGCATGAACAGTATGGTCTGAGCGTGGGTTCTCACTTTTCGATTAGTGCAGACAACCAAAATACTGACATTGTCAAAGAACGTCTGACAACTACAGCAGCATGTGTGATGCCAGCAGGTAAAGATGTCAACTCTGATAGATTTGCTGAAAATCTTCTTAAATCCGACCCAGCGATAATAGTTGGAAACAGCTTCAAACGATCAATGCTAAAAGTCATGCTTAATGGATCGGCCATCCACAGACTTATGAAATAAACACAGATCCTTGCAGTGCCATAGTGGTTAAGAGCTTTATTTTTCATATCATTGTAAATGCATTATTCAGTTGCTGTTAGTGTCACATGTTGTTGCATAATTGAAAATAAATACAAGTTTTGCTGGCTTAAAAACTGCAATGTGCTCCTACACTATCGCTGCATGGGCTTTATTAAATGCCAATTTCAGCTCTACCTGTGAGGTGTTAGTCAGTGAAAATGCCCATAAAATATCCCTGTTTAATTATTTAAAGATTATTTGGTGAGCCAAAAGCTTATGTTACTAGTCTGAGTGTATCAAAAATCTTAATAACTGCTTTACTGATGATTTGCTCCATTGTGTTATTGGTTGCTATGCAGTCAAAGTGATTTTTTAAAATGGCGGAGTCCATAAAAAGAGGTGTGTGAAACTGGCTTCACTTTTGTGTATTCTGAAACACGAGCGCTGGTGTTCTATCTCTTCTAATTCTATGTGACAACTGGACACAAACAACTTTGGCTATACTGTTTTCTCTCACTTTAGGAGGAAGAAACAATAATATCTAGTCTAGGTTCATACTGTAAGTGGAGACACCTGAAACCCTCCCTAGTTGTATGGATATGAGAAAATGTGAACTACAGCAACATGTTGTCCAATATATTACTTTGCCTTCTTTAATCTCTTGTTTGTATTCAGCTGGTTATACCACAGCTACACCACTCTCCGAGTCTAGCTTTACGCAACACTGGCTAGAGCACAGCTACACCCCTCCTGCCTAGCTTTACACAACACTGGCTATAGCACAGCTACACTCTCCTGTCTAGCTTTACACAACACTGGCTATAGCACAGCTACATCCATCCTGTCTAGCTTTACACAACACTAGCTAGAGTACAGCTACATCCCTCTTGTCTAGCTTTACACAACACTGGCTATAGCACAGCTACATCCATCCTGTCTAGCTTTACACAACACTGGCTAGAGCACAGCTACACTCTCCTGTCTAGCTTTACACAACACTGGCTAGAGCACTGCTACATCCCACCTGTATAGCTTTACACAACACTATAGCTAGAGCACTGCTACAGCGTACAATAGTATTTATATGGTAACATACTACAGTGTACAAAAGTATTTATATGGTATTATATAATAGTGTACAACAATATATACATCATATCATACAATCTTGTTCAAACAAGATCCACAACACATGGTTGTAAAATCAATTTTTGTCTAACTTTCTTGGCTCTAGTCCAAAATTCCAGGGCTGCCCGACCTACAACGCAAGGCCGTACCATGGCAAAAAATCCTACAGAGCAGCTTGAATCTAAATATTTAGTGACGTTATTGGCTGACCGATTATGTAGTTAACAGTTGATTGATTGATATTCCTGTACTGGCCGGTAAACAATAAATAAGTCACTATAACTAGCTAACCCTGATCACTAACTCAACCATATCTGCTGACTCCTTGTAACGCGTTCACACATTTGTGAGTATTATTATTTATTATTACATTATTATTGTATTATCATTATTGTATTATTATTATTTATGAGATAGCATGCTCTGTACTGTAAGAGCAAAGAATTTCATGTCATATCTTCATTAAGCTTTAACAACAAGCAGCAAACGCAGCTGAATGCTTACTTCACTGCTGTCGAAGACATGTCCATATTAAAAAGTCCTTGTCACTCCAAAAATCGTAATTTAAAAGAACTTCCAAATGTAAATTGAAAAATTATTCGTGGCACGGTTTTTGTTTAAGAATGTTTTAGAACCTCCCATTGCTTGATACTGAGTTCTGTCTTTTGTGCAAAGGGATTAAATAATATTTTATTAATAATATTTAATTAAATAATAATAAATATTGAGAGACGCATTTTAGTAACAACTTTTTCGTAAGTTATGAAAAACCAAAAATAACTAATCATCATTCTAATAATTGTTACCATCTTCTGTAATTATTTCTATCAGTTTACAATAACACGGGCAGAATGATTACCCCTCGTATCCAAATGCCATACTATTTGTGATTTGTCTCCACCTGCATATGTAAAAACATAATGACATTAAATCTATAAACATCTCAGGTTTGAGATCAAATGACAAATTTAAATCCGTTCCACAATCAAATTGGTCTAGCTGCATTACAGGGCTCAGTTCAACATCGTTTTTTATACAGGCGTGTGGAAAGTCAATCACTGTGATGCGATGTGATGTATAATATGCCACTGCAGTGTAGAAGGCATTAACAATAGCAACAGCAACAACGGCAGAGCTTACTTTTATAAATAAACATTTTTTGGATGGAAACAAATAGTTTTTGGCATTTAGTTAATATCCATTTAATAATTGCAAGCAACATAATGACATATAAAATAAATGACAACTAATCTATCTCAAACACAGATGGTATGGCAGCTAAGTTGGCTGGCCATGTTATGTCGTGTAATGCCGCTGGCTTATTATGTATTATTTGTTATTATTGTTTATTACTTGGCAGCGTATTATGTATGAAGCAGCACGTAATGAGCTCTCTTAAACCAGGCATCCTGGCAGCGGATCAACTTGTACAAATTGGGTATTGGTGAAGCTAAATCTTGGCTAGCTGCCAAATAAATAACATGTCACATGACTATTGGCAATAGTCACGTGTAGGACAAAGTTTACCAGATACACCCACTTCTATTACCCTCTAACCATCAGATATATTATATATACAAAGTTACATAACAGCGAATGGCTCCTGTGGTTTACCTAGTTAGTGTGTACTTATTACCTAACTCTACCTGGTACCTGCTGCTTCTACAACAATATATTATATTATTTAACTAGTAAACTGGAGTCCACTCCCTCTGTTCTCTGGTGAATAACAAGCTTTCCATCACTTCACCAAACATATCTTACAGGTAAGTGATGTCTTGTTGTTAGGTAATCTAACAGGTAAGTGACGTCTTGTTGTTAGGTAATCTAACAGGTAAGTGATGACTTGTTGTTAGGTAATCTAACAGGTAAGTATTGACTTGTTGTTAGGTAATCTAACAGGTAAGTAATGACTTGTTGTTAGGTAATCCAACAGTAAGTGATGTCTTGTTGTTAGGTAATCCAACAGGTAAGTGATGTCTTGTTGTTAGGTAATCCAACAGGTAAGTGATGTCTTGTTGTTAGGTAATCCAACAGGTAAGTATTGACTTGTTGTTAGGTAATCTAACAGGTAAGTATTGACTTGTCGTTAGGTAATCCAACAGGTAAGTGATGACTGGTGTTAGGTAATCTAACAGGTAAGTGATGACTGGTGTAAGGTAATTTAACAGGTAAGTGATGACTTGTTGTTATACTCCAAAGGTTCCCAGGAAAGTTGCTGCCAGTGACTCAGGGGAGCATTTGGTATTGAGAATGGTGACAGGGGGGGGGGGTACTTTTGTTACAGTGGTGTACCTAGTCATCAATGTGCTTGTTTAAATCTGTCACAGTACCCCCACCTCTATCATCTACAATCACACGTACAATTGTTGGGTTTTACTGATATCAAACCAAAAACAACAAAGTCATTGAATGTCTACTTATGCAAGAAGTTTCAGTAAAGGAAGTAACAGTTTGTCCGACCTTAACCCATTTAAACATAGACTTGGCCAGCTGCCAAATAGATAACGCATCACATGACTGCCAGCGATAGTCACTTGTAAGAACATCTGAACACAAGAGTTGTTCTTTTATAGAAGAACAACAGGAATACCCATCCCCTTATGAGATATGTGCCAATCACATACAATAGTACGTAGATGCACTATCAACATACGTAATACGATTAATAATAAATGCAACCAATGGACAGTAGGCGGATGTGGTAATTTCTCTCTGGTAGCTGCGGACTGTCCCAGGAAAGGAAAGTCCTCGGTCCATATGAGTTAGCTAGGGTTCCTCAGCCTGTGTTCCTCCACTTGGGTACTCCCTAAGTGAAGTAATCAAAATGTGGCCAACTGCCCTTGTCACGTGACCCTCTGGAGCCAAACGCTTGAGTGACTACACTATAACTTATAGAAAAAAACACTTATTTTCAATCGCTCATCAACCTGCAAATTGACAAGGAAAAGCTTAAAAAAACCATTCATCTGAAAGCTCAAAATGTCTTCTAGCCCGCTGGGAATTTTAAACAAAAACATCTCATTTGAAGCTAAGTAATAAGAGCCAAAATATAGTGCTTATATTACCTCTTGTATTATAAAAGATAAGAATTATTAACTATTTTTTCTTGTACTACTCAACTTTCATATTTAGCCAAATTTCTATATAGCCATAAGGAATTCATAGAGTTATAACCTCGAAGTAGTTTGAATAACAATAACATAAATATTACCAAAAAAATAATTATTTTTTACGGTATCAATTAAATCAATCATCTTTTTTCATGATGAGCACACTACTTTTTGACATATTCATACTTCACTTAGAGAAGTCTATTGCAGGTTTTTGTTATTCAGTCAGATGCTTATCAAAAAGAAAAATAATAATAAATATTAGGTAAAATAAATAACAAACATTGCACTTACTTTATTATTATTTCCTTTTTGTCACAAAAAAACCAAGTGGCACTTCACTTCGGTAATTCGGGTGTCTGTCGTATAGATGGTAAGTAACGCGCCTGTGCGCTCTGTATACAATTAAAAAAAGTCACGTAAGCTCACTGAGCTGAAGCGAACGTTTTTGAAATTTGGGGCACGTGATCTTCAGTAAACGCATCGGCAAACTTCTCAATGTGCGGTACTGCTCAATATAGAGTTATCCCTCCGAAGGGGAGATGACTCCTTGTTTATTCCGGCTCCAGTGACAGTTAAAAGTTTTGAACAAAATTTTACTACCAAATTCTGCTTAATAAAATAAAAATTTGTAATAGATTGAAACAAAAGATGGTCACACATGCATTACTGCAAAAAAATAATTTGATTTTATGCAACAGATATTGAATAAAGACACAAAAACTTTTTCAGCCAATGATGACCAATATGAGCTTTTGTGAAATTTGGCTCCAGTGGAGTTGTCCTAATAAAAAATAACGCTGAAAACGGCTGACCACACTTTGCTTACTTCACTTAAGCTGCGTTTACACTATGCGTCTCCAACTCCGATTTCTTTGAAGTTTGCCGCCTGCGACTTGGCGCATCTTCCTGTGGACAACTTCCTGTGGAGTTGCAGGGTTGTCAGAGTCGGAGACGCAGCAACCCAGCAGTGTTGGGTTTGAGCGACAAGTCGCAGCTTTTTCATAGCCACGTGACACAGCTTAACCAATTGAGTTGCTCTATATAGCGGCTCCAATATTTGGTTTATTTTGGCCTAGATATAATGTAAACAATGATTGTTGTAAAATCATAAGGCTATTATTAAATAATTAATTATTACCAGCATTGTTGACATGTGTGTTTATTATTTTTCTTATCAAAAGAATCAAACTATGTATGTTCAACAATAATAGACAATTCATATTTGGAGTATCTATCATAATTATTTTGGATGCAAACATAAAAAGAACGTTAGATTTTTTTTCAAATTATTATTTAAATTCGGTAAGTGGTATTAATATTTATATATAAGTAAAAATCTCATTTTATAGGTAAATAAAAAATCCACAAGATGCATAGAGAACTACTGCCTGGTAGAAAACTGGTAATAATTAAATCACAACTCATCAATCCAACTACTTGAGCGCAGGAACGCAATAAATTATTAAAGCTAAGATGGTTGGGCAACTCCGAAGTCCCGGAAGTCAAAAAATTAGGGTGTCGCAGTAGTGTAAATGCAACATGCGTCTGCGCCTCTGACAATCACTGGTGTCGGAGTCGGAGACGCATAGTGTAAACGCAGCTTTAGGGTACTCCTCATCTTGACTTTTCATGCATCAGCTAATGGGTATTGTTGACCCCTGACCTAGAGGGGTGGTAACTACAATTTTGTTAGACAGGCTTGGGGTTACGTATATAAGCTACAGGGGTCTATACCAAGTTGGGGTTACTCCATCGTGAAGTTACCCCAACTCGGGGTAACTCTGAGTCTGGGTTATTCCTATATATTCTAAGGTGGAACTCTTAGAAGGGTTTAGGGATGACTGTAATGGATGTAATTATTGTGTTCTTTGGTAGATTCTGGTAATGGATGGGGACATGTTACCATGTTGGAGGGGGGGGGGGGGGAAATAAAGGTAGGGGGGAGGTCTGTGATGCCAGTGGCGTAGCCAATGGGGCTAACGTATTTTGTTTGCATTAAAATCTCTCACATTATATCGCAACTATGTTACAGTAGTGTCATATATCAATGATGTGACAGTAGTGACATACATCAGTGATATGACAGTAGTGACATATATCAGTGATGTGACAGTAGTGACTTACATGAGTGACGTGACAGTAGTGTCATATATCAGTAGTGTGACTGTAGTGTCATATCAGTGATGTGACAGCAGTGTCATATTTCAGTGATGTGACAGTAGTGTCATATCAGTGATGTGATAGCAGTGTCATATTTCAGTGATGTGACAGTAGTGCCATATATCAGTGATGTGACAGCGGTGACATACAATAAACAGTACTGCTAACATAACTACCACACTGTACCCCACCAATCCATATATAGTCAATGCTGAGTAGTAGTAATATATGAGCAGATCTCCCTACCAAGTGTTTTTTTGTGGGGTCATTATCTGGGGTTATGCAATGGGTTACGGCGTTGGATGAATTCGCCGAGTTTATATTGTATTTTATTTGAGGGGCATTTTAGTGGCATTTAAGTGGCATTTAAGTGGCATTTGAGTTTTGATTATTTTTTTACTTAACTTAAACTTATATGGCATATAGATTTTGAATGTATGGCATTTAAGTTTTGATAATTCTATACATAATTCTAACTCATATAGCATTCAAGTTTTGATAATTTTTTACATAATTCAAATTCATATGGTTACTTGAGAGAGAGAAAGGAGAGAGGGGAGAGGGGAGAGGAGAGATGAGAGAGGAGAGAAGAGAGAGGAAAGAGGAGAAAGAGGAGAGAGACTTTTTAGTTTTCTATACATTCATGTATATATGGATAATTATGTACATATTTATGGTTATATTTACATTTACACTGCATAATATACATTTATTACATAATAAGTATATTAAATGCTATAAAATATGTTGGAAAATCACCAAATTAGACCTCTAGATGGTTAAAATCTACAGTATTTGGGAAATAATATGATTATATACATTGATTACATAATAAGTAGGGAAAATCTTCCTATATAATATAGCTAGAGTCAGTAAATACTAAGTAATACAAAGCACTACAACTTGTAATGACAATCAATGCATACATACATACATATGGTATCTTGAGAGAAAGAGAGAGAGGAGAGAGAGAGGAGAGAGATTTTTTTAGTTTTCTATACATTCATGTATATATGGTTAATTATGTACATATTTATGGCTATATTTATATCTACATAGAGAGAGGAGAGAGGAGAGAGGAGATATATCTACATTGAATTTTAGTTATTTACATAATAAGTATATTGAATACTATAAAATATCTTGGAAAATTGTCAAATTAGATCTCTAGATGGTTAAAATTTACAGTTTGATAATTTTTTTACATAATTCGAATTCATATGGTTACTTGAGAGAGGGGAGAGGAGAGATGAGAGAGGAGAGAAGAGAGAGGAGAGAAGAGAGAGGAGAGAGAGGAGAGAGACTTTTTAGTTTTCTATACATTCATGTATATATGGATAATTATGTACATATTTATGGATATATTTACATTTACATTGCATAATATACATTTATTACATAATAAGTATATTAAATGCTATAAAATATGTTGGAAAATCAGCAAATTAGACCTCTAGATGGTTAAAATCTACAGTTACAGTATTTGGGAAATAACTGCAAGAGAGGAGAGAGGAGTATTTGGTAGAGGAGGGAGGAGAGAGGAGAGAGAGGGGGCTTGAGCATAAATATCTTGGAAAATTGTCAAATTAGACCTCTAGATGGTTAAAATTTACAGTATTTGGGAAATAACTACAATAGAAAACATTATGAATGTATGGCATTTAAGTATTGATAGTTTTTTACATAATTCGAACTCATATGGTATCTTGAGAGAAAGGAGAGAGGAAAAGAGGACAGAGGAGGGGAAATAATTGCACTCAAATGAAAAAAATAGATGAAGCTAGATATTCATCTATTTGTATATATCCAAAAGAAAACAGGGGTATTTGGTGAAATATTCTTTTATTCCATTCAATTTTCATTAATTTTATTTGAGTTGAAGTATTATTTACAATGGTTAGAATTTATTAACATTACTGCTCAATCCTTTATCCAACACCTACAATAATTCTTAGTAATAGTAGTGTAATGAGACTGAGTAATAATCTACACACACCTTGTTCACTCTGTATGCTGTAGCACATGTTTTTCCTTTAGTTATCTGCAGTTACTTCAATTGGATCTTATCCAGATGTTTTATAGTCTTTGCTGCTGCTGTGTTTTGTCTCAAACAGAAGTCCAAAGTAGGCATTGTGTCTACAAAATACAAAAAAATTGATTGTTACAATTGATTCATTTATTTTCATTGACTTTATCTACATATACATAAAGTAGCGAAGAAACAGTTTGTGTGAGTATGAAACTATCTAGAGCATAAATATTTCTTTTAGTTATATATATTTACACTTATTATGTTTACCATACATGTAATCAGCGTTAATTTTTGATTTTTGTTTAAAAACTATTATTATTTCTGGTAAAAAACTACATTAGTTAAGTTTTAGAATCATATAAATGAAATTTGTGTCAATTTAGCATCTACTGCATTATATATTTACAATATTACTTTGTAAATATTAGTGAAAGAAATTATGAAATACCTGCGAGTAATTAAGTAATTCAGTAAGGAAATTGATTGGAATCATAGTAATATTTTTCAAATACAACATTGCTTTGCAACGACTATTAATGAAAGCGATTATGAAATGTTGATGAGTAACTAAGTAATCTAGTAAGGAAAACTGATCGAAATCACGGTAATATTTGTTAATAGATACTTGCGACAGGTTTTATCAACGAAAAAGTCAAGCGATTTTCAAATGTTTACGAGTAACTAAGCGATTCAGTAGAAAAAACTAACAGAAATCACGCGATATCCGTTTTTGAAATATTTACGATAAACCAAATTGGGACATTGCTGTTATCAACCAAAAGATCAAGCGAGTATCAAATGTTTACGAGTAACTAAGTGATTCAGTTGGCAAAAACCGATTGAGATCATGTGACATCCGTTACAAATATTTACGTCAAGTTAGCAACGGAAAAAACAAAATATTTCTTAGAATATTCGCTATAGCAAGTTACGATAATTTTGTACTCGCTCTAAAGGTAAAGGTTTTCAGTCCATTTTTGGTCAGACCAAAATTTATGCGAGACGTTTTAGGCATTATTTCAGTCAACGTAATGTTACCAGTTCATTTTCACAAGTTTTTAATATTTATTTTAAAAATAAATAATTAGAGCTTTCTACTAATGTTAAATGATTATTGATTATTTTTTACCTTATCACCACTTAGAGCCAGATGATTTAATTAACTAAAGACAAATAATTATTTTAGCGTTTCTTACCTTGATGCTCTCCTAGTAGCTGTAGTAGATGATGCTTCTCCGCTTGCTGTTGAAGAACTGGATGCTTTCTATGTGAAAACAGTGGCTCTTAAATAGCTAAAGTTGCACTGATTAAACCCTATGAATCAGCATTTTTTCCAATGCTTTCGCGGGAATAAAAACTGTTTATTCCCGCGAAAGCAACGGTTTCCATTCGCGTGAAAATAAATTATTTATTCCCGCGAAAGCAACGGTTTCTATTCGTGTGAAAATAAATTATTTATTCCCGCGAAAGCAACGGTTTGTATTCGCCTGAAAATAAAATGTTTATTCCCGCGAAAGCAACGGTTTCCATTCGTGTGAAAATAAATTATTTATTCCCGCGAAAGCAACGGTTTGTATTCGCCTGAAAATAAATTATTTATTCCCGCAAAAGCAACGGTTTGTATTCGCCTGAAAATAAAATGTTTATTCCCGCGAAAGCAACGGTTTCCATTCGTGTGAAAATAAATTATTTATTCCCGCGAAAGCAACGGTTTGTATTCGCCTGAAAATAAATTATTTATTCCCGCGAAAGCAACGGTGTGTATTTGCCTGAAAATAAAATGTTTATTCCCGCGAAAGCAACGGTTTGTATTCGCCTGAAAATAAATTATTTATTCCCGCGAAAGCAACGGTGTGTATTTGCCTGAAAATAAAATGTTTATTCCCGCGAAAGCAACGGTTTGTATTCGCCTGAAAATAAATTATTTATTCCCGCGAAAGCAACGGTTTGTATTCGCCTGAAAATAAAATGTTTATTCCCGCGAAAGCAACGGTTTCCAGTGGTGTGAAAATAAATTATTTATTCCCGCGAAAGCAACGGTTTGTATTCGCCTGAAAATAAATTATTTATTCCCGCGAAAGCAACGGTTTGTATTTGCCTGAAAATAAAATGTTTATTCCCGCGAAAGCAACGGTTTGTATTCGTCTGAACATAAAATGTTTATTCCCGCGAAAGCAACGGTTTGTATTCGCCTGAAAATAAATTATTTATTCCCGCGAAAGCAACGGTTTGTATTCGCCTGAAAATAAAATGTTTATTCCCGCGAAAGCAACGGTTTCCATTCGTGTGAAAATAAATTATTTATTCCCGCAAAAGCAACGGTTTGTATTCGCCTGAAAATAAGTTATTTATTCCCGCGAAAGCAACGGTTTGTATTCGCCTGAAAATAAAATGTTTATTCCCGCGAAAGCAACGGTTTCCATTCGTGTGAAAATAAATTATTTATTCCCGCGAAAGCAACGGTTTGTATTCGCCTGAAAATAAATTATTTATTCCCGCGAAAGCAACGGTTTGTATTTGCCTGAAAATAAAATGTTTATTCCCGCGAAAGCAACGGTTTGTATTCGTCTGAACATAAAATGTTCATTCCCGCAAAAGCAACGGTTTGTATTCGCCTGAAAATAAATTATTTATTCCCGCGAAAGCAATGGTTTGTATTCGCCTGAAAATAAAATGTTTATTCCCGCGAAAGCAACGGTTTCCATTCGCGTGAAAATAAAGTATTTATTTCCGCGAAAGCAACAGTTTCCATTCGTGTGAAAATAAAATATTTATTCCCGCGAAAGCAACGGTTTGTATTCGCCTGAAAATAAATTATTTATTCCCGCGAAAACATTGGTTTGTATTTGTGTGAAAATAAAATTTGTATTCCCGCGAAAGCAACGGTTTCCATTCGGGTGAAAATAAATTATTTATTCCCGCAAAAACACTGTTTTTTATTCCCGCGAAAAAACAGTTTATATTCCCGCGAAAGCATTGGAAAAAATGCTGATTCATAGGGTTTTATCAGTGCAACCTTAGCTATTTAAGAGCCACTGTTTTGACACAGAAAGCATCCAGTTCTTCAACAGCAAGCGGAGAAGCATCATCTACTACAGCTACTAAGAGACCATCAAGGTAAGAGATGCTAAAATAATTATTTGTCTTTAGTTAATTAAATCATCTGGCTCTAAGCAGTGATAAGGTAAAAACTAATCAATATCAATAATTATTTAACACTAGTAGAAAGCTCTAATTATTTATTTTTAAATTTTATGCTAGTTTGAGACAAAACGCTGTATATAAAGCCAATGAAAATAAATGAATCAATTGTAACAATCAATTTTTTGTATTTTGTAGACACAATGTGTACTTTGGACTCTTGTTTGAGACGAAATGCATCAGTAGCAAAGACTATAAAACATCTGGTTAAGATCTACCAACAGCACACTTCTCCAACACAGCAAGAATTTCTTTCAAGATCTACCACCTACTTAGATGATACCAAACCAATGAAGACTCAAACTACATGAGTTTTGAAAACCAATGAAGACTCAAACTACATGAATTTTGAAGACAGCATACTTCTCCAACACAGCAAGAATTCCTTTCAAGATCTACCACCTACTTAGATGATACCAAACCAATGAAGACTCAAACTACATGAGTTTTGAAAACCAATGAAGACTCAAACTACATGAATTTTGAAGACAGCATACTTCTCCAACACAGCAAGAATTCCTTTCAAGATCTACCACCTATTTAGATGATACCAAACCAATGAAGACTCAAACTACATGAGTTTTGAAGACAGCATACTTCTCCAACACAGCAAGAATTCCTTTCAAGATCTACCACCTATTTAGATGATGCCAAACCAATGAAGACTCAAACTACATCAATTTTGAAGACAGCACACTTCTCCAACACAGCAAGAATTCCTTTCAAGATCTACCACCTACTTAGATGATATCAAACCAATGAAGACTCAAACTACATAAATTTTGAAGACAGCATACTTCTCCAACACAGCAAGAATTCCTTTCAAGATCTACCACCTACTTAGATGATACCAAACCAATGAAGACTCAAACTACATGAGTTTTGAAAACCAATGAAGACTCAAACTACATGAATTTTGAAGACAGCATACTTCTCCAACACAGCAAGAATTCCTTTCAAGATCTACCCCCTACTTAGATGATACCAAACCAATGAAGACTCAAACTACATGAGTTTTGAAGACAGCATACTTCTCCAACACAACAAGAATTCCTTTCAAGATCTACCACCTACTTAGATGATGCCAAACCAATGAAGACTAAAACTACATCAATTTTGCAGACAGCACACTTCTCCAACACAGCAAGAATTCCTTTCAAGATCTACCACCTACTTAGATCATATCAAACCAATGAAGACTCAAACTACATGAATTTTGAAGACAGCATACTTCTCCAACACAGCAAGAATTCCTTTCAAGATCTACCACCTACTTAGATGATACCAAACCAATGAAGACTCAAACTACATGAGTTTTGAAAACCAATGAAGACTCAAACTACATGAATTTTGAAGACAGCATACTTCTCCAACACAGCAAGAATTCCTTTCAAGATCTACCACCTACTTAGATGATACCAAACCAATGAAGACTCAAACTACATGAGTTTTGAAGACAGCATACTTCTCCAACACAGCAAGAATTCCTTTCAAGATCTACCCCCTACTTAGATGATGCCAAACCAATGAAGACTCAAACTACATCAATTTTGAAGACAGCACACTTCTCCAACACAGCAAGAATTCCTTTCAAGATCTACCACCTACTTAGATCATATCAAACCAATGAAGACTCAAACTACATGAATTTTGAAGACAGCATACTTCTCCAACACAGCAAGAATTCCTTTCAAGATCTACCACCTACTTAGATGATACCAAACCAATGAAGACTCAAACTACATGAGTTTTGAAGACAGCATACTTCTCCAACACAGCAAGAATTCCTTTTAAGATCTACCACCTACTTAGATGATGCCAAACCAATGAAGACTCAAACTACATCAATTTTGAAGACAGCACACTTCTCCAACACAGCAAGAATTCCTTTCAAGATCTACCACCTACTTAGATCATATCAAACCAATGAAGGCTCAAACTACATGAGTTTTGAAAACCAATGAAGACTCAAACTACATGAATTTTGAAGACAGCATACTTCTCCAACACAGCAAGAATTCCTTTCAAGATCTACCACCTACTTAGATGATACCAAACCAATGAAGACTCAAACTACATGAGTTTTGAAGACAGCATACTTCTCCAACACAGCAAGAATTCCTTTCAAGATCTACCACCTACTTAGATGATGCCAAACCAATGAAGACTCAAACTACATCAATTTTGAAGACAGCACACTTCTCCAACACAGCAAGAATTCCTTTCAAGATCTACCACCTACTTAGATCATATCAAACCAATGAAGACTCAAACTTCATGAATTTTGAAGACAGCATACTTCTCCAACACAGCAAGAATTCCTTTCAAGATCTACCACCTACTTAGATGATACCAAACCAATGAAGACTCAAACTACATGAGTTTTGAAGACAGCATACTTCTCCAACACAGCAAAAATTCCTTTCACAAGAATTCCTTTCAAGATCTACCACCTACTTAGATCATATCAAACCAATGAAGACTCAAACTACATGAATTTTGAAGACAGCATACTTCTCCAACACAGCAAGAATTCCTTTCAAGATCTACCACCTACTTAGATGATACCAAACCAATGAAGACTCAAACTACATGAGTTTTGAAGACAGCATACTTCTCCAACACAGCAAAAATTCCTTTCAAGATCTACCACCTACTTAGATGATGGCAAACCAATGAAGACTCAAATAACATGGATTTTGAAGATAAGATGATAGCAAACCAATGAAGACTCAATGTTACACAACATTACTTTCTCTCCTGCTTAGATGATACCAAACCAATGAAGACTCAAACTACATGGATTCTACTTCGATGATGCTGAAAAAGAAAACTGTCCAGAACAAGAGCTCAAGAAGCTAATCTATAACTCAAGGCTATCATATCACTATAGGTGAGTTTTACTAATTTTTACCATAAATTAAACAAAATGCTGAATATATACATTTTACAAGTGAAAAAAGGACTTTTTTGGTGAAATTAGTGTATTTTTTACAACAAAATGCTGAATATATACATTTTTCAGGGAAAAAAAGGACTTTTTTGGTGTAAATAGTGTATTTTTTTACAACAAAAATGCTGAACATATACATTTTCTAGGTGAAAAAAGGACTTTTTTGATGTAATTAGTGTATTTTTTACAACAAAATGCTGAATATATACATTTTCATGGTAATTGTTTTAGATAGATGAAAGAGAATCAAAAACACTTGGTGAAAATAATGCTCAAGAAAGAACAAGTTGAACAATGTAACTTGGTGAGTTATTTCCCTTTTCTAATAATGTAAACTATCCAATGTAACTAGAGCTATAATTCAAATTCATGTAATTATTTTACATTTTCGCTTAATCATTCTATACTAATGCATAACTTTTTTATTTTAGTTCATTACGAAATTAAAAGCACATAGAACAGAAGTCTTCCTTCCTAAGATATAACATCACTACATGAAAGACATCATTGTAAAGGAACAAACTATGCATTAACTGTTACTACTTTGTATTTATTACAAGTTGTAGTGCTTTGTATTACTTAGTATTTACTGACTCTAGCTATATTATATGGGGAGATTTTCCTTACTTATTATGTAATAAATGTATATAATCATATAATGATTCATTTTTAATCAATGTATTAATTCAATTTAGATATATCTTCTCTCTTCTCTCTCTCTATGTAGATATAAATATACCCATAAATATGCACATAATTGACCATATATACATTAATGTATAGAAAACTAAAAGATTTCTCTCTCCTCTCTCTCTTTCTCTCTCAAGATACCATATGTATGTATGTATGTATGAATGCATTGATTGTCATTACAAGTTGTATTGCTTTGTATAACTTAGTATTTACTGACTCTAGCTATATTATGTAGGAAGATTTTCCCTACTTATTATGTAATCAGGTATATAATCATATAATGTTTCATTTTTGATCAAAATATTTATTCAATGTAGATATATCTCCTCTCTCTATGTAGATATAAATATACCCATAAATACATACATAATTAACCATATATACATGAATGTATAGAAAACTAAAAAATCTCTCTCTCCTCTCTCTCTCCCTCTCTCCTCCCTCTCTCTCCTCTATCTCTTTCTTTCTCTCAAGTATGTATATAGTTATGTAAAAAAATTATCAAAACTTGAATGCCATACATTCAAAATCTATATGTCATATAAGTTCAAATCAAGTAAAAAAATAATCAAAACTCAAATGCCACTTAAATGCCACTCAAATGCCATTCAAATGCCCCTCAAATAAAATACAATATAAACTCGGCGAATTCATTCAACGCCATAACCCATTGCCCCACTCCAAGATCAGATCCACAAAAAAACACTTGGTAGGGAGATCTGCTCATATATTACTACTCTGAGTAACAAGGTAAACACAACCACTAAGATAGGATATGTATTGTTTACACTTTAGTGAGCTGTTGTCATGGTTACAATTAATAATGCATCCACTTATGTATTGTCTGTAGAGGCCCACAGCTCATATCAACTATTGGAGGTAGCCAGTAATGTACCAGCTGTTGTTCCTCTATCCCACTACAACTCTCTAGGTAGGTTATTTCCTGTTGTTTGTTATATTTTGAAGCTATACCATATATTATAGCAATGCCATTGTGTTAGGTACAACATATGTACAGCTATACCATGTCTTGTAGCAATGCCATTGTATTAGTTACAACCTATGTACATCCATAACAAACGCCACGGCTGTTGTATATTTTTTGTACAGAACTCCAAAAATACTAGTTTCATATTCGGCATTTTGGGCTCGCCAACGTCGATGCCAAAACAATGAAATTGTCATTTTTCAAAAAATTCAAAACCTTTTTAAGTGCTACGCTGAACGTAGGTTTTACCCTTCAAGAGGTGGTTGACCCTTTCCTGGGATAATCCGTGCACATACAGCTCAAAGTTCTGCTGAAAAATTTTATCCAAACCACAACTGCAATAATACTCAGGGCTCCAAGTTTTGTTTCTAATAATTTTAAATAATAATAATAACAATAACGATAACAATAACAATAACAATAATAAGAATGATGATGACGATGACGATGACAATGACAATAATAATGACAATAATAATGACAATAATAATGATAATAACAGTTTCTGAAGGATATATCAATTTTATTTAGACACAGTTACTTGATGAGTTAGGGTAGGGATATGAAAAAAATGATAAGTATTATGTTCAAATGGTACTATTGTGAATATTTTAAGTTGTAGTTTTGGAATGCATAAAGATATACATGTATTGTACTTTATGATGCAATAATGCTGTTATTAACCGAAGCTACATGTATCTTGTAAATACTCAAGCTATCTTTCTACAAGACAGTATTGTAGTGGATTTTAGGGGCTGAAACCCACTAGCTGAGGTTGCTAGCGTGCTGCCACCAGTTGTTAGTTTAATCTGTTACAGCAACAGGGTCAGTGATGTACTGCACGAGTGCAATATAGAGTATTCCCACTCTACAACCAGTATGGAGCCCTCGGCTTAGACGCATAACTCAGCGCTGTTGAGTATCTATTCATTTATTCATCCGGAATAAAATGAGTTAGTAAAAGGCACATTACAACTGAATACTTAGGATAAAGTTCTGCCTTTTATAGGCGATTCACAGAAAGTGGTTATCCAATCACATAACAAGATTACAATATGCACGGTGAATACAAGTATATAAATAAACAACGAATAGGATTAACAGTATGGGCTTAAAGGTAATAGACGCCCTGCAGTGGTAGGTGGAGTTAGATGCTAATACACCAATCACAGTCATTCCCACTTCTTGCCTTTAGTCTTTAATCTTTCTAGCTTTGGTACTCCATTTTTCGTGAGGGTTAGGGGGTGGTAATCTCCGGTAGATGGCTCTCTGCTTCTCCCAGGCTACTTTTGGGTCCATGGTCTATAGTGACTCACTTCCTGTCGGCCCGGTGGGGTCGGTACTGCTCCATACAGGGTCGGTATAGCTCCATACAGGGTCGGTATAGCTTACGCAGGGTCGGTACTGACTCATACGCAGGGTCGGTCAATCCGGTATTGATGATTACAGTCATTCTGGCCATCCAATGGCTATACTGAGGATGCCAGAATGTGTATAGAGTGTTTGCGCAGGTGTAAGTAACATGAAAACCCACAACAGTATTTAAGCTCACAATGTCTGTTAGTTAGGAGTGTTGAGTTGTTAACCAAACAGTAAAGTCTTGTCATATATATCTGTTACGATCTTGTACACTCCAAATCATTAGCTAGTCATACATTCTACGCTGCTCCGTAAGTGATTTGTAATTATATTTTTTCTGTTAATTTTTTTCACTTCATGCATCTCTTATTACGTAATATCTCTAACATCTTGTTATTAGATTCTGTAGAGACAATTCTGAACAGTTCTTATGGATAACTCTCATGTGCTGGCATATCACAGCAAAATTGGTGAGTTAAGTTTTTGGTTTGCCTTTTACCTTATCTGTTTCATTATATTCTGTAACTCTTTGTTAATTTTTGGGATGTGAAGTATGACTTTGTTGCATGTTATATTTTTGTAAAGGTTAAGAGAGACAATACAAGCATTACTTCACAGCAAGCATCCTGTTGACTATACATAACCTGCACCTGTAAGTACAATTGTTATGCGTTGTTGTTGTATTCATTTTTTTAAAATGCAAATTATGAGTTGTACATCGTTATTTCAGGAACGATCGATCAAATTGCTTTTTTGAGTGTTTCTCCCTTACAAAATTTCTCTAGGCGTAGACTTCCAAGCGGCTATGTTTATTTCTATGTCTGCTTTCGGGATCCAAAATGCCCGAGAGTTGTACATGCACTCTATCCTGAGCAGTCTGTAACTTGTTGGCAGTGTTTAATGTTTCCTGTTTCTTACTCTGACAACAATTTTTCCTGTTAACGACTCTCTTATTTTAATCCCATTCACAATTTTTTGCCTTGAATCTTTATTTTCAGTCAATCATTGTCTTTCAGTGGAAATTTCTATATCAAAGTGCTTTCAATTTTTGACACTCCAAATTAAATTATGTAAGGGGGGGGGGGCATTCACTAGCTGTCGTGTATTACAGATTTACAGATACTGTCACTGTATATCATCGGTTTCACCCACCCTGTGGGGGGTCCATTGTGGTAGATTTTGGTGAAAGATAATAGTAAACAGGGAGTTTGCTACACCACTTTTCCACTCTATGCGCTGGCAATGCGCCTACAGCCATTGGGAGGATGCTGTGCCGGTAGCAAAGCTATACTGTGCCGGTAGTACAGTACACAGGGCTGGTAGTGACCTCTGCAGGGCCGGTATGCTGACACAGGGCCGATCTAAGATGGATGCCATAGCTGAGGAACTTTGAAACTAGCTAGGACTTACTACCAAGCCAGGAACCAAAGTTACCTACCTTCACATCTGTGGTAACCAGGACCACAAGCTAACTAGAGCCTTGGGACCCTATAGAACAGCCTGATTGGCCAGCAGGAGACAGGACTCCGCCCTTAGCCACTTGGCACCTCCCTTATTTAACCTTTTTGCATTGTTTGATTGGTTGACTATTTATGTAACTGATTGTATTGGCTAGTTCACTTCCTGTGCTCTAGCTGTTATACGTTTTATACCTGTGAGCTCTCCTATAAAAGGAGAGACATTTTATATATCCATTGCATTCATTCTCATGTCTTGCCACAAATACCCTAGAGGAATAATTACCCTCAGGACTTTGTCATTGAGAATATAGCCACTTACACAAGCACTACGCTGTATGTTTGTCTGAGCCATGGGCTCTTGCCTTACCGGGTGATTCGGTTACCCTGCAGAGTTGTCACTGTCATTCAGCACAGTGTCCCCTCTGGAGAAAGGTACAATACTCGACACTAGTGGATGTCCGTGGTAAACAGACCGGAATCCATTACACATTCACTAACTGCTGTGTTTTACAGATACTGTCACCGTATATCATTGATTCCACTCACCTTGTGGGGGTCCATTCACTAGCTGCTGTGTATTACAGATACTGTCACTGTATATCATTGGTGTCAATCACCCTGTGGGGGTCCATTCACTAGCTGCTGTGTATTACAGATACTGTCACTGCATATCATTGGTTCCACTCACCCTGTGGGGGTCCATTCTAAGCTCCTCCCAGTTAGATGTCACTCAAAAGGAAAGGAAGCAGTCTCCTTGTTTGGTTGAGCTCTTTCCTTAGCCTGAGTCCATACACTCGACAATTGTCTTCTATTCATGGCAATATTCATTCATCAGTTCATGTAGTTTCAAGCTATTGCAGAGAATCTCTCCTTTCTAGAATTGGTCACAACCCTCAGTATACAGGGACAGTGAAGCCTGTGTATAAATATGAGTGGAGGGGTGGAGCTATACAGAACAGAAGTACTCTGCATTACGTTTATAGATAAAGTAATAATCAACTGGTGTCCATCAAACAATAATTAATCTATTTATAGGTGATGGAGGCTTGAGAGACTTTCTCATAGGGGATCGGACAGTAGGACAGCAGTCAGCAAGGGGCTCGAAGGAGTGGAAGAAGAAGCTCGGCGAGGGGAGAAGAGGAGTGGATGGGGTAAACTTTACTATTAACTTCTCCCACAATATGACAATAGTTAGCTCTATTCTTTTGTGACAAACCAGTGCATGTTTGGGTGTGGATATTATAAATATTTATCTATATGTAAATAGTGAGTGTGTACCAGCTTGCTGTATCACTGTTTTGTATATAAGATACCACAAATTACTCTAACTGATAAATCTATTGTAGTCATACTGCTCTGTGAAAATGAGCAGCGAACACAAAAGGAGAAAGAAGACAACTACTGAACAACCAATCAGCTCTCCAGACTCAGATGTACATGTTGCTCAGCAACCAGGCAGCTCTCCAGACTCAGATGCTGATGTCGTACGGTGTGTTCTTTAGCTTGGTTTTACATAAATGGAGCATCCCAGAGTATAACCAAGTAAAGATACATCCCCATAAAGTTTTTGATTGCCGTACTTTACCATAGTAGAGTTCTATACAAATGTAAAAACTCAGTTATAATGGCTGTGGTTAATGAATATCAGTAGTATAGTATAGTTAGTAATCAACAACGTATTATTGATAACAGCATTACTCCATCCATGTATTTCTTTACCACGCAGTAATGATAAATAAGGACAAACAATTAAATATTTAATAAGCAAATATTAATGATAATAAATTAATTTATATACATATAACAATTATTATTATTATATGTATAACTATATAGTATAAAAATTTATATGACTAGAAATAATGATGGTAAATAAATAATATAGCAAATTCGTGACAAAAATATGAAATAATAATAAACAGTATATTATAATGATAGTGATGTTAGCCAAGTATTTATAATTGATTATTCAATGAATCAGGCAGCAGTAGTGATAGAATATTCACTATTCTCAATCAAGTACGTTATTGTTATATCCGCAGTACCATTTAATTGCGGTGGGATTACTCTGACAACTGCTATTTAATTTACGTGATTTGACGGCCATGTTGTGTTAGGTTGGCGTAGTGGAGACAAAAGCTCCGCCCAGGTATTAGTCCATTCTACTAGGACCATGGATAGTGCTGTCTGTTGATTGGATAGTGAGAGCCAATGAAATGTAGTATACAAGTGGTGGGTGGAGTCATAAGTATACACTGTTTTGTACATGGCTGGGGGCTTTGCATAATGTATGTTAGTTAAAAATATATATATAATACTTTATGGGCATCAATATCATCTTTTAACTAACAAAATTAGTTTTTCATAAAGTATTAAAAAGAAAGCAAAAACAAGAAGAAGGAAGTTCATGGAAGTACATGTTATTCAAACCAATTTTCATGGCTATTCGAAAGATAACTAAATAAGTTTGATTTGAAAATTGACAGGGTTTGTTTTTCTCTCAGAGATGAGGGCAGTTTGTTGAATGTGGTAGATATGTATTTCTATTGTAGCTTGTGTGTTGGTATAAAGTATCTATTGTAGCTTGTGTGTTGGTATAAAGTATCTATTGTAGCTTGTGTGTTGGTACAAAGTTTCTATTGTAGCTTGTGTGTTGGTATAAAGTTTCTATTGTAGCTTGTGTGTTGGTATAAAGTTTCTATTGTAGCTTGTGTGTTGGTATAAAGTTTCTATTGTAGCTTGTGTGTTGGTATAAAGTTTCTATTGTAGCTTGTGTGTTGGTATAAAGTCTTTATTGTAGCTTGTGTGTTGGTATAAAGTCTTTATTGTAGCTTGTGTGTTGGTATAAAGTTTCTATTGTAGCTTGTGTGTTGGTATAAAGTTTCTATTGTAGCTTGTGTGTTGGTACAAAGTTTCTATTGTAGCTTGTGTGTTGGTATAAAGTTTATATTGTAGCTTGTGTGTTGGTATAAAGTTTCTATTGTAGCTTGTGTGTTGGTATAAAGTTTCTTGCAGTTACTAGTAGTGGTGAAAGCAGCAGAAATAAAGTTTATCTACTAAAAGTTTTAAAACCATTTATTGGAGTAAAATATTGAGCCAGTTTTGGTAATGATAAGAGTTGAGTTGAAATGGAGATGAAATTTGTTCTAGTTAATGATAATGTTTGCAACTCATAGGAAAGCTTCTTTTGTAATGAAAATAATGATTTTGACTGGTCTTAGAAAAAAGACTGTGATGACTGAGAATACTATAAACCAGGTGACAGAATGTAAAATGATGATAAAATGTTTTCGCTGATTTCTTAGTAAGATAATTTCATGATAGCTGAAAAAGGTTTATGTTTTTACGAATTTTGTTTTCAGTTTCTAAAATACGGTCGTCTCAAGTGAATGTATCATTTGACATAAAGCTAAAAGTTTTGTTTTTTTTTCACATTAATTTTTTTCATCAAAAGTGATCAGAAAATTTTGTAAAATATTATGAAAGTTAAACAAAAGAAAAAGTGATCTATTAGTATTAACAACCATCTTGTTTTGGCTGCACCATTTGGATATCTATATCAAACCGTCATTGCAAGTATCGTTTAATACAGAAATGTTACTCCTGTGAGACAAAGATGTAGATGTTAAAGATAGTTTAAGTAAATCATTGATATCTTTTGTGAATTGTGTAAAAATTTGTGATCATTCAAATGGGACTAGAGGCACTTGTTAATGTGTGTTTCAGAAGGCTTAGACAAAAATGGTTAAACTGAAATCGGTTGGTGGTTAGGTGGATTAGCTATTTCACCATTTTTGAAAAATTGAAATTGCTCTCTTGATTTTCCAAGTTATTGAGAAAGTGTGATCAATTAAAAATCTATCAGTTAAAATAGAAATTGTATATGGGATGGTTTGCTTCAGGATTTTAACTGTGATTCCATTTAAACCAGTAGATTTTGAAGATACTATGTTTCTGAGATACAAGACAATATCAGTTGGCGTGAATGGGGTGATTGAAGTTGTATGTCAGATATTTGTGTGTCAGATATAAAAGAGTTGTCTCTCAAGTGGTTTGTGAGCCCTTTAGCAGCTGTTGTAAAAGAATTGTCAAAATAATGGAGAACAATCCATGGGGTAAATCAGATGGAGACAACTCGCATTAGAGAAAAACGCGCGGACTGTAAAAGTTTTCAAACAGTGGGGAAACCCCAATTTATTACGGGGATTTCCAGAATTTGTCCATTGTTTTATATAAGCCCGCAATAATTATTTTTTGGGATTCCCCAGTAATAAATCTTTTGCATAGGCTGCGCGTTTTTCTCTATTGTTTAACATTGAGAGCTTCCACAAAGACTTGGTATTCCCAGTTTTACCGGTTTTAATCATATTTTTTATTACCAACCTTTTCTTTCTTTTATTAAATTTTGTAACAAAGTTCCTTTGTTTTTGTATTCATCCCGAGAGCCATTTATCTTCGATGAATAACACAATCTAATGTTCTAGAACTTCCTTATCCAACCGGTTTGGTAAAGTACTTGATTTGACAAAACGAGTTTTTAACTTCACAGTTTCAGAAGTTCGGTTTAAAAACAATTCTTTGAGAGAATCTACCTTCTAGTTATGTATGTGCTGGTGGAGCAATGGGGTCCTGGCAGAGTAGTCTCACTTAGTGAAGCAAACGGAGGTAGTCTAGTCAATCATTGAACTTATCAATAAAAATTACGACTTGCTTGACTTTTATCCTGATTTGTAACATTTGAAGCAGTCGATATGACAAAAACATGATCTCGTGGAGAAAACTCAATGGGTAATTGTAGCCTTTGAAAGTTTTTTCTGGAAAAGAATTTGGTTTATTCGCTTGAGAAAAATTGATTGATTATTGCGCTGATAACTACTCCGTAGAAGAGCCATAGTTTGACTGAGTTTGCCAACATCAATTAATGAGGGTGCGACATTGTTGTGAATTACTGTGTCCTGCGTCGACAATGTCAGTGTACTGAAATATTAATAGATGATTTATGTGAACAGCGCATCATCAGTATTATACACCCTGTACCTATCTTCTGCTCTTGAATCGTAAAAAAAGTTTGTATATGTGTTTGAGAGATAACTCCTTCCAGATTCCCTTATGGGGATCTATTGTGCTATTGTTAGTGCTGGTGAAAATGAATATTTGTTTTACTGCACAGCGATAAACCTACACAAACTCCTAGAGAGCTATAAGAGACATGTAAGCTCATGGCCATACCAAGATATTAGTGAGAAGAGAACCCTAAAGTGAAAATACAGATGGATGAAATGAGCTGACTTTAGTTAATATTAATGATAATGTAGAATCTTAGCAATCAGACTTCCTGTCTCGTTAGTACTAAAACTGTTAAGACCCCATTAAATTATGTGTTCACTTAGCGGTGGGTGGAGCTACGCTTTTAGTGGGTGGAGCTATGTATTTAGTGGGTGGAGCTATGTATTTAGTGGGTGGAGCTATGTATTTAGTGGGTGGAACTATGTATTTAGTGGGTGGACCTATGCATTTATTGGATGGAGCTATGTATTCGGTGGGTGTAGCTACGTGTTTAGTGGGTGGAGCTATGTATGTAGAGATATGTGGTGTTACTTATACCATCTCCTATATCAATCAATCATAAGTAACCACATACCATAGAGTTTGAGGTTTATAATATTTTGTGTGCATCGATGATACTGTAATATTCACCTGCTTTTCTACTATTTGACATGTACAATGATTGCGATAGATTAATTTTTGAAAATGTGTTAAAAAACATTTTGAAGGTAAACTTGATCAAATTTTTGAGTTTTGTGAAAAGATTTGAAATTAAACTTCTTTCTGGTTACCTTATTTACTGTGTGGAACAAAATACGTTAATAAGGGTTTTAAACCGTATTATTATATCAATTGTGTTTTGTAATCATTCTTTTTCATTTACAGTTTAACAACTCGTTAATAATACACCGCTATGATTCATCAATGTAAAGTTACTAACTGCAGTTTTATTTTATCAAAAAGTGGTCTATTAGGAAAATCTTTTTTTTTTTCTTATTATGAGCACCCACAAAGTTTACAAGCAATCCTGTAGAAAGAGAGGGGTTGGGCTTAATTGGTTAAAAGGTCAATATTCGTTACCTTTCTGTATGATATTCAGTAGACTGCTATTGTGTGTATTATATACTAAACCCCCGACTTGACGATTTGGAAGCACCATTAGTGCTGTTTGTAGACCTACACCTCTATCTATACCTCTATGTCACATACACATGTTATTGTGGTGACTTACACCTCTATCTATACCTCTATGTCACATACACATGTTATTGTGGTGACTTACACCTATATCTATACCTCTATGTCACATACACATGTTATTGTGGTGACTTACACCTCTATCTATACCTCTATGTCACATACACATGTTATTGTGGTGACTTACACCTATATCTATACCTCTATGTCACATACACATGTTATTGTGGTGACTTACACCTCTATCTATACCTCTATGTCACATACACATGTTATTGTGGTGACATAGACCTCTATCTATACCTCTATGTCACATACACATGTTATTGTGGTGACTTACACCTCTATCTATACCTCTATGTCACATACACATGTTATTGTGGTGTACTACACCTATATCTATACCTCTATGTCACATACACATGTTATTGTTGTAGTATTTAGAGTCTGGTACAGACACTCTGGGCAAGATGTGATAGGTGGAATGCTAGTAAACCCCCCGCCAAAGAATATGTGTGTAGGGGATATTCTAGAGGATATAGGAGACAACTATATCACCCATATGGTACTGGAGGGTAGTGTCATTCCTTCCCTACACACAGTAGCGCCCAGGCTACAAGAGCTAGATATAAGGAGCCTGAAGGACAGTACGCAACTCAACAGGTATATCTACCTGTATATTTAATATCAATATAGATAAAACAGTTATATACAGTCACTAATAAATGCTATTGGATATAATCTATTGACGCAATTATGTAACAGGAAGTGATGTAATACACTGATAAAATGTAGTATTCAGCATGTTGTATGCCTCCAACAACATCTACTGTACAATAACAGTAAAGTTAAATGGTAGAAATATACTAAAGTGATGTAGAGCTCATTGTAGAGCAATGCTTTATGTCATGTGACTAAAACTCAAATACATAAATTCTGACAATCCTCCCTCACAAATATAAAACCAATTATTATATAAAGTTATTCTGTAGATCTGACACACTTATTGCTATGTTACTGATATTTTATGGTCTGTTTATTTGATGTCTACTATTTCCCCTCCTTACTTTTGTTTTATACATAAACTATTGGTACTCACTGTATGTTATGTATATATTACAGACTAGCTAGGCTCAAACACTTGAGCAGGTTGGGTCTCTATTTCACAGACCTTACCTCAGGAGTACTACAGTGTGTAACTGAGCTGTCTAGTCTGACTTATCTCCACCTGGAGTACTGTAACCTGACAGAGCTGCCAGCTAAGTGAGTACAAGTATATATTACTAGCTTGTATCCTCCCTGGGTTCTACTGTTGTGAATTACGGAGTAAATTTAGGCAGTATTTTATCCATTTCAAGTATTTGTTGTCTCATTATGTAATATTCAATTAAAGTCAGCAATCAATTTATTCCATAATTTTATGCTATAATTTTTTAGCTTCAGTTCCAGTAAGACAAACTCCATCAGCACTTGAAGGCTGTTTGCATAAAATGACTTATAATTTTAAATCTTATCAAATCATTCCAGAAGCTTCACTTGTATAAATTAAGCTTAATATATAGAAGTACCAACATATTTTTCATCAGTTTATCAGTTCCTGCAATCAAGTTTTATGTAACCTGTTCACTTTGTTTCCTCATCAAATAAGTTGGAACTGCTCATTAAAATCTATTAAAAAGTTTAAAAAAATAACTATTCCTATTGCAGGCCATGGATTAGATTACTCACTGTATATTATGGATATATTACAGAATAAATGGGCTCAAACACTTGAGTAGGTTGGAACTTTATGGCATAGACCTCAGCTCAGGAGTTCTACAGTGTATAACTGAGCTGTCTAGTCTGACTACTCTCTCCCTGGTGCGCTGTAAGCTGACAGAGCTGCCAGCTAAGTGAGTACAAGTATATATAATCCTAGCTTGTATCCTCCCTGGGTTCTACTGTTGTGAATTACAGAGTACATTTAGGCAGTATTGTGAGAGATTTGTATAAGTATTCACCTGACAATCCCCCCCCCACCCCCATACCCCCCACCCCTTGTTGTCCCCTGTCCCCTAATCATAAGTTATGAATCCTCCCCCTTCGGTCTAAACACGAAACATCCCCTCGAGAGTGGACCCAGAAGACCTAGATCCTGTGTAGAGGTTATGTCACACCTAAAAAGCTACCCCGGGTTACCCGGGTCTACCCCGGGTCAGCTACCCCGGGCCAGAATAGAAAGAAGGTGGAAGAGGTAGCCTGGGATCTAAGCTACCTAATGCTCCAATCAGGATTCAAATCGGACAATTACGAAGCCCAGGAGAGCAGGCCAAGTACAAGCATGTCCTAATAAGGAATGGAAAAATACCAGCATGCCCTAATTAGGACTGGAAGATTACCAGCTACAGAAAAAGAGCGGCAACAAGTGCCCAGAGCAAAACACCATGTGCTCAAGACTCTGATTGGTTAACTTTGTATATAATCTTGTATGCTATATTGTGATTTGCTTGTATTTTCTATTGTATTATGTGGTTGGCTCACCCAAATAAGGGGGTGAGTTTTCCTCCCCTTCTCCTATAAAAGGAGCTTTTTGTGTGATTAGAAGTCAGAAGTCTTGTGGAGTTGCAAGCTAACATTCACCATGTTCCCATGCTGCGAATTCGTACGGATCGGGCGTCCATTCGAGTTGGTTAGCATTCATTCGGGTTGGCATTCCAATTCGTTCCTATGATAATTCGAATTGAAATAAATTGCAGGAGTTGTCCTTCCTTTACAGTGAGTAGCGAGCGCAATAATGACTTGATTGTAGTGAGTTAGTAAACAACCGCGCTCGTATTACTAAGTAGTAATATGTAGTAATATGAGTCAAATTTGTGGAATGTTCACAGCATAAACTAGTAAGTGGATGAATAATAACAAAATCAACAATTTGTAATAATTATAGATGATTATTAATAAATATAATGATAGCTATAAGAAATGATAAATAATTAATAATAATAAATAAATTATTTTCAAATAATAAAAAAATAATTTTTTTGGCAAGTATGAAAATAATAATAATTTAGTTTGCCCATTTATGAAACAGAGCTATGATTCAGTTTCCTGAGCAAATAGTAAATAATTTATAACTTACCTGTTGTTAAACTCGCAGAGGATTATTATTATATGTATGTAAAAAAAACTGCAGTTGGAAAATACGCAAAAACTGATTTACTGCCAAATCGCCAGTTTAATGCCTTTTTCTCAAAAGAGCAACCCGAACGAATTCGAATTCATCAACACGAACAATTTCCATGATCCTAATCAATGCTCAACCCAAACGAATTCGGTTTGAGGAACCGCACTGAGCCAACACGAATGAATCCGAACCAACTCGTACGAGTCAGAATTCCCATGACCCGAATGGACGATTTATGAGTTCAACCCGAACGAATTCGCAGCATGGGAACATAGTGATTATATCTTGCTAAATGGATTGTGCATAAATAAAGTATTATTAATTGAACCTTTGTCGTTGTGTGTTTGGGTCGAGGACCCCGTCAGTTAGTAGCATTGATTCGGAGTGATCCCGAAATAACATACAGAAGTCGATGCAGTGACCCCGTTGTGTCTAGTAGTCAGTGTAAAAACTACTACAGTGTTTTATCTATTTGAAGTATTTGTTGTCTCATTATGTAATGTTCAAATAAAGTCAGCAATCAATTTATTCCATACTTTTATGCTATAATTGTTTAGCTTCAATTCCAGTAAGACAAACTCCATCAGCATTTGAAGGCTGTTTGCATAAAATTACTTGTAATTGTAAATCTTGTTAACTCATTCCGGAAGCTTTACTTGTGTAAATAAAGCTTAATAGAAGTACCAAAACATTTTTTTATCAATTTATCAGTTCCTGCAATGAAGCTTTATGTAAATTTTTCATTTTGTTTCCTCAGCAAATAAATAGAAACTGAAATGCTGATCAAAATCTGTTAAAAACTTGAAAACATAAAGATTCTTATTGCAGGCCATGGATTAGATTACTCACTGTATATTATGTATATATTACAGAATAGCTGGGCTCAAGCACTTGAGCTGGTTGGAACTCTATGAGATAGACCTCAGCTCAGGAGTACCACAGTGTATAACTGAGCTGTCTAGTCTGACTGATCTCCACCTGGTGGACTGTGACCTGACAGAGCTACCAGCTAAGTGAGTACAAATATATATAATACTACCTTGGGTAACTGGCATTGTTTGTGAGTAAGTTAAAGAGCCTAGGACGCCTAATTCGAAGAGGATTTGATTTTATTTAAACTTTTTGAGGTCGAGATGTGTTCAGAAAAATTATCTGGAGTTGCCTTCTCACCAGTAAGACGATTCCTATAGACACATTCAGCACTTGCCAAGACGCAATTTTTTCCCGAAGACGCAACCAAGATATATAGAGCTATAAAGCGAGTTTTTAAAAATTTGGCTTGTTTCCATAGAAGTAGGGCTTCCTAAATAATGGCATTCTGCAGAGACTCTTTTGATTGCAAAAATGGTATTGCAACAAATTTTAAATTTTTTGGAGCTGTTTTTCTAATGTCAGCAATTTTTTTTGTCTTTGGTAAGTTCACTATTATGTATACACCGGGGTTCACGTGATAATGTTTGTGATCAAAATCAAAAGAATTATCGAAATTTTTTTATCAAAATAACAATTTTCAAGTGAAAAATTAATCAAACAATAACATCAGTATAATTTTATAATAATACCAAATGAAAAAGAGAAACATTACCGAAATGATGATAATTAAATCTGAAATACCGGCTATCCTTCCAAGAACAAAATTGGACAACACTAAATAATAATAATTAAGATTTTTAAAAAATAGTTTTAAACTAAACAAGTAGCAAAAGTGGTACAAACTACTTGCTGGAACATACTATATAATATTGTGCTGGATTTTGGCAGCACACATGCTTTGCACATGCATATACCTTAACCTAGAGGTGACTCTGACACTATTAGCCAGTCAGACAGGCCTCTCCAAGTGATGCACCAAGTTGCCATCACTTAGAAGCCGATGATTTGCCTCACCGACCCTGCAGATGTGATACCGGCCCTGCAGCTTTTCCTACCGACCCTGCAGTGACCTTTACCGACCCGGGGGTGACCTCTACCGACCCTGCAGTGACATACCGGGCCGGAAACAAAATGGCCGCCCTAGCCAGAGTTCCAAGATGATGTGTGTTGATTTCCGAGGACGAATCCAGGACCTAACTACCTCCACTTCCCGTCTACCTGGATTGTAAGGCTAATTAGACTGTGGACTTAATTATGTAGCTTATTTCATTTCCACCAGGCGCCTTGTCCTTTTAATATTGTATGCCATTATATGTATTGTCATCTGATTGGTTGTAGCACTTCCTGTTATGTTTTATTGGTTGCACCAACATGATGCAATACACTTCCTGTGATCAGCTTATAAAAAGCTGATTTTTCATATTTAATTTTCCACTTATCACTTACTGCTACTGCTGTGGACTTCTCTAGGCGATTGCCTCCCTAGAACTTGATATGTGGACAAGAAATGTGTTCCATCACATAAAACTATACATAGTTTGTCTGAGTCGAGGGCTCACTAGTAATGAAGTCATTACTGACTTCTCTGTTGCACCCAGCAGGTCTGACCGACCCTGCGTTACCTCTAGGAGATAAGTGTTGATTTGCTGCTTCACGAGCTGCGAACGGCTGTTGTTGGTGGACGGTAGTAGGAGCCCTATCGGCATGATCCACAACAATATCATAATGCAGATAGTTCCTTCTGTCGAACGCGTTGTCATAGACTTCCATAGACCTCTGCATAGCTATTGCACTTTTGTTACCGCAAGTGAGTTTTCTCAATAATTTTGCAATGCTTGATGAGAAAACAACTTTACACACAAAGTACGCCCTGAAAAGCCCGTCCTAAGCCCTTTAAATAGAATCTATGCTCTGTGGTGTTAGGTAAACTTTCTGCTGGAAATTTCAATTATTTTTTTTTTAAATGTTATATTGTGGTAGATTTTGGTGGAAGTTACTAGTAAACAGTTTGTTTACTATCCACTCTTGGAAAACAATGCGCTAGACTTTAGCCTACAGCGTTCGGTTAACTGCTGTTTAGGTGGAAAGTCTTACTGTGCCTGTGGCATGGTGTGCAGGGCCGGTAGTGACCCCTGCAGGGCCGGTATTGAACCCTTACCGACCCGGGATAGCTATACTGGGCCGGCACAAGATGGCCGACATAGCAGAGGAGCCTCAAAACCATCTAGGAACTCAGTTAAGGCCAAGAACTACCCTTCTTCGGATTACTGACTTAGTGGACCTTATTCTAACTATAGCCTGGGAGCCCTGTAGGACCTCTGATTGGACTAGGGAGATAAGACTCCTCTCTTAGCCACTTGGTGCCTTTATCATTCAACTTATTTGCGTTACATGATTGGATCACTATTTATATACTTAATTGTATTGGCTAAATCACTTCCTGTACTGTTTGTCTTATATGATTTATGCTAATGATTTCCTGTGAGTCTCCCTATAAAAGGAGAGACTTTTCATATACTCTTTGCATTCATTCTCATGTCTTGCCACAAACACCCTAGAGGAATAATTACCCTCTAGGACTTTGTCTTGAGAATATAGCCACTTACACAAGCACTACGCTGTATTGTTTGTCTGAGCCATGGGCTCTTGCTATACCGAGTAATTCGGTTGCCTGATACACAGTTGTCACTGTCAATCAGCACAGTGTCCCCTCTGGAGAGAGATATAATACTTGAGCATAGTGGATGTCCGTGGTAACCAGACCGGAATCCATTACAATATCTCACCGGCAGCTGTTATTACATAAATGTTTTGTATCAATTTGTCATGACATAACACAACAGGGGAAGCACACAAAGTACATTTATACAATTAGTACATTGGTATACTGAAGTATCAGTGTGAGTCATATATAGTTAGATGTAGTTATAATTTGTTATATTGTATTTCTCTCCTTAACTATCTGTCACTCTCTTGTGTCCTCTCTGGGTTCTACAGTTGTGAATTACAGAGTAAATTTTATGGTCCATTCCTTGTGTGTGAATGTTTGCTGTTACTGTATGTTACTACATAGAACTGACCAGACAATACATCCAGGGCTACTTTGAATACATGCTCGACACTTCCTATAGAATGTAGTTACCACATTACCAACCTATAGGTATATACTTCATGTACCTGGTAGTTCTGTGGATATACAGTCTCGCTCTAAATAATTGGCATCTCTGTGCATCTTATTGTTGTTATATTTCTCTATGACCTACATCCTGTCAACCAATCAGGTACTTATGTTATGTTTATTTTATGGCAATGTAACATTATGTGGCAATACAAACTATATTCTAGAATGTTCTTGTAAGAAACTGTATGTGCAATATTGCAATGGATTCCGGTCTGTTTACCACGGACATCCACTAGTCTTGAGTATTACGCCTCTCTCCAGAGGGGACACTGTGCTGATCGACAGTGACAACTGTGCAGGGCAACCGAATTACTCGGTATAGCAAGAGCCCATGGCTCAGACAAACAATACAGCGTAGTGCTTGTGTAAGTGGCTATATTCTCAAAGACAAAGTGCTAGAGGGTGTTTAGTCCTCTAGGGTGTTTGTGGCAAGACATGAGAATGAATGCAAAGAATAAGGCAAAAGTCTCTCCTTTTTCTAGGAGAGCTCACAGGAGCTTAATTAGCATAAAACTTATAACAATCAGAGCACAGGAAGTTGTCTGACCGATACAATGAATTATAAAAATAACTAGCCCATCATGCAATCAATAAAAGTTAAATAAATAAGGCGCCAAGTGGCCAAGGGCGGAGTCCTATTTCCTATTGTCCAGTCAGACTGTTCTAGAGGGTCCCAAGGCTCTGGTTAGCTTGTGGCCCTAGTTACCGCAGATGTTAAGGTAGGTAGCTTCGGTTCCTGGCTTGGTGGCAAGTCTTAGCTGGTTTTGGGAATCCTCAGCTATGGCAGCCATCTTATGCCGGCCCTGAGTTATCATACCGACCCTGTAGAAGTCACTACCGGCCCTGTACCGGCCCTGTATACTGTGTTACCGGCAGAGTATGGCTTTGCTACCGGCACAGCATCTCACCGATGGCTGTAGGTGCATTGCCCGCGCACTGAGTGGAGAAATGGTGGAGCAAACTCCCAGTTTACCGTGAACATTCACCAAAATCTATCACAATATCTACTATTGTAGGCAATATTTTATCTGTTTCAAGTATTTGTTGTCTCATTATGTAATGTTCAATGGAAGTCAGCAATTAATATTTCCCATGTTTTCATGCAATAATTTATTTCTTCGGTTCATTCCAGTCAGACTTCAAAAGCATTTGAAGGCTCTCTAGTAAAACACTATATTTTAATCACAATTTTAAACTTTGTGCACACAATTCCTAAAGCTTCACCTGGGTCAAGTAAGCTAAGTAGAATCGTCAACAAAACTATCATTGCATGAAGTTTGTCCAAACTTTTTCAAACTTGTTTTTGCTCAGATTTTTGGTCTTTAACTAATCGAAAACATATATTTTGGTCAGAAAGTGCTTAAAACATTCTGAAAACAAAACAAATCGGACAGTTTTATTGTCGACCCTGGATTAGACTCTGGTGTAATGTTCTCTGATAAACAGATTTATTACAAGTACAACTCAGTGATGTACAGTAACATCAGTGATATCTGTATTTGTACTTGTAAGTAATTGTATCTTGTCTGTATCTATATATTGTGAGAGATTTTCATGATACAGTCAATCTCCCTAGCCCCCACCCCCCCCCACCCCCCAAGACCCCCTTCACACCTTGCTCTGTCAACAACCAAGCTAGAGACAACCCCTGAGCCTTTCCCCCTCTGCATCTGTACAAATTCTCCCATAAAATAGATACCGAGGACCCCAGCCCTGTATGGACCCTGTATAAACACTACCTAGACACTAGACACTACCCCGGGTTACCCCGGGTCTACCCCGGATCAGCTACCCTGGGCCAGTATCCAAAGAAGTTGCTTTAGGTAGGCTGGGGCCTATGGGACTGGATGCCCACCTCAGAAAGTAAATGAGTAGAGTGCGGTAGCCTGGAGAACAGCCTAAGAAGTAGATGTCCTAATAAGGAGTGGAAAAGTTCCAAGCCAAGAAAACAAGTGGGAAAAGTAGCCCAGCACACTTTACCATGTGCTTGCTGTTGTGATTGGATTGCTTTGCTTACTAAATGTGTATTATCTGTCTTGATTGGTATGTTATTCTTATTGCATTGTATGAATGGTTCACCCTAATAAGGAGGTGAACTTTCCACTGATTCTCCTATAAAAGGAGCTTTTCTGTGTATTGAGAGGAAAAATCTTGAGGAGTTTGCTAAATGTCTTACCTTGTATTGCTAAATGGATTAGGTAAATAAAGTATTATTCGCAGAAACTCTGTTATTTTGTGTCTGGGTCGAGGACCCGTCAGGTAGATAATGTTAATTCGGAGTGGACTCCGAATTAGTGAAGAAGTTTCGGAGTGAGACCGTTGTGTCAGTAGTAGAAAACGCAAAACTACTACAATATTTATGTTCTCTTGTTGTATTATTGTAGCTTGAGTCATCTTACCTCTCTTCAGGATCTAGACCTGTCATTTAATAACTTTGTGGACATTCCATCAGTTGTCTTCTCATTAGATTCCCTGAAGGTATTGAATATATCATCCAACGAAAGACTAACTACTATCAGTGAGAGAATACTAGATCTCTCTAACCTCCACTCACTGAACTGTAGTGGTTGTACATCCTTGACCTCCCCACCACTTGCTGTCTGTGAACAAGGACTCTCTGCAGTAAGAGAGTATTTTATTGCTCTCAGAACTACAGAAAGAGTAAAACTAACAATCGTACCCGTTGCCATTGTTGGCCAAAAACTGGCTGGTAAGACAAGCTTGGTGAGGAGTCTTATGGAAGGAAATAGAATGCTTACCAACCGTACAGAGACCTCTCCAGTAGACGAAACAACAAAAGTTTTTGAAGTCAACAATCTACAACTGCAACATTCACATGCGCGGTTGATTGACCACGGAGGAGACAGTGTCTACCATTTATCTTATAGGTACATACTTAAACCTCAGAATGTTCCTCTTCTCGTGGTTAACTTGAAGGAGTTTTCTTCTCTCCAATCTACGAGCAATCTAAAGGAGGCAACAAAAGTTACTTGTTGGGACTGGATGTCTCACCTCTACTTACATTCACCATCGTTAGGTCCTCCGATTCTTGTATTTACACACGCAGACAAACTATCTACTCAAGATGTTATCAGAGGCAGGGAAGATATCCTACAAATGGTTGAAGTTGTTAGAGAAGAAATGTTGGCTGAAGGAATGGAACAGTTTGGACCAGAAGACAACAAGCTCAATCATATCTTACATCTGTCTAACAAGCACGTACCGGTTTTCAACCCTGATGATATATTCGTGTTCAACAATGACAAGCTAGAAACATCAAACATTGAAGCTCTGAAAGAATGCTTGGATCAGCGATGCGTGAAGTTCACAAGTAGAATTCCTCAACTGTGGGAGGATGTACATAGGTTTATATGTACACAACAAAACCAACCATTCATTGCTCTCTCAGAGATCCAATCCAAGTATCCTGGAGATGGTTACCTGGCAATACTCAGGTATCTACACCATTCAGGAGACGTCCTCTGGTTTGACCATATGCCTACTCTCAGCCAGTACATTTTCCATCAAATACCAAAGATGACAGAAATGATAACCATTTTGTTTCACCACCGGTCAGAAGAGCAGTGGAGGAGACGACTGGATACATTCAAAGCATTCAAACATGGCAAACAGATGATAAACAAAGAAAAGTTTGAAGAGCTGTTTCAGGACTTTGTAACATCCGGAGTTTTGGATGAAGCGCTTCTGATTCAGTTGCTTAAATCAGAGTCCGAGTTTCCACCAGCCGTTGCTCTTGAATTGCTCAAGTGCTTCAATATAGTACACGGACCAATTGGTCAGAGTCCGACAAAAGCTTATGTCATTCCATACTTTGCTACATCCGATATGGACAAGAGTTGGGAGACAGATGGTCGCTTGCAGCTCAGGTTAGACATAAAACTAAAAGGTTTGCCTCTGCCAATGTATGGCTACCAGCTGACAACAGTAGCCATTCTGAATATGACGATGTCTCCATCCAACTCATTCGTTGTTACAAGGAATGGTGTGACAGTATACCATGGTGAGTGCGCCACTCATCTAATTCATTCAGCTGAAGAGAGAAACATCACATTGCAAGTTTCAACGGATGTAGAATACCTCGGCAGCTCATGGAAATATCTCCTAGCAACAGGCAAACACATCATTGAGCTCCTTTCCAACACATGGACAGCTTGTCGACTGTCTGTCCGTGTCTACTGCTCGCACTGCCTCTTTCTTAGAGATAACCAACCTGGTTACAGCGTAGATCCTCCCTGGTTTCATCCCATTTGCAGGAGAAGTCTTGCCGACAGTGCATGTACAGATGTGGATTCACTACAATTCTCTGGGGTAGAGTCAGTCAAATGTAAACGACATGCTGCCATCAGCAAGAGCAACAAACCAACAGTTCCCAAACCTCTCTTGTTTCCATGTAAGTTATATGTAGTCACAAGTACATAGTAAATAGTAGTTATATAGAGTATATATCTAGCTATTACATGAATGTATCACTGTAGGTTATCAACTCTCTGGTGATGAGATGAACAAGTTAAACTGTTATCTGACAAAGATAGAGTCTGAGCGTTTCTATAAACCCGCAGGTAATGACAGTCACACCAGAGTATTGATGTGTCATTTAGTGACATTCCTTAATTGTGTTACATACACATGTGATAGCATGTAATCCTAAACTACATATGTATCATACAGAGAGGGTACAACACCCAACCCCACCACAGGCTGCTGGTGAAGATGAAGAAAGTGAGCTATCAGACTCACTAGAATATCTAGATGAAAGAAGAGATGTACAAAACATAGCCACTCTAGAGATAAAACAATGCATCAAAGAACATATCAGACAGCTCTATGACTCTGATACTGTAAGTAAGAACCAGTTTACCAGAAGTGACTTGATCACTTAATCGACTGGTATTAATCTGTAGCAAGCAACAAGTATTTTGAGGAAAGAAAATTTTAAAGCCTCGATCTGTCAATATGGAAATTTTGTTTGCAGTGTAAACATTTTCTTTTTCCCCATTGTTTCTCCATCTTGAGTTTCTTGTTGCAACCAACTTTTAGTTCAGTTCCAACTAAAAACTGCCTCCACCAAAATTTCGTCACTTTTTCTTCCTTGTTAATTTGGTCCATTTTTGAACCCTGCTAAGTCTTCCACTCAGCCATTCACTCCTTCCACCATCTCTTCTTATCCCTCTACGCTCCACACATACTCCTATGTATCCACATACTACCTTTCTGCCTGCAAACACCATCTTTCCCACACACCTTCTCTCTCCCTCACACCCTATCTCTCCCTCACACCCTATCTCTCCCTCACACACCCTCTCTCTCTCCCTCACACACCCTCTCTCTCTCCCTCACACACCCCCTCTCTTCCTCACACACCCTCTCTCTCTCCCTCACACACCCTCGCTCTCCCTCACACACCCTCTCTCTCCCTCACACACCCCCTCTCTCCCTCACACACCCTCTCTCTACCTCACACACCCCCTCTCTCCCTCACACACCCTCTCTCTCTCCCTCACACACCCTCTCTCTCTCCCTCACACACCCTCTCTCTCTCTCTCACACACCCCCTCTCTCCCTCACACCCTATCTCTCCCTCACACCCTATCTCTCCCTCACACACCCTCTCTCTCTCCCTCACACACCCCCTCTCTCTCCCTCACACCCTATCTCTCTCCCTCACACACCCTCTCTCTCTCCCTCACACCCTATCTCTCTCCCTCACACACCCCCTCTCTCCCTCACACACCCCTCTCTCTCCCTCACACACCCTCTCTCTCCCTCACACACCCCCTCTCTCCCTCACGCACCCTCTCTCTCCCTCACCCACCCTCTCTCTCCCTCACACACCCTCTCTCTCTCCCTCACACACCCTCTCTCTCTCCCTCACACACCCCCTCTCTCCCTCATACAACCCCTCTCTCCCTCACACACCTTTCTCCCTCACACACCCCCTCTCTCCCTCACACACCCTCTCTCTACCTCACACACCCCCTCTCTCCCTCACACACCCTCTCTCTCTCCCTCACACACCCTCTCTCTCTCCCTCACACACCCTCTCTCTCTCTCTCTCTCTCTCTCTCTCTCTCACACACCCCCTCTCTTCCTCACACACCCTCTCTCTCTCCCTCACACACCCTCGCTCTCCCTCACACACCCTCTCTCTCCCTCACACACCCCCTCTCTCCCTCACACACCCTCTCTCTCTCCCTCACACACCCTCTCTCTCTCCCTCACACACCCTCTCTCTCTCTCTCTCTCTCTCTCTCACACACCCCCTCTCTCCCTCACACCCTATCTCTCCCTCACACCCTATCTCTCCCTCACACACCCTCTCTCTCTCCCTCACACACCCCCTCTCTCTCCCTCACACCCTATCTCTCTCCCTCACACACCCTCTCTCTCTCCCTCACACCCTATCTCTCTCCCTCACACACCCCCTCTCTCCCTCACACACCCCTCTCTCCCTCACACACCCTCTCTCTCCCTCACACACCCCCTCTCTCCCTCACGCACCCTCTCTCTCCCTCACCCACCCTCTCTCTCCCTCACACACCCTCTCTCTCTCCCTCACACACCCTCTCTCTCTCCCTCACACACCCCCTCTCTCCCTCACACAACCCCTCTCTCCTTCACACACCTCTCTCCCTCACGCACCCCCTCTCTCCCTCACACACCCTCTCTCTCCCTCACACACCCTCTCTCTCTCCCTCACACACCCTCTCTCTCTCCCTCACACACCCCCTCTCTCCCTCATACAACCCCTCTCTCCCTCACACACCTTTCTCCCTCACACACCCCCTCTCTCCCTCACACACCCTCTCTCTCCCTCACACACTGTCTCTCTCCCTCTCTCCCTCACAAACCTCTCTCTCCCTCACACACCCTCTCTCTCTCCCTCACACACCCTCTCTCTCTCCCTCACACACCCCCTCTCTCCCTCACACACCCCCTCTCTCCCTCACACAACCCCTCTCTCCCTCACACACCTCTCTCCCTCACACGCCCCCTTTCTCCCTCACACACCCTCTCTCTCCCTCACACACTGTCTCTCTCCCTCTCTCCCTCACAAACCTCTCTCTCCCTCACACACCCTCTCTCTCCCTCACACACCCCCTCTCTCCCTCACACACCCCCTCTTTCCCTCACACACCCTCCCTCACCCTCTCTCTCCCCCTCTTCCCCTCACCCCTACCCCCCTCCCCTCTCCCTAGCCCTCTTTTCCCCCCACACTCGTAATTGCCCATTCACTTTTTCTGTTTTTTTGCCCATTTTTGACATTCCACTTTTTCCCTACTCTTGTCATTTGCCTTTTCCCTTTCATTTTTTCGTCAACCCAGTATTTAGACAGTCTGATCAGCGCACCGATAGATATGTATGTACTCATGTATGGTTATATATTTTATAGGTGTACAAGATGTCTGCTCCCACCAGGGGGCGCTGTCTCATCATCAACAACATTAAGTTTACAACAACAAGTGGAAGCAGCCATGATAGGGAAGGATCACAGAAGGATGAGAAAGATATTTGTGAAGTCTTACAAAAGCTTTCATTTGACTGTGAGATACACCGAAATCTCTCCTCTCAGGTTTGTTGTTTTTTATTTTTGTGTGAGATATAGGAATGTTTTATTTATTAGACATCACTGCCTTCTCTCACTGCTGCCTCACAACAAGTAGTCTATGTATGTCCATCAGTTTTGTTGTCTTGTTGTCATGGTAACTCTATATTATCTGTGAAAGAGTAACTGTAAGTACTATCATTACTTACTGCAGTCTTGTGTACTTTCTTAGTGATAGCACTTACAGCCTAGTTTCTTACAGCGTATGCTGGATGTAATACAAGGGGAGACACAACACCCCCATCATCAAGACTATGGAATGATCATGTTGGTTATTATGACTCATGGCTCAGAGACACATCTCTCTGGATCAGATGGAGAACTTGTAGAAAGAGCAGAAATCAACAGCATATTATCAGCTCACAGATTTCCTGCAATGGCTGGAAAAGCTAAAGTAGTGATACTACAAGCCTGTTCAGGAGGTGAGTTAACTGGTAGATGGTTTGTGTTGAAGAGTGTGATAAGTTGTGTAGTCGATTACTGTTACTATTACATAACTCTGTGTATCACACCATCTAAAAGAACTCTGTACACATATATAACACGTATAAAAAAAAGAATACAAATCAATGGATAACTGTGTACATTACAGAACGATATGATGATGATGCAATGTCAACAACTACTTCTACAGTACAAACTCCACCCACTTCTACACTTCCACCATCTCCTGCGCCTCCACCATCTCCTACATCTCCAGCTCTCACCATCTCTGTTTCTCCGGAACTTTCTACAGACTTTGTGGTGGGTGATGATTTGTTCATCATGAAAGCAAGTATTGGTGGTAAGTATGCTGTGTTATCTTTTCCAGTCATTTTCCTGTTGTTTCAAAAGCAAAATCGTATGTTTGGTTGCAGTGATTGTTTCATGAGAACGGCGTTGAAAATGGTTGGCTTGTTTTGTTATTGAAAAAGTTGTCCATTGAGCCAGTCTCCAATTGTTTTGTTTTGTTCTTAAATCAGTAATGACACCATTTTATAATTTTGGATTCCTCAAACATTATTGTTCACTCTCTATTTGCAGGTTTTGTATCCATTAGAAGTCCAACACACGGTAGTTGGTTCATACAAGCTGCAGTAGAAGCATTGTACAAACATTCCTGTCACAGAGACATCAAAACCCTCTTTGAGCAGCAGGTACTTGTTAGTTATTGATGTCACAAATGTTTTAGTGAGATATTAGTGTATAGGAGGGTTGTAAGTATGAATGAGATGACTACTTGTGCACTCTTTGAGCAGCGGGTACTTGTTAGTTATTGATGTCACAAATGTTTTAGTGAGATATTAGTGTATAGGAGGGTTGTAAGTAGCAATGAGATGACTACTTGTGCACTCTTTGAGCAGCAGGTACTTGTTAGTTATTGATGTCACAAATGTTTTAGTGAGATATTAGTGTATAGGAGGGTTGTAAGTAGCAATGAGATGACTACTTGTGCACTCTTTGAGCAGCGGGTACTCGTTAGTTATTGATGTCACAAATGTTTTAGTGAGATATTAGTGTATAGGAGGGTTGTAAGTAGGAATGAGATGACTACTTGTGCACTCTTTGAGCAGCAGGTACTTGTTAGTTATTGATGTCACAAATGTTTTAGTGAGATATTAGTGTATAGGAGGGTTGTAAGTAGCAATGAGATGACTACTTGTGCACTCTTTGAGCAGCGGGTACTTGTTAGTTATTGATGTCACAAATGTTTTAGTGAGATATTAGTGTATAGGAGGGTTGTAAGTAGGAATGAGATGACTACTTGTGCACTCTTTGAGCAGCAGGTACTCGTTAGTTATTGATGTCACAAATGTTTTAGTGAGATATTAGTGTATAGGAGGGTTGTAAGTATGAATGAGATGACTACTTGTGCACTCTTTGAGCAGCGGGTACTTGTTAGTTATTGATGTCACAAATGTTTTAGTGGGATATTAGTGTATAGGAGGGTTGTAAGTATGAATGAGATGACTACTTGTGCACTCTTTGAGCAGCAGGTACTTGTTAGTTATTGATGTCACAAATGTTTTAGTGAGATATTAGTGTATAGGAGGGTTGTAAGTAGGAATGAGATGACTACTTGTGCACTCTTTGAGCAGCAGGTACTTGTTAGTTATTGATGTCACAAATGTTTTAGTGGGATATTAGTGTATAGGAGGGTTGTAAGTAGCAATGAGATGACTACTTGTGCACTCTTTGAGCAGCAGGTACTTGTTAGTTATTGATGTCACAAATGTTTTAGTGAGATATTAGTGTATAGGAGGGTTGTAAGTATGAATGAGATGACTACTTGTGCACTCTTTGAGCAGCAGGTACTTGTTAGTTATTGATGTCACAAATGTTTTAGTGAGATATTAGTGTATAGGAGGGTTGTAAGTAGCAATGAGATGACTACTTGTGCACTCTTTGAGCAGCGGGTACTTGTTAGTTATTGATGTCACAAATGTTTTAGTGAGATATTAGTGTATAGGAGGGTTGTAAGTATGAATGAGATGACTACTTGTGCACTCTTTGAGCAGCGGGTACTTGTTAGTTATTGATGTCACAAATGTTTTAGTGAGATATTAGTGTATAGGAGGGTTGTAAGTATGAATGAGATGACTACTTGTGCACTCTTTGAGCAGCGGGTACTTGTTAGTTATTGATGTCACAAATGTTTTAGTGAGATATTAGTGTATAGGAGGGTTGTAAGTATGAATGAGATGACTACTTGTGCACTCTTTGAGCAGCAGGTACTTGTTAGTTATTGATGTCACAAATGTTTTAGTGAGATATTAGTGTATAGGAGGGTTGTAAGTATGAATGAGATGACTACTTGTGCACTCTTTGAGCAGCAGGTACTTGTTAGTTATTGATGTCACAAATGTTTTAGTGAGATATTAGTGTATAGGAGGGTTGTAAGTAGGAATGAGATGACTACTTGTGCACTCTTTGAGCAGCGGGTACTTGTTAGTTATTGATGTCACAAATGTTTTAGTGAGATATTAGTGTATAGGAGGGTTGTAAGTAGCAATGAGATGACTACTTGTGCACTCTTTGAGCAGCAGGTACTTGTTAGTTATTGATGTCACAAATGTTTTAGTGAGATATTAGTGTATAGGAGGGTTGTAAGTAGGAATGAGATGACTACTTGTGCACTCCAAATTTTTAATTACGAAGGCTTCACTCTTCAGAACTGATCTTTTTGAGGAAATTTTCTGTACAAGTAGCCAAAACCATAGAATTTTTTTATTTCATTTTATTATATTATATTTATATTTTCTTATTTTATTATAGAGTTTCAGATTATTTTTTTTATTAACAACTTTTCAGAATTTTGAAACTGTAAATGCAATCTCACCAAGCGCAATATTTGAAAAAATGAGTGTTTTTCAGCCACTATGATAGACTTGTTCTTTTTATTTTTGACTATTGTGAGTTTCTTTCTCTATTGATTAGTTTGTTATTAGGTATTTGGGTTATATTTATGTTGTGTGGCATTGTGCAATAGAAATGGTGTTTAAACATAAACAAGCTAGTAACATTCTGAGAACTAAGGAAGATCACTAGAAATGGTAGATCAAAACAAAAATATTTTGGTGAGGAACTTGAAATGTTAATTTTCTACATGAACCAATCAACGACTGGCACTCAAGAGCTGTGAATTTTTACAGACAAACAAGAACATGAATATTGTTAGAAAGTTACATTATCAATGATTAATAAGTTCTAATAAAATTGTACATTCAGAATTTTAGTAAGTTATGGTTACTATTTCTGAATCTGATTTGGGATTGATGATTCAAGAAAAGGCCAAGGTTGATGTAATTATGCGTAAAAATATAAATACGTGCACAGACTGAGGCCCAGTTCACACTGCGCTGCAACTGAAATGATATGTGGCTTTCGTTGTATTGTGAACAGACAACTCCGGTAGAAAACCAGACATTGTTCACACACGACCGTTTTCAAAGTGGACCAAATGCGTAGTGTTTGTGAAACGCAAGCCAAGGTGTTTTCATACGGGGCGATACGGCTGCGGACACTATGTGAACTATGTTGTGCACGCTAAATAATGTTTTAGCGTTTCAAATATGAACATTTCTGCTCATTTTCCTCTTCAAACATGGAATTCAAAGCCCAGTAGTGAAAATAATATTTTACTGTTACAGCTTAGATAGAAAAAATATAACAATAACAATAACAGTAACAGTAACAATAACAGTAGCAGTAGCAGTAGCAGTAGCAGTAGCAGTAGCAGTAGCAGTAGCAGTAGCAGTAGCAGTAGCAGTAGCAGTAGCAGTAGCAGTAGCAGTAGCAGTAGCAGTAGCAGTAGCAGTAACAGTAATCAATCATTTCCACTTCAACAAAAATATTTGACTTTCTTACCATAGTAGTCGATACTATTTTTATTGGTTATAATGTTGCTCACCTATCACCGCTCTGTCCTGCTCGGGTAGTGGGTGTCTGCCGGAGACCGAGCTCAATCAAACTTCTCCATCTAATCCTGTCCTGAGCATCCTCTTCTCTGAGGGAACAGGATTGGAAATGCTGTCTATTAATTATTATTTTAATAAAAAACTGATGATTAGCTCATTATAATAAATAATAACAAATAAATCAACAATAAGGAATTAAATTTTTCTGTAGTCTCTGAAAAAACTGTAAATGAACAACATATTAATCACAATAAGTAATTACTGCATTTTGAGAAACCACCATCATGGTTGCTCCAAAGCACTAACTCACCCTGATTATCATTGGATTTTAGTACAGCAACTTTAGCTGTCAGCTGCTTGGCTAAATCTGTATGTTTACTGTCGATGGTTTCCCAGTCTGTTCTATTTACAGCCTTTTCAGTTCTGTATTTTAAAGTACATTCTAAAAGAAGCACAACTTCATTGTCTGTCCATTTAAAAGCCATGATTATTTTGACAGCTTTTCTGAGCAGGACTGCTTCAACAAGATCTAGTGCTAACAATGCACATCAACTGCGGTCTGAAAAATGTGTTGGAGAGGTCAGAGGCTATTCCTGGCCATGGTGTGAACACGCCGCTACGCATTGTGTTTGAGCTCATTTTGGGTTGTCTGAACAGCCAGTGAGTACGGATCAAGTGCGCACTTGGCCGTGTTTGGCCCATTGCGCATTCAGTCCGTTATCATATCTGCCCCAGTGTGAATGCCGCCTGATAATTGAGAGAGTCGTGATTGGTTTAAAAATTGAAGCTGTCAGCGCATTGGAAGGACAACTTCTATTACATCTCACAAGCATTCTCAAACATTCTCAAATAAGAAATGTTTAGCATGGTTTCCTCAAGTTCAGATCTGAGAGGTTTAACTGCAATTACCCAATGAGAGTACTTTGTCTGTAAATAGACATTTTGTTGTGTTTTGTAAACATTACCTTGGTACTCCTCGTACAGCCTCTAAATGAAAAGCATACAATTGTATCTTGGTCTGGTTTCCTCTCTGGTAGCATTTGTAAGGGTTGTATGCTTGTACCTCGCTGTGGTTAAGAATGAGTCAAGGACGCAAGCACCTAAAGTCTACAATTACAGCATACAATATATTTGATCTTATCACTAACTGATGTGATATGTATTGTTGTAGCAAAACCCTCCAGTCTTTATATGGTCCTCTCTTTGATAAGATTTATTGTTGGTGCATGTTTGATAGACCAAGTTTACTGTCAACCAATTAGTTGTCTTTTCTAACAAGTTGTCTGCTCCTGTATTATATGTTCGCATTTCTTACCCTTAGGTCAAAAAGAAAGTGAGACTAAAAGGCATCGCTACGAACAATATATACCCAAGAGTGAGCAGACAACTTCCTGTTATAGAGTGCCATCCCACCAGGGACAGAAAGCTCTATCTATTTCCTGGCTACAATCCAACAATGTAACAAATGACACATCTATTGATGCTTGTACATTCTGTGTGTTTGTTATTTCTATTGCTGACTGTATCAGTGGCGTGATCACCAGCAGCAGCAGCACTGATTTGGGATTGTATTATGCTTTCATTTTGCATCTACTATTTGTTACGTAACATTTATATAACAAGCTGTCTTGTTGCGCAGTATATTACTTTACAGTGCATGTGTCAGAAAGAACTGACCTTGACCTACAAAAAGTTACACAAGTTCATAGGAAGCACTATTAACTTTGGATATGACGGCAACAAACTAACATATTATTAGCTCCCCCTACTTCCACATAGAGTAACCTGGGCTAGCATATTGCTATCGGCTCTTCATTTATATATTTACACGTTTTAATCCCATAATACATTGCAGGTGTGTTATTGTATTTGGTAACCTCTGTGGTAATAGACCGTAGTATGCCATTGGTTGTAATGGTGATTATGCTGTGCTGGGATGAGTAGTAAAGTTGCTACTAAAGTAATGTTTGGGATAGACTAGAGTTAGTGTCATGTCCGGCATGCCGGTGCCGTATTTTCCTGTTGAGTTAAATTTGTTAATGACATGAATTGTGATGTTGCATTTGTATAACTTGATTAAGCAGCCTTTAATAGTTCATATTGCTTGAGAGATTCTTGTAGTGTTAGTCATTATGTAAAAGACAGTACGACATACAGCTTGGAGTTATCTGTTCTTCAAACTGAACAGACAACTTCCAATCGGTATATAATTACAGGAACTTGTTATGGTCTCTACCTGATGCAATCTCATAACTTATAATAAATATTGCAGAGCTATCAACAACAATTGTATGTAAAAGTGAACTTATTGCCAACAAAGTGTATTGATATGGTTTGCGATGTGAAAAGATTAAAATAATTGAACTGACTTGCCAACTTTCTTCTGACATTGTGGCTAGTACAACCAACCATATCCTGCTAGCAGTGGCATGACTTGTCCTAGCCCGGTGTCGTATCCGTGTGAGTTAGCTTCTGCTACCTCAGTCCTTCGCTCATCAGCAACGTGATTGTGCTAACGAGTTACCTAAAACGGTTTGATACATTCTGTTACTGCTTTTAATACTTAGTACTGTCAGTTAGATTGATAAAGAATGATTCGTGAATAGCAGCAGGTCAAAATGCTTATAAAATAATGCCTTTGAAATATATGTATAAGTACTGTTTTAAATATCAAACTAGTGGTAGAATAAGTCATTGTTACTGTTACCTGTGGACCGTCCATGGTTACAAGAGTTTGCAGTGCTCCTCTACAACCTTCCTGGTCTCTCCTGGTACAATACCAGTATATGTGAGTAGCATTCTCTGACTTTTTATTATATACATAGCCTTGAAACACCGCATTCCTTCCGCTTCTCTTCATTTCATGAAATGTTAAAGCGTTCATTAAATGTCGACTGCTTACAAGCTAAGGTTGTTACAAAAAGGCACAATTATCCAAGATGACTCGGTGAACTGACTCGACAAGGTTACCCAGGAGCTGCTTCAGGTAAAGTCTGTTTAACATGTTGCTCATTTCAGCTCAATAAGCTTTCCATGTAGAGTTTAACTCGCTGTTTAGGTATTAGCTAACAATTTTTAACTAATGCAGCTCCATTCGATAATTTCCTGATTCAGCTTAGTAGTAATATATGAGCAGATCTCCCTACCAAGTGTTTTTTTGTGGATCTGACCTTGGAGTTTAGGCAATGGGTTACGACGTTGGATGAATTCGCCGAGTTTATATTGTATTTTACTTGAGGGGTACTTGAGTGGCATTTGAGTGGCATTTGAGTTTTGATTATTTTTTTACTTAATTTGAACTTTTAAATTTTGAATGTATGGCATTCAAGTTTTGATAATCTTGTACATAATTATATACATAACTTTAACTCATAGAGCATCTAGATTTTGAATGTATGGCATTTAAGTTTTGATATTTTTTTGTAATTCGACTCATTATATCTACATTGAATAAATACAGTAATTAAAAATGAAACAATATGTGAATATATACATTTATTGTGCAATAAGTAGGGAAAATTTCATATAATATAGCTAGAGTCAGTAAATATTAAATAATACCAAACACTACAACTTGTAATGACAATCAATGCATAAGCTTTTACTAAAAACTATCTTGAAAACCTTCAAAACATGATCCCAAATGGAAAAAAAATGGATAAAGTTAGATATTCATCTATTTGTTTACATCTACAAAAAAGAGGTATTTGGTGAAATATTTTTTCGATTTATTCAATTTTCATTAATTTTTTACAAAAACAAATCATCCTCTAAATGGTTAAATTTCATCTAATTGTACAAATTTACAAAAAAAAACAGGGTATTTGGTAAAATATTCTTTCATTTCATTAAATGTTCATTATTTTTTTGCAAAAAAGAAATCACCCTTTAAATGGTTAAATTTTATCTGTTTGTATATCTTTACAAAAAAACAGGGTATTTGGTAAAATATTTCCTTTACTCTATTCAATTTTCATTAATTTTTTCAATAATTGCTTAAATATACATTATTCACTATTTTCTTATTCTAATTGTACAAATTTACAAAAAAACAAGGTATTTGGTAAAATATTCTTTCATTTCATTAAATCTTCATTATTTTTTTGCAAAAAAAGAAATCATCCTTTCAATGGTTAAATTTTATCTGTTTGTATATCTTTACAAAAAAACAGACTATTTGGTAAAATATTTCCTTTATTCTATTCAATTTTCATTAATTCTTTCAATAATTGTTTAAATATAAATCATTCATTATTTTCTTATTATTAGGTGAGCAACCTATCATACAAAATTAGTTTCTTGAGTGAGGGTTTTATCCTGCATTTTCCTTTTGAATTTTTTTCAAAAATTTACCATTTTTTTCAAAAACAATCATTTATATATACAATTTCCATTATTTTTTAAACAGAACAATTCCTATCTCTGAGAGGTTGGAGATATTGGGGTAGAAAACTTAGACATGATGATGAGAAGGCTATGGATTTTCCCGTTTAAGAACAAACCATTTTCGATGGCAATTTCAATTCGGAAAACTAAAACAATGCAATTTGTTTTTCAAAATGCAATCATCAGAAAGCTTTTGTCATGATGAGGAGGAGGCTATGGATTTACCCATTCAAGAACAAACCATTTTCGATGGCGACTTCAATTCTAAAAACGAATTAGAACTGAAGTATGTAGTATTACGTAATCATTTTTTTTAAAGAAGAACAATCCATTTTTGATAGCAACTTTAATTCTAAAAACTAAATCAATGTAACTTTTTTATTCTTTGTCTCCCATGAAATTGTTCAAAACGAATTAGAACTGAAGTATGTGGTATTACATGATAATTTTTTTAAAAAAACACATCAAAATCGACAAATTACTCCTCTAGATAGTTCAAGTTTACAATATTTGAGAATTAATCACAATAGAAACATTAAGCCTACTTGATAAAAAAGAATTTGACTGTTAAATTTAACTAATTGATTCAATGTTATTATTTGGATCTTTTGAAAATAAACATTTCAATGAAAACATCATATTTAGTCTTTGACACACTTGAAACCATTTTCCAGTAAATTTTACCAACAATATTTCAGAAATTTTTACTAGATATTTACAAAAAAAATGAGGTATTTTGGTAAAATATTCTTTTATTACATTCCTTTTTAATTTTTTATGTTTTAAAACAGGGTTTTATTACAAATTTTTTTGTTTTTTCAACTTTTTAAAAAAATAATCATTATAATATATAGTTTTCGATATTTTTTTAAAAAAATAAATATATATAGCGATTTTCACTTTATATTCTTTTATTCCATTCAATTTTCAATAATTTTTTGAGTGAGGATTTTATCCTACACCTTCCTTTTAAATTTTTTTATTTTTTTAAAAAATAATCATTGAAATATATAGTTTTCGATATTATTTTAAAAACAATGTATATATATATATATATAGAGTTTTTCATGGTATTTGGGAAAATATTTTTTTATTTCATTCAATTTTCAATAATTTTTTGAGTGAGAATTTTATCCTACACAATCCTTTTAAATTTTTTATGTTTCAAAACAGAGCTTTATTACATTTTTTTGAACTTTTTAAAAAATAATCATTGAAATATATAGTTTTCGATATTTTTTGATTTTTTTGTACTTTTTAACTTTTTTAAAAACTGTCAAAAAATCACCAAATTACCTCTCTAGATGAATAAAATTTACTTTTTAAAAAATAATCATTGAAATATACAGTTTTCGATATTTTTTGATTTTTTTTGTACTTTTTTAAAAACTGTCAAAAAATCACCAAATTACCTCTCTAGATGAATAAAATTTACAAGTAAATAATTGTAATAGAAAATACCATATCTAGTTTTTACATTCATAAAACTGTTTTATAGTAAATTTTCTGTAATACAAACTACTATAGCTTACGATATCAATGGTTACAAAGCGCTTTTCTTGAACAATATCTTTCTCGATATTCTTCTGGTATATTATTAGACCCAGGGAGGAACTCTTGTATTCCGTATTCTCTGTGATCCAATAATTGACTAAAATACAAAAGTGATTCATTATATAAATAAATTTTACCGAATTTAAATTTTACTCTTAGCTACATTAGATAGTTTACATTTTATATATAACAGGAAAATAACTCACTGAGTTACATCATTCAGCTCAATATTTCTTAGGGAAAGTTCTTTACTCTGTTTTCTTTTTACGATAAAATGGACTAAAATAAAAAATGATGTATTAGTATAGTATGATTAAAATTAATGTAAAATAAATATAAACTTTCGTTATTTTTTCAACTTCTATGTAAAAGAAATACACTGATTACACACGAAAAAGTCCTTTTTTTTCATTTGGTGTGATTTTTTTTCAACTTCTAGCTAAAAAAAATACACTGATTACACAAAAAACCCTTTTTTTTAATCCAAAATATATGTAATTTAAAAATGTTTTACAAAAAAATGTATATGAATTGATCATTTATGTGAAAAACTAAACATTTTTGTAAAATAATTATAACCTTTTTGTTATTTTTTAAACTTTTATGTAAAAAAAATACACTGATTGCACAAAAAAGTCCTTTTTTTAATCCGAAATAGATATAATTTAAACATGTTTTACAAAAAACGTTTATGAATTGATCATTTATGTGAAAAACTAAACATTTTTGTAAAATAATTATAACCTTTTGTTATTTTTTAAACTTTTATGTAAAAAAAAATACACTGATTGCACAAAAAAATCCTTTTTTAATCCGAAATAGTTATAATTTAAAAATGTTTTACAAAAAATGTTTATGAATTGATCATTTATGTGAAAAACTAAACATTTTTGCAAAATAATTATAACCTTTTGTTATTTTTTAAACTTTTATGTAAAAAAATACACTGATTACACAAAAAAGTCCTTTTTTTAATCCGAAATATATATAATTTAAAAATGTTTTACAAAAAAAGGTTATGAGTTGATCATTTATGTGAAAAATTGAACATTTTTGTAAAATAATTATCACCTTTTGTTATTTTTCCAACTTTTATGTAAAAAAAACACTGATGACACAACAAAATCCTTTTTTAATTCGAAATATATATATAACTTGAAAATTTTTTACAAAAATGTTCACAAATTTATCATTTTAAGGGGTTTTTCATTGTAAGAATACACAAAATTTTCACAAATCAACTTTTTAAAATTATGGTAAAAATTAATAAAACTTACCTATAGTGATATGAATCCCTTGAGTTATAGATTAGCTTCTCGAGAGTTTGTTCTCCACAGCCTTCTTTTTCAGCATCATCGAAGTGGTTGAGAAAATCCTCAGATTTTGGATTATCAGCCAGTTCCGAGGCTTGGACGAAGGCTTGATGAGCTGCGAGTACACTGATGTTGTAGAAAATTGAATTGTCTGCGTTTCGACTCAGACCCTTGAACAAAATCACTCCAAATCTCTCCGATGTCACAGCAGAAGCTATTTGATGAGGAATGCGCATATATCCGATCAGTAATTCTTCATCTACAACACTTCTGTATTGAACTAGAAGAGTCTCTTCATTTCCATTCCATCGCCTGTCAGACTTTGTTATAACTTCAGGGTTTTGGAAACATATGACACTATCTGTTGGGAAATCCTGAAGATTAGCTACCTCGAAATAAGCATTGATTTGTCGCATACTTTTTTCTGGTAATACATCAAACACATTCTTACACCTCAAAGTAGTTCCTGTTTCTGTAGCAGCACGAAAAATTGCTTTTCCAGTCTTTTCAACACCCATGTAGATCAAAACCAGTGGTCTTATTTGCGAAGCTTCATTGACAAGTAATCCCGCCGCTAATGGAATAGTGCTCTTCACTCTAACTACCTTTCCATCCTTTTTATAGTTGTATATGATGGTGCAGTTCGTTTCATCATGGAGCTCAACGGTTAACACCTGCATAACTGTAGGTATTGGTAAATCTTCAACTTTGACTATGTTTTCAATGTTTCTTCTGGAAGCTGGAGATAGAGTACTTAACAGAGAGGCGCTTTTGATGATGAGAGTTGCCAGAGTATTCAGACTGGCGCTTTGAAAGGGGATCATAGTGCGTTGAAGAAGTACATTGTCATCAATCACCTTATCTTGTGAAGGTTTTGGTTCTTTATTCTTCAGTTGTTTTGATATGACTTGTGTCGACATTCTAAAAGATAAAGTAAAAATCCATGTTATGATTTCTTTTTCAAACCAATTTGAAGATATATATACATATATATATATTTACTCAATATCATACCACTGTTAGTATCTAAATCGATAAAAATTAAATTTATACTCAATCAAGTTGACTTACCTCCAAACAGAAAAGTCCTTCTAGCAGTTGTAGTAGATGATGTTGTAGTAGATCTTGCTCCTTCAGTTGCTAATGTCGAAGTGACTGCTTTCTGTGTAAAAACAGTGCTTCTTATATAGCTGAAATCATGCCATTTATCATAAGGTTAAATTAATGAAACATTGTTTCTACGGAAGAACACCAATGCTTTCGCGGGAATAAATAATTTATTTTCACGCGAATACAAACCAATGCTTTCGCAGGAATAAACATTTTATTTTCACGCGAATGGAAACTGTTGCTTTCGCGGGAATGAATACTTTATTTTCACGCGAATACAAACCAATGCTTTCGCGGGAATAAACATTTTATTTTCACGCGAATGGAAACTGTTGCTTTCGCGGGAATGAATACTTTATTTTCACGCGAATACAAACCAATGCTTTCGCGGGAATAAACATTTAATTTTCACACGAATGGAAACTGTTGCTTTCGCGGGAATGAATACTTTATTTTCACGCGAATACAAACCAATGCTTTCGCGGGAATAAACATTTTATTTTCACGCGAATGGAAACTGTTGCTTTCGCGGGAATGAATACTTTATTTTCACGCGAATACAAACCAATGCTTTCGCGGGAATAAACATTTAATTTTCACGCGAATGGAAACTGTTTCTTTCGCGGGAATGAATACTTTATTTTCACGCGAATACAAACCAATGCTTTCGTGGGAATAAACATTTTATTTTCACGCGAATGGAAACTGTTGCTTTCGCGGGAATGAATACTTTATTTTCACGCGAATACAAACCAATGCTTTCGCGGGAATAAACATTTTATTTTCACGCGAATGGAAACTGTTGTTTTCGCGGGAATGAATACTTTATTTTCACGCGAATACAAACCAATGCTTTCGCGGGAATAAACATTTAATTTTCACGCGAATGGAAACTGTTGCTTTCGCGGGAATGAATACTTTATTTTCACGCGAATACAAACCAATGCTTTCGCGGGAATAAACATTTTATTTTCACGCGAATGGAAACTGTTGCTTTCGCGGGAATGAATACTTTATTTTCACGCGAATACAAACCAATGCTTTCGCGGGAATAAACATTTAATTTTCACGCGAATGGAAACTGTTGCTTTCGCGGGAATGAATACTTTATTTTCACGCGAATACAAACCAATGCTTTCGCGGGAATAAACATTTTATTTTCACGCGAATGGAAACTGTTGCTTTCGCGGGAATGAATACTTTATTTTCACGCGAATACAAACCAATGCTTTCGCGGGAATAAACATTTAATTTTCACGCGAATGGAAACTGTTGCTTTCGCGGGAATGAATACTTTATTTTCACGCGAATACAAACCAATGCTTTCGCGGGAATAAACATTTTATTTTCACGCGAATGGAAACTGTTGCTTTCGCGGGAATAAACATTTTTTTTTCAGGCAAATAAAAACCAATGCTTTCGCGGGAATAAATAATTTATTTCCACGCGAATGGAACCCATTGCTTTCGCGGGAATAAACAATTTATTTTCACGCGAATACAAACCAATGCTTTCGCGGGAATGAAAGATTTATTTTCACACATTCACCTATATAAGAGACAACGGTTTCAGACAGAAAGCATCCAGTTCAACAACAGTGAGCAAAGGAGCAACATCTATCTACTACATCTTCCATTGCAACTACTAAGAGTTCTCTCTTCATAAAGGTAAAACTTAAACTCAAATATTTCCGCTAGCTAACACAACTATCTGAAGGCTTTATGACATATCTATCTTTAAATTGGTTATAAAGAATTGAACCAATTTTTTTTGTTTTTTTCAGAATGAATACTCAAGTCGTAGAAAGTCAACCATTGTATCTAAAGTCAGAATCTCAGCCTGATGAAAAGGTAAGAATTAATAAAAAATACTATTTAACACCTGTTGAACACCTTTAATTATTTTAGTTATCTAATTATCGCTTGTATTTTAGAACAACGCAACAACAAATCCAATCTACTTAAAGGACTTCCTTCCAGAAATGTATCATAACTATGTGATAAATAATGATGTTGTTGAAAAAAAAGCTGTAGAACGTTTGACATTTCAAGTTATAATATTCTGTATAACTCAACACATGATGAGTATGGGGATGTGTTGTAAGAAACGTGATATATCTACAGAACGTTTTGATGACATTATAAAAAACGGTTTCGAAATCGTTTTGTCAATGGTGGAAGTCGTTAATATTAATACTTTTTTAAAAGAAATTGAAAGAAGTGCTTGGAATCAAATAGTTTTCAAAAAATTATACAACATGACATGGAACAAAAAAACTTTTTATAAATTCAGAAAGCATATTTATAATTATGTCCAAATAGATAAAGCTCTATCCTCTTCTGTAGGTATTTTAGAATTAATGTTGGAAGCGTTTCATACATATTTATGAAAAATTTTTAGTTGTTTTTTATTATTTTACAATATTTTGTTCAAACTATTATATTTTATTTCTTACCAATTTAGATGTTAAAAGCGGTATGATATTAAGTAAATACATATATATATTTGAATGCATCCTTTGTTGTCTGTCTCCACATCCCAATAGTTTAATAAGCACATTTTCAATCTACCATAACTCTATGATCTTAACTGCTTTTGGCATAAATACATATATATATATATATAAGACACTCTAAGTAATAAATACACTCTTAGCCACTCATGCAAATATTACCCTTTTATTTTTAGAATGTTATGGATGCTCTTTCTGAAGAGCTCCTTAGCACAGATCCATATCCAACAGAAAATAAAATGAAAAACGGCAAAACAACTCCTAAGAGAAGGAAAACTGCTCCAAAAAAGCGAATAGTAAGGAAACGAAAACAAACAGTGAGAAAACAAACTACTTCCGTTGATAAGCAAACAATGGAGAGTGCAGCTATAACTCATTTAACAGTTGAATGTCTCAACGAAAGGAGAGCTAGGAAATTAGAAAAGTCTAAAGGTTCTCAAGTGATTGACTCACCAAAAGTTCCGATTTGCAAAACATTTGAAGATCTTCCTATCCCAAGCATTATGCGAGTGACTGGTGTGATACATCCATCAAGTAAGGAGAAGTGTAGATATTCTCAAGTACACTACCATGATCCTTCAGATATAAATGAACTCGAACCCAAAATACTCCTCTGTCCAGTTGAAATAGCTAAAAACTTCAACTGTGATAATTACCCCCCTCCGTTTAACGTTGTATATTTGGGTAGAAAGGGAAAACCAAAAAATAAAAACGTTCTTTGGTATGATGTCAGACGTTTTAGCAGACATCCTCTAAGCAAAAAGAAAACTGAAGAGGAATCACTATATTTTAGTACATTGACTAAATGTCAGCTCAAACGCTTCTTGAACATCAACACCCTCAATAGTTTTCAACCCGGTGCTATTTTTCCTTACCAAGATGTTGTTGATAGATTCGTTCCTCATCGATTTAAAGGAGGTCAGTCGAATGTAATTTGTATCCGTTATAGCATTGAACAATGTGGAGAAACGCTGTTGAAGACGCTCGCCATACCAGACAAATATGCTTCAGAAGCTAACAAATATACTCCAGGTGTGATGATCTACAGAGGAAAAACAACCCACGGAAAATTTAAGACAGAATACGATCTTTCATTTTGCTCTCCATACCGTCTCGGTCAAATGTATTGGAAACAATATTGTGATCAAGCAAAGCACAACAAAACAATATTAGAAATTGATGATGATGATGATGAACTTGAAGATTTTCTATGTGGAGACTTTGATGATTTTGAGACAGGATATGTTGCTGAAAAAAAATGATGAGTGTTTTAGCGATGGATAGTCTCTAATTCAAAAAACAAGTTGGACAATGTGACTTGGTGAGCTATTTCCCTTTTCTATATAATGTAAACTATCCAATGTAACTAAAGCTATAATTCAATTTCATGTAATTATTTTAAATTTTTTCCCTACTTATTACACAATAAATGTATATATTCACATATTGTTTCATTTTTAATCACTGTATTTATTCAATGTAGATATATCTCCTCTCTCCTCTCTCCTCTTTTTATCTCTCCTCTCTCTCAACATACTCTCTCCTCTACCAAATACTCCTCTCTCCTCTCTTGCAGTTATTTCCCAAATACTGTAGATTTTAACCATCTAGAGGTCTAATTTGGTAATTTTCCAGCATATTTTATAGCATTTAATATACTTATTATGTAATAAATGTATATTATTCAATGTAAATGTAAATATATCCATAAATATGTACATAATTATCCATATATACATAAATGTATAAAAAACTAAAAAAAAAATCTCTCCTCTCTCTCCTCTCTCTTCTCTCCTCTCTCATCTCTCCTCTCCCCTCTCTCCAGAAGATTTTCCCTACTTATTATGTAATCAGGTATATAAACATATAATTTTCATTTTTGATCAATATATTTGTTCAATGTAGATATATCTCCTCTCTCTATGTAGATATAAATATAGCCATAAATATGTACATAACTAACCATATATACATGAATGTATAGAAAACTAAAAAACTCTCTCCTCTCTCTCCTCTCTCATCTCCCATCTCTCCTCTCTCCTCTCTCCTCTCCCCTCTCTCTCTCAAGATACCATATGAGTTCGAGTTATGTAAAAAAGTTATCAAAACTTGAATGCCATACATTCAAAATCTATATGCCATATAAGTTCAAATTAAGTAAAAAACTAATCAAAACTCAAATGCCACTCAAATGCCACTCAAGTACCCCTCAAGTAAAATACAATATAAACTCGGCGAATTCATCCAACGTCGTAACCCATTGCCTAAACTCCAAGGTCAGATCCACAAAAAAACACTTGGTAGGGAGATCTGCTCATATATTACTACTCAGCTTTTCAAAAAAATTAAAATATCTTGGTACTTCGGAAATATAATATTGTTTGCTATTACAGCCCAATACGATCTATTTAATTATTCCTTCCCTCAACCCTCTAGTTTCAACAAGCAACTCTTTACTGAAAAAGGCCAATTTTTATGTAGATGTTATTCAAAGTTTTCATTGATTTGTCCTTTGAACATGAAAGGATAAGTTGTATGAAGTGATTTGAAGTTTGGTAGTGAAACTGAAATACTTTTATTAATGAACAATTTGAGTAAAAGAACTCTGCAAAATTTTACCCAAATCTCCTTCAAACATTCATCTATCATAAAGTATACATTAAAAAGCATCGACTGGTGATCATGTAGTAGGACATGCCTTGTTACAGCAATTGGAGTTGTCTAACTGAGGGAAGACAACTCTTATTATTTTTTATAATACTCAGTTGTTAAGCGTATAAACTCACAAAGCTGTGACGTCGAGTTCCAATTTGTTTTTCAATTTCAGTTTTTCATCTCCTTGCTCAACTATTTATGTTAATAATTGTTGATTAGTTGGAAACAGAAGGTTGCCTGAAATTGCACATTTTATTGCAAATTTATTTCAAATTGCACAAATTGTTACCACCCAACAAGGAAATAACATTTATATAACGTTAGCTAACGTTCACTTAATGTAACATTTATATAACGTTAGCTAATGTTCACTTAATGTCACATTTATATAACGTTAGCCAATGTTCACTTAATGTAACATTTATATAACGTTAGCCAATGTTCACTTAATGTAACATTTATATAACGTTAGCTAACGTTCACTTAATGTAACATTTATATAACGTTAGCCAATGTTCACTTAATGTAACATTTATATAACGTTAGCTAATGTTCACTTAATGTAACATTTATATAACGTTAGCTAACGTTCACTTAATGTCACATTTATATAACGTTAGCTAACGTTCACTTAATGTAACATTTATATAACGTTAGCTAACGTTCACTTAATGTAACATTTATATAACGTTAGCTAACGTTCACTTAATGTAACATTTGCAACTTACGCTTTTAAGACCTTTCATAAACATTAGAAAATAACGTCCAGGCTAACATTTTGAATTAACATACATTGAATGTGATATAAACATTTGGCACAACATTTGTACCTACATTCTAGAAAACGTCGTAAAATAATGTTATTCTCGATGTTAGTTGAATGTTTGTAAACGTATGTCTAGAAATAACATTAATAGTGCATTGTACTAACATTCACTGTAATGTTTTTTTTTTCCAAAACATTATAGTTATGTTTCCTTCATCGTTCTTTTAATGTATTTTCATAAAATTCTATAAATAGTGCATCAAATGCTAATGTAAGCTATTCTAGAGGTTTTTTAAATGTTTGTGAACAGACTTCCAGAAATATCAATAATGATACATTGTACAAACGATCATTTTGATTTTTCCCTCAGCGGTGTTTTAATGATGTTTTTTTGATTACATCATTAAACCTGATACGCAAATGTAAATATAACGTCGATTTAAAATGTTTTTGAATTGTTCTCGAAAAGGTTCAAAACTAGAATTTGTGAAACATAGAGATAGCATGCACTCTAATACTGTTTTTTTATGCATTTCAATTTTGTTTTTGTTCATGCGACAAGCAAATCACATAATTGTGACATCAGCTATCCTTATCTTAATGTAATGTCAGCATCAAACACTTTTATTTTGTCACACGAATGACTAATGAAAACATCTGGTCAAAAGTTTTCGGCAAGCATATTTCAAAAGTTATAGTGACATGGGGCAAAACATCAAAACTAACGTTGTACAACTTTTCCCCAAAAATGTTTTGTCAACATTATTCCAAAAAGTTCCACCATCAGTAACTAACATTCTTAGGTAATTAAAACAACATTTCTCTTAATGTAATATTTAAGCATTTTAGTGAAGATATATCTGGACACCAGGCATAGCATCTAAAGTGACATAGCATACAGCAAACTTAAACTGACTGAAACAACTTCCATTTGCAGGCTCTAATTTTCTTGGTGTAGCAACTTCAACAAACAACAGAAAAGGATTTACTTGTGCAAGGAAAATACCTCAAGTTTTTAGCCATGTTAATTCAAAGTTATGAGAGCTGTCTTTGAAAGATTTACAGTTTTCTTCGTTTTCCGAATTTAGAAATATCAGAACTTTTGGGAGTTGTTTGCTCATCGAGATCCGATTTAATCTCAGTCTTCTCAAAAGTTGCCTACACTAACCCATGAGTTGAAATATCGTTTCATGATGCATTTGAAAGATGTACCCAAATGAAATGTACGCTGACTTGCAATTAATGCCAGCGCCTTTAATAATCAAAAATGCTCATGGTTCATACTTTAGATGAACTTGCCAGATTATCACCACACTAAAAATGTAACATTGCATGTCGGCTGTAGTTCATTGAAGCTAAGTATCTTGAACAGATTCAAACCAGTCATATAAAATAGATGTTGCCATTTGTGCATGCCGTTTTTTCATGTGGCTACAATTGAAATATTGATGCGAGTTGATTGATATCCCAGAAACTCAGTAAAGTTTGTAGCAAATCCGTGATAATCGTCTTTGACTGATTGTCTGCAATTTTACTTAATTTTATTTCACCGCCTTAATATTTCGGGGTGTCGACTAATATACCACCCATGAAAATTTTTCTTTTTATAAAATGTATAATTAAAAACTAATTGTTTTGTTTAAAACTATTTTCTCTAATTTAAAAGTTGGTTGACATCCATCTATTTTATCTCCCAAAATATTTGCAGCTTTTCTTGTTTTACTGAATATCCTTATTAACTTAATTAACATCAAGACTTAATTTTTTGCAAGTTTTCTCTAACAACTGCATGCAATGAAGTCTGTGACATATATTAGTTCTAAAGTTTGCATATGGAGTTACATCACCTTTTTCAAGGGATAACTATACGTTATCCAGGAAATTGTGAACACGACTTCTAGTGTTTCACATACATGTATAGTTTGCCACAAACAAAGATAAATAATCTTTGGTGGATAAAAAAACTATAACGAATCATACAAAATTAAATAAAAACCCTGGAGTATTAAAACGAGTGAAAACTTTACTTCAATATCAAGCAGTAGAGCAGTAGGCTCCCTTATGGTTGAAGCAACAGAAGGTTGAGATGTTTTAGGTTGGTGAATCGTATGGTGACAAATTTTTTTTACCATTTCTCTTCATCCTGCGCATAGAGTACACTTTTGAGCCATCATAGCAGTTGTCATCAGTCACAAGTAGTGATGCCTAAAATAGCTAAAATGAAAATGAGTTGGCCACATTGATGGTTTCAGCTGAGTTTGCATTTATTAATTTTATATGAAAATATTGGGCCTGAAGGACTAATTTTTGGTTGTTAGTAGTGAAATGTTGATACTTTGCAGCAGTTGCTGGGTAGGTTACTGTGTTGACTTTAGGCTTTGATAATGCTGATGAGCAGATTCAGTTACCCCCACAATGTACTTTTTTGTTAAAATTTGTGGTCTGAAATGAAGAAAGAGCCTAGTGTGCCTCAAAAGTGCGTTAGGGTATTTTTACAGTCAGTAGTTTGCTGATGAAAGTGAACAAAATACATTTTAGCACAACTCTCGTGTGTATGATTAACAGTTTCATTGTTTGGAAATCAGTTATTTTTGGAGAATTTGTCAGCTAAATTGATAACTGTAACAACCTGATATTTTTTTCAAGGCAAAACACATGCTTACATTGATGTATGTTTGCGCGTACCAATTTAGTAACCCTTGTGTTTGGTGAAGCAATTAGTTTTATATCTGTCATGTCACTTGGTTTATAAGGGACTTACCTGATTTTTAGGTACATAAATTTTTTACTCTTAAAAACTGCTGAAATCACTGAAAACTCCCTAAAATTAGAACTGCCTCCCTAGCACCTATTGCACACCAGAGATGGGGGCAAATCAAAAATTTTTGACTCAAATCAAATCAAATCATTTTCAAAATGGACCAAATCAAATCAAATCAAATCAGGGACGCGAGAAATCGAGGCAAATCAAATCAAGTCAAATCAGTAAAAATTTCAAATCAAATCAAATATTTGCATTTGATTTTCAAATATTTGTTTCAAATCATTTTTCAAAACAAGCCCTGGGAGCGAAAACAAGCACACAAAAGACATTATTTTCATCCTCTCTGCATTAATAGTGGGGGGAAAAGTGCCTAAAGTTCAAAATCCCATATAAAAGTATGTTGACATAGATGGTCACTGTTGACATTTCTGCGGCTCATGTCCAATATTATTTCGCAATTACCTTACTGTACCATATAAAAATTGAGCTCTTACAACTTATTCATGCCTTCACTAGTCAGTCACCACAGAAGTGAGGGTTGCATGCGACAGCATTGTGAACAGGTCTTTACAGCTTTGTGCACTCCTACTTCATTTAGATGTTAATGAGTCACACGAAAATAAAGTATGGAAAAAAAAGAATCTGGGTTCAAAACTATGCTCAATGCACTGATTATCTATGGAATTGGAACGAACGTAGACAGGAATGAATGCAGACACATCTGGAATGAACGTAGACACATCCAGGAATGAATGTCGACATACCTGGAACGAATGTCGACAATGCAACAAACCAGAGAATTTCGACTCTCACGCCTGGATGTGTCTACGTTCGTTCTCAACGATATATAAAATATCATTTCGATTTTCGTTCCAAGAGTTGTCTACTTTGGGAAAAAACAGTAATTTATTTTACTCCTGGAACGAACGTCGAAATGGAAGTTTCAATGTTGTCAGTAATGAATGTTGACACTTCCTAGAATGAACATAGTTGACTTTTATTCCAGGTCTGTCGACGTTCATTCCAGGATGTGTCTACGTTCATTTAAGCTATGTCTGCATTAATTCCTGTCGACGTTCATTCCTGTCTACGTTCGTTCCAAATTCCATTATCTATAATCTGGTAGTGGAATGCGATTTTCTAAGACATGTGCATCTTTTCAAACGTTTCTTTTCTTGTTCCATCTGCAGGAGGCTGACTAATGGAAGACTGCAGATGGTTTAAAATTACATGCATATACACCATTTCATTTCTAATTGCTTAATTACTTTCTTTCGCTGTAGTAGCTTTCACACACACTAGAAAAAACTAAACACAGGTGATATGACTTAAAAATATAATGATTTGTTTTCATAATAAAAAGTATAGATAGTTCTTTTAGGTAATTTGCCACAATTTCCAATAAGTTTCATATCAGAATTAATGCAACTAAAGTAATCACTATACAAGTTTAGTATTCTGACAGATATAATGAACATATGCAATAGGATATTGAGAAGTTACGAGCTGCAAAACTACATGACGACAACCTTAGTTTAATTGGTGGTTTTTGCAGCTATCAGATATTACTTAGATGTGAAACAAAATCATATAGTTTTCTTTTATATTTTTTATTGTAAAGCTAAAAAATAAAGAGGCTCTACAAAAACGTCATGATGTCATGTCTGCAGATCAAATTAGAGTATGCGGTGAAAATGAAGCATGAAGCTTTGTGATGTAGTTGGTTGTTGCGGGACAGTGGGTTGTATCCAATAAAAATATTGCTGATCAGCTGAGAATTACAAAACATTCTTGCCAGTGAGGCATACCATGAGATAGACGAAATTCTTTCATATACAATAGCAATAGTTCCAATTATAAACACCAGTTATTTCTTGCGGTGGTAAAAAATCACTCATTGTTCACATCAGTACATAGAGTGAACTACTTTCTAACAAAAACATTCGAAGATATTAGAACGCTGGTTAGAGCTATACTACGCTACACTAGAACATGGTCATCACGTTTAGTACATAGATGGTTCAGGGTTAAATTCATCACAACTGTCTCTTCTATGTGAAGTGTCTTCATTCATCTTTGTATGTTTTCTCAGTAGTCCAAACTGCATGCTGGAGCACTGCATATTCAACTTCACGGAATGAGCAACTCATTTCACGGGAAGAATAACTCTTGGCGCATATGATTGGTTGAGTATTGAATCTTTTTTGACAAAAGAGATCCACAGGGTAGCCAGCACATATATCCACATCTGTAACATAGCAAAATTGAGCAATGTACGATGATGCGGAAGAATATGATTAGAGTTAATGAAATTAATTATGCTATTGCAATCTAAATCAAATAGCATAGCATATAACAACAATGCAATGGCAAATAACAATAACACTTACTAATGTTAACCTAACATGTAATAAGCACCTTTCATTGATTACCAATCAAACTACTATCAATTTATTGGGTCGAGCTGTATGAACTGCCGTACTTATGCTCTGAATGGCAAATTTAATCAATCAATAATGCCAGAAAAATATTGTTAAAAATGATAGATCATAATACAATATTCTTGAAACAGTGCCATTTGCCCAATACTGCTACAATAAAGTCAGTTTATTTAATTTTTATCCACTGCTTAATTAATTGATAATAAATCATTAAAATTATCAATAGTATCAATTTTTGTGGACTAATAGTAATAACTATTACTATAAAGAATCTATAATCAGCACAATAAGTGCAATAACAATTAAAAATAATATTCTTATTAATTATTATATAATTAATTGTCATTTGTTTTTGTGGTGTATTGTTTTGATCACTACTAAACTTCAATTTTTATTATTTTCATTCCACATACTTACATGGTAATTTTTTACTCTTTGCTACTAAAAACAGTAGTCTTATTATTTAATTATCAATATTAATTAATTAATATAAATAATCATTATCATCATTGAATCCATTGCCACCATGATAATTAATCATCATCATTATTTATTATTATTATTTACAGTGCTTAATAATAAAGTGAAGTTACTGTAACTACATTGGTGATGATAGCAACAACATCAACACCACAATTTTTACAACAACAATGTTATTGTAACTAACTTCTGTTATTATTATTATTATTATTATTATTATTATTATTATTATTATTATTATTATTATTATTATTATTATTATTATTATTATTATTATTATTATTATTATTATTATTATTATCATTATTATTATTATCCATAATAATATATTATTATTGTAATAAATAATAATAACAATAATAATTAATAAGGGTTTGATATCACTGATAATAATCAATAATTATTATTATCAACTTATTCAGCCATGAATAACAATAATTATTATTATTATTACCATAGTTATGTGGATGAATTAATGCCATGACGATTATTATTACTAATAATAATTAATTAACAATAATAATAATATTACAGCGATAAATAAAATAACCACCAACGATAAATAACAATAATTATAATAATAAATATAATTATCATTCCTCATCAGTATTATTTATTAATGTTGCTATTATTATAACTATCTACTATGACTATTCTATGGCATTGATTTATTCATTCATTCATTGATTCATCCAAAATAATAATAATAAATCAAACAAATGATCGATGATGATGATAAATAAATAATTATTATTATTATAAATAAATGAGTAATAATATATAATATTATTCCACCAAGTTGTTAGTAACCAAACAAACCACTCACCTAGTACACATAGTCAAACATCCATTTGTCATGGTCGTATCAATCCTTCATTTCAGGCCATTTTTGAGTAATTGTACAGAATTAATTAGTCATCTAATATTGGCAACAACATAATTAGCTCAGCCGCCATGCGGGGATATTGCGTAACTATAGACTGTAGTTTTGGTCATGAGTTGTGGCATCTGTTACCCCACCCAGTAATATTTTGCTAATACTTCTAATAAAGATAAAAAGATAACAAAATTATGATAATTTTTGCATTATTTATCAACAAAAAAGTTAATTTTTACCAAATGATTTGAATCTGAAAATCAAATATTTGACTCAAATAAAAAAAAAAACCAAATCAAATCAAGTCAAATCACTGAGGTAGGCAAATCAAATCAAATCAAATCAGCAAATCATCAAATCAGCTAATTTTGATTTGTTTCAAATATTCGAATACTCAAATATTCGAGTCAGCCGTGATTTGCCCCCATCTCTGTTGCACACATAACTTTAGTTTCCAATTGAGCAAAAACTAGACATCGAGATGACTCAAGGTAAACATTGTTTTTACATTATCCTTTTACATCTAGCTTTAGTATGTTTGACAAGAGTTTTTTGTACCACGCGCCATGTTTGATTTGCATTTACCTCAGCTATCGACTTTCTGAACTAATATACTAAATTACTGACTTTGCTTCTAAGCAATCACCTCATTTATACCTGCAAAGCAGCCAGGCCGATATATCTCCTTTTTTCAAGCTAACATGTCAGATATGGTTGGATTGGGTAATTATATGTACAGATTTACAATGTAGTTTCTCAAAAATATACATGTTTCTACTATTAAATTCAATTAAGTCCACTGATGTGATCAATTCACCCTCTAAACCGATTTATGCTAATTTGCTGATGATTGCATAGTTTTAGTGAAGTCTGATACTTAGTAAAAACCAAGCTACCTAATGATTAAACATGATGAAAACTGCTGAGATATTATTAGGAGCTTTGAACATGAATTTGAATCTATGGATTAACGATGGACATTATCTTCTAACGTCAAATCTAAAACAAGGTTTTTGCCTCCTGGCAATATTCTAAGATCGCGTGAAAAGGCTGCAGACTGAATTAAATGAAAAAAATCTCTACCAGTTGTTCATGATGCTGCATGAGTAGTAATATATGAGCAGATCTCCCTACCAAGTGTTTTTTTGTGGATCTGACCTTGGAGTTGAGGCAATGGGTTACGGCGTTGGATGGATTCGCCGAGTTTATATTGTATTTTATTTGAGAGGCATTTGAGTGGCATTTGAGTGGCATTTAAGTGGCATTTGAGTTTTGATTAGTTTTTTACTTAATTTGAACTTATATGGCATTTAGATTTTGAATGTATGGCATTCAAGTTTTGATAACATTTTTACATAACTCGAGCTCATATGGTATCTTGAGAGAGAGGGGAGAGGAGAGAGGAGAGATGGGAGATGAGAGAGGAGAGAGAGGAGAGAGATTTTTTAGTTTTCTATACATTCATGTATTTATGGTTAATTATGTACATATTTATGGCTATATTTATATTTACATAGAGAGAGAGGAGAGAGGAGATATATCTAAATTGAATAAATACATTGATTAAAAATGAATCATTGTATGATTATATACATTTATTACATAATAAGTAAGGAAAATCTCCCCATATAATATAGCTAGAGTCAGTAAATACTAAGTAATACAAAGCACTACAACTTGTAATAAAGACAAAGTAATAACAGTTAATGCATAGTTTGTTCCTTTACAATGATGTCTTTGATGTACTGATGTTATATCTTAGGAAGGAAGACTTCTGTTCTATGTGCTTTTAATTTCGTAATGAACTAAAATAAAAAAAGTTATGTATTAGTATAGAATGATTAAGCAAAAATGTAAAATAATTACATGAATTTGAATTATAGTTCTAGTTACATTGGATAGCTTACATTATTAGAAAAGGGAAATAACTCACCAAGTTACATTGTTCAGCTTGTTCTTTCTTCAGCATTATTTTCACCAAGTGCTTTTGATTCTCTTTTATCTATCTAAAAGCAAACAAAAAATACTTGCTTTATAAGTATGCTGTAATAAATACACTAATTACACCAAAAAAGTGCTTTTTTAACATGGAAAAACGTATATATACAACATTTTGTTGTAAAAACTACACTAATTACACCAAAAAGTCCTTTTTTTCACCTTTAACATGTATATATTCAGCATTTTGTTGTAAAAAATACACTAATTACACCAAAAAAGTCCTTTTTTCACCTGGAAAATGTATATATTCAGCATTTTGTTGTAAAAAAATACATTATTTACACTAAAACAGTCCTTTTTTTACCTGGAAAATGTATATATTCAGCATTTTGTTGTAAAAAATACATTATTTACACCAAAACAGTCCTTTTTTCGCCTGAAAAATGTAGATATTCAGCATTTTGTTGTAAAAATACACTAATTTAAAAAAAAGTCTTTTTTTCACTTGGAAAATGTATATATTCAGCATTTTGTTTAATTTATGGTAAAAATTAGTAAAACTCACCTATAGTGATATGATTGCCTTGAGTTATAGATTAGCTTCTTGAGCTCTTGTTCTGGACAGTTTTTTTCAGCATCATCGAAGTATAATCCATGTAGTTGAGTCTTCATTGGTTTGGTATCATCTAAGCAGGAGAGGAAGTAATGTTGTGTAACATTGACTCTTCATTGGTTTGGTATCATCTTGTCTTCAAAATCGATGTAGTTTGAGTCTTCATTGCTTTGTCATCATCTAAGCAGGTGGTAGATCTTGAAAGGAATTCCTGCTGTGTTGGAGAAATATGCTGTCTTCAAAATCCATGTAGTTTGAGTCTTCATTGGTTTGGTATCATCTAAGTAGGTGGTAGATCTTGAAAGGAATTCTTGCTGTGTTGGAGAAGTGTGCTGTCTTCAAAATCCATATAGTTTGAGTGTTCATTGGTTTGGCATCATATAAGTAGGTGGTAGATCTTGAAAGGAATTCTTGCTGTGTTGGAGAAGTGTGCTGTCTTCAAAAATCCATGTAGTTTGAGCCTTCATTGGTTTGGTATCATCTAAGTAGGTGGTAGATCTTGAAAGGAATTCTTGCTGTGCTGGAGAAGTGCGCTGTTTTCAAAATCCATGTAGTTTGAGTCTTCATTGATTTGGTATCATCTAAGTAGGAGGTAGATCTTGAAAGGAATTCTTGCTGTGTTGGAGAAGTATGCTGTCTTCATAATCCATGTAGTTTGAGTCTTCATTGGTTTGGTATCATCTAAGTAGGTGGTAGATCTTAAAAGGAGTTCTTGCTGTGTTGGAGAAGTGTGCTGTCTTTAAAAATCCATGTAGTTTGAGTCTTCATTGGTTTGTTATCATCTAAGTAGGCGGTAGATCTTGAAAGGAATTCTTGCTGTGTTGGAGAAGTGTGCTGTCTTCAAAATCCATGTACTTTGAGTCTTCATTGATTTGGTATCATCTAAGTAGGTGGTAGATCTTGAAAGGAATTCTTGCTGTGTTGAAGAGGTATGCTGTCTTCAAAATCCATGTAGTTTGAGTCTTCATTGGTTTGGAATCATCTAAGTAGGTGGTAGATTTTGAAATGAATTCTTGCTGTGTTGGAGAAGTATGCTGTCTTCAAAATCCATGTAGTTTGAGTCTTCATTGGTTTGGTTCAAAATCGATGTAGTTTGAGTCTTCATTGATTTGGTATCATCTAATTAAGTCGTAGATCTTGAAAGGAATTCTTGCTGTGTTGGAGAAGTATGCTGTCTTCAAAATTCATGTAGTTTGAGTCTTCATTGGTTTGGTATCATTTAAGTAGGTGGTAGATCTTGAAATGAATTTTTGCTGTGTTGGAGAAGTATGCTGTCTTCAAAATTCATGTAGTTTGAGCCTTCATTGGTTTGGTATCATCTAAGTAGGTGGTAGATCTTGAAAGGAGTTCTTGCTGTGTTGGAGAAGTCGACTGTCTTCAAAATTCATGTAGTTTGAATCTTCATTGGTTTGGTATCATCTAAGTAGGTGGTAGATCTTGAAATGAATTCTTGCTGTGTTGGAGAAGTGTGCTGTCTTCAAAATTGATGTAGTTTGAGTCTTCATTGGTTTGGTATCATCTAAGTAGGTGGTAGATCTTGAAAGAAATTTTTGCTGTGTTGGAGAAGTGTGCTGTCTTCATCTTCATTAGCTTGGTATCATCTAAGTAGGTGGTAGATCTTGAAATGAATTCTTGCTGTGTTGGAGAAGTGTGCTGTCTTCAAAATTGATGTAGTTTGAGTCTTCATTGGTTTGGTATCATCTAAGTAGGTGGTAGATCTTGAAATGAATTCTTGCTGTGTTGGAGAAGTGCGCTGTCTTCAAAATCGATGTAGTTTGAGTCTTCATTGATTTGGTATCATCTAATTAAGTCGTAGATCTTGAAAGGAATTCTTGCTGTGTTGGAGAAGTATGCTGTCTTCAAAATTCATGTAGTTTGAGTCTTCATTGGTTTGGTATCATTTAAGTAGGTGGTAGATCTTGAAATGAATTTTTGCTGTGTTGGAGAAGTATGCTGTCTGCAAAAATTCATGTAGTTTGAGTCTTCATTGGTTTGGTATCATCTAAGTAGGTGGTAGATCTTGAAAGGAGTTCTTGCTGTGTTGGAGAAGTCGACTGTCTTCAAAATTCATGTAGTTTGAGTCTTCATTGGTTTGGTATCATCTAAGTAGGTGGTAGATCTTGAAATGAATTCTTGCTGTGTTGGAGAAGTGTGCTGTCTTCAAAATTGATGTAGTTTGAGTCTTCATTGGTTTGGTATCATCTAAGTAGGTGGTAGATCTTGAAAGAAATTCTTGCTGTGTTGGAGAAGTGTGCTGTCTTCATCTTCATTAGCTTGGTATCATCTAAGTAGGTGGTAGATCTTGAAATGAATTTTTGCTGTGTTGGGGAAGTATGCTGTCTTCAAAATCTATGTAGTTTGAGTCTTCATTGGTTTGGTATCATCTAAGTAGGTGGTAGATCTTGAAAGGAATTCTTGCTGTGTTGGAGAAGTGTGCTGTCTTGAAAATTGATGTAGTTTGAGTCTTCATTGGTTTGGCATCATCTAAGTAGGTGGATCTTGAAGGGAATTCTTGCTGTGTCACATAAGTAGGAGAGAAAGTCATGTTGTTTTACATCTATCGTTGGTGTTGGTAGATCTTGACCACATGTTTATAGTCTTTGCTACTGCTGCATTTCGTCTCAAACAAGAGTCCAAAGTAGACATCATAACTACAAAATACAAAAAATTGTTAGTTACAATTGATTCATTTATTTTCATTGGCTTTATCTACATAGAGTAGCGAAGAAAAAGTTTGTGTGAGTATAAAACTATCTAGTAGAGATAAATTTATATCTAGGTTCAACTAGCATTGAATAATTATTATTATTTTGTTAATAATAAATAAGTAGAGTCGGCTACTTTACTAGAACTTGGACAAACACTTATTTTAAAAATGAATAATTAGAGCTTTCTACTAGTGTTGAATAATTAATGATAATAATTTACCTTATCACCACTTAGAGCCAGATGATTTAATTAACTAAAGACAAATAATTATTTTAGCAATTCTTACCTTGATGCTGGATGTTCTCCTAGTAGCTGTAGTAGATGATGGTTCTCCGCTTGCTGTTGAAGAACTGGATGCTTTCTGTGTGAAAACAGTGGCTCTTAAATAGCTAAAGTTGCACTGATTAAACCCTATGAATCAGCATTTTTTTCCAATGCTTTCGCGGGAATAAATAATTTATTTTCACGCGAATAGAAACAGTTGCTTTCGCGGGAATAAATAGTTTATTTTCACGCGAATAGAAACCGTTGCTTTCGCGGGAATAAATAATTTATTTTCACGCGAATAGAAACAGTTGCTTTCGCGGGAACAAATAGTTTATTTTCACACGAATAGAAACTGTTGCTTTCGCGGGAATAAATAGTTTATTTTCACGCGAATAGAAACCGTTGCTTTCGCGGGAATAAATAATTTATTTTCACACGGATAGAAACAGTTGCTTTCGCGGGAATAAATAGTTTATTTTCACGCGAATAGAAACCGTTGCTTTCGCGGGAATAAATAATTTATTTTCACGCGAATAGAAACAGTTGCTTTCGCGGGAATAAATAGTTTATTTTCACGCGAATAGAAACCGTTGCTTTCGCGGGAATAAATAATTTATTTTCACGCGAATAGAAACAGTTGCTTTCGCGGGAACAAATAGTTTATTTTCACACGAATAGAAACTGTTGCTTTCGCGGGAATAAATAGTTTATTTTCACGCGAATAGAAACCGTTGCTTTCGCGGGAATAAATAATTTATTTTCACACGAATAGAAACAGTTGCTTTCGCGGGAATAAATAGTTTATTTTCACGCGAATAGAAACCGTTGCTTTCGCGGGAATAAAGAATTTATTTTCACGCGAATGGAAACCGTTGCTTTCGCGGGAATAAACAGTTTTTATTCCCGCGAAAGCATTGGAAAAAATGCTGATTCATATGGTTTACTCAGTGCAACTTTAGCTATTTAAGAGCCACTGTTTTCACTTAGAAAGCATCCAGTTCTTCAACAGCAAGCGGAGAAGCATCATCTACTACAGCTACTAGGAGAGCATCAAGGTAAGAAACGCTAAAATAATTATTTGTCTTTAGTTAATTAAATCATCTGGCTCTAAGTGGTGATAAGGTAAAGAATAATCAATAATCATTTAACACTAGTAGAAAGCTCTAATTATTTATTTTTAAAATAAATATTAAAAACTTGTGAAAATGAACTGGTAACATTACGTCGACTGAAATAATGCCTAAAACGTCTCGCATAAATTTTGGTCTGACCAAAAACGGACTGAAAACCTTTACCTTTAGAGCGAGTACAAAATTATCATAACTTGGTCAAGAGAACGACTCCATATCGTAATAGGAGGATAACTCCACAGTGCAACTAGTTGAGTTCTTCAACTAGTGTTAAATAATAATTTTAATCACTTACCTTAATACAGAAAGTCTCCTAGTAGTTGTAGTAGATGTTGATACTTCAGTCACTGTTGTTGGAGTGGATGCTTTCTGTGTAAAAGCGATGCTTCTTATATAGCTAGGTTGTACTAGGTACCGATTGACACGAGCTGATTCCAATGAAAAGCCTTTATAATATATAAGGTCTTTACGTAGAAAACTCACGCGAAAACTAAAAAAAAACATTCTTCGCGGGAGTTTTCCGTCTTATATGTTATAAAGGCTTTACGCAAAAAACTCACGCGAAAACCAAAACTTCTTCGCGGGAGTTTTCCTTCTTATGCGTTATGACAGCTTTATGTAAAAAACTCACGCGAAAACGGAAAAATAAAAAAAACTTCTTCGCGGGAGTTTTCCTTCTATGTACTATAAAGGCCTTGCGCGGAAAACTAACGGTAAAAAAAATTCCGTGAGTTTTCTGCATAAAGCCTTTATAACGTAAAAGAAGGAAAACTCCCGCGAAAGAATTGTTTTGTATTTCCCGTTTTCGCGTGAGTTTTCCGTGTAAAGCCTTTATAGTATATAGAAGGAAAACTCCCGCGAAGAGAATTTTTTTACTGTTCAACTTTTCGCGTGAGTTTTCCGCGTAAAACCTTTATGACTTATAAGAAGGAAAACTCCCGCGAAGAATTTTTTTTTCAGTTTCGGTTTTCGCGTGAGTTTTCCGCGTAAAGACCTGCTTATATATTATAAAGGCTTTTCATTGGAATCAACTCGTGTCAATCGGTACCTAGTACAACCTAGCTATATAAGAAGCACCGCTTTTACACGGAAAGCATCCACTTCAACAACAGTGACTGAAGGATCAACATCTACTACAACTACTAGGAGACTTTCTGTATTAAGGTAAGGAATAATAAATAACTATTTAACACTAGTTGAAGAACTCAACTAGTTGCACTATGGAGTTATCCTCATATTACGATATGGAGTCGTTCTCTTGACCATAGAAGTATCTCTCCTAGATAATTTTATGCTCATAGAACCTATCCTGTTTGCGCTCAAGATCGCAGTCTTTTGGCATTGATTGACAGAATTGTCGTAGGTCCGAGAGAAAAAATAGGTTAGCCTTAAATGACATCTTGAACGACAGGTTGATTTAGAACTTTACAGCCAAAAAATGATTACAACTTTCATTATTGTATTGTTTTACTTTATTATCAACATATAACAGTTATTATTCATTGTCTTTAATATGAAAAATAATTTTTACTGATAATGATTATTATTCTTACTATTATTACTATTGTTAATATTATTGTGATTTCATTTGGTTTTCATTGTTACTTTATTGAATTTTGTTCAAGTCTTGTGATCTAAATAATAAAAGAATGATAAATATTTATTTACCACTAGTTGAAAAACTTACCTACTTGCACTATGGAGAAAATAGCCTCCTACAACCAAATCCGTTTGTGTTACAAACCCTGTCTTTGGATATTGATAAAAATGTTATCTTCTTTGTATTATGATTAAATAATAATAAATAGCTCACATTTTTTAAAATATTTCTTATTTTTTGTCTTTTTAGATTGGATAGTTAAGATGGCAATTTTTGTATTTTGTAGACACGATGCCTACTTTGGACTCTTGTTTGAGACAAAACGCAGCAGCAGTAAAGACTATAAAACATCTGGATCAGATCCAATTGAAGTAATTGCAGATAACTAAAGGAATAACATGTACTACAGCATACAGAGTGAACAAGGTGTGTGTAGATTATTACTCAGTCTCATTACACTACTATTACTAAGAATTATTGTAGGTGTTGGATAAAGGATTAAGCAGTAATGTATTAGCAAGCATTAGCAATAAACATAGACTTTTCAACAATGACATTAACCAAAAAAAATAGTATAACAAAGTCATGTTTGAGCTAATAAGTTGTTGCTAAGATGTTTGAATTAACAACTAGGTAGCTAAAATAAGTTTTTCATGAGGATCTCCTGACAGTTGTGATTCCTTGAGTGGTGAGCAGACTTTTAAATCTACTGTAGTTATCTTTTGTTGATCTTATTGAGTCTTTATCAGTTAGTACATCATGCAACAAACTCTTTGATAGCTTAGCGCTAAGCCATCTTCCCTTGAGTTTTATCCTGTCAGTATCCAGATCGTATTTTCCAGAATCTCTCAATTGATACAATATTTTTACACCTAACGCTTGATTGTCTTTACTAGCTGTCATGTCGGATACTTTCTTTTTAAACTCTTCTAATTGTTGCATCATTCTCTCCGAATCTCTATTGCTATCATCGTCAATTGTGTTTCTATCAAACGATGATGGTGAGAGCTTTGGTGTTTTAGCAGAGCTCCAGCTCTTTGGTTGCTTGTACTCTCCCCTAATCTTTCCAACATCACTCCGATAGGTTTTTGTGCTTTGAACATTTTCATTTGTCTTTTTGCGCTCAAGCAACTCGTTTTTGATTCCCATTACTATTTCATTCGTTTCAACCAAAATATTTTGGATTTTCTCGATATCTCTCACCATTTTGTCTTTTGTCGGGTTGTCATACAATGATGACGCAAACTTGTCTTGGTCTGTTGATTTAGCCCCACTGTTCTTTTCCATCAAACTATGATACTCCTCTTCTGGTATAACAAAATAACGTTCACCATATTTTAAAGGAGGAAGATTCATTTTGTATTGATATTAAAACCTGTGCAATCAGGATGATTATAGGCTCTAAAAAAAGCTACCTCTCCCAATCTGCATTAAAATTTGTTGTTTGTCAGCAATCAGTGTTTGTACCTCCTTGAAGCGCTACTACCTAATAAACTGAGTTGTGTACTGATTAGTTATTTGTAGCTCTTTTTGAAGCCTCCTCTCTCCTCTACCAAATACCCCTCTCTCCTCTCTTGCAGTTATTTCCCAAATACTGTAAATTTTAACCATCTAGAGGACTAATTTGGTGATTTTCCAACAAATTTTATAGCATTCAATATAGTTATTATGTCATAAATGTATATTATTCAATCTAGATATAAATATATCCATAAATATGTACATAATTATCCTTATATACATGGTTGTATAAAAAACTAAAAAATCTCTCTCTCCTCTCTTCTCTCTCCTCTGTACATAGCTATAAAATGTTAATATGGACATGAATTTGGACATGCGCATGTACATAAATATGAACATAGGTATGTACATAAATGGACATGAATATGGACATGTACATAAATGGACATGAATATGGACATGAATATGGACATGAATATGGACATGAATATGGACATGAATATGGACATGAATATGGACATGAATATGGACATGTACCTATTCATGTCCATTTATGCACATGTACATGAATATGGACATATGCGTATTTACTGACTCTAGCTATATTATATAGGAAGATTTTCCCTACTTATTATGTAATAAATGTATATAATCATACAATGATTCATTTTTGATCAATATATTTATTCAATGTAGATAGATCTCCTCTCTCCTCTCTCTATGTAGATATAAATATACCCACTCTCCTCTCTCTATGTAGATATAAATATACCCATAAATATGTACATAATTAACCATATATACATGAATGTATAGAAAACTAAAAAATCTCTCTCCTCTCTCTTTCTCTCAAGATACCATATGTATGTATGTATGCATTGATTGTCATTACAAGTTGTAGTGCTTTGTATTACTTAGTATTTACTGACTCTAGCTATATTATATAGGAAGATTTTCCCTACTTATTATGTAATCAATGTATATAATCTTATAATGTTTCATTTTTGATCAATATATTTATTCAATGTAGATAAAACTCCTCTCTCTCTCTCTTCTCTCTCCTCTCTCTCAAGATGCCATATGAGTTCGAATTATGTAAAAAAATTATCAAAACTTAAATGCCATACATTCAAAATCTATCTGCCATATGAGTTCAAATTAAGTAAAAAAATAATCAAAACTCAAATGCCACTTAAATGCCACTCGAATGCCACTCAAGTACCCCTCAAATGAAATACAATATAAACTCGGCGAATTCATCCAACGTCGTGACCCATTGCCTCAACCCCAAGGTCTAATCCACAAAAAAACACTTGGTAGGGAGATCTGCTCATATATTACTACTTGCATGCTGTTATATCTTAAAACTGAAAGCAAAACGATGATTGATCAATACAGGTTGTAAACAAACATAATAGAACTGGACCTTATCATAATTGTTAGGTACTACCAAATTTAGACAAAAAGTAAAAAGGCTTGTAGGCGTTTACCTGTGTGCATGTTTTTACCTAGGAATGGTTGTATGTAACACTGTAATGGAAATCACCTAGTGTGGCTGGTGAGTTAGTCAGCCGGCTGACTGGCCCAGTACTATAGTACTATACCCTGGACTAAGAAGATGATAGCTAGAATATTCCGCTTCTCTGAACAGTTCCCGCCTTACTCGCGGTAGCCTAGCGCATTGTGGCAGAAAAATGGGGCAACTTTCAAGGGTAACTAGCACAGTAAAAGTTATTGCAGGCTTTGTTACTTCTGATCAACTGCACAGTTTACTAGAGCTACCAGACTCTGATGGTGATACAGCTATTGGACTTGCTGCGTACCATGGCCATGTGGAAACAATAAAATACATGCTAGCTACTATAAACTCCGATAAAAGAATTGAGATATTAAGTTTGCAAAACAATAAAGGTTTTTCTGCTTTACATGCTGCAGCATGGAATAAACAAACAGATACGACGCAAGCTATCAGCAATTTTGTCTCCCCTCAGGAATTACTGGACTTACTGATGCTGCAAGACAGCGATGGCGATACAGTGATTATTTTTGCTGCTCACCATGGGCTTGCGACATCAATACAATATTTGTTAAATTCTATGGAACTAGACAAGAAATACAGAGTTCTAAAGGCTCAAAATAAAAATAAGACAGCAGCTGCGCATACAGCGGCATTGAATGGACATACCTCTGTTTTTAAGACCATACACAATCTTATTACTAGAGAGCAAATGGTTGAATTATTGCTGTTAGAAGATGATGGTGATACGGCAATTGCCATTGCAGCACATGAAGGACACAAAGAAATAGTACAGTATGTACTGGACGTAACACAGTCAGACAAAAGATATGAGCTATTGAACAAACAAAACAAGAAGGGGCTTCCAACTTTACATCTTGCAGCGTGGAACAACTATGCAGATATAATGAAGATTATCATTTCCTCTGTTACTAACGATCAGTTGCATAAACTTGTGATGTTACAAGATGGTGATGGTGATACTGCCCTTTCTATCGCAGCGCAAAAAGGACTTGGAGAATCAGTAAAATGTATATTGGACTCTGTGCACTCAGACAAAATATTTGAGCTGTTGAATGTGCAAAATAAGGCAGGTTTTTCAACTCTACATGCAGCCACATGGACTGAACATACGGACATAGTGAAAACTGTCATTTCCTCAGTTTCTGATGACCAATTTCGCTACCTGCTGATGCAACAGGATAGCGATGGGCATACAAGTCTTACCCTTGCAGCTTACAGAGGGCAAGTGGACCTGATACAGCATGCTTTGCATATCATTAAATCAAACAATGTGACTACAGTAATGAGTGTACGGAATAAAAATGGCTTATCTACCCTGCATGCTGCCGCATGTAATAATCATGTTCTTGTTTTCGAGGTTACAATTGATTGCGTAACCGCAGCGCAACTGTCGAGCTTACTGATGCTGAAAGACAATGATGGTGATACTTCCATTTCTTTGGCTGCTAATAAAGGATTTGAAAATACAGTAAAATGCATCTTGAACAGTTTAGACTTTGACAAAAGATACGATTTGTTGAATGCTCTGAATGACAACAGTGCATCAGTTTTACACAGGGCTGCTTGGAATGGACACCTTGGTGTTCTTCAAATTGTAGCGGAATCGGTTACTGAAAATCAGTTTTACCGTTTGTTGATGCTACAAGACAGTGATGGGGACACTGCTGCTGCTCTCGCTGCCCTAGAGGGACATTCTGAGACATTGCGATCCATTTTAGTGAATATGAACCTTGAAATGAGGTATGAAATATTGAGCGTGCTGAACAAGAATCGGTCATCAGCTCTTCACAAGGCAGCATGGAGTGGCCATACTAGTGCATGTAAAACTATCGCAGAGTTTTTAAGTGATCAGCAGCTAAATACTTTATTGACACTTCAAGATAGTGAAGGTCAAACTGCCATTGCACTCGCTGCATACAACGGGTATACAGAAACAGTGAAATGCATTTTGAAAGTTGCAGACTCGGACACACAATGTCGAATGTTATTATTACAAAACAGGAATGGTTCAACAACTTTCCATAGTGCCATATTGAAGGGCTATACTACTGTACTTGAAGCCATCACTGACACACCAGTATATACCGCCCTGTATAAGTTTATACTCCCACTGCAGCATTTTAGACAGAATCCACAGCATTCCATACCAGCCCTGTATGGCTATTCCTGGCCGGCAACAAGAATGCCACCATAGCCATGTATCCAGAAGTAACTAAAACATCTTGAGTGACCCATATCCAGAAGTTACCATCCTTAGAAGTCAAGATTGCCCAACTATAGGCTACAGGAAGACTCAGAACCATGTATAGGGTACAGGAGCCAACCGACGGGATGGTCCATCTTTAGCAACTTGGCTCCATTTTTAATTAATTATATTATTGTATAGAGATATCTATAATAATAATAATTGTTTATATACATGACCGATTACTGCCATTAGGTGCATGTTGCTTCCTGTTTTTGCTATTGGTTATTTTACACTGTGTCAGTGTCCCAATTTAGCATAGACTAAACTTTTATTGCATTTTGGCAGCAATGTGGGTTCTTATGATGTGATGCTATTTTTTGCTAGACTTGATTGTAAGCTAAGCAATGGAGAGGATTTGTATTCTGCAATAAAAGTGTGAACTCTTCAGTGAAATCTAGGTGCATGTGTCTTCATAGTCAGTTGTACATTATAAAACCAAATCTTGACCTTTCAACTATGTAGCCCAACAAGTATTTGTACAGCAGCCTTCTACTTTTAAGCATAATCCAAATTATATACATAAAACAGGCACGCACACGCACGCATACACATACGCGCATGCACATGCATGCACGCGCAAACGCGCATGCGCATGCACACACATACGTACATACACGCATATGTATGCAGATACACACAAGTGCGCACACGCGAACACACATACACACAATCAAACTTGTTTTTAGGTTCAATTCAAGAAGAGTCTAATGTGTGTTGTACCAACTCTCCTGCAACTTGTCTCTACTTTGCACAGTAACCTGTGTAACAATGCAGGATATCGGTATGGGTATATGCATCAGTATAAGTATAAGTATAGGTGTAGATATAGGTATACTTATAGGTATAGGTGTACTTATAGGCACAGGTAAAGGTATCAGTAATAAGTATAACTACAAATATAAGTATAGGGGTAGGTATAGGTACAGATATAGCTACAGGTATAAGTGCAGGTAGACAAGTATAGGTAAATAGGTATAAGTACAGCTACAGGTATAGTATAAATAGATAGGTATATGTACAGGTACAGATAAAAAATCGGTAAAGGTGTAGATAGATAGGTATAGTAGTTAGGTATAGATGCAAGTATATGTAGATAGGTCTAGGTACAGCTACATTTACATATATATGTAAAGGTATAGGGAAGGTATAGGTAAGTTGGTATAGGTAGATAGGTATAGGTACAGCTACATTTACATATATAGGTAAAGGTATAGGGAAGGTATAGGTAAGTTGGTATAGGTAGATAGGTATAGGTACAGCTACATTTACATATATAGGTAAAGGTATAGGGAAGGTATAGGTAAGTTGGTATAGGTAGATAGGTATAGGTACAGCTACATTTACATATATAGGTAAAGGTATAGGGAAGGTATAGGTAAGTTGGTATAGGTAGATAGGTATAGGTACAGCTACATTTACATATATAGGTAAAGGTATAGGGAAGGTATAGGTAAGTTGGTATAGGTAGATAGGTATAGGTACAGCTACATTTACATATATAGGTAAAGGTATAGGGAAGGTATAGGTAAGTTGGTATAGGTAGATAGGTATAGGTACAGCTACATTTACATATATAGGTAAAGGTATAGGGAAGGTATAGGTAAGTTGGTATAGGTAGATAGGTATAGGTACAGCTACATTTACATATATAGGTAAAGGTATAGTATAGGTATATGTAAGTTGGTATAGGTAGATAGGTCTAGGTACAGCTACATTTACAGATAAAGGTAGAGGACAGGCTCCTGGTTTATAATCCTTGCATGTAAGGCTAGTAGTAATATATGAGCAGATCTCCCTACCAAGTGTTTTTTTGTGGTTCTGGCCTTGGGGTTGAGGCAATGGGTTATGACGTTGGATGAATTCGCCGAGTTTATATTGTATTTCATTTGAGGGGTACTTGAGTGGCATTTGAGTGGCATTTAAGTGGCATTTGAGTTTTTGATTATTTTTTTACTTATTTTGAACTTATATGGCATATAGATTTTGAATGTATGACATTTAAGTTTTGATAATTCTACAGATACATCTACACTGAATAAATCCAATGATTAAAAATGAAACAATATGTGAATATATGCATTTATTGTATAATAAGTAGGGATACATAAAGAGAACATGTTAAATATTGTGAGCTTGAAATAGTTCCATATCATTTCAAATGAAAAAGTGGACGATGAGAGATTTTCATCCGTTTGTATGTATCTACATATATCTGATTGAAAATGATATAATAATTCAGTAGTCCATTGTATTGAAATCAATTTTTGAGTGAGCTCTTTATTCTACACTTTTCTTTGACAAAAAAAAGGTATTTGGTGAAATATTTTTTCATTTCATTCAATTTTCATAAATTTTTTGCAAAAAGAAATCATTCTCTAAATGGTTAAATTTCATCTAATTGTACAAATTTACAAAAAAGGAGAATGTGATAAAATAGATATCATAATAGAGTGTAATAAGTTGAATATATAGAGTTAAAGTCTATAAAAACTTTTTAATTTGTAAAGTATTTGATGACTTTACAAGAAATATCATCACATTCAGGTTCAATGATGATGAGAAGATTTTCTTCAAGCTTAAGTTTACTATTTTCCGATATAGACAGAGAAAGTTTTGAAAAACCCTCCAAATCATTATAAATAAAAACTCTATAAATCGACGGTGTTGAATTTGTAATTGATACTGAATTGTTTTCGCATATGATGTATCTATCACACACACAATCAGTAGTAGTTTCGATTTCTTCAGAATTGTATATAGTAGAGTTTGTAGGGGTTGGTTGTTCCAAAATTAAATCGACTAAACCCAGAGCTTGTGGAAGAGATGGAATTGATGGTGATAAAGCTGGAACTACTGGCTTGTTTGTAGTGGTTGTCGTCGGGGTTGCTGTCGTCGTTGTCTGTGGAGTTGCCGTGATTGTTGTCGTTGTATGTGGAGTTGCAGTGGTTGTTGTTGGAGTTGTTATTCGAGTCGTAGTTAGTAATCCTTCATCGTATAAACGAATGTAATTTAAAGCTTCATCGGTTTTGCAAACAAAGTAGTGTTGAGGCCACATATCATAAGTGTCACAGCTTCTACGTAGGTGAGCAGGTTCCATGAAACATGTGAGTCTAAGCATACGATATTTTAAGTTTTTTCTTAAAATACGAGTTACTGATTCAACCGCTTCCATATTAAGAATTCCCCGAAAACATCCAGACGCTCTATGAGATAAAGTGAATGATTTAATCTCTGTTACAAGACAATAACCGCTTAGGATTGGGAATAATAGGAGATAGATGCAATATCTCATTTTTTTATTCAGAGAGAGAGACTTTTAACCTAGTTTATGCTTTCATCATCTAGAGTTAACTGTCTTGCATTTCGGTGGTCTTTGGTTAATATGCTTCAACTAAAGCTCTATATTTATAACCTTGGGATTGCATTTGTCTTTGGTATCTCCTTGACATGTGATACTGATGATAATCTTGTTTTGAACAGACTTCAAACTTTCAAAACTCGAAAATGACAAATTTACACCTTCAATACCATTGATGTTAGTGATGATAGTAGCTATTTTTGGCTCCTCGTTGGTCAAACGATTGCATTCCACACATGCAAAGTTGGTTGTCTCAAACTCTTCTGTTGGTGGACAAATCAAACGTGAGGTGTTGTATTCAACTACACATAATTCATCATTCCAAAATAGTTTTGTATTTTGAGTAAGACCTTCCGTATTATTTTTAACCCCTATTGCGCATTCCTCCTGAGTCAGAGTGTATTTTGTTGGTGTATCACAAGGCACAGAATCTGTAGAAGTTGTGTCCTTGCAGATCCAAGAAGCGCTTCGAGGGATGAAAAAACCACAATATAATAAGTCGGGAGGGTAGAGTCGCACACAGTTTTTTCCATTTTCATCTTTATATCGTATAGTCCTTTCGAAAGGTGAAAAAACCAAGACATCATTTTTATCCATAGCTCCGGCTATACATTCATCAATTTCGTTGGTATAGAATACTCCACTAACATTGGGAAATGTTAGTGCCAGTAGCAAGATAAATACGCGGCTCATTTTTTAAAATGTTTTCGCTTTCAGTGTTGAAAGTTGAATACTTTCTTTCTTGATGTTTTTTCTATTTATACGTAAGTGGCTAGCGGCTTGTTCAGCTCTCTCAACCGATTTTGAAGATGTGAAACAATCTCATCAAAGTGGTTACCAAAATGTAAGTATGGTTCCAATCGAGATTGACACAAAAGAACATGTGTTTCTGTCCAGCGAAATGAAGTCAAACCTCTTAAAATCGAAATATCTATCAAATCACCCAGTTCAGCATCTTTCAAACATTGCTTTATATCAATCAGTTCGATCGCTCTTTTGAGATCTTCAAAATCTATCAACTTGGCTTGCGGACAGCATACTTTTGGATCAAAGCTCCTAGAACAGTTTAAGCATTCGAGAGGATTTGCTCTTGAAATACAATTACAGCTCAAAAGCATGCTTTGTATTGATTTACGAACTAGATTGAATCCTAACACAAAATAAAATACTTCTTCGGTGATGAGTTGAACAAAAAGAGGATTCGAACGCTCTAAAGGAATGTGTTCAAAATGAGTCCTTATGAACTTAGGAACAAAATCAGCCAATGTACCAATTGACTTGAATCCTTGAGTTTTTCCACTCATGTTTCTGCTGTAGTTCAGAGATAAATGAAGCAACTTTTTTTGTAGCAGTTCTTTTATGAGTCTTCAGATATATTTGTCGAATCAATAGTTATTATCGGGTTGACTGAGTCTTCTTTTTCATCAAGAGTGTAAGCGTATGGATATCCTTCTGCTATCGCAAGTAATTTATCCTTTAGTCGTTGATAAGCCAGTTTGCTCTGACTAGTAGGTAATAGGTAGGGATTTAATCGTGCTCTCAAATTTGTTAACAAAAAGGGAGACTTCAAATCATCAGTGGAAAGATCCAAAAAAGCATTAATCCATTCATCATGCACCAAAAAATCCATTTTAGCATTTTTCAAAACTTGTCTTCTATCAATCCAGTCGATAGCATCACCCAATTCTTTTTTGGTAGGTGTAGCACCTTCAACCATTTCAGCATATCTTTTACAAGTGATACATTTGTCATCAACGTGTGAACAGTAACAGTTTAGTAGCGATAGATTGGTTGCTTGCTTGTAAAAACTTCCTCCTAGTACACAGTATACACATTCCTCCGTAAAATAAATCCTCAACATTTCATCAGAAACCTCAGCCAAAAAAGTCTTAGGTCCTATAGCATCGGAAGCTTCTTGGTGAGCAAAGTCTTCAACACGTAACATATTTGTTGTTATTCCGTTAAATTACAAAACGCGAATGATACGTTTTCAAATTGAAACACCTATTTAATCATTCATTACTTTTTCTTTTTTTTGAGGTTAATTGTTATGCTAGCTCATGTAGATCTTCATAAATGCTTTAATTTCAACCTGACAACCATCGATTGGGCAAGGTTTTACTTCTGATGAGCATTCAGTAAGCGCTTTTTCCTTACACTCACTACAGTAAATGAGATGACCACATGGAAGAGAGATATGATTTGCAATTACTTTTTTTTCATGCGTCTCAGACACACATTGAGCGAGTTTGCTTTGCTTAGTCTGATCTTTATCTTTTTTTAACGAATCAATTGATTTAGCATCATTTTTTAACAGTGTTGACGAATTCTCAACAGTTGTAAAATCATTTTCAAAAATATGTAAGGCTTCAATCATAAAACCTATTCGCTCAAAAGGTTTTCCATTTAACACTAAAACTTGTTCGATATCGTTTTGACTGTATCCTAGTTTTTTGCAAATAAGTTTCATTTCTTCGGTGTCATTGTTGTGCGTTATTTGTTTTACTTTTTCTCGATATTTTTCAACCCGTCGCTTACACCTTTTGCCTTTTTCCGTTCGCATGTAAACATCCTCAACATACTCTTCACCTTTACTCCCGAGTAAAAAATAACAGTCTGGGAACCATCGACAGTGTTCCTCCCACGGTAGATCACTCTCTTCCCATTCTTTAAGTTCACCTGAGCAAAAGAAGCATTTTACACTATCTCCGAACTTAGTATAGTAGAAACCTGCATTGGAAAGGAGTTTCATGGAGACTTTACCCTTCCATTGTTTGAAACTGTCTTCTCTAGATGTTTCAGTAGCAAAACGTGGTGTATCAGCACGATCAATTGATATACCTAGAGGTAATACTTCTGCAGTTAAATCTCCTCTTCTGGTCTTTTGTTCTTCCATCGTATAACTTTTGACAATTGAGATGTTTTTCATTTCATCTGCAAGTAGTTTCCTAGGTCTATACAGACGATTGTGAGTGTTAAATCCTCTAACAAATCGACAAAACGGAAAACTTTTAGCGTGTTCTTTCATCGGATGTTCATCTTCATCCTTCCAGTTTAGTAATACCCCTTGGCAAAAAACACATCGAACAGCGTTGTCTTTTTCAAGGTTATAGAAACCAGCTGCAGCCATGTTTTCACCACAATGTTTACCTACTCGTCTCCAATTTGTAAGAAATGATTTTCTTCGATAACTTTCATCAAGCATTAAAGCCTCTCTTTCATAAAAAGAGAGTTCATTGTAAATGAACTTGAAAAAGTCCGCTGGGGAAAGTTGCGCAATAGTTTTTTGTAATTTTAATGACAAAAGACTACAGTGATTATCCGGATAAGTTGCGACGACATAAGTGATTGCAGTGGTATCAGGAAAATTTCGTTGTAAAAACAACGACGAAGTAACGAGTAAACTATCATCTATCCATTCAGCGCAGTCTTTAGTATTTTCGAAGCAATTCCGAGTTTTTCGCATTTCTTTTTTTTCATTATAAATAGTGTTTGCTACATATCTGTTGTTTGTTACTCGACACATTATTTATATATAATACAAGTAGTAGCTTCAGTTATTACTCAAGTTGAAGTTTTGTTGGAAAGTTCTTTCCTTTTGATCTAGTTCGTTGTTATTCTAAAAAAAAATGATAATGCTTTATAGCAAAAAAATTAAAAAAAGACTAAGGTTTCAATTTTTTTTCAATATACTTGAATTGATTACTATTATAATAGAACGTAAATACTTACATCAGAAATGAAGACTTGTCTTTCTTTTGAATTAAAATGAATGATATTCCTAGTAGTTTGAACTTGAGAGCTGCTTTCTATAAAATTCGGATGAAGAAGGAGTACATTTTTCATTTTGAAGTCCTGAAATAATAAGAATAAACATAATTAAAACTTACATACAGCATTTTTTTGATATCTTAAATAGTGAATAATCTTGTTTTTTGTTCAGAAAATGTCTTCACGCTTAAATCGATTACAATTAAAACAAAATATAAATACTTACATCACAAATGAAGACTTGTTTTTCTTTAAATTAGATGAATTATATACATAGTTGTTTGAACTTCAGCTGTTTCCTATGTAACTCAAATGATGAAGAAGGAGGGTTGTAGTAGATGATGATGTAGTAGATCTTCTTCCTTCTGTTAGTTTGAACTTGAGAGCTGCTTTCTATAAAATTCGGATGAAGAAGGAGTACTTTTTTCATTTTGAAGCCCTGAAATAATAAGAATAAACATAATTAAAACTTACATACAGCATTTTTTTGATATCTTAAATAGTGAATAATCTTGTTTTTTGTTCAGAAAATGTCTTCACGCTTAAATCGATTACAATTAAAACAAAATATAAATACTTACATCACAAATGAAGACTTGTTTTTCTTTAAATTAGATGAATTATATACATAGTTGTTTGAACTTCAGCTGTTTCCTATGTAACTCAAATGATGAAGAAGGAGGGTTGTAGTAGATGATGATGTAGTAGATCTTCTTCCTTCAGTTAGTTTGAACTTGAGAGCTGCTTTCTATAAAATTCGGATGAAGAAGGAGTACTTTTTTCATTTTGAAGCCCTGAAATAATAAGAATAAACATAATTAAAACTTACATACAGCATTTTTTTGATATCTTAAATAGTGAATAATCTTGTTTTTTGTTCAGAAAATGTCTTCACGCTTAAATTGATTACAATTAAAACGAAATATAAATACTTACATCACAAATGAAGACTTGTTTTTCTTTAAATTAGATGAATTATATACATAGTTGTTTGAACTTCAGCTGTTTCCTATGTAACTCAAATGATGAAGAAGGAGGGTTGTAGTAGATGATGATGTAGTAGATCTTCTTCCTTCAGTTAGTTTGAACTTGAGAGCTGCTTTCTATAAAATTCGGATGAAGAAGGAGTACTTTTTTCATTTTGAAGCCCTGAAATAATAAGAATAAACATAATTAAAACTTACATACAGCATTTTTTGATATCTTAAATAGTGAATAATCTTGTTTTTTGTTCAGAAAATGTCTTCACGCTTAAATTGATTACAATTAAAACGAAATATAAATACTTACATCACAAATGAAGACTTGTTTTTCTTTGAATTAGATGAATTATATACATAGTTGTTTGAACTTCAGCTGTTTCCTATGTAACTCAAATGATGAAGAAGGAGGGCTGTAGTAGATGATGATGTAGTAGATCTTCTTCCTTCAGTTACTAACGATGAAGTGAATGCTTTCTGTATGAAAACAGTGCTTCTTATATAGCTTAAGTTGCACCGCTATGAATCAGCATTATTTTCACATGAATGGAAACCGTTGCTTTCGCGGGAATAACAAAATTATTTTCACGCGAATACAAACCAATGCTTTCGCGGGAATAAATAATTTATTTTCACGCGAATGGAAACCGTTGCTTTCGCGGGAATAAAAAATTTATTTTCACGCGAATACAAACCAATGCTTTCGCGGGAATCAATATTTTATTTTCACGCGAATGGAAACCGTTGCTTTCGCGGGAATAAATATTTTATTTTCACGCGAATACAAACCAATGTTTTCGCGGGAATAGATAATTTATTTTCACGCGAATGGAAAGCGTTGCTTTCGCGGGAATAAAAATTTTATTTTCACGCGAATACAAAGCAATGCTTTCGCGGGAATCAATATTTTATTTTCACACGAATGGAAACTGTTGCTTTCGCGGGAATAAATATTTTATTTTCACGCGAATACAAACCAATGTTTTCGCGGGAATAAATAATTTATTTTCACACGGATGGAAACCCTTGCTTTCGCGGGAATAGAAATTTTATTTTCCCGCGAATACAAACCAAAGCTTTCGCGGGAATCAATACTTTATTTTCACGCGAATGGAAACCGTTGCTTTCGCGGGAATAAATATTTTATTTTCACGCGAATACAAACCAATGTTTTCGCGGGAATAAATAATTTATTTTCACACGGATAGAAACTGTTGCTTTCGCGGGAATAGAAATTTTATTTTCCCGCGAATACAAACCAAAGCTTTCGCGGGAATCAATACTTCATTTTCACGCGAATGGAAACCGTTGTTTTCGCGGGAATAAATATTTTATTTTCACGCGAATACAAACCAATGTTTTCGCGGGAATAAATAATTTATTTTCACACGGATGGAAACCGTTGCTTTCGCGGGAATAGAAATTTTATTTTCCCGCGAATACAAACCAAAGCTTTCGCGGGAATCAATACTTCATTTTCACGCGAATGGAAACCGTTGCTTTCGCGGGAATAAATATTTTATTTTCACGCGAATACAAACCAATGTTTTCGCGGGAATAAATAGTTTATTTTCACGCGAATAGAAACCATTGCTTTCGCGGGAGTAAAAAAATTAATTTTCACGCGAATAAAAACCAAAGCTTTCGCGGGAATATTGCGTGAAAAAACTGCTGAGTCATAGATATATTATAAAGGTTTCATAGGGTTAATTAGTACAGCTTTAGCTATTTAAGAACCAGTGTTTTCACACAGAAAGCATCCAGTTCTACAATAGCTAGCAAGGAAGCAACATCTACACACCAACTACTACATTTACTTGAAACTATAGAAAGACTTTCAGTCAATAAGGTGAGAATCACTAAATAATTCTTTAACATATACTGATAAAAAACTTCAACTAGATTTGCTATAATACTTCAGAAAATTAATTTTATGTTTTAATATTTTGTTCTTATTAATAAAAGATCAAATAGTTTCACCATAACGCATCAGAAAAATTATTATGGTTTTGATTATGTGTTTATTTTATAAATATCTAGTTAGTTTATTCTTTTCAAAATATTTTTCAAATTCCACCCATTTGTTACATATTTTTTACTCTCTTTTCAGTTCCAACTTCCGACTGAACGCTCTGAATATGAATGAAGACCGTAATACCTCATTTCTCTCAACATTCGAACCATACTCTGATGATAAAGAAAATATCCCTCCTGATTCACATATAATAAGAAGGAAACTGAACACAATTCGACCAAAGCCATGGGATTCGGATAGAAATAAAACGATTGACTATACTTGGACTTTGAAAGCACCATCTCCTTCTCATCTTTCCTGCTTGTCAAAAAATGCTGCTAGTTTGCTCAATTCTTGCGATACCAATGACAGAGTAATGATTGGAAGGTTTCAACCACTTCACTTAAATCAAACGCCATCACTTCTCGAGATAGTCTCCATCGAACGACCAACTGAGGATGTATATAAAAACTTATGCATTATCCGCTACAATGTCGAAACATTTGGCAACAGACGACAAGTGAGGTCTATGGTGAGAAATGAGGATTACAACAAATTAGCTCCAACACAACCAGATGTTCCAAAACTGGTGGTTTTTATGGGATTCGATTCAGACAAGCATCCAATCTTTCACCCTATCAACTTCCCATCCAATATTTCCCTTGAGGAAGCTAAACAGCTAAGTAGATTAATAAAAAAAAAAACACCTACTCAGTTGATCAGTATGGTTCGTATCGCAACGCTCTCGCAATTTGCTGTTGGAAGTGTAATCAGTTTTGAATCTCCTCAAATATCAACTCAGTTAACATTACCTAATGGAGATGTGGTGATGAATGCGCTACTGGTAAACTACAGATGTTTGCAATATGATGGTTTGATGATGGGAGTTCTATATATACCTGAAAAACACGCTAGCAACGTCAAACAAATTGGAACAGGAGTCATACTTGTAAGAAATCGTGAAGTTAGTAGATTTGGTTATCATCGACATGATATAATCACATTCACAGCATTACAAGCGATAGAAACGGCTCAAAACCTATCCAACAAACTTGATGATTCCAACCAGATGAAGTACTTTACTACAGATGAGGTTGTTGAGAACAAGGTCTTAGTGCTTTCAATGGGAGTGGGAAACACATCTTCTACATCTTTGAGAGAACCAGCACCCCCTGGTGAAAACTATATTCAAAAAGAGCATGTCAGACAAGACAACATAGTGAGTATTTTTTATTTAATGTAAACTAACTGATATAAGTAATACTTCCGATTAGATAAAATTTATTTATAAAGCAATTATTTTTTGTTTTGCTTTAGATAGAAGAGAGAGAATCAAAAACACTTGATGAAAATTATGCTCAAGAAAAAACAAACCGAACAATATAACTTGGTGAGTTACTTCCCTTTACTATATAATGTTAACTAACCAATGTAAAAAGAACTATAATTCAAATTCATGTAATTATTTTACATTTTTGTTTAATCATCCTATACTAATACATAACTTTTTATTTTAGTTCATTATGGAATCAAAAGTACATAGAACAGAAGTCTTCCTTCCTAAGTTATAACATCAGTACAACAATGACAACATTGTAAAGAAAAAGACTATCAACCATTGATTGTCATTACAAGTTGTAGTGCTTTGAATTACTTAGTATTTACTAACTCTAGCTATATTATACAAGAATATTTTGCTACTTATTATGTAATAAATGTATATAATCATATATTGATTCAATGTAGTCTCCTCATTCTTCTCTTCTCTCTCTCAAAATATCATATGAGTTCGAGTTATGTAAAAAAATTATCAAAACTTGAATGTCATGCATTCAAAATGTATATGCTATAAGTTCAAATTAAGTAAAAAAATAATCAAAACTCAAATGCCACTTAAATGCCACTCAAATGCCACTCAAGTACCCCTCAAATGAAATACAATATAAACTCGGCGAATTCATCCAACGTCGTAACCCATTGCCTAAACTCAAAGGTCTAATCCACAAAAAAACACTTGGTAGGGAGATCTGCTCATAGATTACTACTAAGGCTGTTCTAGAGACACAACAGAATAGATGGTGGGAAAGTCAGAAGCAGCTGCAACAGCATATAATTTGTGATCATAAAGAATTTTTGGAAGTTACGTTCTGTGATAGAAATAAATAAAAGTAGTTCCCTTGAGCATGCTTTTGCACCCACTCTTATCTCATGCTAAGTGTAAGGAATTTATTGGGGTAATGACGAATTTATGTATATTGTGTTGATAAGTAGCTCTGATCTGAGATAATTATTGCTGAATGATGCTTAGATGAGTTTTTCAGCTAGATATTCAAAGATCAGCTGTCATTGAAAGAAGAGCACTTCAGAGGTATAAAATATAGAGTTGGTAAGGAAAGCAAAGTAAATGGTAGGCTAGTGAGCAGACACCTCTAGCACTTGTATTGGCTCTGGAATGCAATGAATAGTATAGTTTGGTGTTGGTTAATGCCTCAGGCTGTAATTTCTTGCAGGTCATAAAAGCTAAAAAGTTGTTTTATACAACATCGATACAAATTGAATGAACTTTCACATTAATGCCATTGACAAGAAAGAGCATTTCATTGAAAGACGGACAGCAAAAATTTTTACCTAGAAAGTTTCATCGAAAAAAACTCTTTGCAGACATTAATCCATATAAAAACCAAAATTCCTCAACCAAGGAAGGTTTAAAAAATGTATCTACATGTTGAGCAGATCTGCAGATAGCAAGTGATCGAAGAGAAGCCTTATTCGGTGAACGTACCTACAACATATGTATTGAGCTGTTTTTTAAAGTGATGTTAGCTGATTACACTAAGCTGGAGTCACTGGAGTACTATATACAGGTAGTGGCCTCACTCCAAGCATAAGATAGCAGATATATGGGGTAGTCTACAAGCTGATTATAACTTAAATACTGTCTTAGCAGCAGGAGGAAAGTTCTCCTTGTTCTTTCTTCAGCTTTTTCATTGTTAGCTGTGTTCTCGGCATTTGCTGCAGCATTTTCTAATGATGGTGGTGGCAACTTCAGCTTTATCACATTTGTAACCTTCTGAACAGTCTTGGAGGTCAAAGTTCAGTTAAAATTAATTGAATTTATGTAATCTTTTAAGTAGTATCAGGTACCAAAATTGCTGAGTCAAAATAAATATTTACATACATTTGCTAGTCAAAGGGCTCACTGGTCGATAGATTGGCCTCAAATTGGTTCAAACTCGGTTTATTGAAAAATGGTGAAAACTTACAAAAACTTGTCAATTTTAGAGTTTGCTGAAAAAGTGAAGCATTTTTATGGGTCATCAGCGTAAGGCAGAAAATAATACATTTCATTCGCTTCTTACTTTTTTCACACAATTGCAGAGCTTCTTTGCAATATCTTTTTATTGGCGAACATTATATTTTTTGAATGGCTGGAGTCTTGGGGCATTGTGCATCCTCTCTGATGGTGTTGTGCATCCTCTCTGGTGGTGTTGTGCATCCTCTTTGGTGGTGTTGTGCATCCTCTCTGGTGGTGTTGTGCATCCTCTCTGGTGGTGTTGTGCATCCTCTTTGGTGGTGTTGTGCATCCTCTCTGGTGGTGTTGTGCATCCTCTCTGGTGGTGTTGTGTATCCTCTCTGGTGGTGTTGTGCATCATCTCTGGTGGTGTTGTGTATCCTCTCTGGTGGTGTTGTGTATCCTCTCTGGTGGTGTTGTGTATCCTCTCTGGTGGTGTTGTGTATCCTCTCTGGTGGTGTTGTGCATCCTCTCTGGTGGTGTTGTGTATCCTCTCTGGTGGTGGTGTGCATCATCTCTGGTGGTGTTGTGTATCCTCTCTGGTGGTGTTGTGCATCCTCTCTGGTGGTGTTGTGTATCCTCTCTGGTGGTGTTGTGCATCATCTCTGGTGGTGTTGTGTATCCTCTCTGGTGGTGTTGTGTATCCTCTCTGGTGGTGTTGTGCATCATCTCTGGTGGTGTTGTGTATCCTCTCTGGTGGTGTTGTGTATCCTCTCTGGTGGTGTTTTGCATCCTCTCTGGTGGTGTTGTGCATCCTCTCTGGTGGTGTTGTGTATCCTCTCTGGTGGTGTTGTGTATCCTCTCTGGTGGTGTTGTGCATCCTCTCTGGTGGTGTTGTGCATCCTCTCTGGTGGTGTTGTGCATCCTCTCTGGTGGTGTTGTGTATCCTCTCTGGTGGTGTTGTGCATCATCTCTGGTGGTGTTGTGCATCATCTCTGGTGGTGTTGTGTATCCTCTCTGGTGGTGTTGTGTATCCTCTCTGGTGGTGTTGTGTATCCTCTCTGGTGGTGTTGTGTATCCTCTCTGGTGGTGTTGTGCATCATCTCTGGTGGTGTTGTGTATCCTCTCTGGTGGTGTTGTGTATCCTCTCTGGTGGTGTTGTGTATCCTCTCTGGTGGTGTTGTGCATCATCTCTGGTGGTGTTGTGTATCCTCTCTGGTGGTGTTGTGTATCCTCTCTGGTGGTGTTGTGCATCATCTCTGGTGGTGTTGTGTATCCTCTCTGGTGGTGTTGTGTATCCTCTCTGGTGGTGTTGTGTATCCTCTCTGGTGGTGTTGTGTATCCTCTCTGGTGGTGTTGTGCATCCTCTCTGGTGGTGTTGTGCATCCTCTCTGGTGGCTTGAAACTACTGATGCCCAAGAGATCATGTGAGTTCCCTCTATACATAATGTTATATAACAATCACATCAATGGAACAGTTGCAATACTGACGACTCTACATCACTAACAACTAGCAGCTATTAAATCCAATGATGGGTGTTTGTTCTCCCACATCCATAACAATCCATAATAATGTTGAGTTCTTTCAGGTGCAGATCAAAATTTGGATAAGTAAAGCTCACCCACTGGTAGGCTGCTGCTAGACATATCAACCTTAAACCAGCACTGGGCTACTGTATACTGTACTTGTATACTGTATTTGTATACTGTATTGTATACTGTATTGTATACTGTATTGTATACTGGTACTAGAACCTTAAAATCTGAGATGTAAAAGTAAATAGGAATGGTAAATCTGATGAGATGTGTTAGGGGATGGAGGGCAGAGGTGGTGGGGAGTAGTAGGGCCTTACCTTAAGTAGACAACTCCAAGTTTCAACCACCAAGTACTTTCAACACTGTAGATATAACTATTTCTAGGCTTGTGAAGGTAGATGCAGCTCAATAGAGGAGGAATTGTGGTTGTGAAGGGGTGCTGGGGGTGTGTGAGAGGTGGGTAGAGGGTACTGGAGGACAAGGGATGGATAGGAAAGGAGTGTATGTGAGAGATGGGTACAAGGTACTGGAGGACAAGGGGTGGATAAGGGAATGAGTGTACATGAGACACAGATTGTTCACTAGCACATTGTAATTGCAAAAAGTTTAAAACAAAAATATGTAAAGTATGAAGACAATTAAAGTACATGCATATCTGAGTGTCATTATCTGATGATGGTCTGTTGCCTTTGAAACATTTCTTTCTCTGTAAGTACACACATTTATGTACAGCATACGTACAGAGTGTCTATTTGGTGTTGTACAGTACATGCTGGTGGATGCGTACTGGCAGTCAGTAAGAGTTATTGATTTTGGTAAAATAAAGAATATAAATGGATTCTCTATTTACAGGTCACAGGTAGGCTAATCTCTTGAAACACTCATGAGACCTGCAGCTATTTAACAGGTAACTTGTGGAGTTATTGTGATTATATCTCCAACGATTAATGTCGCTGAAAGTGTGTAGTTTTATTTCTGTGACATCGGTCTGAAAATGTTCCCAACAAATTGAAGCTCAATATGAAAGTTTTATATATCTACATCACAATGTATATTATTTATCGCATTCAAAGTTGGATGTGTGTTTTTAGTACAACTATGATGTTATATCATCATTTATATTAAACTGTTTCTTGCTATTATACCAGCATGTCAAAAAAGGTTGTGATGGCAGGGGCCTTGGCTCTTTCTTCATTGAGCAGCTTTGCTATCTACTACAAGAAGAAAAAGTCTTCTGGATGGGACTTGGTCAGTTTGTAAGTAACTAGTAGTTATTAGTTTGAAAGTAATTGTTTTGTTAACTATTACAGTAGTTGTCTATCTCTGTGTGTGGTGACTTGATGTTGTTCCTTTGATATGAAACCTTGGTGTCATTTTGTGTAGAGACAAGGAGGAATCAGCTGCTAAAGACAGGAGTGACGATAAGAGAGATATAATAAAACAAGAAAGGGGATTTTACCCCCTAAAGAAAAATGGTGGAGACGCTTCCACAACAACAGACATTATTCAACGAGAGACATCAACTTCTCCCCTCAGGAGAACTCTTGTAAGCAAGGCAACATCAACGGAGGATGCTAGTTATACTACAAGATCTACTTCACCGATACGCTATCAACAAGTAGACAAATCAACTCAAACCATAATATGTGATACCTCTGATGAATCTACAAATGACCAACCCTTCCAAGAAAATATTTCTAACAGTACACTGTAATTCAAAATGTGATTTTTGTATGTGACAAATGCAATTTTTGTGACTTTTGTCTCCAGTTTGGGCATACACCACTAAAAAATAACAAAAGTCACCTAAAAATTCCAGTATATTTAGAAAAACATGTGATGAATGACTTTTAAGTGATGAATGTAGGCGCAAGTTGCAAAGATAATCCATTTCTGGTCATTATCTTTGGGTTAACTTGCATTAGTCACCTAAAGCAAACGCTGCACCTGCTTGTGGTTATGCTTGTGGCTGTGCTTGTGGTTAAGCACTGAGTCTAGGTGACTAATGACTATTATGTGGTACATATAATGGCGTTACATAGCATGTCCAGCTTGTTCCTTCATGATTTTGTATTAGATCAATGTAGCTTCTAAGTATTAACTTTGGAGAGAATACCTCTAAATAATATGTTCTTTTTTTCAGATATGCCCTGGAGGCAGGTCATCTACACACATTCAACACTTTTGTTGCTTTTATCTTCAATTCACAGCCAAGTGTCCAACCTGATGCATCCAGAGCTTACTGTTCTGTTTGCTTAGTGTGCATGCAATTTTTTTGCATGGCTACTGCTAATAATTCAATGGCACAACCATTTGTAGCCATTAATTTTCTTTGTGTAATGATATGATTAAAGTTATGATATTATACAACAACAGCTTTAAACTGTTTGAAGTAGCTGATCATGCTTGCAGAACGTTTCAGTTGCCTGTAGTGACAACTATGGTGCTTCCATAAAAAATGGTTTAAGATGAATATTTTTGATCAATCATGGACAATTGCTTTGTCTCAAATATGTTTACTGCAGCTGACACTGTCTGGCAATGTGGCAATGAGCTCCATTGTCTCATCAAGCTATGTTTTACAAAGGGTTGTCTTATCTCCAGCAAGTATTATTTTATGGCTAGTTGTCTTACCTTCATTAAATGATTTGTTATAAAGAGTTGTCTTGCCTTTGTCAAATAATTTTTTATAAAAAGTTGTCTTGCTTTTATTAAATGATTTACCATAAAGAGTTGTCTTGCCTTCATTAAATAATTTCTCTTAAAGAGTTGTCTTGCCTTCATTAAATGATGTCTCATGATGTCTCATGAACAAGAGTTACTTTGTCTTTAGCAAACACTGGTGACCATTTTTGCCGACAATCCCTAAAAATCAATTCTTTTTAGCCTAATTTGCTAACTGAATGCAATTCTGCATAAGTGGAAACTAGCAGGGTCATCTATCAGAAAAATGGTTGTCACCTGACAAGATTTCAAGCGTCAATAGCTTGACGGTTAAACCAAAAAGCAGTCAGACCTCGAAAATCCTTAACAACTGGTGCATGTAGTGTCTCAGTCCACGGTAACTGCAAGCACACAGCTTTCTTAGCAAGAGCAACTGAACAGAAAATATTTTGTACACAATAAACATAGCAGTTAAGGTCACTTCCATCAATTTTTTTCTTTATAAAAGTTAGCTTAGAAATTCTAGTGCGTGTGCAGTACTACTGCTCCATTTATTGCACTGTGAAAAAAAATAGTTGGATGTTAGTCAAGCAATGACAGTCATGTAGGTGCAATTTCTCTTTTAGTCGTTTCTCGGTTATGATCTTTGAAAAAGAACGCCTGAGTTTGATTATTAGCATGAGGCAGCTTATCAGCTACTATGCGTATTGGTCTATGCCTATTCGTTATTGTATCAACCAACTAATTTGTTTTCTTCAGCTCACATTAGGAGTTATTTCTCCTTTCTGTGAAAGAAGCTTATAAACCTACATTATTGTGTGAACACAACTTCTAAACAATTCAACGTCCTTTTAGATTTATGTTGCAAAGCACTTTGGTTAAAGAATAAAACGCATAGTAAATTATGAGGTCAACTACAGGCGAAGTATTTTTTGATGTCAGAGTGAGTTATATTGTTAGGAGCAGTTGAAAAATGTAAAAAATATGTCCTGTTCTGCCACAAATATACTTATGAAATGAAAAATACCAGTGGTCTGCTAATTTCTAAATTTTATGAATGCATCAAACTGATAGTTGTGATTGTAATTGAATTTCAGTCATATTTTCAAGTAAAGCTAGTGTAAAGTGAATGTCATCTTGCTGCTGATTAAACCACAAGTACTTTTGTCTATTTTATAAAAAATATAACAAACATTGCTGCACTAGTGAGCTTCATGTCATAATATGTATGCATAGGTGCTATCTCGCAAGTCATCATTCATATGCATATGTACGTGACTAAATACATACACAAGTGTATGTATACGTATCCAATTGTACATGTTTGATTAAGTATGTACATATATATATATATGTGTCTGTACATTGGTATGCACAAATATACACGAGCATATCAATGTACATACAAATATGTTCATATGTGCATATAAATGTACATGTATATATGCACATATAAATGTACATGTATATATGTACATATCAATGTACATGTATATATGTACATATCAATGTACATGTATATATGCACATATCAATGTACATGTATATATGCACATATCAATGTACATGTACATATGCACATATCAATGTACATGTATGTATGCACATATCAATGTACATGTATATATGCACATATCAATGCACATGTATATATGCACATATCAATGTACATGCATATATGCACATATCAATGTACATGTATATATACACATATCAATGTACATGTATATATGCACATATCAATGTACATGTATATATGCACATTGATATGCATATTAGGCTAGCAAGCCTTGTATTCATTTGCTGTATTTTTGCTTCATGCTGCACATGTGTTTTATGTTAGCTTTTTGAGTTTAGGTACAAAGACTAATAGCCCACATACTTTGTTCAATATCTTTCAATAAACAGTAAGCGATAAGTAATAAAGAACAATCGAAAATGCATCTACTGTTATACGTAATTATCAAGAGCTTGATTATATGATTAATCAGAGGTTTCATCAATAATATTGTATACATAAACATGTAAACTCGGTAAACTTGACCAGTGAATGAAACTAGGGTACATATATGCAGTGCATTCAATTTGATCATTATCCAAAAGAAAACAACAAGCAAATTAACTGCGTTGCAATTATTTGTATATATGTCACTCATGTTGTTATTTAAATAAATGTAACTACGTAAAGCTACAACAAAAAAACCACAAATCATCCCAAGTTATCCAAGTTTGATGAATTATAATTATGTGCTAATATCATACAATCATAACTCTCCAAACTCCACATATTACGCGATTGATCATTCCTCATAGATTTGATTCAGCATCTTTTCATTTCTTTAAGACTTAATTCAATAATATACTTCACATTTATTATTGGTTCACCTAAAAACTTAATTGCACAAATGGTTTGTGAGGGTAGTTTCTACTATTTTAAATATCTGTAATATAAATATTTTGGATACTGAATACATGTAAGTGATCCTCGTTGGTGCTGACTTTAGTATGTTGCACGTACAACCAAACTGTGTGAAATATGGGGGAGTTGACCTTTGAGGTCATCATGTGGTTGTTGTGGTTTATAGCAGAGACAATGGAGATAACACCATAGACAAGTCCTGTATTTTGTATCTGACTGTGCAAATCAAAATCCAGTGGGTGGCTGTAATTAAACAGGTGACAGCACTAAAATGTTTGTAAGACACACCATAACCTCCAAATTATACTGTTGATATAACCAAATCCATATGGCTTATATGCAGGCTCACTGAGATGTATAGAAAGCACAAACGCATTGGTTCATTTGTGTAATGTATGATAAACATGCATAGACTAGACATGCATAGACTAGATATATGCACACACTAGACAAATGCACACACTAGACATATGCACACACTAGACATATGCATTCACTAGACATATGCATTCACTAGACATATGCACACACTAGACATATGCACACACTAGACATATGCACACACTAGACAAATGCATTCACTAGACAAATGCACACACACTAGACAAATGCACACTAGACAAATGCACACTAGACATATGCATTCACTAGACAAATGCACACACTAGACAAATGCACACTTGACAAATGCACACTAGACATATGCGTTCACTAGACATATGCACACACTAGACATATGCACACACTAGACATATGCACACACTAGACATATGCATTCACTAGACAAATGCACACACATTAGACAAATGCACACTAGACAAATGCACACTAGACATATGCATTCACTAGACAAATGCACACACTAGACAAATGCACACTTGACAAATGCACACTAGACATATGCATTCACTAGACATATGCACACACTAGACATATGCACACACTAGACAAATGCATTCACTAGACATATGCATTCACTAGACATATGCACACTAGACATATGCATTCACTAGACATATGCACACACTATACATATGCACACACCAGGCATATGCACACACTAGACATATGCATACACTTGCAGATAGTTGAGCATATTGTATGCGCCTTCTTTGCATCTATGTAATTATGCTAGTAATTTGTAGCCAAATTACTTCGCGTAAATGCCATACCAGTATTTGAATCTACCATTAGAATACTACTAGTGGATGGCACTGGCACTGGCACTGGCAGAGACAAACAAATTGTTCCCAACCGTTGAATCAAGCCACAACGGCATATCGGTTAACAGTGAGTGCAATGCTACCGACAGGGGTGTAGCAACTTTTCCTCTTGAACTCACAAAAGAAAAAAGCTGCAACATATAAATTAATCGCTTGTTTGTGTAAAGCCTTGTATTTCCTGTAATGCTTCAAGATTATTCCAGCTGTTCGATAAATGAAAGAAAACTTTCAACAAATGGACGTTTTTGCATATTCCAAACAACTGAGACAGGTTTAGCTCATTATATAAATACTAGAGCTACTGAACAGGGGTGGAAAAGGGCACTTTATTAGCTTCCCGCAGGTGTATACGTAGTTGTGGTAACATATTATGTTGATTGTTTACCGCTGACAGCTGCCAATGCTGTTCATCAGACTCATATACTCGTTAGCAAGCCGTATAGCAAGCCAGTGACTTTTATGATATTTTTTACGCATCTACGAAACAATTATCAATCCACAGGATAAACCGTATTGAAACTTTCAGAAGATCTACTAAAAGGTATGGTTAATATTATGTTTTAAATTATTAAACAACCTTTTATCAGTTAAAATTATCATTATTGGTAGCCTGCTGTAAAGGTTATATTGTAAGGGACGCTGGCACTCTTCGGTAAAGAGACGCCATATTGTTTACCTAGTTACGCAGCCATTACGAACATTTACATTCTATTTACCTTTACTCTTACTGTGCGTTCTATGCTTGCCAATCTGTATAGTTCTATTGCCCTTACTCAAGCTACACTTAAATAATTATTCTATTATATTTTTACTAACTTTTTCCACGAGTTTATTATTACTTGCATTTTGGTGCTTCATGGAAGGCAAGGCGTGGTTTGCCAATATTTTTATCTAAGGGTGTGACTTGTGCTATTCACACCCGCCTACTTTGTTTATATGTGAGTGTTCACGAAATAAATATCAGAGTTAGCCTGACTCTCAGATGATTCTCTCTCTCAAGAAGCAAGCACTGAGCATAGCTAGGAGCATCATAACTACAAGCGCTGGTCGACTATTAGTAAGCACGAGGCTTGGCGGAAAGTAAGATTGTTCGCTCTCTTACTGCGTATTCCCTCGACCCGAGGTGTACGACGCAAAGCACCTGGTGCCCTAGTAGTTCGACACACATTGCAATCCGAACTGTGGAGTTCGAAACAAACTTATACAATAATAACGCATCGTAATTATTGTCGGTAATTACAGCACCATTATTGTCGGTAGCCCAAAGTTCGCAACAAACTATAAACTAAACAGTAATTCCTGCGGAATTATTGTGTGCAATAAAGTTCGAGACAAACTTTAAACTAGACAACAATCACGGCACTGATTATTGTCGAGCCTAGAGAGGTTCAAACGCAGCCAATAATTATTAATTAATTATTGCAACTGCCAGCACTTGATCTACACCAGATTCGGTTGTTCTTTTGCATGACCAAAGTCAGTAGTAGCCTGGTAACAATAATTATACAATTATTGTGCACTGCATTAACTAGGGTTGGCAAAGCGTTCGGGAGGTGTACAGGTGGCTACCACCCAGACAGTAAATTCCTGTACATTGGTGGCAGCAGTGGGATTGAAGCACCCACAGTAATCTCCCGAATCCCAGAGTTAAAGCAGACATGTCATACAGGCGGAGAGCAGTCAGTACTGACAGGGAAGGGTCATCCATGCAAGTCATGGGAACTCTAACCGAAATCCTGGAGCGGATGACAATGACAAATACAAGGGACAAGTTCAAGCTACCTATCTTCGACGGAGAAGGAGACGTCCACTACTTCGTCCAACGGTGTGAAGAGGTGACAAGGATGAACAGGTGGACACCTGAGGAAGCCACCATCCACCTACGCCAGGCGTTGGTTGGAAAGGCCGAACAGTGTGGGCGAGGACCCACGCACCAAGCAATAATAGAGGCACTGAGAGCCAGCTTCGGACTCACCCGAACCGAGGCCCAAAACAAACTCATGGGCTACCGTAAGCACCCACGGGACACCCTCAGAGAACACGCCATCCAAGTAGAGAGGCTGGTGGAGGCAGCATACGAAGAGCTACCCCAGAGGAATCGAGCAGAGCTGACCCTACAAACCTTCCAAGGTACATTAGGGCACGCTTACCTCCAGAGGCACCTTCTCGCTATTCGACCCGCCAACCTAGAAGAGGCCATCCGAGCGGGGAATGACTATATGCAGATACAGCATCAACCCCTTCCACACTCAAATGTCCGCACCATACACGAAGGATCCGTGGGTGATCATTCAGACCAACCAGCAACCGAGGCCCGCTGTCAAGAGGTAGAGGACCCCCTCGCAAAATTGCTAAAAACGATAGAGGCCCTCAGCAAGGAGGTGGCAGAGCTAAAAAAGAAGCCACAAGAGGAACCAGTCAAGCGCTGTTGGGGATGTCACAGGACAGGGCACCTCCGTAGCCAGTGTAAAACAGCACCATGGACCACCCGCTCGGGAAACGGGCTCGGCCCGCAGTAGTAGGGCCACCTACTGACTGCAATAGGGCCACTCCACACCATGGGACACCCTACGCTGAACCCCACAGACGCAAGATACCTCAACCTCCCAGACCAGCCCCAGTCACGCTGACCAACCGGTTCGACCCACTGACCTCAGAGGAGGAGGATACCCCACCGTCAGACGACGAGGAAGGAGAAGGAAAGATCCAGCCCCAGACTGAGCGGGGACCCCACGTTCCTACAAAGGAAACCAGCCGACCTAGGACGGTGCACCTTAACCAGGTCGAAAGACCGTACAAATCAAGTTATTACTTACCAGGAAACGTGGAAGGACAGGCAGTTACGTATCTCATCGATACAGGCTGCAATACAAATTTGCTGGCCAAACGGATCTTCGACAAGTTGCCCCCCCGAGTCCAACAGTACTTACAACAGTACGACTCGCATGGCCTGATGGCCGACGGTACACGCCTACCGTTCTACGGGCTACTCACACTCTCTGGACGCATCCGCCACATTCGTTATGAGGAGACGTTTGTGGTTAGCCAAATTAATGAGGATGTGATCCTCGGTATGCCTTTCCTCTCCAACCAAAGTTGCCACATGGGTTTCAACCAACCCACCCTTCAGATCCAAGGCAAGGAACTGGTTTGCACAGACCGGCACGGACGAGACCTGGTCTCGAGGGTACAAGTACAGAGAGATACTTACCTGCCACCACAAGCGGAGACGACTGTTCTATGCCATCTCACCAGTAAGGAGCCTTGTCGTCAAGGGGTCATAGAGAGCATAGAGGGCGGCTTACTCCTCGCCACGAGTGTCAATACACCCGATGCACAGGGGAGAGTATTGGTCAGGTGTATGAACCCCTCCCAAGAGAATGTCCACATTCCCGCCGGAGAGATAGTAGGAACATTCACGGGAATAGGAGCCGAAGACGTTCACACCACTTCAGCTCAAACCTTACCAGAAACCACTATAGGGTTGGAACTGCCCCCACACCTACAGACCCTATACACTCAAGCGCGACGAGGATGTCGGACACCCCTCGAGGAGAGACAGCTTCACGAGCTGCTTACGCAAAACCAAACGGTATTCAGTAGGGATGACAGCGACATAGGGCGCACCCACTTGGCAGAACACTCCATTCCCCTAGCCCCCGGAACCAGACCTATACGCTGCCCCCCCCACCGCTTGGGAGCAGAGAAAGAGGCAGAGGCAGAGCGGCAAGTGAAGGATCTCTTGGCCAAGGACCTGATAGAGCCCGCCGACAGCGCATGGAGCTCCCCAGTCGTTCTAGTTAGGAAAAAGGACGAATCCTGGAGATTCTGTATCGACTACAGAAAACTGAACGATGTCACCCGTCAAGACGCATATCCTATTCCTCGAATAGATGATTCCCTAGACGCGCTGGCCGGCAGTCGATATTTCTCGACACTCGACCTTACCAGCGGGTATTGGCAAGTACCCCTAGACGCTGATGCCCAACAGAAATCAGCCTTCATTACCAGAAGCGGATTGTGGAGGTGGAAAGTCCTCCCCTTCGGACTCACATCCGCCCCGGCCACCTTCCAGCGCCTCATGGAGCGTGTCCTCAAAGGCTTACACTGGAAAACACTCTTACTATATCTGGACGATGTCATTGTAATCGCCCCAGATTTCCAGACTCACCTACAGCGACTCGGAGAAGTCCTAGGACGACTACAACAGGCCAACCTGAAGGTAAAGCCGTCAAAGTGTGAGATACTGAGCGAAAAAGTAAGATACCTAGGACACGTGGTCAGCGCCGAGGGCGTGGCAACGGACCCCGGAAAGGTCGAGGCTGTGAGCCGTTGGGACGACCCTAGAGATGTCAAGGGCCTACAAGCATTCCTCGGTACAGCCGGTTATTACCGCCAATAAATACCGGAGTACGCCACAATAGCAAAACCACTAACAGTCCTGACGGGCAAGGGAACCCAGTGGAAGTGGGAAGCGGACGAAAAACGAGCCTTCCAATTACTCAAGACAAAACTAAGCCAGGCCCCGATCCTAGGGTATCCAGATCCATCCCTCACATACATCTTGGACACGGACGCAAGCGCCGTAGGGATGGGAGCTGTACTTTCCCAGGAGCAAGAGGGAAAAGAACGAGTCATTGCTTACTATAGCAAGACCCTGGCGCCAGCAGAGCGCAACTATTGCGTAACAAGGAGGGAACTCCTGGCGGTAGTGAAAGCGGTAAAACACTTCCGGCCATATATCTACGGGAGGAAGTTCCGGCTAAGAACCGACCATGCCTCTCTCCGATGGCTGTGCCGCAGAAAAGAACCTTCCAACCAGATTGCTCGCTGGCTGGAAATCCTGGCAGAATTCACCTACCAGCTGGAACACCGTGCGGGACCCCGTCATGCCAACGCAGACGGTCTTAGCCGGCAAGCCCAGTGTGTCGACTGCAGACAATGCAGCACCATCGAACAGCGCGATGGTGGACCCTCCCATGCCGACCTGGCGGGAGAAGGACGACAAACCCAGGTGAACCTCACAGTTACCAACCCCGACCGCAATGTCAGGGAACTAGTGCAGGCCCAAAGAGAGGGAAACCACCCCATAGCCCGCATGTACCAGGCCGTCAGAGACGAGGAGGTCCTCTCACGACAGGAATTAGAGGAAGGCAGTACAGAGTTAAGAGTCCTACACGATCGAAGGGAAGGCCTGCGAATAAGGCCCGACGGGGTACTGACTATGCGTCTGGAGTACCAAGGCAGGACCAAACACTGCACCGTCTGCCCCCCTTCTCTACGGGAGAACACCGTATGGGAGACTCACCAACTCGCACATGCAGGCATCAACCGGACCAGAACCCGACTGATGCTCGACTGGTACTGGCCAGGGATGTCGGCAATGGTACGGCGCCTCGTGAGAGACTGCGAGGTGTGCCAAGTAGCTAAAAGGAGTCGGAGACCGGGCGCCCCAGAAGGCCAGAGACTATACGCCGGGCGGCCTTTTCAAAAACTTGCGGTGGACCTGGTAGGGCCCCTACCTCTTACCCCCAGGAAGAACAAGTGGATACTGGTTCTAACCGACCATTTTACTAGATGGCAGGACGCCATTGCTATCCCCGATGCTACGGCCCCCACCGTGGCCAGCAACCTAGACGAACGAATATTCAGCTACTGGGGTTTGCCAGAACAACTCCACACGGACCAAGGGGCCCAATTTGAATCGACCCTACTAGAAGAGCTATGCACACTGTGGAGTGTGCGGAAAACACGCACAACCCCTTACCACCCTCAGGGGAACGGGATGGTAGAGCGGCAAAATAGAACGTTAGGCGACGCCCTACGGACACTCATCCTCACCAGGGGCCAAGATGAGTGGGATGCCCTCCTACCACAAATAATGAGAGCCTGCAGAGCCACCCCCAATACTACCACGGGAGAGACCCCCAACCTCCTCATGATGGGCAGGGAGGTACGACTCCCCGATCAACTCACGGGAATGGCACCTACCTTAGACGAAACCACTGTCACAGAGCACGCACGACGCACCCAAGAAAATTTGGAGATTGCACACGAATACGTGCGAAACCTACAACGACAGGTGCGGCAAGAGGAAGGAGACGAACCCCTCCGGTTCGCAGAGGGAGATCTCGTAGTAATCGAGAATAAACGCAGAACCAAAGGGAGTAACCCTAAACTCCAACCCAGTTATCTTGGGCCATACACGGTTACTCAGGCGTATCCTAATCACACGTACCACTTAGAGAGAGGAGGACAAGGGTTCACACAGAACGGCCGGCGACTCAAACATTATCGCTCGTGCCAAGAGAGAGTTGGACGCGCCCCACCCAGCAGGGAGCAAGCAGTACGCCCCAACATGAGGGGAGCATACTTAGGCCGCCCCCCACCAAGGGTGGAGACAGAGAACCCAGAGCCACCCCCCCCTGAATGCATCACCAGGATGCCAAGAGAGGACAGCAGGCCAGCAACACCCCCCACAGGACAAATAAGGGAGCCCCCACTGCCTGTAGAAACGGCAGAGAGGACACCCCCACCCGAACGAGAGGGCCAGGCAACCCCGACAGGCACCCCTGCACCACCTGTCATCGAAAGAAATGAGCCAGACCCCGTCGAGTGGCCACCACTACCACCCAGACCAGAAACCAGTGCGAACATTGAAAGACCTAGGAGAGAACCTAGAAAGCCAGTAAAGTTTACTGACTATCAATGCTACAACGCACAACAAGAAGAGAGGAGTAGGGTAAAAGAAGAAGAAATAAACTTAAAAAAGAAAACAACCGACCTACCATGGCAAAACAAAGAAGAAACTAGACGAAAATTAGGACTACACCGAAGGGATAACTCCGAAAACATACCAACGTCGGCGAAACATACACCTTCCCAGGAGCACACAACCCCCAGTGCCCCTCGAATACTCCCACTAACGAGAACAGACAACTCTAGCCGAACAAACCCCCCGGAAGGAAAACGCTACCCACAGGGACACACAACTTCAACAAACAACAATTTACCAACAACAACTCCCGCCCAGTGGAACACGTGTTCAACAAGAACAATAGGACGGGCGGCACTAACCGAAAACGAGGGTAGAACAAATCGAGGCAGGTACACTAATAAAAATAATCTGCCTTTCGAGTTTGCTACAGAGTATAGGAAGCAGTGTTTACAGAGCATCACTAAAATATTATTAACAATGGAAAATGACGGGGAAATATCGGTAGAAGAGGACCCGACCTTCACTGACGAAATACTAAAAGAGCCAGAACGAAGGAGTCGGAATAGACAAAGGAGCAGCCATTCCCCCACCAAGGTAACAACTATTACTACACCAGAGGAAGGCGCAGCTAGATGTCGCTACCGCAAACACCAAGCACCAGCACCTCCTCCACCGACTCATCACATCAAAGAGACGTGGAAGACAGAGGAGACCACTCGAGCAATTAATGGAGCAGTCTTCCAAGTAGAAGGGGAGACGTGGAGTTGCAAAATCTGCAAACTACAGTTAAATAAAAAACGTATCATGTACCACGTACATCAACATTTTACCTTCTTCTTTTGCGCCTGCGGGAAGAAAAGCAGCTCGAGAGATACCATTCTGAAACATATCAGAGACAAGAAAGGAGCTCGAACACATGGAGGAGAGACGAGACCACTATATGAGGTGGATGAAAAATCTTATCCCGACTTCTGCAAGACACTGCAGTGCGAGCAACCAGCTCCATTCGGTACACCCACTCCGATCAAAGAGCAGAGTAACCCGACACCTGATAAGGTTCCAGTCAAAAAACGGCTGGGGGAAAAGATAGAGGAGATACCATTAAAAGTGATGAAAGTGGAACTGGTCGACCAAAAGACACCACCACCAGTAGGACAACGAACCAAGCCACAGACAACAACTGCACCCACCTTCATCACCGAAAATAAAGAAGATAGGAGGCAAAGGGAGCGCATAAATGAGGAACGTCGGGAGGACCGATACCGACGCATAAAGAGGTACGAAGGGGAGCTATACCGCCTTACCCACGACGCCTTCAGATGCCTACAACGGATCGAGGAGTTAAAGGACAACATTCAGAAGGAACGCAACCTCCTGTAGGAACATAATGGACTCTGTACATTACATCTTACTCCAGCGCCCTAGTTTATTTTATTGGGCCTACGGCTTCCAATGGCGGGGAGTGTGTAAGGGACGCTGGCACTCTTCGGTAAAGAGACGCCATATTGTTTACCTAGTTACGCAGCCATTACGAACATTTACATTCTATTTACCTTTACTCTTACTGTGCGTTCTATGCTTGCCAATCTGTATAGTTCTATTGCCCTTACTCAAGCTACACTTAAATAATTATTCTATTATATTTTTACTAACTTTTTCCACGAGTTTATTATTACTTGCATTTTGGTGCTTCATGGAAGGCAAGGCGTGGTTTGCCAATATTTTTATCTAAGGGTGTGACTTGTGCTATTCACACCCGCCTACTTTGTTTATATGTGAGTGTTCACGAAATAAATATCAGAGTTAGCCTGACTCTCAGATGATTCTCTCTCTCAAGAAGCAAGCACTGAGCATAGCTAGGAGCATCATAACTACAAGCGCTGGTCGACTATTAGTAAGCACGAGGCTTGGCGGAAAGTAAGATTGTTCGCTCTCTTACTGCGTATTCCCTCGACCCGAGGTGTACGACGCAAAGCACCTGGTGCCCTAGTAGTTCGACACACATTGCAATCCGAACTGTGGAGTTCGAAACAAACTTATACAATAATAACGCATCGTAATTATTGTCGGTAATTACAGCACCATTATTGTCGGTAGCCCAAAGTTCGCAACAAACTATAAACTAAACAGTAATTCCTGCGGAATTATTGTGTGCAATAAAGTTCGAGACAAACTTTAAACTAGACAACAATCACGGCACTGATTATTGTCGAGCCTAGAGAGGTTCAAACGCAGCCAATAATTATTAATTAATTATTGCAACTGCCAGCACTTGATCTACACCAGATTCGGTTGTTCTTTTGCATGACCAAAGTCAGTAGTAGCCTGGTAACAATAATTATACAATTATTGTGCACTGCATTAACTAGGGTTGGCAAAGCGTTCGGGAGGTGTACAGGTGGCTACCACCCAGACAGTAAATTCCTGTACAATATTTTGTTCTAATAAACTAATTTTACTAGTGCTGCTGACCAGTGATAGACGAAAACTGTTTCAGCTACAAACTGGGTTGAAAATTAAATATTGACCAAATAATATGAATAATCCCCATTGCCGAAAAGTTAACAATGTTAATAGGATATTGCTAAAGGCTCTACAGACTAAAATTATTTATCAAGAGTGTTGTAATAAAAATCTGCAATCTGTCAAGTCACTGATAATGTTCAATGATGTTGATAGCTTTTAGTTTTATTCTTCATATTTTGCTCATATTTCAAAGTGAAAGTTGATTATACTTCAGGCAAGTTATTACAAAGTTTTCTAATGAGCCATTTTTTATAAGCAGTACAGAGCTTTAAATTTAATTTATTGGTTTGGCTTTTTCATTGAAATTACTGCCTAAAATATAATTTAATATTTAGATGAAGTGTCCGATATGCAGTCGAAAGCTGCCTACTGTGCAAAGGCTTGTCAGCCACCTGATAGCGTATCATCAAGGAGAAAACACCACGATAACCTGCAATATTGAAAACTGCCAACACACGTTTGTAAATCCAAACTCTTGGAAAAGCCACATTTATCGCACTAAGTCACATCGCATTGCACTTGGAGTGGTGATGCCAAATTCAGTGGCTCAAGATACTGGAGATCATCACATCAACGAGCATGAGGCCAAGCGAAATACCTGATACGTCTACTGCTGGTAGTTCAAATGAGCTATTACCCACTGAAAAATATATGGAGCTTCATAGCCAGTTTCATAAAAACATATTGTCATTCATTTTGAAGATTCGGGAACAGTTCATGTTGCCACAAAGCACTGTTGATGAAATTGTCACCGATTTTCAAAGCATCTTCGAGTCGTTCATGTATGGCTTTGTAGATATCATAAAAGCTCAATTGGCAATCGGCAATCGACTCTTCATCAGAATCATTTGGGTTTTTGCTTAATGATGATAATTTTTTTTCTACAATTTGCGATTCGGCCAAAACTGAAAAATTATTAACAGCAGCTTTAACAAAATACTATTCGCATGTGCAACCACTCGAAATACTTTCGGGCGTTAGTGAAATGGATAAGAAAAACTTCATTCATATAATACCACTTGAGTCAATGTTAAAAAAAATTCTTTCCCATGATGACATAGTAGCAGAAATTCTTGCATACCAAGCTCAACAGTTGCAATGTAAGCAAAATGATAGAATGTTTGATTTTCCCTTTGACATTCCTGCTCAAAACGGTGTTATCAATTTGCCCCTATGTTTTTACATCGATGACTTTGAGACTTGTAATCCAATTGGCTCAAGAAAAAAAACCCATAAGCTTACTGGTGTGTACTTTTATGTTGCAGCATTGCCACCTAAGTTCAGATCAAAATTGAAATCTATATTTTTGTACGGCCTCTCCTATCACAGCACCATAGTAAAATATGGATACGAGCCATTGTTTCGTAACATGATTGAACACCTTCGAAAAGCTTACTATCAGCCATTTGAAATTACCACAAAGGGTGGTAAATGTCTGAAGTATAACGTGTACATGAAACTGCTAGCTGCTGACAATCTCGCTGCTCATGATATATTAGGATTACAGAAAAACTTCAGGTCTGGCAATGTATCCAGACATTGCCTGATCAAATACACAGAATTGCAATCAATATTTGATTGCACCAAGTGCCAAGTTCGAACAGAAGAACAGTATTTAGCTGATGTGCAAGAAATCACCGAAAACCCAGACATTTTAAATGTCAATGGTGTAACTGGGAAATGTGTTTTTAGTGAATTACCTAATACTAAGATAACAGCTCTATGTCCACCAGACCTCATGCATGATTTTCATGAAGGAATAGTGCCCACAGTGATTTGTCTTTCACTGCTAAATATACTAACCGCACCAGCAATTCAGCTAACCACTTTAAACTCGGCTATTCAAAAGTTCCATTATGGTAGAAATGACAAAAAAAATCGCTATGGTCCGTTATTAACTCTTTAAGGTTTGAAAAAACATAGCATCCCAGGGACAGCATCAGAAAAACTATGTTTGCTGCGAATGCTTCCCATAATGTTGTTGCAAGAGTGTGGAGCTGCAAATCTTCACAATTTCCCAGGTTTCCAATTGTTACTAAAATGCCTTAATATGTCTGAAATCCTTCTAGCACCAGTGATCAAGTTAGAATGGTTAGAATATTTACACTCCATTATCATTGAGCATCATGAGCTTGTCAAACAACTTGACCCAAAAGCACTTCGTCCAAAGTTTCATTATTTGGTGCATTACCAGCAACTTATTGAGCAGTTTGGCCAACCCAGATACTATTTTACAATGAGGTTCCAGTCTGTTCATCAATATTTTAAACGTTTAATCAAAAGAACAGGGAACTTTGTAAATGTGACACAGACACTAGCGAATCGTTACCAAAACTTTAAATCATTCCAGCTTTCAAAGTTCAGGTATTTCGCAACAGAGTCTGTTCAAACTGGTTGTACCGTGTCACTTTCCGCTCTTGGACATGAAATAGCTGAGTTGCTGCAAAGACATGCCTCTGGCCTATTACCCGACAGAAAAGTATTTGTGGCCAAAAGTGTAGAGCTGAATGGAGTAAATTATAATGTTGGTGATTTTCTCGTCAAAGATATTCAAAATGACTACATGGACATTCCTAACTTTATGGAAATAAAAAAACTGGTGTGCTGCCAATCAAAGTGGTTCATTGTTGGCCAACAATACCAAACGATTGAGTTTTTGGAAGAGCTTCATGCGTATAAAGTTCTAAATTCATTTTCGCTAACTGTTCAAGATCCAGGGCAGGAAGCGGATTTTACAGCGCTATCTATGTACAACATTGCCAACATGATGTGCATTCCACTAAAACACCGAGTAGCTAAACACGTAAGGCTTTATCTATTCCTACACATATTTTACTTTTTGCAGGAACATGAGTGTGTTCATAGTGGAGTGTGATGGTTAAAAAAAAGCAATCAAAGCTGACTCTTATTCGGCACTATTGCTAAAAGGTAGAGAGTAGTGTCTGCTTTTGTACGAGAGCATGTCTGTACAGAGCTAAGTAGGAATTGAGCCCCTCTAATGGCTTTGTCTCCTGCATGCTGCTTTGTACAGTATTGAGATATTAACTTTATCATTGCACACAAATATTTTGATAAATTTTTGTAAAATGCTCTATTGTAGCCACTGAAAAGTTCCATTTAGATGCTTCTATTGGCTTAACATTGGATGATGGAGTAGAACTTGATGAGGATACATTTGACATGTTTCCTGGAAAAGTTCTACATATAAATAGCCAAACCTTCCAGGAAAGCTTGTCAATGGCTTTCACACCAACTCAGGCATCAACTCCAGAAAGCTCACTCACGTATGCTTTTATGTTTTAGTTTAAACATATAGACTGACTACTATGGCCACTATTGCATAATTGAACAACGCTGAAAATGATGATTATTTCAACTACATATTTCTTTGGCTGCAAATACCCAAAAATATTTGTGACTGGTTTACTCTATGTTCTATCAAAGAATATGGTTGTTGTTTTCAGCTGTATTGGTGATGAAATCTTACAACTAGCCGTTTCATTTGTTTCTCGTGGGAAATAAAGTCACTGTCATAAGCCTGTGGCTTGCGGTAAACCTTACTATATGTCATCAAACATAACTTAATTGATGCCCAGTAAACAGGATTAGCTAGATAATAACAGTAACTGGCGGCAAATTTTCTGCTTCGCCTATTCGTTGACTCATGATGGAAGTTTTTGTCGACGCCAGTTGGCTATTTTTATTCTGTTTATTAGCTGCGATGATAGCATATACTTGTGTATTTCACTGTTTATCCATGCTAAAATGAAAGAATTGATTATCAGGACTTCAATGAAGGCCTCTAGCCCAGAGCATTGTGGAGCAGCCGGTTCAAGTGACGCTAGCCATACAGCTGGCAATATAAATAGTTCTACTCGATATACCTTACCAAGCCAATATCCCCCAGATGTTTTGGCCTACCTTACCTCTTCAGATGATGATGCTCCAGTGGCTAAAATTATGAACGAGCTAGTTGGCTGCTTACATAGTCATTTGATGGAACAGCACATTCCTGTTGAGAACCCGTAAGTATTGATTAGTTTTAACTACTGTGCATGGTGAAGTTACTATACTGAATGAAAGAAGTTGTGATACTAAACAAATATTACCATAACTACCCTATGTTTCTAGTCGTCATCATAACCCTAATACCTGCAAACTAAATTTTATTTTAGTAGAGTCATTTCTCTAATTAAACTAAATACTCACAATCCATTCAAAACCTAACAAACTGGCTTCAAAATGAGATCTTTGGCAATTTACTGACAGTGCACTATTGATGCAAATTTGCTTCAAAATTGCATAAAGTTGGCAATTAATGCAAGTGTGAAAATGATTTTGTGCACTCAGGCTATGAAAATTTAGATCAAATAGATTATACCGTCACTGTACATATTTTTTGCTTTCATTCACTGAAACTTCTCATTTGCTATCATCGATTTCTGAGCACTTCATCATGAAGATGCTAGAACTTGCAGTTATTAATAAAACAACAAACTATATAGCAAAAGCTTGTTAAATTCAAGATGGTACACTAACTTTTAACTGTAATGACCACATCAGTCAAACCATTGTCTGGTTTTTTGGATATTAAAAAGTTGGTTTTAATTTACTGATTGACATTCCGTGTGGATTAAACCACAACATGAAGTGATGGTTACACGAAGGCCTTATTTCTCAGCAGAAATATTTGTTGATATCAGTCATGTTACTGGCCCAGTGCCACGGAGCACAGAACATTAACTATTAATAATTACATAAAATAACCCCACCCTTGTGGAGGCTGTATAATTTATACTTTGTTTCTAGATACCCAGACAGAGCGCTTTTAAGAAGTGCTCTCACCACTCTTATCTTCAAGTACCCGAAATTAAGATCCAGACTACCAGGAAGCAATCAAATGTAAGCACTTCTTGAGCAAATGTTTACCCGTGGAAACTTTCAATTTAATTTAAATCTAATTGTTTGAACCTTTGAAGAATAGATGAAAGGTTTTGCAATGCTTATTCATTATGGGATGCATTCGTTATGATGTAGTTACACAGTTTACAGAGTCCTCGGTGCCTGGTTTATTTCTGGAAATATCGTAGTTGAAAACTGTTGCAATATTCTGAGAAAAAAGATTCAGGAAACTAGCTACCAATACCATTTCCTACAGGTTATTGTCATGTTGTGGAAACCTCAGCCAGCTAACTTATTTCTTGTGATAAAAAATGTTGTGGCCTGTTTATTGAACACATCACTAAGTCAATAGACACAGCCCTTGCCAAGATATAGTCATTGGCAGTAAGACTGTGTCTTAAAGTTGTTTCATTGAAACTCCTAACTCTTCACACACTATACCGAATAAAACCACTTTAGTCTTTTCACTTTTTCAATATGCTCTATTTTTGATTTCAGCAAAAAAGGCTTGATAAAAATTTTAGTTCAACAGTTTAGATTGGAATTTTTCCAAACATATTTTTTACAGTGATCTAGTGCACACTCGACTAAAAGAAAAATTTCGGCGTATGAGAGTGGATGTGATAAGAAAGCAAAACGAAATTCCAGATGCTATAGTCCAACGGCAAATATACAAACGAAAAACTTCAAACAAAACCTCAGCAGTCGAATCTCCATCGAAAGTACCAAAAGCCATTATACGGTCTCCAAAAAAGGTAGGAAAAGCTGGTCAAAACCAACACATATCATTGCTCTACAATGATTGTTTTGTTTTAAAGAAAGACTAACTACTTGTCCTGTTCCTTTTTGTGCAGATATGCATAACAACTTTTGTCGTTTTCACAGAGCACTAAGCTAAACCCTGAGTAATTTTTAATCAAAATATCTACTTTTGTAAAACAAATAGTGTATATTTTAGTTGCCTTCTTTCTTGGTTAGCTGCACTTACTGCGTCGACCAAGAGTCACTCAAATACTTTGAGCTAGACAGTACTTTCACACTATAATTTGGAAAAATAGGATGTAAATGTGCATATACACAGCAGCTAGTGGCTTAGCATAGTTAGCACTTTGCACTTCTTATACCTCTAGCCGCTTTAATGAACCAATGGATTGAGAAAGATTGTTGCTATTCCCACTTGATGGATGGCAATGATTTCAACTCCTTTTTCTATAAAGTAGATGGAAATGAATCACAGGAAGTCGCATTTTACTAATACCAGATGAATTAAGTGTCAAAGTGATTCTATGTTGGTCCTTGATTCACATTGCTTTTTCCAGTAGCATATCTTGTAACATTCTTTCGTAACATTAGTAGTAATATATGAGCAGATCTCCCTACCAAGTGTTTTTTTGTGGATTAGACCTTGGGGTGAAAACAATGGGTTACGGCGTTGGATGGATTCGCCGAGTTTATATTGTATTTCATTTGAGGGGTACTTGAGTGGCATTTGAGTGGCATTTAAGTGGCATTTGAGTTTTGATTATTTTTTTTACTTGATTTGAACTTATATGACATATAGATTTTGAATGTATGGCATTCAAGTTTTGATAATTTTTTTACATAATTATATACATACTTGAGAGAAAGAAAGAGAGAGAGGAGAGAGAGATTTTTTAGTTTTCTATACATTCATGTATATATGGTTTATTATGGATGTATTTATGGGTATATTTATATCTACATAGAGAGAGGAGATATATCTACATTGAACAAATATATTGATCAAAAATGAAAACTATATGATTATATACCTGATTACATAATAAGTAGGGAAAATCTTCCTATATAATATAGCTATCCTATATAATATAGCTAGAGTCAGTAAATACTAAGTAATACAAAGCACTACAACCTGTAACGAAAATCAATACATACATACATATGGTATCTTGAGAGAAAGAAAGAGATAGAGGAGAGAGGGAGAGAGAGGAGAGAGGGAGAGAGAGAGGAGAGGGAGATTCTTTAGTTTTCTATACATTCCTATATATATATGGTTAATTATTTACATATTTATGGATATATTTATATCTACATAGAGAGAGAGGAGATATATCTACATTGAATAAATATATTGATCAAAAATGAAACATTATCTGATTATATACCTGATTACATAATAAGTAGGGAAAATCTTCCTATATAACATAGCTAGAGTCAGTAAATACTAAGTAATACAAAGCACCACAACTCGTAATGACAATCAATGCATACTTACATACATATGGTATCATGAGAGAAAGAAAGAGAGAGAGGAGAGAGAGAGGAGAGAGATTTTTTAGTTTTCTATACATTCATGTATATATGGTTGATTATGTACATATTTATGAGTATATTTATATCTACATAGAGAGATGAGAGAGGAGATATATCTAAATTGAATAAATATATTGATCGAAAATGAATCATTGTATGATTATATACATTTATTACATAATAAGTAGGGAAAATCTTCCTATATAATATAGCTAGAGTCAGTAAATACGCACATGTCCATATTCATGAACATGTGCATAAATGGACATGAATACGTACATGTCCATATTCATGTCCATATTCATGTCCATATTCATGTCCATATTCATGTCCATATTCATGTCCATATTCATGTCCATATTCATGTCCATTTATGTACATATCCATATTCATGTCCATTTATGTACATACCTATGTCCATATTCATGTCCATATTCATGTCCATATTCATGTCCATTTATGTACATGTCCATATTCATGTCCATTTATGTACATACCTATGTCCATATTTATGTACATGCGCATGTCCAAATTCATGTCCATAGAAAATCACCAAATTAGCCCTCTAGATGGTTAAAATTTACAGTATTTGGGAAATAACTGCAAGAGAGGAGAGAGGAGTATTTGGTAGAGGAGAGAGGAGAGAGGAGAGAGAGGAGGCTTGAGCGTAAATATTTCTTTTAGTTATTTACATAATAAGTATATTGAATACTATAAAATATCTTGGAAAATCGTCAAATTAGACCTCTAGATGGTTAAAATTTACAGTATTTGGGAAATAACTACAATAGAAAACATTATGAATGTATGGCATTTAAGTATTGATAGTTTTTTACATAATTCGAACTCATATGGTATCTTGAGAGAAAGGAGAGAGGAAAAGAGGACAGAGGAGGGGAAATAATTGCACTCAAATGAAAAAAATAGATGAAGCTAGATATTCATCTATTTGTATATATCCAAAAGAAAACAGGGGTATTTGGTGAAATATTCTTTTATTCCATTCAATTTTCATTAATTTTATTTGAGTTGAAGTATTATTTACAATGGTTAGAATTTATTAACATTACTGCTCAATCTTTTATCCAACACCTACAATAATTCTTAGTAATAGTAGTGTAATGAGACTGAGTAATAATCTACACACACCTTGTTCACTCTGTATGCTGTAGCACATGTTTTTCCTTTAGTTATCTGCAGTTACTTCAATTGGATCTTATCCAGATGTTTTATAGTCTTTGCTGCTGCTGTGTTTTGTCTCAAACAGAAGTCCAAAGTAGGCATTGTGTCTACAAAATACAAAAAAATTGATTGTTACAATTGATTCATTTATTTTCATTGACTTTATCTACATATACATAAAGTAGCGAACAAACAGTTTGTGTGAGTATGAAACTATCTAGAGCATAAATACTTCTTTTAGTTATATAAATTTACACTTATTATGTTTACCATACATGTAATCAGCGTTAATTTTTAATTTTTGTTTAAAAACTATTATTATTTCTGGTAAAAAACTACATTAGTTAAGTTTTAGAATCATATAAATGAAATTTGTGTCAATTTAGCATCTACTGCATTATATATTTACAATATTACTTTGTAAATATTAGTGAAAGAAATTATGAAATACCTGCGAGTAATTAAGTAATTCAGTAAGGAAATTGATTGGAATCGTAGTAATATTTTTCAAATACAACATTGCTTTGCAACGACTATTAATGAAAGCGATTATGAAATGTTGATGAGTAACTAAGTAATCTAGTAAGGAAAACTGATCGAAATCACGGTAATATTTGTTAATAGATACTTGCGACAGGTTTTATCAACGAAAAAGTCAAGCGATTTTCAAATGTTTACGAGTAACTAAGCGATTCAGTAGAAAAAACTAACAGAAATCACGCGATATCCGTTTTTGAAATATTTACGATAAACCAAATTGGGACATTGCTGTTATCAACCAAAAGATCAAGCGAGTATCAAATGTTTACGAGTAACTAAGTGATTCAGTTGGTAAAAACCGATTGAGATCATGTGACATCCGTTACAAATATTTACGTCAAGTTAGCAACGGAAAAAACAAAATATTTCTTAGAATATTCGCTATAGCAAGTTACGATAATTTTGTACTCGCTGTAAAGGTAAAGGTTTTCAGTCCATTTTTGGTCAGACCAAAATTTATGTGAGACGTTTTAGGCATTATTTCAGTCAACGTAATGTTACCAGTTCATTTTCACAAGTTTTTATTATTTATTTTAAAAATAAATAATTAGAGCTTTCTACTGGTGTTAAATTATTATTGATTGTTTTTTACCTTATCACCACTTAGAGCCAGATGATTTAATTAACTAAAGACAAATAATTATTTTAGCGTTTCTTACCTTGATGCTCTCCTAGTAGCTGTAGTAGATGATGCTTCTCCGCTTGCTGTTGAAGAACTGGATGCTTTCTATGTGAAAACAGTGGCTCTTAAATAGCTAAAGTTGCACTGATTAAACCCTATGAATCAGCATTTTTTCCAATGCTTTCACGGGAATAAAAACTGTTTATTCCCGCGAAAGCAACGGTTTCCATTCGCGTGAAAATAAATTATTTATTCCCGCGAAAGCAACGGTTTCTATTCGTGTGAAAATAAATTATTTATTCCCGCGAAAGCAACGGTTTGTATTCGCGGGAAAATAAAATTTCTATTCCCGCGAAAGCAACGGTTTCTATCCGTGTGAAAATAAATTATTTATTCCCGCGAAAACATTGGTTTGTATTCGCGTGAAAATAAAATATTTATTCCCGCGAAAACATTGGTTTGTATTCGCGTGAAAATAAAATATTTATTCCCGCGAAAGCAACGGTTTCCATTCGCGTGAAAATAAAGTATTGATTCCCGCGAAAGCAACGGTTTCCATTCGCGTGAAAATAAAGTATTGATTCCCGCGAAAGCTTTGGTTTGTATTCGCGGGAAAATAAAATTTCTATTCCCGCGAAAGCAAGGGTTTCCATCCGTGTGAAAATAAATTATTTATTCCCGCGAAAACATTGGTTTGTATTCACCTGAAAATAAATTATTTATTCCCGCGAAAGCAACGGTTTGTATTTGCCTGAAAATAAAATGTTTATTCCCGCGAAAGCAACGGTTTGTTTTCGTCTGAACATAAAATGTTTATTCCCGCGAAAGCAACGGTTTGTATTCGCCTGAAAATAAATTATTTATTCCCGTGAAAACATTGGTTTGTATTCGCGTGAAAATAAAATATTTATTCCCGCGAAAGCAACGGTTTGTATTTGCCTGAAAATAAAATGTTTATTCCCGCGAAAGCAACGGTTTTGTTTTCGTCTGAACATAAAATGTTTATTCCCGCGAAAGCAACGGTTTGTATTCGTCTGAACATAAAATGTTTATTCCCGCGAAAGCAACGGTTTCCATTCGCGTGAAAATAAAGTATTGATTCCCGCGAAAGCTTTGGTTTGTATTCGCGGGAAAATAAAATTTCTATTCCCGCGAAAGCAAGGGTTTCCATCCGTGTGAAAATAAATTATTTATTCCCGCGAAAACATTGGTTTGTATTCGCCTGAAAATAAATTATTTATTCCCGCGAAAGCAACGGTTTGTATTTGCCTGAAAATAAAATGTTTATTCCCGCGAAAGCAACGGTTTGTTTTCGTCTGAACATAAAATGTTTATTCCCGCGAAAGCAACGGTTTGTATTCGCCTGAAAATAAATTATTTATTCCCGCGAAAACATTGGTTTGTATTCGCGTGAAAATAAAATATTTATTCCCGCGAAAGCAACGGTTTGTATTTGCCTGAAAATAAAATGTTTATTCCCGCGAAAGCAACGGTTTTGTTTTCGTCTGAACATAAAATGTTTATTCCCGCGAAAGCAACGGTTTGTATTCGTCTGAACATAAAATGTTTATTCCCGCGAAAGCAACGGTTTCCATTCGCGTGAAAATAAAGTATTGATTCCCGCGAAAGCTTTGGTTTGTATTCGCGGGAAAATAAAGTATTTATTCCCGCGAAAACATTGGTTTGTATTTGTGTGAAAATAAAATTTGTATTCCCGCGAAAGCAACGGTTTCCATTCGCGTGAAAATAAATTATTTATTCCCGCGAAAACACTGTTTTTTATTCACGCGAAAAAACAGTTTATATTCCCGCGAAAGCATTGGAAAAAATGCTGATTCATAGGGTTTTATCAGTGCAACCTTAGCTATTTAAGAGCCACTGTTTTCACACAGAAAGCATCCAGTTCTTCAACAGCAAGCGGAGAAGCATCATCTACTACAGCTACTAGGAGACCATCAAGGTAAGAGATGCTAAAATAATTATTTGTCTTTAGTTAATTAAATCATCTGGCTCTAAGCGGTGATAAGGTAAAAACTAATCAATATCAATAATTATTTAACACTAGTAGAAAGCTCTAATTATTTATTTTTAAATTTTATGCTAGTTTGAGACAAAACGCTGTATATAAAGACAATGAAAATAAATGAATCAATTGTAACAATCAACTTTTTGTATTTTGTAGACACAATGTGTACTTTGGACTCTTGTTTGAGACGAAATGCATCAGTAGCAAAGACTATAAAACATCTGGTTAAGATCTACCAACAGCACACTTCTCCAACACAGCAAGAATTTCTTTCAAGATCTACCACCTACTTAGATGATACCAAACCAATGAAGACTCAAACTACATGAGTTTTGAAAACCAATGAAGACTCAAACTACATGAATTTTGAAGACAGCATACTTCTCCGACACAGCAAGAATTCCTTTCAAGATCTACCACCTACTTAGATGATACCAAACCAATGAAGACTCAAACTACATGAGTTTTGAAAACCAATGATGACTCAAACTACATGAATTTTGAAGACAGCATACTTCTCCAACACAGCAAGAATTCCTTTCAAGATCTACCACCTATTTAGATGATACCAAACCAATGAAGACTCAAACTACATGAGTTTTGAAAACCAATGAAGACTCAAACTACATGAATTTTGAAGACAGCATACTTCTCCAACACAACAAGAATTCCTTTCAAGATCTACCACCTACTTAGATGATGCCAAACCAATGAAGACTCAAACTACATCAATTTTGCAGACAGCACACTTCTCCAACACAGCAAGAATTCCTTTCAAGATCTACCACCTACTTAGATCATATCAAACCAATGAAGACTCAAACTACATGAATTTTGAAGACAGCATACTTCTCCAACACAGCAAGAATTCCTTTCAAGATCTACCACCTACTTAGATGATACCAAACCAATGAAGACTCAAACTACATGAGTTTTGAAAACCAATGAAGACTCAAACTACATGAATTTTGAAGACAGCATACTTCTCCAACACAGCAAGAATTCCTTTCAAGATCTACCACCTACTTAGATGATACCAAACCAATGAAGACTCAAACTACATGAGTTTTGAAGACAGCATACTTCTCCAACACAGCAAGAATTCCTTTCAAGATCTACCACCTACTTAGATGATGCCAAACCAATGAAGACTCAAACTACATCAATTTTGAAGACAGCACACTTCTCCAACACAGCAAGAATTCCTTTCAAGATCTACCACCTACTTAGATGATGCCAAACCAATGAAGACTCAAACTACATCAATTTTGAAGACAGCATACTTCTCCAACACAGCAAGAATTCCTTTCAAGATCTACCACCTACTTAGATCATATCAAACCAATGAAGACTCAAACTACATGAATTTTGAAGACAGCATACTTCTCCAACACAGCAAGAATTCCTTTTAAGATCTACCACCTACTTAGATGATGCCAAACCAATGAAGACTCAAACTACATCAATTTTGAAGACAGCACACTTCTCCAACACAGCAAGAATTCCTTTCAAGATCTACCACCTACTTAGATCATATCAAACCAATGAAGACTCAAACTACATGAATTTTGAAGACAGCATACTTCTCCAACACAGCAAGAATTCCTTTCAAGATCTACCACCTACTTAGATGATACCAAACCAATGAAGACTCAAACTACATGAGTTTTGAAAACCAATGAAGACTCAAACTACATGAATTTTGAAGACAGCATACTTCTCCAACACAGCAAGAATTCCTTTCAAGATCTACCACCTACTTAGATGATACCAAACCAATGAAGACTCAAACTACATGAGTTTTGAAGACAGCATACTTCTCCAACACATCAAGAATTCCTTTCAAGATCTACCACCTACTTAGATGATGCCAAACCAATGAAGACTCAAACTACATCAATTTTGAAGACAGCACACTTCTCCAACACAGCAAGAATTCCTTTCAAGATCTACCACCTACTTAGATCATATCAAACCAATGAAGACTCAAACTACATGAATTTTGAAGACAGCATACTTCTCCAACACAGCAAAAATTCCTTTCACAAGAATTCCTTTCAAGATCTACCACCTACTTAGATCATATCAAACCAATGAAGACTCAAACTACATGAATTTTGAAGACAGCATACTTCTCCAACACAGCAAGAATTCTTTTCAAGATCTACCACCTACTTAGATGATACCAAACCAATGAAGACTCAAACTACATGAGTTTTGAAGACAGCATACTTCTCCAACACAGCAAAAATTCCTTTCAAGATCTACCACCTACTTAGATGATGGCAAACCAATGAAGACTCAAATAACATGGATTTTGAAGATAAGATGATAGCAAACCATAGATCATATCAAACCAATGAAGACTCAAACTACATGAATTTTGAAGACAGCATACTTTCCCAACACAGCAAGAATTCCTTTTAAGATCTACCACCTACTTAGATGATGCCAAACCAATGAAGACTCAAACTACATCAATTTTGAAGACAGCACACTTCTCCAACACAGCAAGAATTCCTTTCAAGATCTACCACCTACTTAGATCATATCAAACCAATGAAGACTCAAACTACATGAATTTTGAAGACAGCATACTTCTCCAACACAGCAAGAATTCCTTTCAAGATCTACCACCTACTTAGATGATACCAAACCAATGAAGACTCAAACTACATGAGTTTTGAAAACCAATGAAGACTCAAACTACATGAATTTTGAAGACAGCATACTTCTCCAACACAGCAAGAATTCCTTTCAAGATCTACCACCTACTTAGATGATACCAAACCAATGAAGACTCAAATTACATGAGTTTTGAAGACAGCATACTTCTCCAACACATCAAGAATTCCTTTCAAGATCTACCACCTACTTAGATGATGCCAAACCAATGAAGACTCAAACTACATCAATTTTGAAGACAGCACACTTCTCCAACACAGCAAGAATTCCTTTCAAGATCTACCACCTACTTAGATCATATCAAACCAATGAAGACTCAAACTACATGAATTTTGAAGACAGCATACTTCTCCAACACAGCAAAAATTCCTTTCACAAGAATTCCTTTCAAGATCTACCACCTACTTAGATCATATCAAACCAATGAAGACTCAAACTACATGAATTTTGAAGACAGCATACTTCTCCAACACAGCAAGAATTCCTTTCAAGATCTACCACCTACTTAGATGATACCAAACCAATGAAGACTCAAACTACATGAGTTTTGAAGACAGCATACTTCTCCAACACAGCAAAAATTCCTTTCAAGATCTACCACCTACTTAGATGATGGCAAACCAATGAAGACTCAAATAACATGGATTTTGAAGATAAGATGATAGCAAACCAATGAAGACTCAATGTTACACAACATTACTTTCTCTCCTGCTTAGATGATACCAAACCAATGAAGACTCAAACTACATGGATTCTACTTCGATGATGCTGAAAAAGAAAACTGTCCAGAACAAGAGCTCAAGAAGCTAATCTATAACTCAAGGCTATCATATCACTATAGGTGAGTTTTACTAATTTTTACCATAAATTAAACAAAATGCTGAATATATACATTTTACAAGTGAAAAAAGGACTTTTTTGGTGAAATTAGTGTATTTTTTACAACAAAATGCTGAATATATACATTTTTCAGGGAAAAAAAGGACTTTTTTGGTGTAAATAGTGTATTTTTTTACAACAAAAATGCTGAACATATACATCTTCTAGGTGAAAAAAGGACTTTTTTGATGTAATTAGTGTATTTTTTACAACAAAATGCTGAATATATACATTTTCATGGTAATTGTTTTAGATAGATGAAAGAGAATCAAAAACACTTGGTGAAAATAATGCTCAAGAAAGAACAAGTTGAACAATGTAACTTGGTGAGTTATTTCCCTTTTCTAATAATGTAAACTATCCAATGTAACTAGAACTATAATTCAAATTCATGTAATTATTTTACATTTTCGCTTAATCATTCTATACTAATGCATAACTTTTTTATTTTAGTTCATTACGAAATTAAAAGCACATAGAACAGAAGTCTTCCTTCCTAAGATATAACATCACTACATCAAAGACATCATTGTAAAGGAACAAACTATGCATTAACTGTTACTACTTTGTATTTATTACAAGTTGTAGTGCTTTGTATTACTTAGTATTTACTGACTCTAGCTATATTATATGGGGAGATTTTCCTTACTTATTATGTAATAAATGTATATAATCATATAATGATTCATTTTTAATCAATGTATTAATTCAATTTAGATATATCTCCTCTCTTCTCTCTCTCTATGTAGATATAAATATACCCATAAATATGCACATAATTGACCATATATACATTAGTTGCTAGAAAACTAAAAGATTTCTCTCTCCTCTCTCTCTTTCTCTCTCAAGATACCATATGTATGTATGTATGTATGTATGAATGCATTGATTGTCATTACAAGTTGTATTGCTTTGTATAACTTAGTATTTACTGACTCTAGCTATATTATATAGGAAGATTTTCCCTACTTATTATGTAATCAGGTATATAATCATATAATGTTTCATTTTTGATCAAAATATTTATTCAATGTAGATATATCTCCTCTCTCTATGTAGATATAAATATACCCATAAATACGTACATAATTAACCATATATACATGAATGTATAGAAAACTAAAAATTCTCTCTCTCCTCTCTCTCTCCCTCTCTCCTCCCTCTCTCTCTTCTATCTCTTTCTTTCTCTCAAGTATGTATATAGTTATGTAAAAAAATTATCAAAACTTGAATGCCATACATTCAAAATCTATATGTCATATAAGTTCAAATCAAGTAAAAAAATAATCAAAACTCAAATGCCACTTAAATGCCATTCAAATGCCACTCAAATACCCCTCAAGTAAAATACAATATAAACTCGGCGAATTCATCCAACGCCGTAACCCATTGTCTCAACTCCAAGATCAAATCCACAAAAAAACACTTGGTAGGGAGATCTGCTCATATATTACTACTAACATTGTCTTTTGCAACCACCGGTGTGCAATTTCTTGGTGTGGTTGGAAAAGGGTTTTTGCCTCCAAACTCATTTTTCATAAAACAAGTGCTTGTAGGAAAGCTCCATTCTGTGGAACAACACTCTGGAGGCTTTGACTGTTTTTATAATCAAACTTCTTCACCCTCTTGGTGTTGGAGAAACCATGTAGTACAAAAGAGAAGACAAAGAATATTTTTACAGGGAACAAAAACAACTAAAAAAATTAAAAACAGCCGTGTTTTAAAAAAAAATTTGGAGTTTGGTTTCATAAAAGCTGTGAGTTTTTGTTCCGTTATTTTCTACTTCTAGATATAATTAACGAAAATTTACGAACAATTGTATAAAATACGAAAATTTTTACTTTTGAGCAATAAAAAAGAAATGTTGATTAACACTTTCCAGCTCACCGATCCTTAAATCTTAAAAAGTAACCGGTAAGAGTGTGATGTGGGATTTGTAGCTTAACAGCTATTTAACACATCATTCTCATTTTTGATTTTGCACCAAAACGAAAATGCTCTCTTTCAGACCTGACAAGTTTAAAATCTGCCCAATTATTTTACAAATACACAACAACCCCTTCCTGAAATGTACCACAATATTTATAAGAAAAAGTTTACTGTTTCTCTTACAGTTGGAACACACTGACACGCAAGTACATCACATTCCTCACTAGCCAGGATGAGATTACTCCCATGGACAGTGTAGCATTGGGAACCTACCGTACTCATCAATTGGTAAGGAATGCGTCCTCATGTCATGAGCTTGCTCGGTTGTACTTACCAAAGAGGAACTAATGGATTAGTTTAACAAGTGCAAACATCTGAAGGAAAAAACAGCTGGGTAGAGCTTTTAGGGGAAGGAGCTACCAAGTTAGCCCAACTTGGTTGGTGTGATCTGGAAAGCTGGAAGTGCTGTGGGCCAGTTTAACTGTTTATTTTTGGATAAAATTTTTATCGAGTTTCAGCGTTAACAAAGATAGTGCAGCAGAGGAAAGCAATGGTTGATTTATTGTTAGTCGTTTAGTAACTAGATTAGCTACAAACCTTAGCAGACCTTTTCTGTTCATAGCAATGTGGGAAACTCTACTATACACTTATCCAAGACTGGAACAGGCTATGTTTGACCAACCAGAATGTAATTAATCAAGCAGAAATCTGACCAGAAACAACATACTTAAAAATATCCCAAGTTTTGAAGCCTTTAGATTTTAGTGTACTAAAGTTTAATTGCCACTTGATGGTTATAGTCAAAATAAAGTTTTCCGTTTAGGATGACTGGTTTGCTACTAAAGTGCATTTGGTTTCCTATGTGCTTTTCCATGGATCTTTTGTTCGTAAGTACATTCAGTTTTTGGTCGATTCAATTTTCGATCACTTTGATTATCGCTTTTTTGTTCTTTAGGAACTATTTAAATTCTAAACCAGTCAATTTCTATTCGTGTCCATTACAATGAAGCTTTTGTTTCTCTCGAAATATTTCTTGAAAGTAGTTGGTTATAGTCAGATCAGTAAATCAGTGGAAGCTGCATGTAAGACATTATTGGATAAAATCTAGTGATTTTTGTTACACTCAAAGGTCTTTAGAATCAAGTCACATTCTGAGACAGATGCCTACCGTACCAAACTTGAACACAAGCCTACTCTCAAAGTTGCGCACTGGTTTATTAGTAGTATAGCTGAAAAATAATTTGCAAAACCATGGCAAGAATGAAATATAATATTTTCACAACTCTCTCCTTGGCTCCATGTAGCTGGTCCACTCATTGGTGGTTTCCCACGGCTTGACTTGACACGGTTTCTCTAAAACTCCAAGTAATAAAGATGAACGTAACTGTTATTGTCTATAACAGACAATATATTGTCCTTCACATCCATAGCTTGAATGTGTTTCTTTTCCTCCAGCTGAAGAGTTTGCTCGAACTGAGTATCTGCAAATATATGAAAGAAATGTAATTATTTGGACAGTTGGTAAAAGACTTCCAAGTGATTGGAGTACAAAATTATTACTTCAATGCGACAAATCAAAGAGTTTGTAGGTGGAACTAAATGTGTTAGGGGCTTTTTCGAACCTGATGTTGAGCCAGCCCAGTAAAAAACCATTTCTTGTGCAGCATTGTATGTCTGCCTGATACAGTAACAAAGTCCTACGCTGTCTGTAGATATATTAACCTCACTGCATTTGCTTCTCCAAAGGGCGGCAGCAGAAGAAGACCTGATATCATACTTTTCTATGTAACCCATTTCACTCTGGAGAAGGACAGAGCTCCCTGGGAGGTTGCAGATCTGAGTTGTTTTTTCTGCAAGAGTAACAGTGCGACGTTTGACTCCTGAAAAGTTGAAGATCCTCAAGGAGAAAGAGTAGCTGCTGTTTTGGATAGCGATGACTTCATTTTCCTTCACGATTATCTGAGCTTTGCTGTAAGAAGGAAGCTCTGCGCGAAAGTTGAAGATTTTAGTTTCCTCTTTGACTTTAGGATCTGTGCTGATTCTCACACACTTCAAGTAGTTGTTGGCATAAGTGACAATAAAAATCTGATCATACTTCTGAGCCAGAGACACAACATTGGTGACTTTATGGCAGAACTTGACCTTCTTGAAGTGGGTGTCCACTAATTTGACTTCACCATTGTAGTAGTATATAGCAGCTCCCCTCTGTCAGTCACTGTCAGCAGTTGAGCTTTAGTTCTCACAGATGAAGAGTTATAGAATTTGATCAGTTTGGTAGGAAGCAGTGGTCTAAGTTGTATGCCAATGTCTGGTACAACACCTACAGGTAAGTTGTAGACAATTACATTCAGAGATGAATGGTGCAAACTATTTCTGTAGCATTATAGGCTAGCTTATCATCTAGCATCAATGCTGCAGAATGAGCAATTTCACAAAAGATGGAAGAGAGTGAGCATGATTAGTTTTTCATCTTTTTCACGCCGTTGTGATTGGTCAAAACCTCCACAGCAGCTCCATTTAAAACTTTTATGTTCCGCGGGATAGGCAATGTCACTGCAGAAAAACTGACTTGACATGATTTAATTGACAGAAAACCTATCAGAGTGTAGGATAGAGCAGAGAAAAGGTGAGTGTAAAAAAAGAATGAGAGAATAATTGGGAAATGGGATCTACAGGGAAAGTGAAAACAAGGGACTAGAAAATAAAAGAAAAGTAAAACGTTATTTCAGAAAAAGCAAAAAAAACTAAACCAAAACCTAACATGAACAATAAACACTTGCCTAGGCATATCATTCAATGTATGACACTGTATGCAACCTCAATAAATTAAAGAACTCAAACCTGTAGGGGCAGCCACCATTTGTCTCAGGATTCCGCAGTGCCCGGTGGTCAACTCTCGGGCGTCAGCAATTTTCCGGTGGTTGTTTTTGTTGTTCCTGACTACATCAGTGATGTGTAGCTCTCTCATCTGTCTACTCAGAGACTTGTGTAGCTCATCCAACTGTTGCTCTTTCTCACTGAGCTCTTCGCAGTACGCTGTCACCTCCACATCCATCAAGTTTGGAAACTGTTTCATCTCTCTCTTCTTCATGTCTGCTCCATGGCAGATTTCAGCAATCTAAGAGAACATAGGTAAATATCTTACAAAAAAAAAATTATTCTAGCTTTATGGTAACTTAGTTCTAGCCAAAATTTTTTCACATCAAGTAAGAAGAGACAATGTTTACCTGCTGCTCAGCAACTCTGTCAACTTCTTTCAGTTTCTCATCCAAATTATAGTTGACCACCAAGTCTTCAAACATAGCCTCAGTATCCTTTTGCTTCTTTGTAAAAGTTGAGTGCTGCTCAGACACATCCTCAATAAGCTCTCGATAATTATTGGTAAACTTCTTTTCTGCCTTGGCCAAGGACTGAAATCTGTGCCGGTTGCCTAAAATTGTAGCATTTCAAATATTTCAGCTTTACCAGTATCAGTTCAGCTAACCAAAGGGTGTAGTTTATTAATGAATCGAATTATTTATAAAAAAAAGTAATAAAGTTATAATTTTTCACAATAACAGTTAGCGCTTTTTGCTTTCAAACTTATATTTTTGGATCTTGAGTGTAAGTAGGAAATATCCAGTGTGTTGAGTAGGACCCTTTGACAGGTTTCATGGTCGAGTTTATTGACTTCTCATTGGTTGGAGAAAGTAGCCGACAATTAAACACAAGCAACATTTTTACAGGAAGTACGAACAATAAATTTTTTTGAAATTAATGAGTTAGAAAAACGACCATATTTTCAAAATGCTTCTTTTGAATTTGGTTTCCATGAAAAATTTTGTAGACTTGAAAGTTGTTTCAGTTATTTACTAGATATCATTTCCGATACATTGCAAATATTCCTTAAATAAGAATAATTTAATAACAAAACATTAAAAAAGAGATAATGGGGTTGTGACATTAAGAGTTATCTCTCTTTGAACTTTCCATATCCAACCGGGAGTTACCATCGTTCGTGGTATAAAATATAGTTAATTCATGCAGACTCATGAAAGTTTTGTCCTGATAGTTTCCACGCTGTCAATCGTATACTATAATGTCATGTCCCTAAAAAGCTTTAGACCATTTTTAAAGACATCAGCATGAAATCTCCCTGCAACAACAGAGATTTATATGTTTTTACAGTTTCTTATATTAATACTTTATTATAATTATTATCCACGGACCTCCGGGCTTGCCGAAAAAAAGTAACAGAGACAATGCATCCTGTAATAAAAACTGTTCGTAGCGAGAGCTGATAGCAATATCCGGTTGGTTGTGAAAAGTTCGACGAGAGCTAATGCTACACATACATCTACTGATTACCTACCGATTAGCCCTTACCGATTGAAGATGACGTCAAGGAGTTTCCCCTATTTTTTTCTCTACTTGCCATTCTCACGCAAAACCAGTGAAACTCGCTACATTTTGTACCATAGCTAGCCATAAAGTGATTTCAAACAACAAAGATGGGACACTAAAAAATGATTCTTCATCTAACAATAATTGCACTTGAGAAACAGTTTTTTTGGAAACATCAAAACCACGAACGGTCAAATCACAAAATGTTTGCCGATTTTTTGCTCACAACCAAAACCTACCGATAGCCTCAAATAAAATGCTACCGATTATTTCATTACATCACACCGGACACGGATGCAAGGAAATGCTCAATAGGTAAGGCAAATCGGGAGCTAATCGGTAGATGTACACGAGGTATAACTCTCAATATCACAAACCCTATTCATTGAAACTGAGTGAAGACGCTAGGTTATTACAATAGACCTATGGGTTATAGGTCTATGGTTATTTATTACCAACACATTTAGTAACGGGCGCATCGTCTCCATTACTTTTTCGGCAAGCATATGATGCCCGTGTTATCACTGTAATAACTATAATTTTTTTATACGGTTATGTAACTTTTTTCAGTTTTATTTATTTTGATTATTATTGTACTGTTTATGATTGCTATTGTTGTTGTTAATTGTTATTATTGAACTGTTATTACTATAATAATAATTATTAATGTGATTCTTCCAGTAATTTCCTAATAATAATAATAATAGTAACTTAATATAGTTATTATATTAATAAATAAGTTGTAATAAAAAAAATGAATAATTGGTTTTATTATTATAAATGATTGTCACCACAATAAATTCTTATAGTCATTTATAATAATAGCTTCATAGAGGTGTGGATAGATGCTCATGATTACTTGTATTAGTTTTTCCCCACAGATACCAGACAATCAATTTACACATAAATGTTGCATTGTGTTATATAAATTATCGTTGGTGTCTTATCGTATTTATTAACTACTGTACCAATGATCACATATAATCGCTGACCGCATCGTGGTATTTTATGATGATTCTCTATAGCTGCACGGGTGTAATTAAAAACTTTTCTACGTGCAACATGCTATAGCCCTGTAAACTCTGTGGGTTGTTCAATTATATCAGTCGCATTTCAATAGCCTGTTTATTCTAGTTAAAACATCATAACTCCGTATTTGTGCATTGTACTCTATATAAAACTTTTAGCATCTTCCGGTTGGATGTGCATCAGGGCCCTCTATAAGATGGGATAACCCCAGTCACAACCCCATTATTAAACTTTAAACAG